>CM069139.1:39451766-40094395 GCA_035221665.1 Okamejei kenojei
TCAGCATTAAAATGTATAATGCGTAAGTAATAAAGCCTTTAAAATTCCATTTGTTCTGTGGCATTTTCTTGTGATACGGATACAATACAATAATGCTTTATTAGCCAAGTCTGTTTTGCAACATACGAGGAATTTCATTTGCCAAGACAGTCATACAAATGAAAAGCAACAGAACACACGAAATACATTTTAACATAACCATCCACCACAGTGATTCCTCCACATTCCTCGCTGTGATGGGAGGGGAAAAAAAGTTCAATCTCTTCCCGTCTTTGGTCTCCCGAGGTCAGGGGCCTCGAGCCTACCATTGATGGGACAATCTTGATTCCCGTAGCCGGTGGCGTTTGGGCCCTCTGCATCGGGCGATCAACTCCTGCATCGGGGGGGTGTCAGCTCCCCTGCACCAGGCAATCAGACCCCGGGTCGGGGCTTGCCGAACCTCTGTATCATTGGTGTTCCTGACTCGACCTCTCCCGAGACTGCGAGCTCTCGATGTAAAGTCCGCAGACCGCGGGTGGAGTGATCCCAGGCAAAGGGATCGGCTCCAATGTTAAGTCCACGCCCCACGATGGGACTCAAAGTCAGTCTGAGGAGGGCTCCAGCTCCACGATGTTAGGCTGCAGACTGTAGATATGATCCGGAAAACAATCGCATCTCCGGCAGTGTAGGAGATTGAAAAAAACAGTTTCCCCCTCCCCCCTCCCCCCTCCCCCTCCCCTCACATTAAACAAACCGGAGAACATTTACACAAACATTTTAAATGCACTAACAATAGCAAAAAAAGACCAAAAAACAGACAGACGGTTGGCCGGGCTGCCAATCGTGCAGCGCCCCTGGTGAAATCAAAGTGAACAGCAACCCACAGGACTATTAAATCATGAATAGAAGATTAATTTTAGCAAATCACGACAACCTACTTCTGTTATTTTGTCTAAAATAACGGATACTAAGAAGTAATTGCAACGTAGGCAACTAATTAAATGATTCAGATGGCGTTCTGACATAAATGCAAGTTGGCTTGCAAAGGTCATCTGTTCTTCAGCTTAGCCTATTGTCTTAAAATTGATTTATGATACTGTAATTTAAAACACACATGCCGAATGTTTTGAAGATTGTATATACTTTGCAATCAATTCAAGCTCTGAAAAACAATGAGGAAATGTGTTGTGCCTCACGATTTAAAAAGAATAGGCAAGTCTTTGAACTGCACTTTGCAAAAACCAATCATTTCACCTTTGACCCCACTTTTTTAACCGTGACACTATAAATAAAAGAAAATCCAATTGCTGGGTTGTGGATCTCTCTGGGAAGACCAGCAATCGTTGTCCATAGATAGACACAAAATGCTGGAGTAACTCAGCAGGACAGGCAGCATCTCTGGTGAGAAGGAAGGGGTGACGTTTCGGGTCGAGACCCTTCTTCAGTCATTATTGCTATGCTTCAAGAAGGCAACTATTTGAATCATTGCAATTAGCGAGGCAGTTTGCGGATTTTTATTCAGAGATGATGTGGGGATGGATATTCAATGCCAGGCCTGGATGGTGTGTGTGAGGTGAATGTGGCAGTGGTAACATCCCCATACCTCTGGCTTCGTCCTTCAGGGTTGTGGGTTGAAGGAGCCACAATGCTCAATTCTGGTCATCTTAGAAGATGTTTGACAAGGTCTGAGAAAAATGTATGGGAGAGATTCATAGAGTTGTAGACTCATACAGTACAGAGACAGCCCCTTCAGTCCAACTCGTCCATACTGAGCAAGTTGCCCCATCTAAGCTCAACCCATTTGCCCATGTTTGGTTCATATCCCTCCAAATTTTACCTATCCAGGTACTTGTCCAAATGTCTTTTAACTGCTGTATAGTGCCTCCCTCAGCTACCTCTGCTGGCAGGTCGTTCCATATACACACCACTCGCTGTGTAGAAAAGTTGCCCCTCTAAGTTCCTATTAAATCTTTCCCCTCTTACCTTGCCATCTGGTTCTTGATTCCCCTACTGTGGGGAAAAAGACACTGTACATTCACATTATCTATTCCTCTCATGATTTTATACATCTCTAAAAGAGACAAGGGAATACAATTACAAGGATAGATGAGAGAAGTTGGGACTGTTTTTTTTGGATAAGAAAAGACTGAGGAATGATCTTAAAATGATTAGTGGATGGGACAGTGGATAAAAGGAGATTGTCCCTTTGGCGTCAACATATAAAATAAAGGGGGGTGGAATTTAAAGTGACATGAAATAAATCTGTTTGACACATGGTGTGGTAGCAATCTGTAATCTGGATTTGGAAAAGGCACGTTCCAGTGTGGACTTCATAAAGGAGTTCAATGAATATACCCTGAGGAAAAACGTGAATGCAAACACAGGGCTGCATTGTGGTGCAGCTGGTAAAGCTGCTGCCTCATAACACCAGAAACGCAGGTTCGAACCTGACCTCAGGTGCTGCCTATGTGGAGTTTGCACATTCTCATTGTGACCAGGTGGGCATCCTCTGGGTGCTCTGGTTTCCTCCCACATCCTAAAGACGTGTGGGTTTGTAGGTTAATTGATCTCTGTAATTTGCCCCCAGTGTGTAGGGAGTGGATGCGAAAGTGGGGATATCGCAGATCTAGTGTGAACAGGTGATTGTTTGGCGTGGTCTCGGTGGGCTGAAGGGCATGTTTCCATGCTGCATCTATAAAACTAAAACTAAGTGGTTGTAGGTGGGATTGGTGCATAGCTCCAGTGGAGAACCTACACAGACACAGTGGGGGAATGGCCTCCTTTGCTGTAACCACTCTGTGGTATTATGATAAATTGTTGCTGCTCTACTACAGTCACTTTACAATGGTGGCGGAGGAAGTAAATGCATAGGGTTGTGTCAAGTAAAACATTTTTTTACCGGATGGTTTTGAGGTTTATTTTTAAGTGATAATGGAGCAGATTTCATCCAAATAAATGGAGAATTTCCTTCACACTTCTGAATGCTCCTGTAGCTAGAGAATTAATGTAATTGTACCAGTTGATCAGCTGATAGTCTCAGCAAGTTGGTGGGGAATTTACTGATGGTCATACCATTGAATTGCAAGTGTGAGTGGTTAAGGCCATTCTTGTTGGAGATGATTTGTGCCTGGTAAGCTTGAGGTATGAACATTGCTTGCTTCATATGCCAAAATCTCAATGTGATCTGGACCTTGTCACAGATTGCTTCATTACCTGCGGTATTTGCATTTGAACTAAACACAAAGGAATCATTAGCTAACACCCCAACTTCTCACCTTATGATGGGTAAAAAGCAATTTGTGAAATAGTTCCTATCTATCTCACTTCTTGTCCAGCTTCATTTGTCCAACATCATTTCTTAGAATAAAGGGGAGGTCATCTAAGACTGAGCTGAGAAAAAAAAAATTTACCCAGAGAGTTGTGAATTTATGGAATTCCCTGCCACAGAGGGCAGTGGAGGCCAAAACACTGGATGGATTTAAGAGACAGCTGGATAGAGCTCTAGGGGCTAGTGGAGTAAAGGGATATGGGGAGAAGGCAGACACGGGTTATTGATAGCGGACGATCAGCCATGATCATATTGAATGGCGGTGCTGGCTCGAAGGACCGAATGGCCTCCTCCTGCACCTATTTTCTATGTTTCTATGTTTCATATCCATTACTGTCACAATACTGAAATTGCCTTCATCAATGTCACAAACAACATTCCATGTGGATGTGATCATGAAAACTGTCATTCCTTGTCCTAGCTGACTATTTATAGACTGTGTTTCTTTACATTGATTCTGTTCAGAGGGACTCAGTGCTCTGGGTTCATTCTTGTAATTTTAGTTGTCGGGATATGACAACTTGCAAACACGAGAGTTTTCTCAGCCTATATTTTACCCTTGATTATTCTCTACCTGCCTTCTGACTATCAATGATATTACCCAAAAGCATGACAGCAGGATAATATAGCTTTACACTACAACCATCAATCTTGTCTCACCAAGCAGCGGTGATTTGAAGGAGGGTCTCAACCCGAAACGTCGCCTATTTCCTTCGCTCCATAGATGCTGGCTCACCCGCTGAGTTTCTCCAGCATTTTTGTCTACCAGTGATTTGATACATCACTTGACTGTTATCCAATAGTAGTAGTGTCTTTTCCTCCAAATATTGGAAAGAATTAAGCCATGGTCTTTGTTCCCTGTGCCAAACTCTGGCCATAGCTGCCAACTCCATGCATCTCCCTGGAAAATATCTTTACCAGAATGCTGTGTGGATTAGGGGGCATTATCTAGAAGGAGAGGTTGGACAAACTTGGATTATTTTCTCTGGAGCGCCGGAGGCTGAGGGAAAAGTGATAGAAGAATATAAAATTTTGAAATAGGGTAGACTGTCATTTTTTTTCTCAGGGTAGAAACAACAAAGACTAAGTACATAGCTTTGTGAGAGGGGATTTAAAGCTGGGTGACAGTGTGAACTGTGAAGAGGATGCTATGAGGATGCAGAGTGACTTGGACAGGTTGGGTGAGTGGGCAGGTGCATGGCAGATGCAGTATAATGTGGATAAATGTGAGGTTATCTACTTTGGAGGCAAGAACAGGAAGGCAGAATGGTGTCAGGTTAGGTAAAGGGGAAGTACAACGAGATCTGGGTGTCCTGGTACATCAGTCACTAAAGGTAAGCATGCAGGTACAGCAGGCAGTGAAGAAAGCTAATGGCATGTTGGCCATCATAATGAGAGGAGTTGAAGATAGGAGCAAAGAAGTCCTTCTGCAATTGTACAGGGCCCTGGTGAGACCATACCTGGAGTATTGTGTGCAGTTTTGGTTTCCTAATTTGAGGAAGGACATTCTTGCTATTGAGGGAGTGCAGCGTAGGTTCATGAGGTTAATTCCCGGGATGGCGGGACTGTCATAGGATGAAAGAATGGAGCGACTGGGCTTGTATTCACTGGAATTTAGAAGGATGAGTGGGAATCTTATAGAAACATATACAATTATTAAGGGATTAGACATGCTAGATGCAGGGAACATGTTCCTGATGTTGGGGGAGTCCAGAACCAGGGCCACAATTTACGAATGAGGGGTAGGCCATTTAGAACTGAGATGAGGAAAAACTTTTTCACACAGAGAATTGTGAATTTGTGGAATACCCTGCCTCGGAAGGGAGTGGAGGCCAATTCACTGGATGCTTTCAAAAGAGAGCTAGATGGAGCTTTTAGGGCTAGCGGAATCAAGGGGTAAGAGGGGGAAGGCAGGAATGGGGTACTGATTGGATGATCAGCCATGATCTCATTGAATGGCGATGCTGGCTTGAAGGGCTGAATGGCCTACTCCTGCATCTATTGTCTATGCACCTATGAGATGTGTGGGGTAATTTTTTTTACGCACAGGATTTTGGGTGCCTGGAACCTGCTGCCAGGAGTGGTGGTGTAGACAGTCCGATGGATATGCAGGGAATGACGGAATATGTATCATGTAAAGACAGAAGAGTCTTGTCTTAGCAACATGTTTGGCACAGACACGGTGGGCCAAAGGGTGTGTTTTTGTGTCGTCAAGCTCTATGTTCTATCTCTAGTTGAATTAGACCATTTAAAACCTTGATCTTGTTTTTGAATCTTGGATAAGTATTGGCCATACATCTGCTTTGTGATCAAGACTCTTATTCCATCATTATAAAATACTGTTCAATTCCCTTTTTGCCTCGGCTCATCTTAACCGTGCCTTTATTTGCTACAGACTTGACTTGGCAACCTATAAAGTAGACCTTATTCAAATCTCTCCTACGCTTACGTGAGCTCCCACCAAGTCCTCTCATCTCCTTGTGCTTATTCCACCACATCACAATTCTCATTCTGGTTCTTGTTTTTAACTCACTCCATAGCATTGCAATATTCCTGTGCTACTCCACTTTAGCCTGAGCCATTTGTTAAACATCCCCATTTTTTACTTACTTCACCTTTGGCAGGTATCCCTTTGGATGTCAAGTTCTAACATTCCTTTCGCAAAACACCTCTACTATTCTTCACCTTAAATCATCATGGATATGAAATGCAAATCTAAAAAATAATTGTCAATACCATACGAACAATTCCAAAGTGTCACCTGTCCATGTTCTCCAGCCTGACCTGTTGCGTTACTCCAGCACTTTGCAGTTCCTTGTGTCTATATATTATTAATATTTGTCCTAATTCTGCCAGTTTGATATTGCAATCCATAATTACATACTACACAATACGATACGATATGATACGATAAAGCTTTATTTATCCCAGGAGGGAAATTGGTCTGCCAACAGTCATAAAACACAAGCTACATGAAACATTAAATTAAAGTGACGAGTGGAAAGGATTGGGGATGTGCAAAGATTGTGTGTGGGGGGGCATGATTCATTACGCAGTATAATAATAATGTTAAATGTCTGTCAGATTCTTTTACCACTTTATTTAAAGAATTTTTTCCCTTGAGCATAGATCCACATGAACAATTTACCATGCTTGATATGCTGCATCTTTGCTTTGCTTGCAGCAGCATTTTTGTTACCAGATAGGTTTCGCTGTGGGGATCACCTGACTATTCGTCTTGGAGACAATGATGATCAGAGTGATAGCAGGCAAATCTGTTTGCATCAAAGACATTCTCTGCCACCTGCTGGCACTCACAATTGTACATACCAGTTTGTGGAAGGGTCTGGTGCCGGTGAAGGCTTCATCATACTGAATAGCACAAATATAAAAGGTAAACACTTGACAGATGTTCATGTAGCATTCTTCCAGAGAATTGGTGATGATATGTAAATTATTCCGTGGTAATACATGAAGATGGTGGATAATCAAGAGACAGTATAATAATCAAACCAACAAACATATGTTAAAAAACAATTCTTGCTGATTATATTAGTGAGATAAGTGCACCTTTGTGTTCTCATAAAAGAATCACGGTTCTTCAAAAATAATGAAATATGCAAAAGAATTCAGGTATCCTTGAAACTATCTCACACGCATCAGGTAAAATAAAATATATTTATCTTGAATTTTTCCTTTGTTGTTATGATGTGTCTGCACCATCAGAGATAAAACATGTCAGAATTTGAATTTTGCTTCTGGTGAAACACATCGCATTAAATTAGTTATACATCTTTAATTGCACAATCCTATGGAACCTAGCAACAGCGCAGGTGTTGATTGTGCATTAATAAAGACAATTGATGACACATCCCTCTTCCATTTTGTTGCTGCAGATTTAACTTGCCAAGTATTTATGTTGAGTGTCGGCTTTGCAAATCTGAATACATCTGTCCTCTGTTCACTGTGCATGTTTCTACTTTTATCAAATTCCACATCTGACCAGGAATAAAATTTAAAATTTATAATTTTTATAATTACCCCAATAATCTTTAATGAATTTATGGAATAACAAAACAATAGCTAATCTGGATACTGATTGATTGATTGAAAGATGCAGCAAGGAAACTGGCCCTTTGGCCCACCGAATCCATGCCGACCATCGATCAAACATTCACACTAGTTCTATGTTATCCCACTTTTGTACCCATTCCCTACACACAAGGGGCAATTTACAGAGGATAATTAACCTATCTTTGGGACGTGAGAGGAAACCTGAGCTCCTGGAGAATGTCATGCGGTTACAGGGAGAACATGCAAACTCCACACAGACAGCAGGCAGGATCAAGCTTGCTTCTCTGGCATTGTAAGGTAGCAGATCTACCATCTGCACCACTGTGCTGTCACTATTTTTTCTTTGTTCATAATTATAAATGCTTTCAGTAATACTCCTCATAGGAATAATTTAAACCTTGCTTTCAAACTGTCACAGCACAGAGATTAAAAACAAGCTTGAAGTGAAAAGCAGAGCAACATATTTTTCTGTGTTCCCCGATTCTATGTTGACCAGGGAAACGAGAATTATTTGCATTCTTCACAATGCTTTTAACTTATGTTAAAATTTCTTTGTTCATCTGTTGTGCTTACAGACAGATGAAATCAGCTATGTCCTGTGACGTCGAATATTTAGGTTTGACTACATTTATTTCCTGGAATTGGTGAAATAAAGTAAACAATGTGCAAAAGGGGTTGAAACTAAAAGGAATTGATTGATTGATTGAAAAATACAGTATGTAAACAGCCCTTTCAGCCCACAGAGTCCACAGCACCCATCGATCACCCCTTCATTAGTTCTATGTTATCCTATTTTTGCACCACTCACTAAACACAAGGGGTATGTTACAGAGGACAATTAACCTTCAAACCCGCGCGACTTCAGCACGTTGGTGGAAAACGGAGCACCCGGAGGAAACGCACACGGTCACAGGGAGAACATAAAAATCCCACACAGACAGCACTTGAGTTCAGGATCAAACACAGGTCTCCGATATGAGGTAACGACTCTACCAGCTGCGCCACTGTTCTATGTGTTAATAAGAAACATAAGAAAGAGGAAGCAGACTTATGGCATTTGGTCCTTTGAGCTTGTTCCCACACTCTTAAGATCAGGAGTGATCTATATCATTGCCATATTCCTGCACTGTTTCTATATCCCTGGATTCCAGTAATACCCAGAAATTGCTGATCTCAGTTTTGAACAATCCTATTAATTATCTGTGTTCACAGATGTCTGGAATCCAGTCACCATTCTCTGCATGAAGACATTGCTCTTTATTTCTATCCTGAATGTCTTCTTATTGTGACCTGCTTTGAGACAATGAATCCTAGTTCTAGACTGTCAGAAGTGGAATCATTGTCTCTGTAACCAGCCCAGTGGATGAGCTTTCCGCTCATTCAAGACTCAGAAGTGTTCAATTGAGATATGTAGACAATTGAACAATGAAATTTGTGTTTGCTGCAGCTTTACAGGCCCATTAATAACATAAATAAATATACAGTAATCACTAATACAATAAATTAATAATGTGTTAGCTTACCAGACCGTAATGGTGCAAAACTGAAGTCCATAGTGCAACCAAAATTAAGTCTATTGTCGATCATAATTCTTGAGGTAGGGACGTGGTTAGTGTTGTGCGGTGTTCAAGAACCTGAAACCTTGCTGGGAAAAAGATGTTCTAGAATCTGGAGGTCAACGTTTTCAGGCCCCAGTATCTTCTTCCTGATAGTGGTAGCGAGCAGAGAGCAGGCCGGTTGGAATGGACCTTTGATAATATTGGCTGCCTTTTTGAGGCAGTGCCTCCTGTAGATCACTTCGGTGGTGGGGAGGTCAGTAGCAATGTTGGACTGGGCAATGCCTACCACTTCCTGCAGCATCCATCAACCATGGGTGTTCGAGTTGTCAAACTAGGCCACGATGCAACCAGTCGGTATACTCTCTATCGTACACCTGTAGAAGTATTTGGTGACATACTGAATGTCCTCAATCTTCGCAGGAAATAGAGGCTCCAGAGCTCCAGAGAATGCAGGCTGTGTCGACTCAATCTCGTATGGTAAACCCCCCATTCCTGGCACCAGTCCAGTGACAGTTCTCTGCACTCCCTCTCGAGCAAGGACGTCATTTTGTTTCAGTAGGGAAAGCAGAACGCTGCATAGTGTTCCAGGTGCCATTTTGCCAAGGAACCACTTTGCTGTTGTACGACACATCAAGTCAGGTCAAGTCAAGTCGAGTTTATTGCCATATGCATGAGCACAATGAGGTGTAAGTACAGTGAAAATCTTGTTTGCAGTATCATCACAGGCTCATTGACTCAGACAACACACAAAGCATAAATTATACAGTGCATTAAGAAAGTATTCAGACTCCTTCACTTTTTCCACATTTTGTTACTACAGCCTTATTTTAAAATTGATTAAATTCATTTTTTTTAATCGGGTGTTTGGAAAATTTTACAATTTAATTAAAAAGAAATAATTGAAATATCACATTTACATAAGTATTCAGACCCTTTGCTATGACACTCAAAATTGAGTTTCATCCTGTTTCCATTGATTACCCTTGAGATGTTTCTACAACCTGATTGGAGTCCACCAGTGGTAAATTAAATTGAGTGGACATGATTTGGAAAGGCCCACAACTGTCTATATAAGGACCCACAGTTGACAATGCATGTCAGAGCAAAAACCAAGTCATGAAGACGAAGGAATTGTCAGTAGACCTCCGAGACATGATTGTGTTGAGACACAGATCTGGGGAAAGGTATAAAACAATTTCTGCAGCATTGCAGGTGTGGGGCTTTAATTTTCTACTGGACTAAGTGGGACCCGTTGGGTCCCAGCTTCACATGGGAGGGCTGATCCCCCAACACAATATTCCACCTCTCCACCAATTCCAATATACACACACAGACTCACAGACACACACACACACACACACACACACAGACACACACACACACACCAACTCACACACACACTCACTCACACACAGATTCACACACAGATTCACACACACACACACACACACACACACACACACACACACACACACACACACACACACACACACACACACACACACACACACACACACACACACACACACACACACACACACACACACACAGACACACACACATGCACTCACACATGCACTCACACAGCCACATACACTCACACACATACACACACACTCTCACATACACACATACACTCAAACACATGCACACGCACACATTCACACACACACATACACTCACACACACACACACATACACAGTCACACTCACATACACACTCACACTCACACACACACCATATATATGATTAAACTTTCTTGAATATTCACACGGCTGAGGGTGGCCTCTCCACTTTGAGGCTTCCGCAGTCATCAGCACTTCCGCAATCATCGTGACCTCTGCATTTACCGGAAATTACGCAATCAACGCGACCTCTGCACTCGCCGGAAATGATGCAATCAGCGCGACCTGTCCACTAAGCGGGATTCACAAAATGTGCGGGAATTTTGGACTAAACACAGTCGGACCTAATAAAGCATTTATTCCTTCCAAACAGTCGGACCTAATAAAGCATTTATTCCTTCCAAACACAGTCGAACCTAATAAAGCATTGCAGTTTCAAGCACAGGCAGGGCAATAGGCCAAACAACTAAAGGCATTGTCATTTCATTTAATTTCATTTCCAATTAAGCATTGCACTTTCAAGCACAGGCTGGGCAGCAGGCAATCAACTCATGGCATTGTCATTAAGGGCTAACAAATCATTTATTGCAAGCACATTGCAGACTCACAGTTCAGTTGATTCACAGCTTAGAATGACAGTTGTGGCCTCTCCCTCGCAATCTTGCAGAGTGACTGACTCACGTTCAGGCATCCGAGGTTTTATAGTCCTCCTCCTCCCCCCCCCCCCCGTTACCTTAATCACGGTGATTGACAGGTGAGAGGACCAATCAGCTGAGGTTTTTTAAACACTCGTAACTTTTTTATTTTTCATCAATGGGAAAAATCCTCAGGGCTGGCTCAGCGGAGGACTGTAAGATGGCCAAAAAATCACAGCGATACACACATACACTTACACAGGGTAGTGTTTTTTCTAAAATCAATATACAACAGACAGAAAGTGGTCAAGATGAGACTTTTAATTATATAAATATTTAATGCCCGATGGCAGCAGCGAGAAGAGGGTATGGCCCAGATGGTTTGAATCCTTGATGATAGATGCCACCTTCTCATGTAGATACTTTTTATGGTGGAGATGGCTGTGCCTATGATGGACAGGGCTGAGTTCACAACTCTGCAGACCGGTCCTGACCCGAAACGTCACATATCCATTTTCTCCAGAGGTACTGCCTGACCTGCTGAATTACCCTATCTATACCTTTCATAATTTAACATCCTTCCATCAGGTTCCTCATCAACCGCTGACATGATGAAAACGTGCAAACAATCCAAGTTCTAATCCATGCAACATTCTCATAAACCTCTCTTGCACCCTCTCAAAAGCCCTCATATCTTTCCTGGAATGTTGCCTTTCTAGAAGCAATGTTAATTACTTTGTGCGGTTTGCATTTTATTTTAGCCACGATGAGTTGAAACATCCTATGAATAGTTATGTAATGCAGCTTTTTAAAATGTGACATTAATGTGGTGTCACTGCAATATAATGAGCTGCTTAAGCATTGAGGCTGCTCATGAATTGTGTGTCGTTAATCCTATGTACATCGTGAGGGAGTGGAGAAGAATTGCACTAATCCTGTAATCCTGTAAATTCTGAATGGACAAACATGCCAAGATACTGAGATATACTGAACATTATAATCAACATGGATTTAATACCATGTGCTCCATGTTTTTGGATCTTGGTGTCAATAAAATTCAGAGTTATCTTGGGTGTACTTTTAATTAGCATGGTTCAATTTTTACCTATGAGTGTATTTACATTATTTTGTCTGCATAAAATGTCTCGCACATGTGCATGTGGACACTGAGAGGTTGCCTTTCAGCTGCCAGAGCTTCATAGATCTCACATGCTGAACAAGTCTGTTACAAACAGATGGACTGGCTTCATATCGGAGACACACCGTGATCGCATTCCAAAAAAACAGTGCTTTGGGGCTCAAATCCCATTTTTGTCAAGCTAATTCTAAATTTTGTTCGAACAATGAGCAGGCATATTATTATTTCAAGGCATGCTCTTTTTTTAATGTTGAAGAGAACTGGATGCAATGTTATTGCAAATCGAAAGCTACAGATGCCGGAAATGAAATGAAACCAGACGATGCTGGAAACACTCAGTGGGTCAGTTGTGGAAAAGGTTGGATGAATGGTCTCCAACTTGAAATGTTAACTCTGCTTTTCTTTCCACAGATGTACGCCTGACCTGCTGAGTGTTTCCAGCATTTTCTGTTTTTATTGGATACAGTGTATATACTATTTGCTGGAAGTATTATACAGGGTTGAACATATAAGATAAGACTAATTCCACCATCTTTGGAAATAAATGACAAGCTCTTAAGGAAGAAGAGACAAAGGAAATTCCACCTGAATAAGTGAACAGTTTAAAAAAAAACACCTGACACAATATATCAACAGCCCTGTTGAAATTAAGATAAATAATGTCGCAATGTTTTCTCTTTGTATAACATTAATTAAAACATCACAATTCTGATCATTTTGCACAGAAGGAGTAATCGATGATAATGAAGGTACCACACTGCTTTTGCAGCAGGTATTATGTTGAACAATAATTCAGGGCCTTGAAAAGTAATTTCTTTGCTTGCTTGCATTTTACGTTTGATTGGAGACAGACAGTGAACTAGAGCAAAACCTCAAAGTGCTGGTAACAATGGTCAGGTCGCATCTTTGGAGGGAATGGATGGAGAGGCAATGTTTTGGATTGGGACCCTTCTATGGATAGACTAATCACAAGAGATCTAACCCAAAATGTTGTCTGTCCATTTCCCTCCACAAATGCCTCCAGACCATTGAGTTACTCCAGCACTTTGTATTTTGCTCAAGATTCCAACATCTGCAGTTCCTTGTGTCTCTGTAAGGAACTAAAATTTTATTGAAACAGCACGGGACGTTTTATATTTTGCCAAAGAGAGGAGTTGATGATCAGCTTGGTAAAAGTGAGAATTATTAAAAAACATTTGGTATATTGTGCTGCAAAGTAGCACAAAGATGGATCTGAGTATTTTACTCATGACATTGAAATCTCTGACAATCTCGGAGAATGCATCAATTATTGTTTAAAACCATTATTAATTATTGTTGTAAGCTGTATTGTGATGTCAAAAGTGAAAAGAGGAAAGGGATATCACCCCAGGGGGCCACATGAGTGGAAATGGTATGATGCGTAACGAGAGGTGTGATCACTACTGCGAAAAGCACCAGCAATATTGAATGTATAGACACTAAGAATGCGTTTTTGCATTTTTTGCCTTGTATATATATTTTTATTATGGATAAAAGTTTATTTTTGAAATAAAACCAAGTTAAATCTATTGCCATGTTGTACCATCTGCCTGCCTGTAGCATTTCCTCAGAAGAATAAGGGAAGGGAGTTTAAAGACTGTGAAAAAATGTGTGTAGGAAAGGTCTGCCATAGTTGAATAGCTGTAAGCGAGAGGTGCAGGATGCATATAAATATGGCAGATGGAATTTGTCAATTTTTCCAGTAACCCTGATGTGTGGGTTCAGGAAACATTTTAGAATATCGAGGCCTGATTTCCCGAGATGTCATCTATGACATTTACCTCCTCCAGGATTGCTCACGGGCTTGAGATATGCAGACAGGAGTATCCAGAACTGTGCACTTGTTACCAAGGGCAATATAATTTTTAGTCAAAACACAAAGTGCTGGAGTAACTCAGCAGGTGAGGTAGCATCTGTGCAGGGAATGGACAGACAATTATCAAACTGTCTGAAGAACCTAAAATGTTGTCTGTCCGTTTCTTCCACCATTGCTGCCTGACCCGTTGTTCCTCCAGCACTTTGTGTCTTGCTTAAGATTCCAGCATCTGTAGGTCTTTGTGTCTCCATAATCTGCAGGCATCCAGAGTTAAATCTGTAATTGATGGTAGGTTTGTACTCAATGCAATGTGCAAACTCCACACAGGCATTACCTGAGGTCAGGGGCTGTGAGGCAACGGCTCTACCAGCTGTGCCACTGTGCGGAATTGCAGAGGAACATTAAAATATACATGGAAATGGTATGGCATGAAGAACAAGCTTTAGATTAGGACCAAGTCAACAGTTTGTGATGGATGGATTTTGGAAAACTTTATGGAACACAGTATCTATTGTTCAACAACTAAGATTTTAAGCAGATCTTTGAAAGTGTATGTCACAAAATAATTCAGCTTCACTTAGAAAGTCATGGTATTCTTGAAAACCTTGCCAAAATGATAGATGACATCTATTCAAATGGAAGTGGATAACACACAAATGGACAGATTAGGTCAACATTTGGGAATAAAATAAGATTGCATTTTATGATCTAATTTATTTAATCTATTCCAGCTCGCAACAATAAATAAAGAAAATGATGTTGATGTATCCTTTTATAATATTTTAAATAGAATAACAGATTCATAGAGCAGTACAATGCGGAAACAGGCCCTTCAACCCATCGTACACATGTTGACCAAGTAAGCAAAGCTAGTCCCATTTGCCTGCATTTGGCCCATATCAATCTAAACCATTCTTATCCATGTAATGGGCCTACCCACTTACACAACTTTTTCAGTGACTGCCAGCACCCGTCATAGGCCGTGCAGGTCGCCGAAAATGTTCAACATGTCGAAAATCCAGTGGCGACCAGAATGACCCTACGAGTCTTTGGGTGACTGAGAAGGCTAATCTCGACCATACAGGCGACACCCTGGCAACATGTCACGGGGTGAAGCCTGTATGGTCATGAGTAGTCGCCAAAAGAGTCGTACCTTGTTCTGGTCGCTGCTGGATTTTCAACAAGTTGAACATTTTCGGCGACCTGCAACGATCTATGACAGGTGCCGGCAAAAGTCGCGTAAGTGGGACAGGCCCATAATTGTCCAAAAGTCTTTTGACAGTCGTAATTGTATCTGTTTCTGTAGTTTTCACTGGCAGCTCATAGGAGATACGGACTACCCTTGGAGTGGGGAAAGTTATCCTTGTGGTCCCTCTTAAATCACTGTCTTCTCATCTTAAAATGATGTCTGCTAGTTTTAGAATTTTCCACTGTAGGAAAAGGTCTGTGACATTCACTTTATCTATGCTCCAATAATCTCAGATTGACTGATGACATTGACTTTAGAACAGTATTCAATCAAGTACATACTTACTACGATTGGCCAGTTCAATGCCAGGGCATAAGTTCTATTTGCAATTTCAGGAGGCAGGAGACACCATGCAATTTATGAAAGAAAGATAACTCCAATAAGAAAGTATAATCATGAGGAGAAATTTGAAATACTACGTTTTTTTCTTTGGTGTTTAATATCCCAAATGGAGACATAGAACACAGAACAGTACAGCACAGGAATAGGCCCACCTGCCAACAATATCTCTGCCAAACATAATGCCAGATAAACTAAAGATAGACACAAAATGGTGGAGTAATTCAGTGGGTCAGGCAGCATCTCTGGAGAGAAGGAATGGGTGGCATTTCGGGTAGAGACCCTTATTCTGACTGAGAATCAGGGGAGAGGGTGACGAGAGATATGTGGAAGGGTAAGGTGTGAAAATGTCAGATCAAAGCAGACAATGCGCAGGAAATGTTGTATGGATCATTGTAAGCTGAAGAGAAGGCGACAACAAGGTATATAACCAGCTAACCTAATCTCTTCTGCCTGCAAGTGATTGATATCACTCCATTCCTTGTCCCTATCCTGAAGCCTCTTAAATGCCACCATCATTCCTGCCTCCACTTGGCAACACGTTCCAGGCACCTACCACCCTCTATGTAAAATCTTGCCCTGCACAAGACCTTTAAACTTTGCCCCGAGGTTCCTTTGACCATGAACACAACCCAATGTCAAACCATTTTAATAAAAGTTTGCTGTGCTATTTTGTGGATACCATCATATTCTCCATATTATATTGCATGTGCCCAGTTCTCATCTAGCATGTTAATAATCCATTGAAACCTTTTCACATTCCCCTTTCTAATCTCTGTCCCACCTAATTTTGTACCAGCAGAACATTTTGAAAAATGACATGCTAAAATGAGAAATATTGTTTTAATTTTAATTTTAGTTTAGAGATACAGTGCGGGAACAGTCCCTTCGGCCCACTGGGTCCGCGCCGACCACCAATCCCCGCATATTTACACTATCCTACACACACTAGGGAACAATTTTTTACATTTACCATGCCAATTAACCTACATACCTTTTTTTTTAAAGAAGGAACTGCAGATGCTGGAGAATCGAGGGTACACAAAAAGCTGGAGAAACTCAGCGGGTGCAGCAGCATCTAAGGAGCGAAGGAGATAGGCGACGTTTCGGGTCGAGACCCTTCTTCAGACTGGTCAGGGATCAGGGAAACGAGAGATATAGACGGTGATGTGGAGAGATAAGGAACAATGAGTGAAAGATATGCAAAAAAGTATCGGGGATAAAGGGAACAAGCCTCTTCCCCCCTCCACTCATTTCAGGGACCCAAGCAGTCCTTCCAGGTCCGACAGAGGTTCACCTGCACCTCCTCCAACCTCATCTACTGCATCCGCTGCTCCAGATGCCAGATGATCTATATCGGTGAGACCAAGCGGAGGCTTGGCGATCGCTTCGCCGAACACCTCCGCTCGGTCCGCAATAACCAACCCGACCTCTCGGTGGCTCAGCACTTCAACTCCCCCTCCCATTCCACATCCGACCTCTCGGTCCTGGGCCTCCTCCACGGCCAGAGTGAGCAACACCGCAAGCTGGAGGAACAGCACCTCATATTCCGCTTGGGGAGTCTGCATCCTTTGGGCTTGAATATTGAATTTTCTCAATTCTGTTAACCCTTGCTGTCTCCTCCCCTTCCCACCTCTCCCTCAGCCCTCGGGCCCTGGCATTCCCTCTATCTCTATCTCCCTCCCCCACCCCAGTCGCACCAGCTTCTCATTTTCACACCACAAACAGCTTACAATGGCTTGTTCCCTTTATCACCGATACTTTTTTGCATATCTTTCACTCATTGTTCCTTATCTCTCCACATCACCGTCTATATCTCTCGTTTCCCTGATCCCTGACCAGTCTGAAGAAGGGTCTCGACCCGAAACGTCGCCTATCTCCTTCGCTCCATAGATGCTGCTGCACCCGCTGAGTTTCTCCAGCTTTTTGTGTACCTTCTAACCTACATACCTGTACGTCTTTGGAGTGTGAGAGGAAACCGAAGATTTTGGAGAAGACCCACGCAGGTCACAGGGAGAACGTACAAACTCCGTACAGATGGCACCTGTAGTCGGGATCGAACCGTGATCTCCGGTGCTGAATTCGCTGTAAGACAGCAACTCTACCGCTGCGCCACTGTGTTAGATAGGGAGGAGTGAAATTATGAAAATTCAGAATGATCCGCTTTCCTCCCACATCCCAAAGACTTGAGGTTTGTAAGTTAATTGGCCTCTGTAAATGGGGACAGAGGAAGTGGGGTAACATAGAACTAGTATGAGTGGGATGGTCGATGGTCGGGGTGGGCTCGGTGGCCCGAAGGGCCTGTTTCCATGCTGTACATCTGCTGGAGTACAAATCTGGGGTGAAGGTGCCCTTTATACAGCGCACGTCAGTTTTAAACTGCATAGATAATACTATATATAAATAGCCAGGCCAAATTCAAATACAATAGGTGGAGCAAAGGGAACTATAGTTCTTAGCATTGTAGCACATCAGTACTAGGGGGTAATGGTGAATCGAACAGTACCATAACTTATGGAAGGACCATCCAGAAGACTGATAACGGAGGGGAAGATGGGAGTAAGAAATATTGAGAACCCTTAACAAATTCATAATGCAGCCTATCAAGTATCTTGTTCATGTGGATGGACTAACAAAAATGGGATTCATGTAGGATTAGTGTAAGATGGGAGGTTGACGGGTGGCGTGGACTATGGTGTTTCCATGCTACATCACTCTCTGTAGCATTGCTTGGATGTTGACAATCGTATTGTGAAGTCGATGTGCAGCCTGCAATACACTGAATGTGTGTGGCGTCCTCATGCCTCACAATTTCCATAGCTGCTTTCAGAGTTTATTGGATTTTGCCAACATGGTGTACGTGTAATCCAGTACCAATATTTCTTCTTCCTTTCTTCCCCTCTGTTATCAGGCTTTAGGATGCGCCTTCCATCAGCTAGGATACTGTCCGATGCACCACTACCCCCTGGAACTGGTGTGTACAAAACTACTCCTTTGCCCCACCTATTGTACTTGAGTTTGGCTTGATTGTATGTATTTATAGTAGTACCTGGCCTCTTTAGTTCAGAGACACAACGTGGAAACTACAGCTTCGGCCCACCGAGTCAGCACCGACACTAACGCTATCCTACGCACACCAGGAACTATTTATAATTTTACCAAGCCAATTAGTCTACAAACCTGCAAGTTTTTGGAGTGTGGGAGGAAACCCGAGATCCCGCCAAAAACAAACGTAGGTCACGGGGAAAATGTATAAACTCCGTACAGACAGCATTCATAGCCTGGCTTGTCATCACCTCTGGCGCTGTAAGGCAGCAACTCTACTGCTGCGCCACCGTGCCACTCTGATTGATTAGGATGAGAAACAAGGCTATTTACTGTATCTCAATACACGTGATAATAATAAACCTAAACCTAAACTAATATTTGCTAAAGTAACACGCTGAGCGCACAGGAACTGTAGAATTCCAGCAGTGTTAGGAGAATTATACAGATGGGATCAGGTTTTCCGTTTCAAGGTTTTCTGTTCAATACAATCAAGCCATGCACACATACAACAGAAGGCTGCGCAGGCCAAGTCAGTGGATATTTTTAAGGCAGAGATAGATAGATTTAATTAGTACAGGTATCAGAGGTTATGAAAAGAAAGGGGAATGGGGTTAGGAGGGAGAGAAAGATCAGCTGTGATTGAATGGTGGAGTAGACTTGATGGGCCGAATGCCTTAATTCTGCTCCTATCACATGATCTTATGAGCAGTTAGAGCAAAAGAGAAAAATAATAAGAGTACAGAATATATTTTCTCAGCGTTGTAGCGTAACAGTTCCAGAGAACAGTGGTGGCTTACTAATTACCTGGAGCTGTAGCAAGTACAAAGGTGCAAAGCTAGTCAAAGATTAGAGGGCAGAGCTTTAAGGTATGAGGTGCAAAGTTTGAAGGCGATGTGTTCGGCAAGTTTTTTTACACAGGGAATGGTGGGTGCCTGGAACTCGCTGACAGGGGTGGTGTTGGTGGGGGCTGATATTAAAGTGGTGTTGTAGAGGATTTCAAATAGGTGCATAAAAATGCAGGGAATGGAGGGGTATGGATCACATGCAAGCAGAGTAGATTGATTTAACATCTCACACTTACTCTGATTATACTCTGTCTGCCATTTCTACACCCATTTCTGTTGCATTTCTGTGGTAATAATATAATGTTTCATGCTGTACTGTATATATTCCATTAGTTTAATAGCAGGTATGTCAGTGTGATTATTCCATTGAATGTGTGAGCTGTTGCACTTTCGGAGGCCCAAATGTAAGGGGAAAATATACAATAAATGGCAAGACCCTCAAACACATTCATGTATGGAGGGATTTTGGGATCCAAGTTCATAGCTCCCTGAAAATAACAACACAAGTGGATGGAGTGGTAGAGAAAGTGCATGGTATACTTACCTCCATGTTCAGGGCATTGAGTATAAGAGTCAGGAATTCATGTAACAGCTTTATAAAACTTTGGTTAGGCTGTGGTTAGAGTTGTGGGTGCAATTTTAGAGCCCCATTACAGGAAGGAGAGGTTTTGGAGGGGGTGAAGAAGAGATTTACCAAAGATCTTAGAGCGGATGGTCCACTCCTGCAAAATCCAATGAACTGACGTGTAGTATGCAACGGAGCGTAACTTCCGCCATTTCAGTAATCCTGCCTCTCACAGTTTAATTGTAAGATTAACTGAGAACTTACAAGTTCAAAGTTTGATCTGTATTTTATGAGGAGTTACGACGAGGGATTACGTGAAGACCCCGTCCAGCACGCATGCGCGCCATTCTTTAAAGCAGCGGTGTGGATTCACAGAAAAAACACAACGAAATAAATATAGTAAAGAAAAAATAAGAACTTAATTACCAGTTGATCTGTATAATAGAGGGTGGGAGCAGAGGGCACGTAATCCCTCATCGTAACTCCTCATAAAATAGTAAGATTAAACGAGAACTTACCAAGTTTGAAGGTGTGCCACAGTCTTGCTGTGGCCACCATGCTATCCAGCCGCAGTTTTTGTAATGCTCAACAAGGGGTTCGTGCGTTGTCTTGCCAATCACCCCTTTTGCTGCTAGCCGTATAATTTCAGCATGTCCTGCTTCCACCTCTTTTTGGGATAGTGTAAATTTCCGATGAGGCGAATGCTGGGTAGGGGGATTTTTACCGCCAATGAATTCTATAACATAGCCTTGAACACTTTGTGAAATAAACTCATCTGTAGTGATAGTGTTCCATATTCCCAAAAAGGCCCGCAATCGGCCACCAATTTGTGCAGGAAGGAATGCTATGGTCTGAGAGGAACCAGGCCCCATTACCTCCACGGTTAACTACGGTTCCTGGCGTATGTCGTTTTGGGTGGACGTTGTGGAGGTTGTCGGGATGGCGGCCGCATCTTCCAAGCAGGCCGCTGTTGACCTTGTCCTAAAAAAGACCGCTGTTATTGGGGAAGTGGAGGTGAATAGGTCCTTTGTGTCCTGTCCGGCAGCCGCGGTTTCCAGTTTGTGTGTGGTTGTTGCCGGTGGTATGGGTGAAGTCGTAGGAGGTTTCATTAGGCCAGCTGTTTTGGCCTCCTCGTCTAGTTCATTCACTTGTTTGGACAGATCTCCAAACAGTTGATGAGGCGGTGGAGCGGTTGATGGACGGCACAACCCCGCGAATTTGGGGTTGAGTGTGGGCTTAATGGAGCTCTTACGCAGGCAGTTGATCTCATACTGGGCGTTGCATAGGAGTGCCAGGGCATCTTGTTGTTCACTGGACACATTATCCCCGTCAAGGGTCCTAGCAAACGCCGTTATACCCATGGAGAGGACCTTTACGATACGCTGGATGCGGACATCCTGCATCCTGGTGGCCGTGCTCAAGTGTCCCAGATTTGAGCATTAACCAGGTTGAGCAGTAACACTGAGGTTGATGCAGTTCTCGGGTGGTTTTATTTTCTCCATAGTGTCATTGAGTACCTGACTCTGGAGTTGGTGAGTAGTCAGGTAATCAATGGTACCCGCCAGTTTGTGGTGCAGGGGTTCCCCTGTTTGTGTGGTTGTGGCAAACTTGCCCACCACGTCCAGCATATCCTCCTCATGCTCTGGCTCAGCGGTCACTGGCTGTCCGGGTCGTCTTCATATACAGCGGCTGGGCAACTGCTGGCACTTCTGGCCGGTGAAGACGAGATACTGAGAGGACTCCTCGCGCGGCTTGTGGATGCCCGCGAGTCCCGTTCTTCCCGGTCCCTGTCCCGCTGGAGGAGTTGCTCCACTAAGAGCTCCAACCGCTCTATGCGACCGTCCCTGCTATGTGCAGCGGACAAGCCGACTTCCCCAGGCCCTGCGAAATCACTGGGGCTTCCACCATCGGACCACACCTCCATAAGGTGCTGTCTAGGGTCCAATGGCAGGTCGTCGTGGCCTACCGCCCGAGTAGGCTCATACAACTCCCGCACGGACTCTCCGCTAGTCTGTTTTCTTCCAGACTGTGGCGGCCCACCTGTCTGATACGAAGGCAGGTGAGTTGGATCAGCGCCGGCCCCCGGAACCTGGCTCCCCGGAGTCCGTGCAGGCTTACCTCCACTGTCGCCCAATATTCGGCGTGGAGGCGCATAGTCGGCCGCTCCCAGAGCTAAGCTGACCGACCGTCTACTGCTGCCACCACCGCCCTTGACCGCAGCCTGACGGGATGTTTTGCCGGCAGCACCTGCTCCTACAGGTCTGCTCGACGCAGCAGTAGATCTGCCAGACTGCTCTACGGCAGATCTCCCTGGCAGTGGTACGTGGTGGTGCACAGCTGCAGGGCTCCCCTGTAGTGCAGCTGTCCCCCGGCCCAGTCCCCTTGGGTCTGCTGGAACTCGGGGTGAGGTCGCTGGCGATGAGCGAGGCTCCTTCCCACGTACCTGTTTTCCCCCTCTTTTCTTGGGGGAAGGGGGCTCGAAGTCTGGATCAGCAGTCTCTCCAGCTCCGGTGCGGTGAACCATTCAGGTGATGAGTCGGGCGCTAGAGTAGCGGGAGCGCCCGACTTCCCGCATTCTTGCCCCCACACGTCCCGAAGCTGCCGGTGGTGCTTGCAGCTCCGGGGACAAAGGCCGTTGGCTGGTCGAAGCAGCACGGCTCCTCGAGAGCGTCGCCTTCCGCTTGCCCTTGTCCATCCTGTGGGAGTAAAGGTAAGCACTTACCTGCCGGTCTTATAAAGGAGCTGGAGGAGAGAGTGCACTCCCCCCCCCCCAGCTTGTCTAGCAAATGCGCGAGACGATCAAAATTCGAACTTGTAAGTTCTCATTTAATCTTACTATTTTATTTCGGAGTCATGTGAGTGACTACGTGAAGACTTCAAAGCTCTGTGATTCCGAACCGTGTACCAGCTCATGCTTCACTCACTGTCTGAAGACCTTTGAGGGAGGAAGTATGTTATCACAATAAACAATAACCTGTTTGTGAACAAAAAAGGTTTATTAATAACAACAAAAAACAGAGAGCTCCCCGGGCTTAAATTAAATATTATCTGCAGACACTAAAATTCTGTCTGCAAATGGAGCAGGTTCCGCCAGCAGCTTATTATAAACCTTTGGAAAGTTATTTCCGAGGACCATCCTGCTCTGGCCTGAATATGGTCCATAGGCACCTGCTTGAGCTACCTTGAAATGGTTTGGCTCGTCTCCTGACCATGAGGCTTCTTGTGGCTTATCCATAAGGCTTTTTCTCTCCCTCTTAAGTTGTATGTTGTGTCTGTGTAAATGGCGAGATGGGTCTTGGCACATAGCCGTGGGTCAGATGAATATGCCTGGAACTCCATAACTGGAGGCGTGGTTCCTGGTCTAGTTTGTTTGACCAGACCCTGAATATGGAATGTGATACAGTCCAATGACGCTGAAATGCTGTCCAGCCTCAGAAGGTGGAGGTACTGTACCCTTTTTGCTGACACTAGTGCCATGAGCATGACTGATTTCAGGGTAAGTTGTTCCAGCGTGAGTGACCTGGGTGGTGGCCATCCCCTAAGGTACGTCAGCACAATGCTGACATCCGAGATCTAAGTGTACCTTGGTCTGGGGGAATTAGTGCTAAAAAATACCCTCATGAGCTTGACCACCAGTGGATGGGACCTCAAAGCCTGTTGTCCTGCTGCTGGAACCAAATAAGCTGACAACGCACTCCTGGCTGAATTGATGGCGCTGTAGCTGAGTCCATCCCGTTGTAATCCAACCAGGAACTCCACAACACTGGTAGCTGTTGCTGTTGAGTAGGTAGTTCCTGTTTTGGAGCAATACCGTTCCCATTTCCTTATGTTGGTCAGGTATTGTCTCTTGGTGGACTCCTGGAGGGATGTTAATGGCGTCCTCAGACAGTCCCAGGCCCAGTAGAGGTCTTTTTAGAATCTGCAAGCCAGGAGATTGACTCTGTCATGGCACGGGTGACTAATGCCTGACACTGGGTGGATTAATAATTCTGGACTGCTGGGGAATTCCAACGTTGTTTTGACAGCCATGTCGAGGGCCACTGGGAACCATGGCTGTGTAGGCCAGTCGGGTATTATCAAGATTCCTGAAGCAGAATCCAATTGAATCTTGCGTAATACCCGACTGATGAGGCAAAAGGGAGGAAAAGCATAAAAGAACATTTTCCCCCAATGCAGCGTGAATGCATCAACTGCTGCTGCCTCAGGGCCTGGTTCCCAAGTGACATACGTTGGTACCTGGTGATTCAGCATAGATACAAATAGATCGCTATCTGGTGTGCCATATTGCTTTGTAATTTCAGCAAATACTTTGGGATTTAACATCCATTCGATGTTATCGTTAAATTTCGTGACCTGGTGTCCGCCACTGTATTTTGCTTACCTGGTAGGTAAGTTGCTGATAACCAAATATGTCTTTCGACACACCATTGCCAGATTAGGCTGACCAAATTGTCACACGATATCGACTTTACACCACCCATGTGGTTGATATAAGCCACCACCGTGGTATTATCTAATTGCAACCGGACATGTGCATGATGCGTATTAGATGAATATGCTTTTAAACCATAAAACACACCCAAAGTAGTTAATATTCCATGTCTGTAGGCAAGATGATTGAAAATTAGTCCATCTACCCCCTGTGCTGGATTGCATGTTAGTTGCTCCCCAGCCCAAAGCACTGGCATCCGTTTGAATGGTTAATACTGGGTTGGTGATTATTATGGGAGTGGAGCTAAGCCTAATGTTCCTCGTCCACCATTGTAACTCTGGAATGGATTCAGCAGTTAAATTCATAACTCGGTCAAAGTGACCTGAGTTTTTCTTTAGCGTGTGCACTTTTGCTCTTTGTAAATTTAGATAGTGCCGAGGCCAAAATTGTACAGCTGGAAAGGCTGCTGCCATTTTCCCAATGACACTAGCTACCTACCGTATGGTTGGCTGCTGATTAACCATTAGTTCATTGCATGATTGTGCCAACTCTGATGCTTTCCCCTTCGGCAGAGTTACAGTCATGCGAATAGTGTCAATCGTAAAACCAAGATAGTCCATGGTTGTGGACGGGGTCAAATTGGATTTATCTGGATGTATGTCAAACCTCAAAGTTTCAAACAAACGCTTGGTGGCTGCTACTGCCGAAATGGCTGTCTCCAAGGTTTTCCCTACTATTAAAATGCCGTCTAAGTACGCCATGACTATATGCTTTTGTATCCTCAATAATGCCAAGGCAGGTTTTAAGATTTTTCTGAACAACCTTGGAGCTGAGGTTAGCCCATTTGGTATGGCTTTAAATTGCCATAGCTGTTTCATCCAGATAAACTTTAGGTATTTACGTTGCTCCTTGTGTATGGGTACTGAGTAGTAGGCATCTTTTAAATCAATGCTGGCCAGAAAGAACTCTCTAGAAATCGACTGGCTGTTTCAAAAGTTTCCATCTTGAAATGTAGTAGACAGTAGAGCTAATAGGACTTGATGTTTCAATCCCTGTATTAAGTCGGCACTCTTGCTATTTAAAGAGGGATTGGAGTGGTGAAAGGTAGGGTAGGTACGTCATCGGGGTCATCAGGTGGGCACCCTCCTTCTTTGACGTTTCATAGATAAACCTACAACATCCCCAGAGATCTCAACAGTGATACCTGGCATCCCAGTTACACCCCCCTTCAATTCCATACCCTCCTGTATTCATCTTGCAGCCCAATTGTTGACTCTCCTTTTGATCCAAATCCAATTGCTGCTTTTTTCCGCAGAATTTGATAATGATTTGATTGCTTGTTGGAGGCAGCGACCCCTCACCCCCATTTTCTTTGATAGCCTGGTCATAGATGTAGCAACAAATCCCCTGCATCCCACTTCGACAGGAAAAATCTTAACAGATACTTAACAGACTCGTTTAGAGAAGTTAAGTCAATGATGATGCGACATCCACCATCTTTTTTAGTTTTAGTGAAAATATTAGACACAAATTCCAAAGGTTCATGTTTTGTTCTTTCAATTACACCTTTTGCTAGTAGCCTCATCAGTTCAGCTTGACCCTCTTGTTTCTCTTTGACTGAGAGGGTGAATACCCTTTGGGGTATATGCTGAACTGGCGGCATGTTTTCATGAACAAAGTCAATTTTATAGCCATGAATGCTGCTGAGTATATATTTGTCATTAGTGATAGACTCCCATGCATCCAAAAACAAGTGCAATCTCCCCCCTGTTAGTATAGAGCCCCTACTGCTCATATGCTGAGAGGAACCAGACCCACCTACCTCCATGGTTACTGGTGCTTCTTCTGTCTCTTCGCTGGACGATGAGGTGTCTGCTGGGCCGTAGAAGGCTGCTGTTAATGTTGATGTTGCTGTTGATGTTGATGTTGGGGGTGGCGCATTTTCCATGGCATCCGCTCTGGGCAGGTGGTCAATGCTGGCTGCAAGTTTCGGCTCTAAAGGCCGACCCGCTCGTGGAATGGCCACATAGCGGTTGACCACACCCAGCAGCTCTTCCTGATCCTGTACACCCTGCGTACTCCGGATATCTTCAGTCAGCAACCCCTCTTCTTGACCAGCCCAGACCTGGTCGCCAATGCTGCCTTCAATAGAAGGTGAAGCAATGGCCAGTGCCGTAAAGGGCACTGTGGGAGTGCCTGAGCTCCCTTGGCGAGTCTGCTGCTGCTCTCTCAGCAGATCTCGCTGGAGCAATTGCTCCACAAGCCGTTCCATTCGGCTTAGGCGGCTGCCTTTGCCGCTCTCGAGCAGTGAGGCATCTTTCTCACAGAAAGTGGTGAGTCGGTGGAATTCTCTGCCTCAGAGGGCGGTGGAGGCAGGTTCTCTGGATGCTTTCAAGAGAGAGCTAGATAGGGCTCTTAAAAATAGCGGAGTCAGGGGATATGGGGAGAAGGCAGGAACGGGGTACTGATTGGGGACGATCAGCCATGATCACATTGAATGGCGGTACTGGCTCGAAGGGCCAAATGGCCTACTCCTGCACCTATTATCTATTGTCTAAATAAAATAATTATAGTGTGGAACTGCTGAATGTACGAAGAACCCTGCAATTATAGGCGGAGCAGTATAGGCGACAGAAGCCGGTTACGGGAATGTCGCTGAAGATTACCCATCGGCTACTACGGCTTTTTCGCAGAGTGGACCATCTTGCTCCGATCTTTGATATTTACCAATGGTGCCTGGATTAGCAGGTACCAGCTACAAGGTGAGTTTGGACAAACTTGGATTATTTTCTCTGGAATGTCATAGGCTAAGAAGTTTATAAAATCACGAGATGCATGGATAGGGTAGACGGTCAGAATCTTTTTTTCCAGGGTGGTTATATCAAATATCAGAGTACATAGCTTTAAGGTAAGAGAGGGATAGTTTAAAGGAAATGTGTTGGTCAACTCTTTTACACAGAGAGTGGTGGATGCCTGGACCCATTGCCAGGGGTGGTGGTAGAAGCAGAAATGATAAGCAGAAGCAGAATTAGATACACACATAGATATGCAGAGATTGGAAGGTTATGGGTCACATGCAGGCAAAAATAATTAGTTTTGTTTAGTTTGGCATCATGTTCAGCCCAGACAGCGTGGGCAGAAGGGCCTGTTAGTCAGCTATACTGTTCTATGAAATGGAAAGATTATAGCAAGTGCATATAGAGTGACAGGTTATGGGTTACGATATAAAATGGACGTTTCTGACTGGAGAAATCAGTTTTTGTGCCGTTCCCAGGAACAGAATTCTTGTGTAACCTGTGTATTGCCTGTAGTGAACAATACAGCAGGGTGTTGCTACAAATCTTCTCAATGCCAGAAGCAACCACTGAAATTATTTTTTGCTGAAGTTTTGATATTTTGAGCAATGGTGGAGTTGCTGCTTTACAGCGCCAGAGAGCTGGGTTTGATCCTACTATGGGGTCTGCCTGTACGAAGTTTGTACATTCTCCCCATGACCACATGGGTTTTCCCGGGGTGTTCCAGTTTCTTCCCATATTCTAAAGATGTGCAGGATTGTTGGTTAATTGGGCTTCGGTAAGAATTGTAAATTGTCCCTGGTGTGTAGGATAGTGTTAGTGTACGGGGATCGCTGGTCAGCACGGACTTGATGGGCCAAAGGGCCTGTTTCCGCCTGTATCTTTGAACTAAACAAAGTAAATTAACATGGATGAATTTAATGCAAATAGCATCACAAATGCAAAATTCTGTAATTAAACCAAAAATTACCAGAAATACTCAGCAGGTCATGTACCGTCTGTAGTGAGAGAAATACAAATTGATATTTGAGTTAGAGTCATTGAGTGACACAGTGTAGAAACAGGCCCTTCAGCCCAACTTGCCCACACCGGCCAAAGTATCCCAGCTACACTAGTTCCACCTGCCTGTGTTTAGTCCATATCTCTCCAATCCTGTCCTATCCGTGTACTTGTCTAGCTGTTTCTTAAATGTTGGGATAGTCCCTGCCTCAACTACTTCCTCTGACAGCGTGTTCCGTACACCCACCACCCTTTGTGTGAAAAAGTTACCCCTCAGATTCCTATTCAATCTTTTCCTCTTTACCTTAAACCTATGTCCTCTGGTGCTTGATTCACCCACCTTGGGCAAGAGACTCTGTGCATCTTACCGATCTATTCCTCTCATGATTTTATACACCTCTATAAGATCTCCCCTCATCCAACTGCGCTCCAAGGAATAGTGTCGCAGCCAACTCAACCTCTCCCTCTAGCTAAAACCCTCTAGTCCTGGCAACATCCTCATAAATCTAAGGTCAATGGCTTGCCCTCATGACTATCAGAAACATTCTGATGAAAGATCATTAAACTTTACCTCTCTTTCCACAGATGCTGCCAGATCTTCTAAATATTTCCAACATGTTCCATTTTTATCTTACACATGTTGCATTTTACTTGAGTTACCTTTTCTAGATTTTTGGTATTGCCTATAGTATTTTCATGTGTCATCTATTGACTTCTACTTTTAATACAAATTGATATGTGCAATACAACTTTTGCCGTATTATTCTGTCTCTCAACAATAATAATATGTTGGGGACAACAAAAAGTAGTGATTTGATTTTATATTCTGTAATTGAATTATCATGGTTAGAATTCATTCTTTTGTGTTCATCAAATAATATCTGGGTCGCTGAGATTTCAAGTCAGATATAGAGAAGGCTTGTATGACTCCGTGAGTTCTTTTAGGCTTTACAAGAAAATGAGGTGAATATTAAAACCAGATACACCGTAAAGGTTTCAGGCATTTTATCTTTATTTTCAAATAACTCATAAGATCCTTGAACAAAACAGATGCCTATGTGTGCCACTTCAGGTTAATAAATCATCATCAGATTTTGTTCTTCTGAAGGAGATGAATAAGTAGCGCTGACACAAATGGAAAGCCCTCTCTGACTTAAAATATTTTGAATTTATTTAAGGCACCTTTTATTTTCAATGTATTTGAAAGTAGGAGAGGAGTTTTAGACTAAGCAAAGGTTGGACAGTTCTGAGCTGTACCAATTGTTATGCTTTGCTCTGCATTTTCACCTCTGGTTTTTGTGCTGTCATCATCATCAGTGCTGCAAAGTATTACGTGGTGTCAAACCTTCAGTAAATTCAGACAGGCATTTCCATGGTAATTGACTCCAGATTGAGATCAGAATGACAAACCTCAAATAGTCCAGTTTGAAGTTCAGTTTGGGTTGACCTAATCCACACATCTTGATTCTTCGGGGAGTTCTGTTAACTGAACGCGGTGCCTCTCAAGTGGGGGCATTTCTGTGGTTAAACAATCCAGAGATTGTTATTAATTTTTGACTCAATTCCAAAATTCTGATATTTTAAAACATGAAACATCAAGTATTAACGAAACCAGAAGGAAAAACCTTTCTTAATCAATAGAGAAATGAATTCATTGAAAGTACTGCCACTTGATTGTCAAGAATATCTAAAAAATGACCAAAAGACTCGAGAAGAATTAAAGTGGTTGTGCTGAAATACTACTTAGCATTACTGAAAACATTCATTTAGATTACAGATTGATTATACTTATGTGAAGAAATTCAGTTTGGAAATGTCATGAAGATTTGCCTCTACTGTCAGGGCACGTACAACCTCATGAAGTAACTTGCAAAACTAAAATCTTTAAAATCTAAACAAAAATCATGTTAGGGATTGAATGCTAACTTTGCTTGTTCCGCAATGGAATTCCAGTTTCTTCATTAAGAGTCCAGCTACCACGCTTTGTTTCCTTTGAAGTAATAACACCCAAAAGCAATCACTGTTGGCAACAGTTAATGGTGCTGCATTTAACCATTGAAACTTACAGAAGATGGTCAAGCAAACAGGGCCTTTTTATCCTTTGGAGGGGAAGGACCACCACAAACTGGAAGGATTTGAATCTATTTACTTGCCATGGCCTGAATCAGTTCAAGATAGCTAGGGCTTCCTCTAGAATCCGTGACTTCCACAAAGAAATATGATTAAAACATCGTTAAATGATTCACTCTTGCCGTTGGGAAGTAGGAGCTGAAAATGATAACTGCCAGGTTTAGGAGCAGCTTCTTCCCGACCGCCATCAGACCATCAAGCACACAAACCTCCAAATAAGCTCCCAACCTCATAGTCTAGTTTTGAAATTTGGTTCTGGCTAGTTACCTCATCCAAAATACTTGTTGGGCGGCACAGTGGTACAGCTGGTAGAGCTGTTACCTCACAACACCCTCACAGAAACCCGGAATTTGATCCTGACCTCGAGTACTATCCATGAGGAATTTGCATATTCACCCCTGCGATTGTGTGATTTTCCTCTGGGTGCTCCAGTTTCCTCCAGCATCTGGAAGATGTGGGAGGAAACTGAGATGTGAGAAACTGAGATGTGAGAGGCTAATTGCGCACTGTAAATTGCCCTTAATATTTAGGCAGTGGGAAAGAAAAGTAGGATAACAGGGAAAGTGTGTGAGCGATGTGGTCAATAGTTGGTATGGACTTGGTGGTTTCCATGCTATATTTATGCTGTATCTCAAAAAAGCTCACTTTTCTCTTGGTGAGGTTTGAATGTTCTGTGGCAATGTGTTTCCACTGGTACAGTAGCTTTAGTTGCAGTTTGATATAAATATGTAATTGGTCTTTCAGCAAATCTTAGTTTTCCTTTAGATACAACATGGAAAATGGCTCTTTTGCCCACCAAGTCTACGCCAACCATCAATCACGCATTCACTCTGGTTCTATATTAATCTACTGTTGCATCCACTCCCTATACACTAGGGATAATCGTACCGATACCTATAAGCCCGCACAACAAAGGAAACTGGAGCACCCTGAGGAAACCTGGAGAACATGTAAGCTCCACGCAGACAGCACTCAAGGGAAGGATTGAACTGGGGTCTCGGACACTGAGGCAGCAGCTCTACCAGCTCCACCACTGTACCGTCTAATGTTGGAAAAAATCTGTTTGGCTTGATTTCATGTATATAAATCATGAAATTGGAACCATAACATTAATTAAAAATGCCTTTGGCAGATGATGAGAATGTAAGACATAAATTTGAAATTTTTATGATAGCCAAAAAATATATTGATGTCAAATTAGTGCCCTCTAGTGGATAACTTCACAAATAGCACAGACAGACAGAGATGTCTTTCAACTGAATGATTAAATGATTAAACATGGTTAATTCATGGTCTTGTGAAGACCTCTGCAAAGTTTTTTGCTTTGAAGAACTTCTATCCATGAATGGATTTGATGGTTTGGGCATCCATCAATCTATTATAATATAAAACTCTGATCTTGGATGTTTACTTGTGGGTTGTTTGCTTGCTTGAACTTTTTCTTTGATTCACATCTCCTCGAAAAACCAACGCGGTAACAGTGATTTTTTTACATATTCCGGTAGAGATTTACCTCATGATCTCATAAATCCCCTCATCTGAAAATTTAGTTTATTATTTCCCGCGTTTTTTTACTAAATTTGTTCACCAATCTGACATTGTTTTAAAATCTAACGAGCTGGAGGACGTCACAATGGCTTCTCTTGCTCACAGTCGACTGGCCTGCTGTCTGCAGCGCTCCGCTCCGGCCGAGGCTGGCTCTCTCCCTTTCTCTCTCCCCCTCCAGGCCCCCTGCCCCCTCACCCACCCCCCCTCCCCCCTCTCCCCCTCCCTTTGCCCCCCTCTCCGCCCACTCCACTCCACCTCTATCCCCTCCCCCTCTCCCCCACTCCACCCCTCCCCCTCCTCTATCTCCCCTTCCCGCTTCTATCCCCTCTCTCTCCCCATCCCTTCCCCCCTCCCCCTTCACCCCTCTGCCCTCCCTCCACCCCACCCCCACCCCTCTTCCCCCTCCCCCTCCACCTCCTTCCCCCTCCATTCCCCCCTCCCCCTACACCCCCACTCCTCCCTCTCTTCCCCTCCTCTCTCTCCCCCATTCCTCCCCTATCTCCCCCTCCTCTCCTCCCCTCCTTCCCTCTGCCACCCTCCCCCTCCAGCCCCCCTGCCATCTCCTCCCTATCCCCCCCCCTCTCCCCTCCCCCTCCCCCTCCCCCTCCACCTCCCTTCCCCCTCTCCCCCACTCCCCCCTCCTCTCTCTCTCCCCCCCTTTCCCCCTCCACCACTCTGCCCTCCCTCCACCCCACCCCGCCCCCCTACCCCTCTCCTCTCCCCCCTTCCCTTCCCCAATGTGCTCCCCTTGATCTAGTAAGAGTTATAAATGCTTACACCCTTTAAAGTTATACTGTGTGAAACAATTTATGTTTCTATATAATATCAATACATATTTTATTAAAATACAAAGTACTGTAGTAACTGGAGCTGGTTCGGGCTGTATCTCTGTAGGACATGGACAGGCCTAGTTTCGGGCTGGGATCCTTCTTCAGACTGTTGACTTAAAAACAGAGTGCTGGAGTAGCTCAGCGAGCCAGACAGCATCTCTGGAGAACATGGATAATGTCCTACAAAGACGCTGCCCGACCCGCTGAGTTACTCTAGAACTTTGCATTTTATTTTAGATTCCATCCTCTGCAATTCCTTAAATACACTTTAATAAAACATGGCAGCACAAGGAACTGGCACTCGTTTCTCATGAGTCAATGAATTATAAATACAGCTTGTTATTCATGAGAAATGAGTTAAAGTGCGTTTATTAGCCATGCTCGTTGTTCTTGAGAAGGCAATACCAAATAGTATTTTTGAATGGTGCCAAAGAACTTGTGGTGCTGCTTTTTGCATAAGGTAATAACCGCAGCAGTAGGACACCATGATGATTGGTCTAATTTACTTATTGTGCCACAGAAGGAGGCCATTCAGCCTATTTAGTCCATGCAGGTTCTGACTGATAACCCCTGCAGCCCTACAATTTATCACCTTCCAATTGCCCATGCCCTTGGATTATTTCCATTTAAGTAAAGGGCAGATTGCAATAGCCATTGAACCCACCAGCCCATCTTTGAGAGTTGGGAAGAGATTGATGATTAAGTGGCTCTGGTGAACTCAGTGAATAATATGTTCAATTACATTGTGGGCCTGTACAGTATAATGTAACTATTATTGTATAGACCACAATTTTTATTTTGCCCATTAGTACCCCAAAACCAACATATTTTGCCCTGAGTGTTTTGCTGTGGTCTGATCCAGTAGAGCATAGAACAGTACAGCACAGGAACAGGCCCTTTGGCCTTCAATGTCCGCGCTGAACATGATGCCAAGTTAAACTAATCTTTTCTGCATGCACATGATCCATTTCCCACCAGTCCCTGCATATCAATGTTCCTCTCTAAAAACATCTTAAATGCCACTATTGTAATTGCCTCCACCCCCAGCGCTGGCAGTAGGTTCCAGGCATCAGCCATTTCCTGTGTAAAAACAGAACTTGCCCCACACATCTCCTTCACACTTTGTACCTCTCACATTAGAGATAAGCACCCTAGTCATTGACATTTCCACCCCGGGAAAAAAGGTTCTGACTGTCTAGCCTAATCAATGTCCCCAATTTGTCATCAATTGGAAAGTATGGAAATTATGGTAACACTATTTTATTTTTCTTGTTGCTATTTTTATTCTCTGTCACATTACCAAATGTGACCAAAAGCACCCTTGCTTGAGGATTTATTTTTCTATTCCTGACAGTTTTTGCAATGAAATGATAACATTCGCACTGCCCCCTGGCCACTGTGCTGTGAGGCTCTCAGCTGCCATGCTCGATCTAATTGCACAGCTCGGTATGAACATTCCACGGAGGGAATGCAGGAGGGAGAGGGGATCATGCACAGAGTGTCAAGACAGTTGCACATGCGACTGGTGCCTGCCTCGAATAAGCCCCGGATCGTTTACAATCTAGGGACATACCGTTGATCTAATTTTGCTGACTCCACTTCAGGCTTGGAAGGAATGGAGAGATCCAAGGTATGTATATCGAACTGCACAGCACAGCACAGGAACAGGCCCTCTTGGTCCACAATGTTGTGTCAAACATGATGCCAGGTTAAACTAATCTCCTCTCCCTACACATAAAAACATAGAAACATAGAAAATAGGTGCAGGAGAAAGCCATTTGGCCCTTCGAGCCAGCACCGTCATTCAATATGATCATGGCTGATCAACCAGAATCTGCTTTCTCCCCATATCCCTTGATTCCAGTAGCCCTATGAGCTATATCTAACTCTCTCTTAAATACATGATCCATTCCCTGCATATCCCTGTGAAAAGTATTTTAACTGCCCCTATCATATCTGCCTCCACTACCACCCCTGGCAACCCGAGAACAACCCTCATCTATGCCTCTCATAATTTTTACTTCTATCACGTCCCCCCTCAACCTTGACACTCCAGAATAATGAATCCAGGTATCTAACATATTAATCGTTTGGAAAGAGTAATCTGTAAATCCAATTGTAAACACTGCTGGATTAGAGTGTATTACATATCAGGAGAGTTCATAATTTCTAGGGCAGGGGTTCCCAGTCTTTTTTGTCCTGTTTACCCCTGGCAACTTTGATAGCACATATAATATTATTTCACTTATTTATGAACAACTCATGATGAACAGATGTTCATGTATACCAGGTATACTATGTATACCATAACCAAACACAGAAAATATGTACAAATCCAGAATCAACAAATTTACCCCCTGGGTAGGTGAAATTTACCCCCTGGGGGTAAATTGACCCTAGGTTCATAACCCTTGTTCTAGAGGAAGAATTAGGTCACTCGGCCCATCAGGTCTACTCCACCATTCAATCATGGCTGATCTATCTTTCCCTCTCAACCCCAATTTCCTGCCTTCTCTCCATAACCCTTGACACCCTTACTAATCATTACTAACGAGGTTGGACAAACTTTGATTGTTTTCACTGGAGTGTCAGATGCTGAGGGGAAGCCTGACAGAAGTAAATGATGTGGTTTAACAAGGCATCTGTTTAGTACTGACTGAAGGGCCTGTTCCTGTGCCCTACTATTCTACGTTTTCCAGCTCCATGCAAGGGAACAACACTTGGAATGCTATTTCACATTGCAATGAGCTTCCTTGTACCTGCCCTATTACCTCACTGTTGGAAGTACTTGCTGTAATAGGCATACTGTTGTCAGTAACTGCATCAAGCCTTATTTGCCAAGGGAAACCTGCCACCATGAAAAGTAGACAGAAGCAACCGTTGTACCATTGAGTAAGATTTCCTCAACTAATCATCAATGTGGCATAATCCAGCCACCATAGACCCAACAATAAGTTTAAAGCAATTGCTACTTCCTAACAATATCCTTAAAGTGCTGTTGCTAAGTGCTGAGCGTTTCCAAGTAGGAATATAGTGCGGCATGGGGTATTTCAACAATTGTTAAGCTGATGGATCAGAAGCTGCAGTTGGAGTGTTGTGTGCAATGCTGTTGCCATTGCAGGAAGGATCTATAGGCTTTGGAGAGGGTGCAGGAGCAGTTTACCAGAATGCTGTCTGGATTAGACAGTATTAGCAACTAGGAGAGGTTGGACAGACTTGGATTGTTTTCTCTTTTGCTCCAAGGCTGAGGCAAGATCTGATAGAAGTATATAAAATTATGTGAGGCATAGATAGGATAGACATTCAGAACCTTTTACCCAGGGTGGCAATGCCAAAGACTAGAGGACATAGCTTTAAGGTGAGAGAGAAAAATGTAAAGGAAATGTGTGGGGCAAGTTTTTTTTTTTTTGAGGGTAGTTAGGGTTTGGAACATGCTGCCAGGGATGGTGGTGGAGGCAGACACAATAGTGGCATTAAAGAGACTTTTAGATAGGCACGGATAAGGGAGGTGTGGAGGGATTTGGATCACGTGTGGGCAGATGGAATTAGTTTAACTAGGCATCATGTTTGGCACACACATTGAATTCCACCATATCAGCTAGGAATTTGAATTCAAGAAGACAATTCCTCATGTAAGTAATGATAACAAGATGCTCCGGGATTATTATACAACCCTACCTGGTTTTATTCCTCATGTACTTCAGGGAATAAAACCCATTGTCCTATTTTTTCCAGACACAGAGCAATGCATTTATCACATGCCTCCCCTGTAGAATGGTTATGCAAAACAGTCATTTCGGTTTGGGACGGGAAATAAATGTTGGCCTTGTCAGTGATGCCTAATATCCGATGAATTCATTAAAAATGAAGCATCGTTGTGTAACAAAAAACTGCCTCTAAAATGCGAAAATCTTTTTACATGGGGAGACAAGAAGAAGCTCAAAAGCACTGAATTCAAACCATTGTGTAAGAAGGTTTATGTAGTTTATATATATTACAAAACCTATTTGGATTTGCATTGCTTCAGAATGTTCTGGAAGAAAAGTGACCAGTTTCATGTTCAGATGGTCCAGAATATATAAACACAGCAGCTATTTATAATGGGAAAGATATATACCATGAATTGCAAAATGCCACATTTTTATATTTCTTTCTTTTTCTTTCTGTCATAATGAAATTACATTTTCTTTTCTGCTTCTCTTTAATTTACTGATTTGTCGAGTCTCCTTCTCTGTCGTTCTATTTCTTTTTCAGTCCCTAAGCGTTCTGAGGTAATGAAACTCAGACACAGGCAGGTGCTGCTGTCATTCGTCCAGGTCTCTATGCTCCAGTCACCTTACTGTCAGCTGGCAATTCCAGGCCAGGGCAGATCCCGGTTTGAAAGATGAGCAGATTGTTTTACCGGCCACATATTTGTGCATGTCAAAGATTCTTTTACTTCCTTGCACAGTCATTTCTGAAAGAGTGGATGGCTGACGGTATAAGCTTCCCTATCGATGCTACTCTGAACTAGTTGCTTGGCAATGCGATAGAGAGCCTACTGACTGGTTGCATCATGACCTGGTTCGGCAACTCAAAAGCCCAGAAACAAAGGGGTTTGCAGAGAGTGGGAGACACTGTCCATCACAGGTACTGACCTCCCCACAATCTAAGGGATCTATCGGAGGTGCTGCCTCAAAAAGGCAGCCAATATCATCAAAGACCTATACCATCCTGCCCATGCTCTCATTTCACTACCACCATCGAAAAGACAGCACAGGAGCCTGAAAACCGTGACCACCAAGTTCAAAAGCAGCTTCTTCCCAGCAATTATCAGGCTCTTGAACACTGCACAACACTAACCTCAGCAACTGTGTTGTTGTTACACGACACACTTCAGTTTTGACTATTATGGTTACTGATAATACAATTCTTAATTAATTGTATTATTATATATTTATCTGAGTGTTATTGCATTCATTGGCCTGTTCTCTGTAACAGGTAAGAATTTAATTGTTTATTTTCCAGTTCAAATGACAATGAAACATTTTTGACTCTCTCTTGGCTCTTTCTTTAGTGAACACCCTGTTTTTGTCTGAAACGTCACCTATCCATGTTATCTGGAGATGTTGCCTGACCTATTGAGGTACTTGTTACTCCAGCACTTTGTGTCTTTTTTGCTGCATATCTATCTGTGAATGGAAATTTCTTCCTTCCACAACATGCAGTACCAAATTAAATATGTTTTAAGGAAAAAGTCTACATTTATACTGGTAGATTATGGTTAGTGGTTGAATGTAATGAACTTTTAATTTAGGACGACAACATACCAGTATATATCAAACCTGGCATTTATGTTACATATGGCATGAGAGGATGGAAACATTGAAATATACTTTGGATACCCTGGAATGAAATCCAGATTCTCCAAGGTGTAATTGGAAAATATAAGCAGGAACCTTTTCTGCTCTCTTAAGATTTTTGCCGTGTGCTGCAGCTACTCAGCTTGTTTATATTATCCCCACAGGTGGTATAAATTGTGAATTTCCACATACAAAGAGCATTAGCCATAGGATTGAATTTCACATGGATCAAGTTTTGCCAACTCTTGATGTTATTCTCAAGGCACCTCTGTTTCCTTCATTATGAAAATAGGGACTTCCTTCCTTGCTGTTTCCTCTCTTTTTTATTCTCTGGGGAGTCTCAGTAACATGCTCACATTGCATTTAAAGAGCATCTACTTCACCATTTGGAGACATAAACACCGATGGCCAGTATGACTCTTTGAGTTGTCCCTTTTCCTTCTGCACTCCATTGTACACAGCTCTTGGAACATTGACCTTTCAAGTGACAAACAGGCTAAAATATTTTAACAACATTTGTTGACTGTTTGGGTTTGGGCACGCAGAGTGGTGCAGTGGTAGAGTTGCTGCCTTACAGCACCAGAGATCCGGGCTTCGATCCTGACGAGTTCTTTCTGTATGGGTTTACTCCATGTGCTCCAGTTTAATTTAGTTTAGAGATACAGTGTGGAAACAGGCCCTTCGGCCCACTGCATCCACACCGTCCAGCGATCCCTGCATATTAACACCACCTTACACACATGAGGGACAATTTTATACTTATACCAAGCCAATTAACCTATAAACATGTGCGTCTTTGGAGTGTGGGAAGAAACCGAAGGTCTCAGAGAAAACCCATGTGGTCACAGCGAGAACATACAAACTCCGTACAGACAGCACCCGTAGTCGGGATCGAACCTGGGTCTCTGGGCGCAAGCGCTGTAAGGCAGCAACTCTACCATTGCGCCACCAAGCTGCTAGGAAACCATGGTTTCCTCCCACTTTCCAAAGACGTGCAGGTTGTAGGTTAATTGGCTTTTATAAAAATTGTCCCTAGTGTGTAGGATAGAATTAGTGCATGGGTGATTGTTGGTTGGCACGGACATGGCGAGTTCTAGGGCTTGTTTCCACCTTTATCTCTAAACTTTGAACTTTTGAAAAGTTAAGTTGGCTGTTAAACCAAGTAGCATATCAGGTTTATTATTTTAATATGCAATTAGTGTAAACTTCAGTGGGTGGCACAGTAGCACAACTGGTAAAGCTGCTGCCTCACAGCGTCAGAGATCTGGGTTTGATGCTGATCTTGGGAGCTGTCTGAGTCAAGTTTGCATGTTCTCCCAGTGAACAACATGGGTTTCCTCTTGGTGCTCTGCTTTCCTCACATATCCCAAAGATGTGTAGGTTTGTATGTTAATTGGCCTCTGTAAATTGCCCCTAGTGTGTAGGGAATAGATCTGAGAGTGGGATAACGTAGAATTAGTGTGAATAGGCTATCAATGGTCGCTGTATACTTGGTGGGACGAAGTGCCTGCTTCCATGCTGTATCCATGCTGTATCTCTGAAGTAAAGCTAAGATCATAACTGTGAATTAGTTGGGGCGTTACAACTGAGAAAAATGCATTGAATAAAATTGTGATCTTTGACATGCTTTTTCCATTTCTTTGATTTACAAATTTACAGATTTATTTAATTAATAATTCCTCATGATGTCAGGTTCTCTCCTTTCCTCATATACATTTTATTTTTAAGGATAAGGGGGAAGTCTTTTAGGACCGAGATGAGGAAAACATTTTTCACACAGAGAGTGGTGAATCTCTGGATTTCTCTGCCACAGAAGGTAGTTGAGGCCAGTTCATTGGCTATATTTAAGAGGGAGTTAGATGTGGCCCTTGTGGCTAAGGGGATCAGGGGGTATGGAGAGAAGGCAGGTACGGGATACTGAGTTGGATGATCAGCCATGATCATATTGAATGGCGTTGCAGGTTCGAAGGGCCGAATGGCCTACTCCTGCACCTATTTTCTATGTTTCTATGTTTCAATTATGTTCCATGCCACAGAGCCACTTTTACTGAGAGATCTGGCTGCTCTTGATCCTGCCACGGGGGGATAAATTGCTGAAGTGATTTTGGTGGTTTACCTTCCATTAGAAGAACTACGTGAGTTATAGGGAGAGGTTGGGCAGGCTGGATTTTATTCCTTGGTGCGCAGGAGGCTTTGCAGTGATCTTATAGAGGTAAAATCATGAGGGGAATAAATAGGGTGAATGCACCATCTTTTACCCAGGATAGGGGAATCAAGAACTTGGGGACTTAGGTGTTAGGTTAAAGGGGAAAGATTTAATAGGAGCTTGAGAGGTAACTTCTTCACACAGAGGGTGGTGGGTATATGGAACGAGATGCCAGAGGAGGTAGTTGAGGGGATACTATAGGACCATTTTAAATATACTTAGAAAGGTACATGCATAGAAAAGGTTGAGAGGGATATGGCCAAATGCAGGCAAATGTGACTAGCTCTGATGCAGCACCTTGGTCAGCATAGGAGAGTTGGGCCAATGGGATTGTTTAACTGCTGTATTACTGAGACTCTCTGACTCTGTGTGAATGTTTAAAGATAATTGAGGATGTTCTGAAAGCTCACAATGAGCTGAAATCACAGTGATCATTTTTCAAGGTCTATTGAAACTACATCTGCTTTAGATTTTTAATGGAAAATAATTGTTTGATCTAAAAAGATGAACAATATTAATTGTTCTAATATATTACTTTGGAAGGGTGCATAAATCAATGGGTTTAAACTATTACCTTTGAAAAGATTTGCCATGTACTGTGACTATCGATTAATCTATCTAGTTAGTTAATTAGTTTATTGTCACGCATACAGAGAAAGTGAAATGCTTGGAGCAGAAACCACAAAGTGTGGGAGAAAGTCAGCGGGTCAGGCAGCATCTTTGGAGAACATGGTTAGGCAAAATTTTGGTTCGGGACACTTCTTCAGATTGCCATGGCAAATATGTAGACAAAGTCTAGAGATGAAAAGGAGGCAAAAGGCTGTGAAACCAGGAGAGAAGGGGTATGAATTTTAAGGACTGAGAAAGGGATGTAGGTTGAAGGGGAAAGGATGGATATTGGGAAAAATGAGTGTGTATTCCAGGTGGGGCACATGGGAGAGAGGGAGGGAGATAAAAGAGGGGGGGTGGGGGGATTGGTTATTTACACAAAATTGGAAAATGTTAGTGAATTTATTGGTGAAATGCTTGTTCCCCATGATATTCCAGTTAAATCATACTCTTCATGAGGAGTATGGATCTTTTTCTGGAACAGCACACGGGGAGTTTACACATTCCGGAGCCACCTGGTCACTCCCGAGCCTCTGAAAAGCCCGCTCTTAGCCCAAGGAGAAAATGAGCTGTAGAATATAGTGAGTGCAGAATCTCTTCTTAAACAGCTAACAAGCCCATTGGATAACATGGGCAGCAAGTTAGGCAGTAGGGCCTGTTTCTGTGCTGTTTGTCCCTATGACACAATAAGAGTCATAGAAATGCTCTGCATGGATACAGGGCCTTTGGCCCTCCTTGTCCATGCTGATCAAGTTGGCATATTGGGCTAGTCTCATTTGCTTGTGTGCGATCCCTGCACACTAACACTACCCTATACACACTAGGGACAATCTACATTCATACCAAGCCAATTAACCTACAAACCTGTATGTCTTTAGAGTGTAGGAGGAAACCGAAGATCTCAGAGAAAACCCACGTGGTCACGGGAAGAATGTACAAACTCCATACAAACAGTGGCCATAGTTGGGATCGAACCTAGGTCTCTGCCGTTGAACGATCGATCTGTAAGGCAGCAACTCTACCACTGCACCACAGTGCTGCCCAGTAAGGTGGTCTCACTGGTGTACTCATTCCTGTTCAGATCTGCTGGGGCATCGAATGAGTGGGACGTTTCCTGAGTTAATCTGGGAAACAGATTTATATTCAGTACAGCACCATGATTTACGTGACACTTCAAATATTTCAACTCCTCGTGCAGTTTGCTTAATAAATCTAGTTGATTGGCCTGACGTGTGTTTACTTAAAACATAGAACAGTACAGCACTGGAACAGGCCGTACTGCCCACAATGTGCATGTCAAACATGATGTTGGATAAACTAATCTCCTCTGCCTGCACGTGATCCATATCACTCCATTTCCTGCATATCTTTTTGCCTATCTAAAAAGCCTCTTAAACACCACAATTGGATCTATCTCCAGCAACATCTTTGGCAGAGTGTTCCAGGCACCCACCACCCTCCGTGTAAATTACATTGTCCCACAAATCACTTTTAAACTTTGCCCTCTCACCTTAAAGTTTTGACTTTTGTTTAAAACTCTACTTAAGAGTAAGAGTGGAACGGACGCACATCTGAGAGAAATGCTGCCTCACAGTGCCAGAGACCTGCATTCAATCCTGACCTCGGGTGGAGTTTGAAGGCTCTCCCTGTGGCCTCATGGGTTTACTCATGGTGTTCTGGTTTCTTCCCACATTCCAAAGACGTGTGGGTTTGTAGGTTAATTGGCCTCTGTAAAATTGCCCCTAGTATGTAGGGTGTGGACAAGAAAGTGACATAACATAGAACTAGTGTGATCAGGGGATCGATGGTCGTTTACAGAGATAGCATGGAAACAGGCCCTTTGGCCCACCAAGTGCATGATCCCCTGATCACACCAGTTCTATGTTATGTCACTTTCGTGTCCACACCCTACATACCAGGGGAAATTTTACAGAGACTAAACTATTGTATTTAATATATTAATGCAATATATATAACATTTGAAAGGTGCCCCCTCCCTCTAAGAGCACACTGACACTATTAATACTTAGTGCCAGGCATGTGCGGTTCTAAAACATCTATCGCTTCTCCCTAGAACCATTACTTCCATAGGCACGCATCGTTGCACATATCAAAATCAGCTCTTGGTGAACAGACAACTAAAGTTAAAAAAAACACACAAAGTGCAGGAGTAACTTAACGGGTCACCAGCATCTGCAATTCCTTGTATCTCCAGACAACCAAACAAGTTCAGCTGGTCTTTTACTGCTCAAGGCAAAACTGAAATCCAATTTGATGTCTTCAGGGGAAGAGGCAATGGCAGAAAACATGAATGGAAAAAGGACAAACTTAACTTTCGCTCTGTTACTGCAGAACTTTGTCTCAAAAATCACAAATGATTGGAGATTGGCAAAGCACAAAGTTATGGAGTAACTCAACGGGTCAGGCAGCATTTGAGGAAAGTATAGGCAGCAATTCAGATTGGGACCCTTCTGCAGACCCTTTTCCAATATGTGTTTTAGGCAAAATCCAGCACCTACGCCTCTTTATTGGCCATCAGATAACAAATCAGATTATTCTGTTTAGTTTAGTTTAGTTGAGAAATAAAGCGGGGAAACAGGCCCTTCGGCCCACCGAGTCCATGCTGACCAGCAATCCCTGTACACTATCATTATCCTACACACAAGGGACAGTTTACAATCTTTACTCTAGCCAATTAACCTATACACCTGCACGTCGTTGGAGTGTGGGTGGAAACCAGAGCACTCAGAGAAGCCTCACCATGGTCACTGGGAGAACATACAAGCACTGTACAGAGAACACTTGTAGTCAGAATCGAACTCGGGTCTCTGGCGCTGTAAGGCAGCAACTCTACTGCTGCACGATGCGCCTCTGTGCTGTAATTGTTTCTACTTGATTATTGAAATATTCAACCCCCTTTTCCAATGGTTGTAAACTGCCTCGAGCTCTATTGTAGCTGCTTATTATATCAGAAAAACTAGCAATCAGTGGTATTTAGGTCCTTAAATAATTGTAGTTAATGATATTATATTATAATCGTTGTACCTAATGGTCTTAGTAATCCAAGAGAGTTCTTCATGAAAAAAATAGCCACACTAGTTTACTGACCCTGATACAGGCTTTCACAGATAATGCAAATATTCATCATCATTTCACAAGGAGCTGCTTTGTAATTTTTTATTCCATCTGATGTTGGAGATTCAGAATATAGATCTTTCTTGGTCTCAAATTAAATAAACTCGCTCCTTTCAAGAATCCAACAGATCATTTGTAATTGCCAATTCCAATTAGCATTCCCTTAAGAATGGAAAATAAATTATTGTAATTAATGAGACTATGATCCATAAGTCCATATCTAAATTCCTTTGTGAGTTATAGAACATAGAACAGCGTAGCACACGATCAGTCCCTTAGGCCCACAACCTCTGTGCTGAAAATGATGCCAAGCTAACCTAATCTGCTTTGTCTGCACGGAATTTGTATCTCTCCATTCCCTGTATATTCATGTGGCTGTTCCAAAGCCTCTTAAACACCACATTGCATTTGTCACCATCATCTACCCAGGTAGTACATCCCAGGCCTCCTCAACTCTGTGTAAAAAACCTGCCCCCCCCAAAAAAAAAGTCTCTTTTAAATTTTGCTCCTCTCACCTTAAAGCTTTGCCCTTGACATTTTGAAATTTCCACCCTGGGAAAAATGTTCTGACCATCTACCCTGTCGATGCCTCTCATAATTTTACTTCTTCAAGTAAGCTTGAGTTGGGCTGTTTAAGTTTATCTAGCCCTGGTGGAGAGATGCGGAGTCAGGCTTCCTTCATGATTTTCTATAATTCTCTCCTTAAAGCAACTCTCTCTGTTGCATATCATCAACAGATATCTGCAGGACAGCTTTGTTGAAAATGTGTGTTCCTCTCTCCAGCCTTCTTTCAGTACGCTGCTCTCTTCTTTGCTTGTCTCTGTCAGCAGCATCTCTCGAAGATGTACATTAAAAGTTACATGTCAGCTGAGTATAGCATTCCTGACATTCAACTCCATGGTACAAACAATATATGACTGAGTTGCTGCTCTCTCAACTGACGTCTGGAATCACCAACCATTCTTGGCTCTTTAAAAGGTCACATTCCTAACACTTAAGCAAATTTGGTAATGGATTTAATGCAGCACACTTTGAACGCTCCAGAAAAAAAAGGACAAAGAAAAGCAAACCACTTACATATTATGTCGAATTTGCAGGAGCGAGCAGGCAAGGTTGGTATAAATGAGCTGATGGGGCCAGGAGTTGGGAGGATTTTCAGCTACAAGTCCAGGCACAGACTGGAACCACTGGTGCAAGTGGCCCTGTAGAATATGGGCCACTGCAGGTTAGAGGTCATCGTATGCTTCTTTTAAAATCTATATATAACTAAAACTCTGATCTTGTGCTCTTCTGGTTTCGCGTTTTTTCCTATTTGCGCAGAAACGGTACATGATAGTGCTACGATTTTTCACCACCTCACTCATCATTATCCTGTGCTACAAGGGCAACAGGTTTTGATCCGATCGATGGTATAATTTACAAGTTATTAAAGTTTAAAAATCTTAAAAACTGCGCATGTGCAAATTGGTCTCCTCTCCTGTCAGTCACCGGCACACAGATTGGTCTTCTTTCGCTGGAATGGCGACGCCCCTTCCTGTACCATCGCCGCACTGATTGGCCGGGTCCGCTGTCAGTCAAGGGCAGCGCCCGCCTTGCCCGGTGAGGAGAATATAAAGCTGAAGGAGTGGAGTGTGCATCACTAACGCTCCGCTGGCTGGAGCTGTGTCTGCGGGCGCCTCTCTGGTGCCGAGCGGCCGAGCCCACTTCACGGCCTCCATGGTGCCCAGCCGCGGGCGTTGTCGGCTGCTTCGTCCAACCTGGGCTTCACCCGCGAAGCTCCGGCCGGGGTTCTACGTGGTGATCCAGGAGGTATCGAGACCATGGTGGTGAGGCCTCATGATAATGGGGCGCGGTGGCAGTGGCGGTGGGGTCTCGCGGCAATGGAGCCTCGCAGCAGGTGGTGGTGGTGGGGCCTTTGCCAAATTTCAAAATCTGCGGAGAAATCTATCTCTTCCTCGTTTTTCATTTTTTTCCTGTCTCATGTCTGGTGGGGGAGGAAGGGGAATAGAGGGTGAGGAGTGGGGGAGGTAGGGAGTTGAGAATAGAGGGAGAGGAGGACAGTGGGGAGATGAGGAGGGATAGGAGGGGGGTAGCGAGGGGAGAGGAGTTATGGAGGGAGGGAGTGACTGAAAGTAGGGGAAAGAAAAGGGAGGGAGATGTAAAGAAAGGATAGGGGGAGGGTAGGAGGAGAGGGGAAATATCCTAGGGGGAGAGGAGGGGGTAGGGAGGGAGGGAGGGAGGGAGGGGAAGTGGGGGAGGAGGGGGAATAGAGGGAAAGGAGGGGGGAGTGGTGGAGGTAGGGAGTGGGGAATGGAGGGAGAGGAGGGCAGTGGGGGAGGTGAGGAGGGATAGTGGGGGTGATAGGGGGAGGTAAGGAGTAGGGGAGGTGGTCATAGAGTGATGGGGAGGGGAGTGGGGAGGGGAGAGGAGTTATGGAGGGAGGGAGTGACTGAGGGTAGGGGAAAGGAGAGGGACGGAGAGGTGAGGGAGGGTTTGGGAGAAGGGAGGAGGAGAGGGGAAAGAAGATGGAGGGTGAAGAGGAGGGGAGGGAGTGCTCGGGATGAGGGGAAATGAGCCGCACCTGCGCAATTGGGGGCTATGTGTGAGTGGTGGAATATTGCATTGGGGGAACGGGTTGCGTTGGAGGAACGCGTGAGTGGTGGAATATTGCATTGGGCGAGCAGACCCAGTGGGACTGCATTTAGTCTAGTATCTTTTAAATTTAACGTTAGTGTTTAGATTTACAGGGCCCGATAGAGCCTGAGCGACAGGAAGAGATTGGGCAAGCTGGGTCTTTATTCCTTGGAGCGCATGTGGCAGAGGGGTGATCTTGTAGAGGTGCATAAAATCATGAGGGGAACAAATAAGGTTAATGTACAGAATCTGTTCCCCAGGGTGGGGAATCAAGAGGGCATACGTTTAATTTGCGAGGGGAATGATTTAATAAGATGGGCACATTTTTTCACACAAGAGGTTTGTGGGTATATGGAATGAGATGCAAAAGGAGATTGTTGAAAGAGGTACTATAAACGGCATTAAAAGGCACTTGGACAGGTATATGGATAGGAAAGGTTTAGAGCAGGAGTTGGCAACCTTGTTCTGCATAGGGGCCAGGACGTATGTCTGTGAATGGATGGCGGGCCACAACTATCACGTGTACACATGGATCCCGCCCCGTATGGCTGTCATCCGGGAGGCGCCTTCATGGACGCCACCCAGAGCTCAGGCCCCTAGTTGCTAGTTACGGGCGCTCACGAACATGGCGCACCTACGGACCATTGCCTGGACTCTGTCCTGAAGATGGTAGCTACAATACTTACACCCACTCGTCCCCAGCCTATTGACAACCCCGATCCCGACAGTGAAGCCCAGACACAGACGGTGCGCAGCTTTGCGCATGTTGTTTCCGTGCTGTGTGACACTTTGACGATATGTTCAAATGACTTGATGTGTTTTATTCAATTGTCAAATGCAGTTAAAAAGCAACAAAAACATCCCGCAGCTGCTAGATATCAGAATATTATAGAAAATGCTGGAGGTACTCAACAGGTCATAGAAACATAGAAACATAGAAATTAGGTGCAGGAGTAGGCCATTCAGCCCTTCGAGCCTGCACCGCCATTCAATATGATCATGGCTGATCATCCAACTCAGTATCCCGTACCTGCCTTCTCTCCATACCCTCTGATCCCCTTAGCCACAAGGGCCACATCCAACTCACTCTTAAATATAGCCAATGAACTGGCCTCAACTACCCTCTGTGGCAGAGAGTTCCAGAGACTCACCACTCTCTGTGTGAAAAAAGTCTTTCTCATCTCGGTCTTAAAGGATTTCCCCCTTATCCCCCTTATCCCCCTTATCCCCCTTATCCTTAAGCTGTGACCCCTTGTCCTGGACTTCCCCAACATCGGGAACAATCTTCCTGCATCTAGCCTGTCCAACCCCTTAAGTTGGTCAGTCAGCATTTGTGGAGCTAGAACCAGAGTTAATATTTCATGACCATTTAGCATGTTAGTATCTCCAGCATTTACTGTTTTAATACAAAAGCAATTCTAGTTTTTGTATTATACAGCGTGGAAACAGGCCCTTCGGTGCACCAAGTCCACACCAATCACCGATCATCAGTTCATGCATGTTCCCTGCAAACAGCATGGCCGAGAGCGTTCCCGGTGAGTGAGGACAAGCCCTCCTGTAGGCCTGGCTGGTCCGTCGGAAACATAGGATTCGCCCAGTAGGCCCTGCTCGACGGCCATGGACATCGACGGAACCTGGAGGGGCTCGTGAGCAACCGCCGAGAGCGAGGTGGGTTGTCGAGGAACGTGGTGGGCTATCGAGATGGTGGGTCATCATGAGGCTTTCGCCGAGTGCCGCAGAGCCATCCAAGAGAGGACCCAGCAGTGGGCAGCCAAGGTCGGGCCTGCAGTGGGTGCTGGAGGCCAGTAGAGGGTTTACCATCGAGAACAAAGAGAGACCCAGCATTGGGAGGGGGTGGAGGGGGGGCAGGGTGGGGGGGCGAGAACAAAGAGGGACCATTGAGGACTACTTTGTCATTTTGTCGGCACCCTATACAAGGTGACTTTGCATACTTTGTGTGCATGGTGCTCCTGGGGTGCATCTCCACCAAATTCCATCTTGGATCAATGATCCAAATTCCATCTGCGGGCTTGATAGAATGTGCCAGATCGCAGAATCAGAGTACTTGAGTTTTGCTTGATTATCTTTATGTATAGTGTTATCTGATTTGATTGGATAGCATACAAAACAAAACTTTTCACTGTACCTCAGTACACGTGACAATAATCAACCTAAACCTAGACCTCAGAGAGCTCTACTGTACAGAAATAGACCCTTCAGCCGTGCTGAGCAAGGTATCATGAGGTCACAAATTGTGGGAGGATATAATTCTAATTTGCTGATGTCCAGAGCTACTCATTGGAATCTAATTTTGCACTGATGAATTGGTTTTAAATTTACCTGGTTTAGCATGATGCCCACTGTGGTTTTTTATCACTGTTAGTTTTTAACCTTGCAGCTTTTGACTATCAGCTCATAGTTAAGTCGCTTGCTTATCTCACCTTGTCAAATTGCTTCTCACTATTTTAAAGACTGGAATCAAATGCCACCTCCCACTTTTTTCCTCACACCCAATCACTAAGCTTAATGTCCTTTTATTAAAATGCATTAAACTCTTGAGGTTTATTTTCATTTGTTTATAACTTTCAGGCTACAATGATCATTGATGCTTTCATTGCAGTAAAACACCATTGTTCATTTGAAAGTTTAGAGATAAAGCATGGAAGCAGGGTCCTTCTGCCCATTGACTCAGTGCCGACCAGCGATCGCCCATGCACTAGTTCTACCCTACACACTAGGACCAATTTACAGAAGCCAATTGACCTACAAACGTGAACATCATTTGAATGTGGAGCATCTGGAGGAAATCCACACGGTCGCAGGGAATCATGTGAATCTTGAGACAGCACTCATAGTGAAGATGGGTCCCATGTCTCTGGCGTGGTAAGGCTGCAACTCTACCACTACGCCACTATGGCCACCCTCGGATGTTACATCCTAGTTATTGATTAATTGAAAAATACAGCATGGAAACATGTCCTTCAGCCCACCTAATCATTGATGACCATTGATTATCCTTTGCTACTAGTTCTGTGTTATCCCACTTTCACATCCACTCCCTACACACGAGGGGTAATTTACAGAGGCCAATTATCCTACAAACCCGCACGTCTTTGGTATGTGGGGGGAAACAGGGGCATCCAGCGGAAACCTATGCAGTTGCAGTGAGAATGTGCAAACTCCACACAGACAGCACACGAGGTCTCTGGCCCTGTGAGGCAGGATCTTGATCAGCTCTGCAAATGGGCTGAGGAATGGCTCATGGTGTGTAATGCAGATGACTGCGAGCTGTTGCATTTTGGGAAGCGGAACCTGGGCAGGACCTTCACAGTGAATGAAAAGGCCCTGGGGAGTGTTATAGACTGGATGGATCTAGGGGTTTAATAGTTTCCTGAAAATGGCATCACAGGTAGAGAGGGTGGTAAAGAAGGCTTTTGCAACATTGGTCTTCATCAGTCATAGTACTGATTATAGAAGTTGGGACATTATTTCACAGTTGTGCAAGATGCTGGTGAGGTCACATTTGGAGTACTGTGTTCAGTTTTTGTCACCCTGTTATTAAGCTGGAAAGAGTGCAGAGAAGGTTTACAATTATATTGCCAGAGGGCCTGAGCTATAGGGAGAGGTTGGGCAGGCTAGGACTTCATTCCTTTGAGTGCAGGAAGCTGAGGGGTGATCTTATAGAGGTATATAAAATCACTAGACTAAGTGGGGTAAGTCACTAGACTAAGTCCCAGCATCACACGGGAGGGCTGGTCCCCCAACGCAATATTCCACCTCTCCACCAATTCCAATATTGGTGGCCAGTGGCGGGGGAGGGTGCTTTCTGGAGCGCTAGTATGGGTGTTGTGTGCTGAAGGGACTGGTTTCCCGAGGGCTAGTATGGACATTGTGGGCCGAATGGATGCTTGGGCTGGAGACTCACTCACTCAAGCCTGTTGTGCTGGCAGCTCACTCACTCACGGCTGGTGGACTCGCAGTTGGCTCAAGCTATTCCTTGAAATTCCATTTCAAGCAGGGTGCAAGGGCACCAAATTCAAGTGCAGTTTCATACCATTTCAAGCAGGGTGCAAGGCCACTAAAGTCAGCGAGTCGTGACCTCTCCCTCCCCCATCTTGCAGAGACAGAGCCAGCCCATACTTCTGGGTTTTATAGTGTGTCCCCCCCACCAGAAGGGTCGTGGCCTTCATGGCGTGATTGACAGGAGAGAGAATCTCAACATTTTTTAAACATTAATAACTTTTATTTATCATCGATGGGAAAAATCCTCGGCGCCTGATGAGCGGAGGGGGACTGAGTAAGATGGCCAAAAATCACAGCCGTACGTGGTACCGTTTTTACTAAAATCAATATAAAGCACAAACAGGAAGTGGTCAAGATTAGACTTTTAATTATATAGAAGGCAAGGCAGCTCTAATTAGGCAAGGCAGCTCTAATTAGGCAAGGCAGTTCACTTTAGCACTTTCAAAACCATAGGCAAGGCAGCTCGCTTTAGCACTTTGAAAACCATAGGCAAGGTGGCTTGCTTTAGCTCTTCCAAAACCAAAGGCAACGCAGCTTGCTTTACCACTTTCAAAACCAAAGGCAACACAGCTTGCTTTAACACTTTCAAAACCAAAGGCAACACAGCTTGCTTTAACACTTCCAAAACCAAAGGCAACACAGCTTGCTTTAGCACTTTCAAAACCAAAGGCAAGGCAGCTTGCTTTAGCACTTTCCAAAACCAAAGGCAACACAGCTTTTGCATTTTCAAACGACATTTTCAAACCACATTAAGGGCACTGACAGGTCAGTAAAACCACTCACAGTTTAGTAGACATGTGTTCAGTGTTAGTCACAGCAGACTGAGAATTGCGACCTCTCTCTCCCCATCATGCAGAGAACTGAGGCACCTCTAAAATTCCAGGTTTTATTGTCCCTCTGGAAGGGGAGTGGCTTTCAGGAGAGAGAATCTCAACATTTTTTAAACACTAATAACTTTTATTTTTCTTCGATGGGAAAAATCCTCTTGTGCTACGCAGCGGAGGGGGACAGAGTAAGATGGCCAAAAATCACAGCCGTAAGTGGCAGTGTTTTTTCTAAAATCAACATACAGAACAACAGGAAGTGGTCAAGATCAGACTTTTAGTAATATAGATGAGGGGAATAGCTAGGGTGAATGCACACAGGTTTTTTCCCAGGGTGTGGGATTCAATAACTAGGCAGCATAGGTTTATGGTGAGGGGGCAAGATTTAATACAAACCTGAGGGGCAGCTTTATCACTCAGATGGTGGTAGGTATATGGAACAAGCTGCCAGAGGAGGTAGTTGAGATACTATAACAGTATTTAAAAGACACCTGGACAGGTTCGTGGATAGGAAAGGTTTAGAGGGATATGGTCAATGAAACCAGGTTAGATGGAGCATTTTGGTCAGTATGGATGGGTTGGGCTGAAGGCTCTGTTTCTGTGCTGATGAATCTATATCTCTATGACTTCTGACATGATATGGATAATGAAAAAGGTCCACAACTACATTTATCAACTTAGATCACGTGCATTTAATAACTTAGGTTTTTTCACATAAGTAGGAAGTATTGGGATCATGAGTTTCCATTCCTCTTTCATGGGAAAATGAACTATAATTGTAGTCCTGTTCATTCCTTTCAAAACGATGGATGTAAAAACAACCCAAGAATAATTATTATCAAATTGCAAGATCTCCCTGGAGGACAAACCGCTTTCATTTCAAATTTTAATCATTAGGTTTCAGCTGATAAAATCAAAATGCAGTGCAGCATCTGGATTTTCAGCAGAATAACTACAAAGGGATGTGGGGGTTTTGAGACAAGCTTGTTTTTCATTCAGTGATGTCGGACACTCCGGACAGGAATGGTCTGCAACCAGATGTTTTAGTTCATGTGAAGTAACACACTTCAGATTAGTTGCTATACCTCCTTTTCCCTGGGATAACTCGACAGTGATGATCCTTGTTTGGAATGCTGCCCATGCACTCCATGGCCCAACATAGCAAAATTACACAGATCATAGTCAGGGTGGTGAATCGGTGGAATTCTTTGCCACAAAAGGTTGTGGAGGCCAAGTTAGTGGATATATTTAAGGCAGAGATAGATAGATTCTTGATTAGTATAGGGGCTGTCCCACTGCGGCGACCAAATCCGCGAGTTCAGAAGAGTTTGCCCTCGACTCATACTCACAGCATGGTTGATACAAGGTCCTAGTAGGTCTTTGTAACTCTCCTTCATGCTCGAGAGTAGTCCCCACGTACTCGAGGTCTCAGCTGGGTCGCGGCGTATTTTTCAACATGCTGAAAAATGCCCGCGAGTATAAAAAGGTCGCCATGGAAAAAATCTTGTTTTTTACTCGTAGGTTTAGTCGAAGTAGGTCGTAGTAGGTCGGCATGTTATTCGTAGGTAATCGAAGGTAATCGAAGGTAGTTGAAGGTAGCCATAGATAGTCTTCAACATAGTCAAAGGGAGGTCGAAGGAGATCGAAGGAGGTCGTCGTCACTCTCCACTATTCGGTGTCCAATTTTCCCGAAGCTAGTCAAAGTTAGTCTTCAACATAGTCGAAGGAGGTCTACATAGTCGAAGGAGGTCTTCAACATGATACTTTTTCAAACTCTCCTAAACTCTTCTTAAACTCGCCAATTAGGTCACCGCAGTGGGACAGCCCCTTAAGGGTGTCAGAAGTTATGGGAAGAAGGCAAGAGAATGGGGTTAGGAGGGAGAGATAGATCAGCCACAATTGAATGGCAGAGTAGACTTGATGGGCCGAATGACCTAATTCTACACCTATCACTTATAACCTTATGGCCTTAGACAGTCAGGCATGACTGTACATGGTATGTCTTGTGTTACCAACGATTTACTTTTTTGAGGATGTAACGAAGATGAGAGTAAGGTGGTGGATGTTGCCTGTATAGATTTTAGTGAGGCATTAACTATGACTTATGATCTTATGAACCAGTGATTGCGACCAACAAAGCCAATCCATGGAAATGCACAAAACTGCTGATGCTGGAATCTTGAGCAAAAGCAGGTGAGGCAGCATCTATGGAGCGAAGGAAATAGGTGACGTTTCAGGTCAAGATCCTTCTTCAGACTCAGTGGGTCAGGCAGGAATGGATAGGTAATGTTTCAGGTCAGGACCCTTCTTCAAACTCCATGTTTTGCCAATAATGTAACATTGATCAGTTATAGAATATAGAATTGTGCAGCACAGGAACAGGCCCACAACATCTGCGCTGAACATGATGCCAAGATAAACTAATCTTCTCTGCCTGCATGTGATCCATATCCCTGCATTCCCTGCCTGGGTTCTAAGGTTGAAAGGAATGTGTGTTTCTTTCTTTCAAAATGGACAATGGTACTTTTAATTTCACAAAATTAGTCAGCAGCTCCTTTGCACTTAAAAGCAAAACAATTTCACTAACTTTCCAAGATTTTGTCTGTGTGGAAATTTGAACTTGCTTCCAGCACTCAGATTTAGTTTCGTTTTTTAGTTTTTCTGGAGTGGGAAAGAGCCCCGTTGCCACTGTTTGAACATTCTTGCGAGCTGCAATGTTAATCCATAGATAGCTTAGACCACACAGCACAGAATTCCTTTCCAGTTATTTATAAATCACCCTGTCACTTCTAACTGAAACAATCAGGCATTCCATCTGTAGGATGTGGATTATTTTGTCATGCAGACACATACTCAACAGTTGCAGCATGCAGTACATGCTATTCCTCATCTTGATAAAACATAGATCGGTTTTGTCAGACATACTGCAAACAATTTTAAAGTTTCCTTTTTTTAAATGGTGGCAGTTTAATACTTCCTTCGCATCTTTCCGTAGCTGTTACAGACCAGGTCTGTGTGCTTACAGTAACTATAATGGGAATGGACCAAGACACATTCTCTCTTTTTTTCACTTTAGTTTATTGTTTATTGTCACGAGTACCGAGGTACAGTGAAAAGCTTTTGTTTTGCGTGCTAACCAGTCAGCAGAAAGACAATATATGATTACAATCCAGCCATCCACAGTGTATACAGTGGCTTGCAAAAGTATTCATACCCCTTGAACTTTTCCACATTTTGTCACATTACAACCACAAACGGAAATGTATTTTATTGGGATTTTATGTGATAGACCAACACAAAGTGGCGCATAATTGTGAAGTGGAAGGAAAATGATACATGGTTTTCAAATTTTTTTACAAATAAAAAACTGAAAAGTGTAGCATGCAAAAGTATTCAGCCCCCTTTACTCTGATACCCCTACATAAAATCCAGTGCAACCAATTGCCTTCCGAAGTCACCTAATTAGTAAATAGAGTCCACTTGTATGTAATCTAATCTCAGTATAAATACAGCTGTTCTGTGAATACCTCAGACGTTTGTTAGAGAACATTAGTGAACAAACAGCATCATGAAGCCCAAGGAACACACCAGACAGGTCAGGGATAAAGTTGTGGAGAAGTTTAAAGCAGGGTTAGGTTATAAAATAATATCCCAAGCTTTGAACATCTCACGGAGCACTGTTCAATCCATCATCCGAAAATGGAAAGAGTATGGCACAACTGCAAACCTACCAAGACATGGCCGTCCACCTAAACTGACAGGCTGGGCAAAGGGAGCATAGATCAGATAAGCAGCCAAGAGGCCCATAGTAACACTGGAGGAGCTGCAGAGATCCACAGCTCAGGTGGGAGAATCTGTCCACAGGACAACTATTAGTCGTGCACTCCACAAATCGGGCCTTTATGGAAGAGTGACAAGAAGGAAGCCATTGTTGAAACAAAGCCTTAAGAAGTCCCATTTGCAGTTTGCCACAAGCCGTGTGGGGGGCACAGCAAACATGTGGAGGAAGATGCTCTGGTCTGATGAGACCAAAATGGAAGGATTTGGCCTAACTGCAAAACGCTATGTGTGGCGGAAAACTAACACTGCACATCACCCTGAACACACCATCCCCACTGTGAAACATGGTGGTGGCAGCATCATGCTGTGGGGATGCTTTTCTTCAGCAGGGACAGGGAAGCTGGCCAGGGTTGATGGGAAGATGGATGGAGCCAAATACAGGGCAATTTTGGAAGAAAACCTGTTAAAGTCTGCAAAAGACTTGAGACTGGGGCGGAGGTTCACCTTACAGCAGGACACGGCCCTAAACATACAGCCAGAGCTACAATGGAATGGTTTAGATCAAAGCATATTCATGTGTTAGAATGGCCCAGTCAAAGTCTAGACCTAAATCGAATTGAGAATCTCTGGCAAGACTTGAAAATTGCTGTTCACAGATGCTCTCCATCCAATCTGACTGAGCTTGAGCTATTTTGCAAAGAAGAATGGGCAAAAATTTCAGTCTCTAGATGTGCAAAGCTGGTAGAGACATACCCCAAAAGACATGCAGCTGTAATTGCAGCGAAGGGTGGTTCTACAAAGTATTGACTCAGGGGGGCTGAATACTTTTGCATGCCACACTTTTCAGTTTTTTATTTGTAATAAAATTTGGAAACCATGTATCATTTTCCTTCCACTTCACAATTATCCACCACTTTGTGTTTGTCTATCACATAAAATCCCAATAAAATACATTTACGTTTGTGGTTGTAACGTGACAAAATGTGGAAAAGTTCAAGGGGTATGAATACTTTTGCAAGCCACTGTATGTACATGATAAAGGAAATAATGTGAATAACGTTTTGTGCAAGATAAAGCCAGTAAAGATAGTCCGAGAGCCACCAATGAGGTAGATAGTTCAGGACTGTTCTCTAGTTGTGGTAGGATGGTTCAGTTGTCTGATAATAGCTGGGAAGAAACTGTCCCTGAACCTGGAAGTATGCATTTTCACACTTCTATATCTTTTGCACGATGGGAATAATCATCCTTGATTATGCTGGTGGCCTTGCCGAGGCAGCATGCGGTGTAAATGGAGTCAATTGAAGGGAGGTTAGTTTGTGTGATGGTCTGGGCTGCATCCACAATTCTCTGCAAATTCTTGCGGCCTTGGATGGAGCTGTTCCCAAACAGCCCTCACACTCCCAAGCCTCTTGCAAGATGTGAATATATTTGTACAGTATGTCGTGGGACAGGGCTTAGATAATATTTTCCAGCAATGTCTTCCAATTTCTGTAATTTGTCTAAAACTAGAGAAATTAGCATCATATTTAACAGATTATTTACAGCCTCAATCAATGTCACTGCAGTTACTGTAGAATATTTATAGCTAATCTCTGCACATAGTTCTTCCTGTTGGATCTCCATGCCTGCTGCGATCTGCATTTCTAATATGTCTGCGAAGTCTAATATGTTGCCCACTCCACTGAGGTTATTATACTTATGACAGCTGGCACTACTAAGCGATTGCCTACATATATCTATCTCCGTGTTTATTTATAGCATTTAAAATGGATAATGTATACGTGGCTTATTGGAAACAAGGTATCTGTGCCACGTGCGATTTGGGATTCTTTTCAAGATCAAATTACCTCATGAGTCACAGCCTGTTCATCTCGTAAATGTATGAGTCTTTGACATATTCATTCAATTTAGAATCATACCGCATGGAAACAGGCCCTTCGATCCACAGAGTCCACACCGACCATCGATCACCCTTTCACACTAGTTTTATGTTACCCCATTTATTCATCCTACACACCAGGGGCAATCTACAGAGGCCAATTCAACCCGCACATCTTTAGGATGTGGGAAGAACCCAGAGCACCCGGTGGAAATCCAGTGAGAATGTGCAAATTCTACACAGGCAACACCTGAGGTTCAGATCAAACCCAGGTCTCTGGTGCTGTGAGGCAGTGGCTTAACCAGCTGCACCACCATGCCACCCCTTTAATGTTCTCCCGTGACCCCCTGCTGTGCACCTTTTGCTACGTCTTAATTCTGAGCATGGTAGGATTTTTATGTTTTTGATGGAATGCATGAGCTCAATAAAGTGAGAGCAGATTTGGACTGTCTCTCCCTTGCCTGTAGAATACAAAGCAGCAGACTTATTCAGTATTCATATCATAACTATTGTATAATGTGCCATGTACTGCACCTCATCCATAACCGCGCTCATCAAAAATAACAGCTTTGCAAGCTAATTTATATTCATTTACTCTAGATGCTATAAAGTATAATCTCAATTTTGAGGGAATATTTTTAATTGAAACAAATAAAACAAAAAATAAATTGCAGCAAATCCATTTTAATATCCCTATGTCATATAAATATATATATTTTGTGTAGAGATCTGCATTTGAATTAATAAACTGCTTCATTGTGTGTCTGAACACCTGAAGGTGTACCTGCTCTGAATGGTCTTGCTTGGTGGGGACCTTTCAGTTGGATATTGTATGTTAATAAAAATGAGCTTTCAAGTAAGGAGGTCATTTTAGCTCAGATTTTGATCAAAGACTGAATTTTGTGAACACAGTGCCCTCTTATGGAGAGTGCTCTGTAAAACAAATAATTTCAGGATCTATGCTGCTTGTTGCTACTGTGTTTCCACATAAATCCACCATATTACTAAAAATGCACAAAAGATGCTGCTATAACATAAAATCCTAGAACATCTACCATAGAGCACAATGTTTTTATTCTCTGCACATTGAAATTTCTTTTCAGAAGCCCAAATTGGTGGAGTTCCGAAAATGTTTTTCAGGATCCTATGTGAGTGTGGCATTCACAAGCTCTGAGGTTGCTAAACATACACATAGAACCTAGAACTTCTAACAATACATCACAGGAACAGGCCCTTTGGCCCACAATGTCTGTGCCAAACATAAGGCAGATATCAAATCTTACTGTCTGCACATAATCCATATCTCCTCATTCCCTGCATAACAATGTGTCCATCCAAAATGCCACTATTGTATCTGCCTCAACTACCATCCCAAGCAGGCCCTCCATGTGAACAAATTGTCTGGCAGATTCCCTTTAATCTTTGCCCCTCTTCACGTTAACATTATGCCCTCTCATGTTTAATCTTTCCATCCTGGGAAAATGGTTCTCATTGTCTACCCAATTGCCCCCCATAATTTTATATACTTCTATTGGATCTTCTAGCAATCTCCGGCGCTCCACAGAAAGCAACCCAACCTTTCCCTGTAGCTAATACCACTCAACCCAGGCATCATTCCGGTAAACTCTACTGCACCCTCTCCAAAGCCTCCATTGTAAAGGGGTGGCCAGAACTGCAGACAGCAGCACATCTAAGACAAATCATGTGCAGCACACATGATATAACTTGAGTAAAATACTTCTGTACAGACAAGGGTCATAAACAACAAATACTTGGCACATTGAAGCTGCCCTCAATCAAAGGATTGAACCCTCTTACCTTTAGAAGATAAATGTATCTGATCTGCCATTGGATTGTCCAAGATATTCATCACCATCCAGATAGGTCTTCCTTGATGTGATTTTCTTAAGATTTGTTCCAACCCTAATGCTGATGTCTGCAGGGCGATCAATCATCTGTCTGAAAAAAACATTTCCTGCCCCCCCCTCCTCCTCCTCCAATCCTCTTTATGATGTCTGCTCACATTATGCACCCTAACGTATCTCTCCTTGGTTTGCAATCGTGTTTAATGCTTTTGATTGAATTGATTGAAAGATACAGGATGAAAACAGGTCCTTTGTCCCTCCGAGTGCACGCTAGAACCCATTCACACACTAGTTCTATGTTATCCCACGTTTGCACCCACTCCATACACGCTAGTGGTGATTTGCAGTGGCTAATTAACTAACAGACCGAAGCTGTAGTATTGCTGCCTTACAACGTCAGAGACAGAGGTTCAATCCTACCACTGGTGCTGTCTGTACAGTTTGTATATGCTCCCTGTGACCACGTGGTTTTTCTCCAGGTGCTCCAGTTTTCTCCCACATTCCAAAGACATGTAGGGTCGTAGGTTATTTGGATTCTGTAAAATTGTCCCCAGTGTGTAGGATAAAACCGGCGTGCAGGAGATCGCTGGTTGGCACGGACTCAGTGAACCAATGGGCCTGTTTTCATGCTAAATCTCTAAACTGAACTAAACTAAAACTAAACATGCCGTCTTTGAGATGTGGGATTAATCTGGAGCACCTAGAATAAACCCACGTGGTTACAGGGAGAATGTGCAAACTCCACATGTGCAGCACCAAAGCTGGATTTCAGGCACCGTGAGGCAGCAGCTCTCCCAGTTGTGCCACTCTATATGCTCAATGTGCATGCAAAATATGCAAAGGTCATTGTATTTTTGCACAATTCCTTGACTCTTGTGCATGGTAGAATATCCCTACTGCAGAGTGTTGCATTGAACAAAACAAACCCCTGTGCATCACTATATTTTATTCAGTGCATAAACAAATATGTGCAACAGATTCAGCTCCTCTTTGTAGATAATTTTGTTTCCAACCAAAGCACTGGAATTCTGAAGGGATTTTCTTTCTGAAGAAGTGTTCTTTGATCGGGTTCAGAAAACCCTAACAGCAAAGATGAACCATGGTCTCACAAGGGACTGCAAATGCTGAAATCTTTGTAACCACAGGTTTTTAAATCAGAATGGCTCAAAGACAGTTATGCAGTTTGTTGATATGACGTAATTATTCCCATTGCTTCTTTTTTGCTAAAAGCAAAGTGCTGGAGGAAGTCAATAGGTCAGCCAGCATCTGTGGAAGTAAACAGACAGATGACGTTTCGGGTCGGGACCTTCTTCAGACAGGGCCCATCTTGCAGTATACAGTGTCTCCACAGAAAATAGATACCAGGATCTGCAGTCTCTTGTGAGTCTGTGGTTCTTTTTTGCAGTTCAGCTTTCATACCCTCTTTCAAGAACACCCCTTCAGAAAAATATCCCCTCGGAATTGCAGTATTTTAGCTGGAAACAATTTTATAATCTCCAAAGACAATTTCAATCTGTTGTACATATTTGTTTATGAAGCCCTGTTCAATTTATTGCTTGAATGTAGAAGATTATTGCTTATTGGACACTTTATGATTATGTCCAGAGACAGTCTGAAATAGTCTCACAGTAATGTACTTGGTAGTGCCATGACTACTTTGGTGCATAACACACCCATGCACTGAGAACACATGAATCTGTTCCATGCGCTGATACATTTTCCGAGCCTCTAGCCTTGGACAGAGGAGTTATTTTTAACAGATCTTGTTCAAAACTGGGATCAGACAGCTAAAGACTGACAGAACAAGAGCCCCCCCCTCCATTGCCTACTCAATGGCAGCTCAACTTTCAAACCATGGAAACAATCACTGGGTTGCACAGGAACTCAAAGCTGTGGGGATGCAGAGCAAAACCTGGGTTTGATTTAAAGCTACAGCAGAGAAAGAGGCCATTCGGCTCACCATGTCAATTCCATCTGTTCACACTAGTTCACTGGAATCCCACTTTCAGATCCACTCCCAACACACCCGAGGCAATTTGCAGAGGCTAATTAACAGACAAAACCGCACATCTTTGGGATGTGGGAGAAAAACAGAGCACCCGAAGGAAACCCACGTGGTTACCAATCAAATTCTCATTACTTGTATCCACCCATCACTTGCCAGGGTTTGTCCCACCAACCGCCCTCCCCACCATCTCTCTCTTCCAGTTTTCCCTCTCCTGTTCTACTCACTCTGAAGAAGGGGGTGGACCCGAAACATCCTCTGTCTGTTCCCTCCACAGATGCTGCCTCACCTGCTGAGTTCTTCTTTTGTTCTCTCTTTCATTGCTTGATCAGACATGTACGCATGTTGCTACTGATTAATAGGATCTTGTCTCATTGGTTCTGTTGCTGTTAATCTCAGAAATGAGCAATCTGCAGCCATGATTTTGTATGTCTCCAGATTTTGACCATTTCTGATCTGGAAATCGTTATCTTTTTCATGTTGCTACATGCGATCTAAATACGATTTAAAATCCAATTTATAAATTTTGAAAATGTCTGAGGGTCTTCAAAATAACCTCATTCAATCTATTTCTCCAAGAGGGGCTCATAAAACAGGTAGTATTATGTGCCTGATTCCACTTCTACCAAAATAACTTTGTCTGAAGAAGGATCTCGACCCCAAAAGCCCCCCATTCCTTCTCTCCAGAGATGCTGCCTGTCCCGCTGTTACTCCAGCTTTTTGTGTCTATCTTCGGTTTAAACCAGCATCTGCAGTTCCTTCTTACACAACTTTCTTCCACTGCTGAATGACCTAGAACATAGAACAATACAGCATAGGAGCAGGCCATTCGCCCCACAATGTCCCTGTTAAGCAGGATACCAAGATAAATGAATCTCTGGCTCTGCATGAGCAATATCCCTCCATTCCCTGCATACCCATTTGCAGCAGAAACTATCTTCATTCATGTAAAGATGATCTAAATACTTGTTACATCTAGTCTGGACCATCTAATTTTCCAATAGATCCAGCCTCATTCTGGCTCATGTATACTTCACTCTATTTGGGATTCTGAAATAACTGTTATTGAAATTAATTCCTGAGAGTTCATTCAGAAATGGAAACACAATCTTGAGCAAAATTCAAAGTTCTGGTGGAAATCAACAGGTCAGGCAGCATCTGTGAAGGGAATGGACAGGAGCCGTTTGGGTCAGGACTCATTTGTGTCCAGTGTGACATAAATAGAGCAGAAGACAATTTTGTGGCGCATTGGGTTACTTTGGGGCATGTTGGAAACTCAGACAAATGGGACTAGCTTAGATGGGGCATCTTGGTCGCATGGACACATTGTGTCAAGGTCCTGTATGACTCTATGTCTAAGCAGCAGGGGTTTCTTTGTGTACTAATGGAACTGGATGAAGTTCGTGCAGACAGTAAAGGGAGTGGGCCTCAGATTTTCCCCTGCCTTTCTAGCTGAACAAAGAGACAAACTGCCATCTGCTGACCACTAAATGAAACTGCAGCTCCAAGAGGTATAAAGTACCATGGTCAAAATAAAATCAGAGCTGATTGTCCAGGAATTCAATTGTCCTGTGCATTTTTCTTCATCATTAGAATGTTCACCAGGTGTGTTAATATATTACCTTCAACCTTTGGGAATGCAGCAACACACCCTCTCCGCCAGCCCCCCTGGCACCACACTACAATGCACACCATTGACCCCCACACCCCTTCCCAGCATTGCACATACTGCACACCACAGAGGGGAATATTTGCATGCATTTAAGTAAATCATATGAGTTGTGGAATAATGGCATAATTGTATGTGTAAATTAGGTCCGTGTGCTGTTAATTTGTAGTAGCCTTGGTTTGAAACTCGTGGAGATTATTACTGTTAAAATTCACCAGCACTGCAAGACTGGCTCTCATTTCACCCTGAACAGATCTGCAGAAGTGATGCGAAAGATGGCAGTGCATTCAGCAATAACTCCTGTGTTCAGGCTCATGATCCCCAGAATGCTCACCCATGCTTTGTCCTACCCGTATGCATCTTTACAAAGAAGGTCAGCAAAATTTGATTCCAAGACTCAAGGATTGTGCAGCCCCCATTTTCTGTCTTCAATCTAAATTGCACCTTGAGAACATTGGTGGGAAGCCATGAAGAAATTCCACCTGTGTACCTAGACAGTAAGGTTGGAGTATGCACCTCTGATATTGGCACAAATATCTTTGGCACAAATATTGTGGGCTGAAGGGGCTGTTCGTGTGCTGTACTGTTCTATGTTCTATGTGTACAGAGGTACAGTGAAAAGCTTGATTTGCTATCAAGTCAAATCATACTGTACGTGAGTACAATAGATCCTGGAACAGCACGGAGAGAGTCATCACATTCTGGCACCAACCTTTAACTTCCAAGTCTGTGAAAACTTCAATATTGTCTAAGGAGAAATATAATTTCTAATATTCTACATTCTCACGTTAAGGCCCCAAGTCCTGATGGCACTATATTGAAATACACTGGACATCAAAATGATGAATTAAATGTTCAATGTATTATAAATTCTTGCTGCCAGAGAAGCCAGTGCTGCAGTTACCTCTGCCCCATTATCATGCTGAATTAATACAGCATGAAAAATGCAATGCAGCACAACAGCTGGACTAACTTATTCTGTGGCATTGATTTGCCAGGGGAGGGCAGTCTCACACACTCTTGGGCCATTTCAGTACTTTGTAATGCTGACAGTCAGCATCAAAATGCTGCCAAATCATTTGTCTCCTTTTCACCTCTAGTCTTTGACCACCCATCTACTAATCAACTCCCTCCCTTCCCCTCACTTATATTCACTTACACTTGCCAGGCATTGTCCTGCCACACCTCTCTTTTCAAGCTTTTCCTCCCTACAACAATTGTTCTGAAGAAGGGTCCCGACCCGAAAAGTAGCCTGTCCATTCCCTCTACTACCTAACCCGCTGCGTTGCTCCAGCACTTTGTGTTTTCCCGAATCTTTTACATGACTTTCCTTCAACAGACTTGTGGGTCAAATGCGGCTGAGGTATAACAAATCAGATTCTCTATTGGGGTTTCCCCGGAGAATTGAAGTCCTACCAGCAGAAGGTGGCAGAATCTCTGCCTTTCAAACTGCCTGCCTGCACTGCCAGTCTCTAGCGCTATGGGGCAGCAGCTTTATCAAATATGCCACTGTGCCGCATCAGAGGAGAAGGAAAGAACAATTGACTGATGCCTCCATCAGAAAAAAAAACAATCTACTTGAAAGCAGTGTTATACCATTTTATTTCAAAATATATCACACAGAATTCCAAAAAGCTGGAGATATATTTCACAGATGCCCTTTTCAATCATTTATCAATAGCGTTGCAAATGCTGCCAAGTTATTAACAGAGTTCAATGATTGCTTGAGATCAAATAACCTCCCTCCCTGCCCGCCCCCCTCTCTGTCCCCCCCACCTCCCTTCCCCCCTCCCTCCCCTCCTCCTCTCCCGCCCCCTCCTCCTCTCTGCTCCCTCCTCCTCTCTCCCCCTCTCCCCACCGCTCTCCCACTGCCCTCTCCTCCCCTCTCCCTGTCCCCTCTCCTCCCTCCCCCTCTTTCCCCCTCCTCTATACTCGCCTCCTCTCTCCCCCCTTTTCCCTCACCTCCCTCCTCTCTCCCCTCTACTATCTCTCCCCCGCTCTCTCCCATCCCCCCATCCCTCTCCCCCTCTCTCTCCCCCTCTCCCCACTCTCCTCTCTCCTCTTTTTCTCTCTCTCTCTGCCTCCCTCTCTCCCTCCCTCCCTCCCTCCTTCTCCCCTCCTCTCCCCCTCCCTCTCTCTCCCGCTCCCTCTCCTCACCCCTTCTCTCTCTGCCCTCACTCTCTACCCCCCTCCCTCTCTAGAAGCGTCTGCGACTTGGGGGCTATGCGTTAGTAGATAGGGCGATTATGGGGTGAAAGGAGCAAATTTCCCCCGGGTTCTGGATTGAAGCCGCTGAAGTCCTTCGGTTGACACGTGCCCCGCTCCTTTCCTTCCCTCCCCCTTCCTCCTACTCTCTCCCCCACCGCTTTCCCCCCCACCCCCACCCCCACCCCCACCCCCACGCTCCCGTACTCAGGCCCTGAAGCCTGAATGAAGCCTGCAGCCTGAAGCCTGAATCCTGCAGCCACCAACGGGAGTGTTCGGGAAAATGCCTCCTCTGACCGCAGCCTGCTAGCCCGCCCGGCTCCCCTCCTCCACTCCCGCCCCCTCCTCCTCTCTCCCCCCCTCCTCTCCCCACTGCTCTCCCCCTCCCCTCTCCACCCCCCCTCTCCCCGTCCCCTCTCCTCCCTCCCCCTCTTTCCCCCCTCCTCTATACCCGCCTCCTCTCTCTCTCCTCTCCCCCCTTCTTCCCTCACCTCCCTCCTCTCTCCTCTCTCCCCCTCTCTCTCCCCCCCCCTCTATCTCTCTATCTCTCTCTCTCTCTCGCTCTCTCTCTCTCTCTCTCTCTCTCCCCCCATCTCTCTCTCCCCCCCCCCCCCTCCCCCCCCCCCCCGGAGCTCTCTATCCTGCCCTTCGGACTCTCTCCCCCCCAGCCTCTCTGTCCCCCCACCCAGCCTCTCTTTCACCACCCCCCAAGCCCATTAATCTTTGATTTACATAAATGTTTTTTATTTATTCTATGATTCTTGTAATCCCAGATGAAACTTGTAACAGTAGAGTCTACTTTTTTAATAAAAGATTTTGGAATATATATCGGGATTGACTGAAATAGTACAGTAATTGCGGCAGAAAAATCATTTTTATAGCATTAATTCTACCGAACATTGAAATAGGAAGTGTTTTCCAGTATTGAATATTCTTATTTAGTTTATGCAGTAAAGGTGGGAAATTTGATTTAAATAAAGAACTATACCCCTTAGTTACATAAATACCTAGATATTTAAATTTTTCTACAACTATTTTAAAAGGTGATTGTTGTAGTATATGTAAATTGTGATTCGCTTTTATTCCAATTAATTCTATATCCTGAGAACTGATCGAATTGAGTTATTAGATTTAATAAATTTGGAATACTAATTTCTGGCTTTGTAATATATATATTAGTACATCATCTGCATATAGAGAAATTTTATTCATTGCAACTTTAGTATTGTACCCATGTATTTCTGGATTAGATCTGACATTTTCTGCGAGTGGTTCAATTGCTAAAGCGAATAATAATGGAGATAACGAACATCCTTGACTACAACCTCTGGAAAGATTAAATTTAGTTGATAACATTTGATTAGTTAGTATTCTAGCTGTTGGGTTAGAATATAATAATTTAACCCATGCGCAGTACTTCTCTCCCAATTGAAATTTTTCCATCACTGAAAATAAATATGGCCAATCTACTTGATCGAAGGCTTTTTCAGCATCTAGCGATATAATTGCTAGGTCTGCATTAGCAATTCTATTTGAATATATAATATTAAACAATCGTCAAAGATTATAAAATGAGTGACGTTTTGGGATAAAACCTGTTTGATCAGAGTGTATTAATTTGTTAATTACTAAGCTCAATCTATAAAATAGGATTTTAGTTAATATTTTCTGATCAGTATTTAATAGAGCTATTGCTCTATATGAGGCCGGGTCTTCTAGATCCTTATCAGTTTTAGGTATAAGTATTATTGTAGATTCATTTAAAGTTTCCGGGAGTTGCTGTTGAGTATAAACTTGTTTATACAGTGTTTGTAAGTGTGGAGAAATCAGATCATAAAATTTTTTATAGAATTCAGAACTTAGGCCTTTTTTTAAAGAACTAATTGACTCTTCAATATCTTTAGTCGTTATTTCAGCTCCTAATAATTCTTGTTCTTGCAGATCTAAGCCTTTAAGGTTACATTTCTGTAAAAATGCTTCCATTCCTATTGATTGTTGTGTCACTTTAGTAGAGTAAAGATTTTGATAGTATTGTAAAAATCTGTCATTAATATCTTTGGGAGTGTTAGTATTTCTCCCTTTTCTGATCTAATCTTATGAATCATTTTTTCCCCATCCAGTTTACGAAGCTGGCGTGCCAATAATTTATGTGGTTTATCACCAAATTCAAAATGTTATTGTTTTGTGTGTTGATAAAGTTTTATTATTTGGTCAGAGTATATTTTATTTAACTTATATTTCAGTGCAGCTATTTTATTATGTTTTGCCAATGAAGGTGCTCTTGCATTTTCTATGTCTAATTGCCTTATTTCCATTTCCAATGTCTGTTGTTTAGCTCTATTCTCTTTATTAAGAAATGCCTGAGAGGAGATTAATAACCCTCATGTAAATGCTTTGAATGTTTCCCAGAGAAGGGAAGCAAAGATTTCATGTTGGTCATTGACCTCGAAGAACATATTAATCTGTTTTACAAGATATTCACAACATACCTGTTCTTTTAAGATTTGAGGATTAAGTCTCTATTGTGTCTGTTTCTTGTCCATTCCGTTTAGTTTAATCATAAACGTTAATGGGGCATGATCCGAAATTATAATATTATGATATTGTGATTTATAAGTAAATGGAATTAGTTTAGAGTCGACTGAGAAATAATCTATCCTTGAATATGTTTTATGCACAGATGAGTAAAATTAGTATTCTCTTCCGGATGGGTTTCCAATTCTCCAGATAGCTTTAATATTGGTATTGTTTATATATGAGTTTAAAAATGCACTTGACAGAGATTTTGACTTTCTTTGAGTTGATGATCTATCTAAATATGAATCCAGTGTACAATTTAAATCTCCACCAATTATTAAATTATTTTGTGTACATTCCGGAATAATATTAAGTATTCCCTTGAAAAACAGTGGACTATCAAAATTTGGTCCATATATATTAAGGAGAGTCACTTTTTTTGAGTATAATTTGCCTGCTACTATGATATATCTACCATCAGTATCTTCTGTAGTTGATATATGTTTAAAAGGTGTACCTTTACGGATTAGAATTGCAACCCCTCTAGATTTATGTGTGAATGAGGAATGATACGTTTGGGCATCCTGCTGCAATTTTTGATGACCATCTTCACTATCTACGATGCCACCCACTTTTGTGTCATCTGCAAACTTGCTAATCATGCCTTGTACATTCTCATCCAAATTGTTGATATAAACCACAAACAGCAAAGGACCCAGCACTGGTTGCCTGAGGCACACCACTAGTCACAGGCCTCCAGTCCAAGAAGCAAGCTTCCACCATTACCCTCTGCTTCTTTCCTTGAAGCAAATTCTCTATCCAGTCGGCTAGCTCTCCCTGCATCCCATGCGATCTAACCTTCCAGAGGAGTCCACCATGCGGAACCCTATCAAATGCCTTGCTGAAGTCCCTGTAGACAACATCTATGGCTTTGGCCTCATCTTTCCTTTTAGTTACTTCCTCAAAAATCTTTATCAGATTCATGAGTCACACATCTTGCTTTCATATAATAAAACAAATTATGGCAGTGTTTAACTTTTGGTTTTGGGGCTACATATCGTACCCCCACAACCAAATAGTTTGTAAAGATGGATTAACTCAGTGATTTAAACTGGAAGCTTGCAGTAATTCATTACCAATATCAATCAATCAATATCAGTTTTATTCGTCAGCAGCGGTACAATGAAAAAAGAACAAACAAAAACACAATAAAAAATTTAACACAAACATCCACCACAGCATTCATCACTGTGGTGGAAGGCACAAAGTTTGGCCAGTCCTCCTCCATTTTCCCCCATGGTCGGGACCTCAACCGGGGTGAGAGATTGCAACCTTCACGTGGTCCGCCCTGTTTCGACTAATGCAATCAACCCGGCGTGCATAATCAAATAGGATCAAATAGAACAATTTGTCCTACAACTTTAGGTTGTGCACGCCATGCGCAAGAAGAAGAAGAAGGGACCTCAACCCTCCGCAGCCACCCCTGCGGGCGTCCAGATGTGTAGACAAGATAAAGTCCAGATAAAGTCCAGGTAAGTCCTGAATCGGTGCCTCCCCACTGGAGACCATGGCTTCAAGTTGGTAGTAGGCCGAAGGCTGGCGGTCGAAGATCTAAAGACCCCGCCACGCTGCAGCCGGAAGCACTGCAGACTGCAGGGCTGGTGGTTGGAGCTCCCCTCCAGGGATCCCCGGTGAGGGACCCCGCTCCTGATGGTAACCGCGCCAGCGGTTAGAGTAGGACGCGGGCAGGCGGCCAGAGCTCTTCTCCTCCCGGGTCCCCAATGAGGGATCTCAGGCTGCAGACGCTGTGCTGGCTGGAGCTCCGCACACCGCGGCTTCAGGCTGCCGCGGGCCAGCGAACGGAGCACTCCCCTCCAGCGACCCCCAGTGAGGGCTCGCCCATTCTGTGATGAAATTCCGCGCTGCGCCTGCCGCTGAAGCCCCAGGCACGTCTCCGGGAAAGGCCGCACCGATCCTCGATGGTAAGCCACGAGGGAGGCAACTTGGAAAAAGTCGCCTCTCCGTGGAGGAGGCGACCAAAGCGGTTTCCCCCCTTACCCCCCCCCCCCCCCCCCACCGCACCCCCCCCACAAGACACACAGAGAGACACCAAAAACACACATTAGGACACACTAAAAAAATTAAAAAGTAGAAAAAACTAACACACTGCTGAACTAAACTAATAGCGCCCCCACCGACATTGTCTTTCATACGGCTTTACTAATTACAGATTCTCATTGTTAATTAGAACCACGATTATATTATTTGTGAAACGTGGCAATAATGAGGTGATATAAAATAGCTCTTTTGTTTCTCCAGTCCTTGATACAATATTAAAACCATTATTTCTTAAATCACAGATATATTTACTCATGAAGTTTTGTACTAAATAAATCCTTCAGCCTTCCTTCTTTTTTACCAATAGCTCTTCTTATCTGAGATATACAGATAGCCAACATATAAAAGAAGTATTAGAATGTTTCACATGGGAAAAGTCTGTTTGCAATATCAGTAAATTTTTATTGCAATTAAGCTTATTATAGACGGATTTTTTTCCGTTTAGCATATTCAAATTGCATTTTGTATTGTGCAGAATTGAATATGTATGAGGTATTCAAATTCAGTGTTTAATATTCAATGAAGCACATATGCGGGATGTTGCAATTCTGGTGAAAATATTATTATATATTTATATATTTCCAACAATTTATCAACACTGATGGTGTTGGGTTTGAGAGATGCATAATATCTCCATCTCTATAGTACCAGTCCTGAAGAACACAAAGGACTAATGGTGGCAATGACAGTAATATTTTAACGGTCACCAGCAGAAATAAAAAAGTTCAAAATGTAACTCTTTTTTGAAATAAAGAATTAGTATTTAAATGATAGAAAGCAATTCGACAGCATCCATTATAAAGTAAAACATAAAAGTACAAATAGAAAAATGAAAATGTTTTATTAAAAACAAAGTCTAAATGTCATAGCAAACTGATATTGATATGGTTTATTATTGTCACTTGTGCTGAAATACAGAGAAATGTTTCTGTTTGCATGTTATCCATATTAGATACGATTATACTATACTGTACATTGGTACAATCAAGCTATTTAACAGAAAGCACAAAGAGAAAATATAGTTTTGCAGCAGTGTACCAGTACAGTTACAGATAAAAATGTCCAATGTCGGCAATGAGGTTGGTTGGAGGATCAGGCCTACACTGTAGCTTACTGGAAGATCATTCAGCAGCTCTGGTAATAGAGGGGACAACTTCAACATTTTTTTCAGTATTTCTGCTTGCTTGTCCAAATGTTTCTTAACTTAATATTTGTGTTCAACATATAGTGGGATGGAACAATATTATGCCAGAGAATGTTGACTTTCAAGGAAACTTGACATGTGTCGTTGACTGGAAGCGTAATTTATTCGATTTGGTATACTGACATTATTATTGGTTCGATTACTCAAACAATGAATGATCAGAACTCTGATTTATCCCATACTACCTAAACCTTAATCTCAATCCAAGTCCCTGAAAGATTGCCTGAAATGTTTTCTGTATTTAGTTTAGAGATACAGCATGGAAACATGCCCTCAGCCCATTGAGTCCACACTGACCATCGGTCACTCGTTCAAACTAGTTCTATGTTATCCCACTTTCTCATTTACTCCCTGCACATTAGAGCCAATTTACAGATGCCATATAAAAACCTACTAATCCGCACATCTTTGGGATATGGGAGGAAACCAGAGCACCCGGAGGAAACTGAAGCAGTCAAAGGGAGAACGTGCAAACTCCACACAGATGGCACGCAAGGTCAGGATTGAACCCAAGACTGGTCAGCAGCTCTACCAGCTGAGCCGCTGCTTCTGCATGCTGTATTGTGTGAACTCCAAATGTGAATTTATAATCTCTTTAAACAGCCAAATGATCAAATTTGAAACCTACTCAGATTAATTTGAAGTTGCCATTGACTTGATAAACTTACAAATTATATCTCTAGCGAAATGCGTTAAAAATGTGCTAATATTATTTATTATTAATAATATGCAAAGAATAATGCTTTCAGCACCTGCAGTGTTTTCGTTTTGACTGCTTTCCTCAGTTTATTTCACTGTGATCGAACACACACTATCAGTAAAATAATGACCGAGTTTGCCATTGCAATGGCTAGTTTACATTGATTCACTGAAGCTAAAGATTAACTGGTGAATTTGTGCTGTCTTCCTCTGGGCCATGACTTCACATTACAGCATGACATCAGTGGACCAACTCACTGATTTTCTCTCATTAACTGATCTTGTGATTTGTGCTTGCAAACTTGTGGTTCCTCATTGTGGGCAATCTGTTTCCCACTTCCTTCCTCACATGCGTAACCAGGGCAGTCTCACTGTGACCCTAATCATTCTGTAACCCACCACTTTATTGCTCCATGCTGTATTCAATCTCCTCTCCCTCGCCACTTCCAGTGCTCTGACAAAGCTCAAAACAAATTTCAAGAACAGCAAGTGACTTGATATCTAACTTGAGACTGAAGAACGGTCCCGACCCAAAACTTCACCCATCCTTTTTCTGTAGAGATGCTGCCTGATCTGTTGATCTAACTTGATCTGCTGGTTCACTAAGCAAAACCTATTTCAGATTTAGGCTGAGCTTTCGAGTCCCTTTACAATGGAGGTTATGTGGAATATGTGGAACAAGAAACCTTTTGCCAAATTTTAATGTGGTTTGAGTGGCCTGTTAAAGAATAAGTTTACTATAAAAAGAGAAAATAAGTCATCAGAACCTAGATTCCAGGGTTATTGGGGGTGTGTATTACTCTGAAAATGTATGTTACTACTATCCAACAAAATGACATTTTCTCCAATAATATCACCATTCCCTTCCAGTAGCTTATACTCACCCAGAGCTGGGAGAGTGAGCCTGCCAATTCATTCCCCAATTGGAAATCTAGGAAATCACTGCTTAAATGGTGGCCGATTAGGAAAAGGGGAGATGCCGCGAGACCTGGGTGTCATGGTACACCAGTCATTGAAAGTAGGCATGCAGGTGCAGCAGGCAGTGAAAAAAGCGAATGGTATGTTGCTTTCATAGCAAAAGGATTTGAGTACAGGAGCAGGGAGGTTCTACTTCAGTTGTACAGGGTCTTGGTGAGACCACACCTGGAGTATTGCGTACAGTTTTGGTCTCCAAATCTGAGGAAGGACATTATTGCCATAGAGGGAGTGCAGAGAAGGTTCACCAGATGATTCCTGGATGTCAGGACTGTCTTATGAAAAAGACTGGATAACTCGGTTTATACTCTCTGGAATTTAGAGATTGAGAGGGGATCTTATAGAAACTTACAAAAATTCTTAAGGGGTTGGACAGGCTAGATGCAGGAAGATTGTTCCCCACAGCTTAAGGATAAAGGGGGAAATCCTTTGAGATGAGACTTTTTTCACACAGAGAGTGGTGAGTCTCTGGAACTCTCTGCCACAGAGGGTAGTTGAGGCCAGTTCAATTGGCTATATTTAAGAGTGAGTTGGACAGAGGGTATGGAGTGGATGATCAGCCATGATCATAAATGGCGGTGCGGCTCGAAGGGCTGAATGGCCTACTCCTGCACCTAATGTTTCTACTTATGGGATTTTAACATGATATGTGAGTATTGTAGCCAGAAGAAAGATCACGACCTGAAACATCGCCTATCCATTCCTTCCACAGATGCTTCTTGACCCATTGAGTTCCTCCAGAGTCTTGCTGATTTAACCCCCTTGGTTGAGATGATTCTGGCATTGGCAGGAAAGATCTTGCCTCAAGCCATGGGCAGTGTGGTTCTGAATCCATTGATTATATAAACAAACTCACTCCTCTGATTCATGTCCCACCTGTCATTCAGCAATTACTACTGCCTTACTGGCTAAAAAAGTGGTCCACATTGTTCCCCCTCCCCTCTTCGTCACAACCACATCACAACCCTTCTTTCCTCGTTAGATATACAGTATGAGATAGATTGGGTTCCAATCCCCAAGCCATTGTTTACACCCCCCGAATGTGGGGGGTGGGGGGAATCATTATAGGCATTCTCAGGCTTAGAACCATTGTCACGTTTTCCGTCAACCTTTTTTTGCTCAAGGGAGAACATAACCAACTTCTCAAACTTCCCCTGAGACATCCCTCATTTCAAGTCAAGGGTTGTCAAGGGTTATGGGGAGAAGGCAGAAGACTGTACTTCGGAGGAAGATATAGATCAGCCATGATTGAATGGCAGAGTACACTTGAAGGGCCGCATGGCCTAATTCTACTCCTGACCTTACCGTGGGGAAAAAACTCTGTGCATTCACCCTATCCATTCTCTTCATGAATGATATACATGTTTTACATGTATACACAACATGTATAGACTACAGGTTCACCCCAGCCTCCTGCGCTCCAAACAATACTGTCATGGCTTATCAACCTCTCCCTTTCGTTCACAGCTCTTGAGTCCTGGCAACATCCTTGTAAATTTCAGATTGGTCCAAATATTTGTGAAAGGACATTTTTTAAAGTATATATGGTACAAACTAAGATGTTTGAAAAGAAACTAACTCAATATCACAGAACATAAACCTGTTGGACATATCTTTAGTGACTGCCTTCAAATGATGAGACACAACACTCTGAACTCAATGTGATTACAATTGACGTGAATTACTTTCACGTTCACAATATTTGCCTGCTCATTAGATTTTGGTGACGTACATAGATCATAGTACAGCACAGTTTGTGGCACGATGGCGCAGTGAATGGCACAGCGGTAGAGTTGCTGCCTTACAGTGGCGGAGGCCCGTGTTCGATCCTGTCTACACGTCCTCTCAGTACGTTGTACGCTTTCCCCGTTACCTGCGTGGGTTTTCTCTGAGATCTTCGGTTTCCTCCCACACTCCAAACACGTAGATTAATTGGTTTGGTAAAATTTAAATAAATGTTCCTCGTGTGTGGGATAGTGTTAACGTGCGGGGATTACTGGTCGGTGCCAACTCTGTGGGCCGAAGGGCCTGTTTCTGCACTGTAACTAAAAACACAGAAACAGGCCCTTCAGTCCAACATGTCTGTATCAACCATGATGCCAAGACAAGTTAATCTTTGCCTGCACATAATCCATATCTCTCTATTTCTTGCATATCCAAGCCTGTCTAAGACCCCTCGGATGCCACTAACATAACTTTCATCAAAGGAGATCAAATTCTACAGTCCACAAAATGAATCACAGACTATGCCTTATTTTATTGCTTTATCGGATGCGAGCATTGACAGATGTGAATCTGTTTCTCCTCTTACCCCCCCTACCCCGTGCAGTGGAGGATTATCACGGCAACCACATACTGCTGCTAACTGCACTGATTTTTCACCACCTAGATGCCTATGGATTGTGCTCAGCGGACACCAATCAAGGCTACTTTAACTCTTCCTCTTAAAAGGGCAACCCACAATGTGGCTGAAACAGATGCTGGCACGTCTTTTAAACTACTGGAGCACACTTGCAAACGATGGAAAAGAAAGATGCGAAGGAAGTTGGTGAGTTATGTTTCTCAGCTGTTTTACTGAAAGTTCTGAGAAAATTAGGATTGGTTTATGCTGTTGTTTATTAATGTCACATGTCCTGAGGTACAGTGAAAAGCTTTCTTTTACATGCCATCCGTCAGCAATGGCAGCCTCGCCTACAGTCTGTCTATCTTTTTGTCTTTTTTGTTATTTTAAGTGTGTTTTGAAAAGTATATATTAATGTTCTCTGGTTCGTCTTATGTGGGGGGGGGGGGAGGTCAGCGGCGGCCCGGGAGCTCGGCGGTCTCCCTTATCTTGCTGGAGATGGCGATATTTTCCAGATTGTACCTCCGGTCGCTCTGAGGCCCAACATCATGGAGCTGGCGGCCTTGCTCAAGACTGACTTTGAGCCCCAATGCGGGGCTGTGGACTTACCATTGGAGCCTGCATTCCCTTGCTTGGGATCGAAGCTCCAACCGTGGCCTGTGGATTTCAAATTCCAGGAGCTCGCAGTCTCGGGTAGAGTGATGTCGGGAAGCTCCAAGCAGCAGGAGGTTCGACCAGCCCTGACTCGGGAATCCGATCGTCCGGTGCGGGGAGCTGAGGAGGGAGCTTGATCGTCCTGATGAGGGGGGCTCAAACGCCGGTTACAGGAGCCAAGATCACCCAGCAACGGAAGATTCTAGTGCCCCGACCGCGGGAGAACAAAGAAGGGAAGAAAATTGAACTTTTTTTGCTTCCCATCACAGTGAGGAATGTGGGGGAGTCGCTGTGGTGGATGTTCATGTTAAAAATCTATTTTGGTGCCTTGTTGCACTTTATTGGCATGACTGTACGGCAATCTGAATTTCACTGTATCTTAACTGGTAAATGTGACAATAAACTGACTTTGACCAACTGCAACACTCTCCTCAGGCATTGCTCAATTCACCAAGTGTCACACAGTTGTCAGCTGTCTCTGACAACTGGCGCTCGTACCTGTGTTCATAAGGCCAGGCGGGAAGACAATGATGAATGTGAGTGAGGCGAACGAGTAAATCGAGTGGCGTAGCAAGCATATGGTATGTCACCTTCATTGGTCTGGGAGACTTGATAGAAGTGCATAAAATTATGAAGGCATCGGGGATAGTGTAGACAGTCAGAACATTTTTCCAGGGTAGGAAATTTCAAAGACAAGAGAGCATAGTTTTAAGGTGAGAGCGGCAAGGTTTAAAGGAGCTGTATGGTACACGTTTTGTACACAGAGTGGGCATCTGGAACGCACTGCGAAGGGTGGTGATGGAGCCAGATACAATAGTGGCATTTAAGAGGCTATTAAATAAGTAAATGGACATGGAAGGATGTGGATCATGTGCAGGCAGGTAAGATTTGTTAATGTTGCATTATGTTTGATACAAACATAGTGGGCTGAAAGGCCTATCCCTGTGCTGTACTTTTCTATGTCCTATTTTCTATGTTACACACTCACCAAATCTCACCAGCTTGGATACTGTGTTTGTGCAATTTAGAGACCAGGAGTATGGGCAGCCTTGTTCTGATCTTCAATATACAAATACTGTTCACTCCTTTCCAATTCCCAAGTTGTCTTTAAGAAAGTAATCTGATTTCTCTACATTTTTCTCCTTTTAATGAATTTGTCAAACATGTATAAACAAATCTACCTGTTGGCTGATTTACCAATGTGTCTGCTGCCAATAACTCGTTCATTCATGTTCATTTGATTGGCCCCCATGCATAACTTTCTGATTAGTATTTACTTCCTGCATTGGTGATTCTTTTGATTACATTGATGAGTTTATATTCAGCATGAATGAGAAATGATGGTTGTAGATTAGATTATATCATTACAAACTCCATCTGCTTTTTTTCCCCCACATACTTCAATATTTAGGTTTAGGTTTAACTTTATTATTGTCATGTATACCAAGGTACAGTGAAAAGCTTTATTTTGCATGTTATCCAATCAGATCATACAATACTAAATAAAAATAAAAATCAACCCATGTACAATAGGAAGAGCAAAAGGGAAGATACGGAGTGCAGAATATAATTCTCAGCATTGTAACATAAAAGTTCCATAAACAAAGTCCAATGTCCGCAATGGGGCAGAGGTGAATCAGTAACCTAATGTGTAAAGACTGTTCAGAAGCCTGATAACAGAGGAGAAGAAGCTGTTCCTGTCTGATTGTACATGGTTTTAAGCTTCAGTTTTGCTGATTTTGTTCATTAACAAACCTAATATTTCAATTTCTTGTGCAGGTGGATTTTTTTCAGCGGGTTAGTGATGCTGCGCAATGCTGAGGCTAGAAAATTAAGTTGATTCTGTTTCTATTCGTGACTGCTACTTTTAATTATGAGACAATCTAATTTTCTGTTTCACTCTATTGTGGTTTACTATCCTTGTGCATTTCGACTTTCTGAGAACGTCATTTTGGTGCTGAATCATGAGAGGGTTTGGGTGGGCCAGGATCTAGGATTGAAGCACAGAATACATCCATCACACAGACCACAGACACCTCACCACTGACTCCATCTACACTTCACGCTGCCTTGGAAAAGCAGACTGCATAATCAAAGACTTGTCCCACCCCAGTCATTCCTCCTTCTGTCCACTAATGGAACTCATCTCGTCAGCTGCTAATTTGTCAATGTGGCTCTGAACCTGATTTCCAGCAGTGAGATTAGTTTAGTTTAGAGATACAACGTGGAAACAGGCCTTTCGGCCCACCGAGTCAGTGCTGACCAACAGTACACCCATACACTAGTGCTATCCTAAACACTAGGGACAAATTAGAGAAGCCAATTAAGCTACAAAACTGCATATTTTTGGAATGTGAGATGAAACCTGAGCACCCGGAGAAAACCCATGTGGTCACACAGGGAGAATGTACAAACTCACTACAGACAGCAAACGAGGCCAGGATCGAACATGGATCCCTAGCGCCGTGAGGCAGCAGCTCTTCCACTGCGCTACTGTGCTGCCCCTGAGATGTCAGTGCTTAAACTACTGAGATTTGCTTCCTAACAGGTGACATGACACCAGTACTGGCATTTGCTTCGCCATGGTACAAAAATGTGAACAGAGTTGTTCACTGACCAGATACAAATGGTTGAACACAAAAGCGCGGCACAGTGTCACATCCAGTAGAGCTGCTGCCTCACAATGCCAGGGATCCAGGTTCAATCCTGACCCCAGAGATGTGTGGGTTTGTTTGGCCTTTGTAAATTTGCTCCTCGTGGGTAAGGAGTGGACGGGAAAGTGGAATAATATAGATCGGTGTCGACGGTGGGCTGGAGCTCGTTTCTATGCTGTATCTTTCAAATAAACATAAAACTTTACCAAACGGCAAGTGTAAAGGGTAATCAAAAGTAAAAACTGTTTTTCTGGCCTGACTGATGTGCTTACTGTCTAGAGGTGCAATTTACCTGCAATTGTAGCTCGTGAGATTTGAGTCCCAATCCTGAGCATTTCATTGAAGTTTTCTTGGTTTGTTGAAAGGGGATATAATTTATATACTTTAATATCCTGAGTTCTGAGTGATTTATGGTGATTCTGCTTTGAAGTCACTGAACTGTTGCTGCCCTTGAAGTGCTTTTTGAGTTGTCTGATTTGGCCTGTTTTTAATGGGTCTTTCTATTTGCTCTCTTCACCAGGTTTACTTGATTTTTCCAGCTTGAAACTTGCAGCGTTGTGGATTTTGAATGCTGCAAGAAAGCTCGTGTCCATAAACCTGATAGAAGTATATAGGCATAGAAAGGGTCATAACCTATAGGTTAGACAGTTATAACCTTTTTCCCAGGGTGGAATTGTCAAAGATGAGAGGGCATAACTTTAAGGGCCTGTCCCACTTGGCCATCATTTGTGCGCCATTTACGCAACCTCGTCATTGCGTTGAGACGTACGGGTAGCGTGTGGCTGCGCGTTCCGGTCGCATGGAGAGGGGTATGGAGTTGCACGTGGTATCGTGTGGCGTTCCGGGATTTTGTCGGGCACAAAATCTTCGCGTGCCACTGGCGTGACGTATTGCGTACACACACGGGCGTATTACAATCGCACGCAGGCGTCCTGACCTCGTACGTGTAGCGCGTGGTGACGCATGATTACGTCACCATGCGTAACCATGCACCGCCGTGCGCCGCCCATATGCAGTCGGCCGCAATTAAAAAATAATTATGCCGTAAGCATCAATGCTCTCAGAGTAATGCCTTCAGAGTAACACCTTAATAAGTATTTTTGAAACATCCTTAGTTAAGGATTTAGGATTAAACATCCAGATAAGGATCGCAGATTTTATATCCTAAAAGAACACTAGTAACCAAATTAGTTTTTTAAAATAACCACTAACAATTTTACTAACACCATTTAAAAAAAAAATTTGAAAACTATTTCTTAAGCTGGGTTCAAACCCCCAAACTGCTTTAATGGAATACAACTTTGAGTTTGTTGGGAGCAATTCAGAAAGTTTAAAAGTAAATGAATTTTTCCAGCAAACAATAATTTTATCAATGCTCTACTTAACAAATGATGTCAATACACTGACTAATTCTACTTGCAGACCAGAAAAAATATTTGAAGGCGCATGATGACGGGTGATGACGCGCCCGTCTGTTGCGCGACGGTCGCGCGTCAGTCACTACCGGCCTGTCGCGTAAATGACGGCCAAGTGGGACAGGCCCATTAAGGTGCGAGGGGCAAAATGTAAAGGGGATGTGCAGGACATGTTTTTTACACAGAGTGATGGGTACCTAGAACGTGCTGCCTGGGTTCAAAGCAATTATGATAATGGAGTTCAAGAGTTCAAGATAGGGACATAGACATGCAGAGAATTGGGGAAATATCATGCTCAGACAAAGGATGTTAATTTAACCTAGCAACATATTTCAGACATTGTGGGGTAAAGGGTCAGTTCTGTACTGTTTTATGTTCTAAACCTCCTGAAAACATGTGTTCTCTCTTGTGTGGATCTTTATTTGAAGTCCTGTACAACATTACCAATTACATTTTTTTCTTCTCGCTGTCAGCTTTTATTTGGTTCACATTATGTGAAATAGAATCATTTGTCCAGAGCTCCTTTGATAATTCTGGTGGCATATTCAGCTGAAGATACCACGTGCACATTTATTATTACTTTGTTGTTTCCTGCATGTATCTATCTAAATCTGTCACCATAAAATCTGTGTTAGAATCTAACATGTGCATAGAATCACCTCACTATTCCATGCACAATCCCTGTGTATTTTCATGTAAAATTCATCTGGGCACATTTTTAACAGGTTGATTGCAATATCAACATCCCGCCACAAAGTGGTGTCGTTGAGCTTTTGATCTGTTGCAATCAACAGACAGACATTCCCGTGTGTGTTTGTTGAGTTGTACGGTTGGTCTTCTTGCTTCTGATAATGTGATGTCTACATATGGAAAGTTGGCAAATCACTCAATCCAAAAGTGCAGATAAAAAAACACTTGTTATTATTATTGCAATAATTAGTTAAAAACATGAAATGTTAAAAAAAAGGTATAATTTAGATATCTTACTAATTGGAAGTTGTTATGTTCATCCTTTATCTACATTAGACTAACACTTGATTAATAATTAAATAAGAGAGTAATAGTCTCTCACTATATGATTACTAATACTCTGGACCAAAATAGTTTTACTTTAATCCCGTAAATTACTCATATTCAAATTTTTTTTTTTAAGCATGGAGCTAGGAATAATTTATTTTTTTTAATCTATGGAAGTCCTTAGATGGTCAGCCACGTTAGTGTGGCTAGCACTAACTACACTAAATTTAGATGTAGTTTTTTTTTCTTCTCGCACTTTATTAATTTTCTATTTTTTTACTTTTTGTATTTTTTACTTAATTACTATTTTAAACTTGAATTAATTTACAAATATTGTTTGTGGAGATGTGTCCGTGAGGAAGATTTATTTGAATTAGATTTACAACTCATCTGTCCTGTGTCCGGGTGGAATGTAGGGCCTATGGTGCTGACCTATCTGCTCTTTTATAGACCACCCTAGACGCGAGATGCAAGACGTAAATAGAAAAAACGGGGGTCAAGGAATTACCTTTTGTAGTTGGAATGTTAAGGGAATGAATGAGTCAATCAAGAGAGGTAAGGTATTAGCACACTTAAAATCACTCAAAGCAGACATAACATTTCTTCAAGAGACCCACCTTAAAAACGACGCACAACATAGATTGAAAGCAAAATGGATCGCTGAAACAAATCACTCTTCATTTTCTCATAAGGCCAGAGGTGTCGCAATTTTAATTCGTAAAGGTTTACCTTTTAAACACATATCAACTATAGCGGATATCAATGGTAGATATATTATACTAGTGGGTGAATTATATTTAAAAAAAGTGATTTTTCTCAATGTCTATGGACCAAATTTTGATAATCCTAGGTTTTTTAAGAATATACTTAATACTATCCCGGAGCTCACACAACATAATTTGATAATCGGTGGAGATTTAAATTGTACACTAGATTCCTATCTGGATAGATCATCAAGACAAAGAAAAGCAAAATCCAAGACCAGCGAATTATTAAACTCATACATTAATACCACAAATATCTAGGACGTTTAGAGAATTGAAAACCCATCCGGAAGGGATTACTCATTTTACTCATCAGTACATAAAACCTATTCAAGGATAGACTACTTTTTAGTAGATTCTAAACTCATCCCATTTACTTATAATTCGAAATATCATAATATTATAATTTCAGACCATGCACCTTTAACATTTATGATCAAACTAAGTGGAATGACTGACAAGCAGACACAATGGAGACTTAATCCTCAAATTTTAAATGATAAAGAATGTTACGAATATCTTATCAAACAGATAAATATGTTTTTTGAGACAAATGACTGCCCTGAAATCTCTGCCTCCCTTCTTTGGGAAACATTTAAAGCATTTATATGAGGAGTGTTAATCTCCGCACAAGCCTTTCGTAATAAAGAGAACCGTGCCAAACAACTGGTATTGGAAATGGAAATAAGGCAATTAGATATAGAAAACGCAATCGCACCTTCTATAATAATATGTAACAAAATTGCTGCACTCAAATATAAGTTAAACCAAATATACTCAGACCAAATCATAAAATTTTATCAAAAGACTAAACAGTTACACTTTGACTTTGGTGATAAACCACAAAAATTACTGGCCCGCCAGCTCCGGAAACAGGAAGGGGGAAAAAAAAAATATAAAATTAAATCAGATACGGGAGAAATATTAACACTACCCAAGGATATTAATGATAGATTCTCTCACTAGTATCAAACACTTTATTCATCCAAAACGGCAGGGAGTTCTGTAGGAATGGAATTATTCTTACAGAATTGTAACCTTACTGGTTTAGACTTGAAAGAGAGGGAATTATTAGGGGCGGAAATATCAGTAAAAGATATTGAAGAATCTATTAATTCTTTAAAAAAGGAAAGGCCGCTGGGCCAGATGGTTTAAATAGTGAATTTTATTAAAAATGTCATGATTTGATCTCGCCACGCCTACAGATATTATATACTCAACCATTCATGCAACAGAAACTCCCAGAAACTTTAAATGAATCAACAATAATACTTATACCAAAAACGGAAGGACCTTGAAGATCCAGGTTCATACAGAGCAATTGTTCTATTAAACATCGATCAGAAAATATTAACCAAAATTTTAGCACATAGATTAAGCTTAGTGATTCATAAATTAATACACCCCGATCAAACTGGCTTTATTCCAAAATGTTATTCATATTATAATCTGAGACGATTATTTAACATTATATACTCAAATCGAATAGCTAATGTAGATTTAGCAGTCATTTTGCTAGATGCTGAGAAAGCATTTGATCAAGTTGAATGGCCCTATTTATTCTCGGTGATGAAAACATTTCACTTAGGTGAGAAGTTTTGTACTTGGGTTAAGCTAACCCAACCCAACAACCAGAATAATGACAAATCAAATGTTATCAAAAAAAATTGATTTATCTAAAGGTTGTAGACAAGGATGCCCGCTATCCCCGTTACTATTCACCCTTGCTATTGAACCACTAGCAGAAAGAATTCCAGCACATCCAGAAATATATGGGTATAATACTAAAAATACAGTTAATAAAATTTCTCTATATGCAGATGATCTATTACTATATATTACAAATCCAGAAATTAGCAACCCTAACCTGTTAAATCTTATAACTTAATTTGGTTTATTCTCGGAATAAAGAATCAATTGGAATAAGAGTGAGATTATGCCAATAATGGAACCTAATTTATGTATATTGCAACAATCACCTTTTAAAATAGTGAATGAAAAATTCACTATTTTACAACAAAGACCAACAAATATACTTCTTTATTTAAATCAAATTTCGTACCTTTACTTAATAAATTGCATAAGAATATTCAATATTGGAAAACACTTCCCATTTCAATGCTCGGTAAAATTAATGCTATTAAAATGATTTTCCTTCCTCAACTTCTATACCTCTTCCAATCAATTCTGATGTATCTTCCTAAAAATGTATTTAAAAAAGTCGACTATTGTAACAAGTTTTATTTGGGATTATAAGAATCACAGAATAAGTAAAAAACACTTATGTAAATCCAAGATGAATGGAAGATTAGTCTTACCAAATTTCTGGGCAGTCAATGTCAAAAACTTACATTTCTGGTTGGAAGATATGGGTCAACAACCAGACTGGTTAAAGATGGAAAAGGAGGATTGTCTGCCATTTGAAATTGGCCTGATTTTGCTAACTCCTACAAAATTGAATTAAAAAATCTATAGTGAAAACCCAATAATACATAGTGGTATTCGAATTTGGAAACAAATAAAAAAGACATTAAAATTGGATAATTTATCACTTTTGCTCCCTATTGCAAATAACCCTTCATTTAAGCCTTCAGTATTGGATAAAGGTTTTGCACAATGGAAAAAATATGGAATTAAAAAGATGGGACATCTCTATAGAAAAGGTGTGTTCCTCTCGTTTCAGGAGGAACAACAGAATTATGGATTACATTCAAATATTTTTTTTTGATATTTACAACTGAAAGATTACGTTAAATCACATACACAAGAATATAGAATTAGAGAGCCAGAGATTCTAGATGAATGTTTGAATAAACAGCCCAACACAGTCAAATTTATATCTTACATTTATAATATTCTTTTAGATAGTGAGAATCCGTCGACGGAATTACATAGACAAGCATGGGAAAATGAATTAGTTCAACCCATAATGAAAGATATTTGGGATGAAAGTCTACAACATATACGTCAATGTTCATTAAACGCCAGATATTCTTTAATACAATTTAAAATATTACATATTCCGAGGCTAACTTAACCCATACCTTTGTAATTTGCATCAAAATTAAAACATTCTGGATGGATATTTTTAAAATTATTTCCGTAATGGTTAATATTCAACTGGAGCCCGATCCTAAATTAATAATATTGGGCATATCTGAACAATACCTAAAACTTACAATAAATTAAAGAAATGTCCTTGATTATAGTATAATAACTGGGAAAAAATTAATATTAAAATTTTGGAAAAACCCTGCAGCCCCCACAATTAAAATGTGGATTATGGAGATGTCGGAGACCTTAAATCTGGAAAAAATTAGATTTGTCTTAATTGACAAACCAGAATTATTTATTAGAATATGGTCTCCGTTCATAGATTATTTGAAGGGGTAGAATGGACTGGCGCTGATACCTGACAGAAGCTTGAACCCAGGACTAGATGAATAGTTATGTTTTCTTACCTACGGACCTATCTCCTAACTTGTATTATGGATAGTTTATTCTATTTTTCTATTTTTCTTTTCTTTTTCTTTTTTTCTATCTCAAAAAAAAAAAAAAAATAATTAAAGTCAATGTTAATATGTAACCGATAATGAAGACCCCAGCTACATTGATAGCGGAGTCCCTGGAATCCTGGATATTTAGCATGTAACCGTTTAACTAAGTTTGTAGTGGTTCGGACTAGGATATGTACATGCCTCTAATAACATTTCTTAGAAAAAAAACAAAAGTGCAGATAAACTAATTCTCAAAGTACAATTAGAAAAGGGAGCACTGCAGAGTTGATGACTAAAAGTCCCACAGCTAATTTAGCTCTCTCTCATTAGTTCACACAGTTACACTTCCAAGCTAATTGACTAAACAGTATCATCACTGCGTATTCAATTTTCCAAGGCAACAGAAATAGAGAGATGGAAAAATATTATATTTAATCGTTCTTCAGCTTGCCTCCTTTAGCCCACACCTGCTTTGAGCACACAGCTTCCGCTGAAATTTAACAGCAGTGCTGTGTCACTCGTAACTCTTACAAGAAAGGCAGTCCCTCAGGGTCAGGGGCTACCTGCTTCCTCTCCAGTTCTGCGGTTCTGAGGTGACTTAACAAGACATTAAGTTAAGGGGTCAGAAACATTAGAGAAAATGCAATTGAATTTGACTAAATTGCAACTAAATGTTGGACCCAACCAGAAGAAGAACCAGGTTTAAGGTGAAGGGGAAAAGATTTAAAAGGAATCTGAAGGGTAAATTTTTCACACAAAGGTTTGGTGGGTGTATGAAACAATCTGCTAGAGGAGGTAGTTGAGGCAGGGACTATCCCAACATTTAAGAAACAGTTAGACAGGTACATGGATAGGACAGGTTTGGAGGAATATGGACAAAACGCGGGCAGGTGGGACTAGTTTAGTGGGACATGTTGGGACGTGTGGTCAAGTTGGGCTGTATCACTATGACTCTATGACTATATTGGAACCATTGGCCATGACCTGATTCAGACAATTCCATGAGTTTAATTTAAGCACTGGTGGCTTCAAATGGTGGATGTTATCACCTGGCAAGATTTAGCCTTGGGGTTTCCTCTGGGTGAATAGGGTGAACTGAAAATAGCTTCTAGATGTCCTCACTTAGGTTCAAATGTCTCGCCCTGACATCAAGCTGGACTGCTGGAGATGGACAGGAGGAAGATATCCAATCATTATTGTGAATTTAGCAAGGGTACACTTGCCCTGCCTGTCTTCACATTAATACGCTTAAATATTACATTATTTATCACATTGTCAAGCATTTCCAAAACTTTCCTCTCTCTTGTTATCAATATGGTAAAATTAAGCAGAGTATTTGCAATGCATTGTAACAAGAATGATGAACCTAATTAACAAGTTTGGGAGGCAAATCAGCAGCTCACTTGAAAATTGTTAATTATCAATGTGATACTTCTGAGGAAAATCAAGGATGGAACATTGTATCCAAAACTTAGTCCCTGTTGTTATTGCATTCATTGCTTGGGTGAAAAATGAAGGCAGAAAGAATGAGAGCTAAATGGAATTAAAGAGTAGTAACATCAGATCAATTAGTTATAACCAATGAAAAAAATGAGACAGAAAGAGAATTCTGTCTTGTACAGAAATATCAAGGATGGAGGAGAAGCATTATTGATTGAAATGGCTGTGTATTCTTCTTCTTGCGTTTGAGACAGCATAAGTCTGCAGCAGGGTGATGCCATCCGGTTCGACATCCGTAGGTGCCCGCCCTAAAAAGGGCGCATGCTCCGGGTTGGCTCTAAGCTGCGGTGACTGAGGTTGAATTTCTGCTGCGGTCTCTGTTTGTTGTCATTCGCCTGACTGAGGGCAGTTGACAGGGCTCACCACGGGGAGGTCAACAACATGAGCTCCATTGGCTGTTTGAAAGATACTGTATGGAAACCATAAGACCCATCGATCACCCGTTCACATGAGTTCAATGTTATCCCACTTTCCCATCCACTCCCTACACACTAGGGCAATTTTATAGAGGCTGATTAACCTACAAAGCAGCACGTGCAGGTTTGTGGGAGGAAATTGGAGCACCCAGAGGAAACTTATGCGGCCACAGGGAGAACATTCAAACTATACATGGACAGCACCCGAAGTCAGGATCGAACTCTGTCTCTGGTGTGGTGAGGCAGCAGCTCTGCCAGCTGTGCCACATCATGCTCACAAAACCTGAGAAGGTGCGTCGGAAGATCAAGTTCCAATTGTCTAAGCAGGACAATGGATTCATTTACCAGGAATGGAACAAAAATACCAGGTTATAGTCTGTTCAGAATGCCAATGTGAGACATTACTGAAAGAAAGAGCACATTTTACAAAGATGATAGAACTTCACACAGATTTATTTTGAAAGGATGTAGTTAAAACATACCTTTCACTTCCACGTGATGAAACAAAGCAGCCCATGATTAGCTGGGTGCTTTTGCAATGTAGCCAATGTCATAATGCTGAGAAATATAACAGCCACTAAATCACAATGATCACAATGAATGGCGGTGCTGGCTCGAAGGGCCGAATGGCCTCCTCCTGCACTTATTTTCTACATTTTCTATGTTTCTAAATACAGAGAAAGATCCCATAAATAATAAAATAAGTTGTAGTTATGAACATTGAATTCACCAATTTTAGATTACTAAAATTAATAACACCTTTTTTCCCCACTTTTCTTCCCTGTGCCCCACATATTGTAGATGCACAACCATTTCTCCCACTAGACTGCCCTGCTTTCCTCTTCCCCCTCCCCCTCCCCATCTCCTTCCACCTTCATCTCTTACTGAGGTTTCACATTTCATGCCTCTTCTTTCTTTATCTCACGGCCTTTTGGCTTCATCCCTTCTCTAGCCTTTGTCCACCCATCTGCCAATCAAAATCTCCCTCACCTGTATCCACTCAGCACTTGCCAGGCTTTGTCCCACCCCCACCTCTCTACCAGCTTTCTCCCTCTTATTCCAATCAGTCTGAAAATTGGGTCCCAACTCAAAATGTGGCCCACCCATGAAGACGCCTGACCTGCTAAGTTCCTCCAGCACTTTGTGCATTTTTTTGCGAACCAGTACCTGCCGTTCCTTGCGTCTACATTCTGTTGATAAATGTTGGCTGGCACATAGAGGGACCATTGAATTAATTTAATCTGTCTCCGAGACTCAAGTTAAGTTTCTCATTGAAAAGATGGTGCTTCCAAGAGTGGTTTTTGGAAATAGTGCGAAAATTTAAACAAATGCAACAAAAATGTCAGCGCACTTGTAAAACAGGGGACATACTGTGAATGATGGATAGGAATGAGGGATAGGAATCACTATTCAACCTTTAACTGTGGTATCTGGGGATGGCAACATTCCAAGCAGAGAGAGTCTTGCACAGTTTGCAGTTGAATCAACTTGACTCCCTGAGTTTAAGTCTTGACCTCCACATTGGGAAAATAAACATAGCTTGGTACAACATTTATCCAGACTTGAAAATAGCATTTCTTTAATGTATGTATTCTTAGAGGCAATTGCGATCTCTGACAATTGGATATTTTCAGAAGAGGACATTTTTATTGAAAGTCAAACATAATTTAAAAAAGACTAACTCAAGTTTTGGAGTATTTTGTATAAATAGAGATTTTTATTTTTTGTACAATTTGAAGATAATGGCAAGCTCCCAACAACAGTAAGTAGTTAATTGAACTGTTGGTATTGCAAGTGAAGCCCGTTTTAGTTGTCATACGTGTTGGGGATATCTAATTTGCCAAATTAATGCACACATTTGTCTGGTGTGCCCTCTGGGGACAATGAAAATAAGAGAGAATAAGTAAAAGGGTAGAGGTTAAGCAAGGGAAGGTAAAGGAGGGGAGAATCTCATCAGCAATTGAAATGAGATAAAATAAATCTTGCAGAAAAGACGGGAGTTGGAGTTAGGTTTATTATGGTCAAGTGTAAAAGGTTTTGTTTGCATGCTATCCAATCAAATCAGACAATAATATACATGAATACAATCAAGCCACGTTCAACACAACAGGTAGAGCAAAGAGAAAAAATACCTAGAGTGGCAAATAGAGTTTGAAGCATTGCAGCGTAACAGATCCAGAGAAAAACTCCAATGTCTGCATTGAGGTAGGTTGGAAAATCAGGACTAGACCTTAGGTTATGAAAGGACCATTCAGAGGTCTGATAACGGAGGGGAAGAAGCTGTTCCTGAGTCTGGTTGTGTGCCCTTTCATTCTACCCAACAAGAATAGGGAGAAGAAGGAATGACTCGGGTGAGACAATCTTGGATGTGATCATTTTGGACGCTTTCCCAAGGCATCATGAAGTGTAGATGGAGTCAATGGTGGAGTGTCTGGTCCATATGATGGACTGGCTACATCCACAACTCTGCAATTTTTGCTGTCTTGATAAGAGCTGTTCCTAAACCAAGCTGTGACGAAACTCGCCAATATGCTTTCTTTGTTGCATGGGGATATCCTTAATTTCTTAAGCCTCCTTAGAAAGTAGAAGCAATGAGGTGTTTTTTTGGCTGTCACTTCAATGTGCTTGCTCCAGGACAGATTAGATTGTCGGTGATATTTACGCTAAGGAACTTGAAGCTCTCAACCATTTCCAATTCGGCACCATTGATGTTGATTGGGGCATGCACTCCACCACAATTTCTGCAGTTGATACCTAACTCATTCATCTTGCTGACATTGAGGGAGATTATGTTTATATAGACACCATATTACTAAGCCCTCTATCTCATTCATGTACTCTGTTCGAAAGTCAGAGCGTAAAAGAAATTAGCGATATTCAATAAGTACTTTTGTTTTACTTTGTACAAAACCGAAGAATATTTACAAGACGTGATGTGCACTTTTGCCAGCAGAACCCCAATCAGGGACATTGCAGACACTGGAATCTTGAGCAAAACACAAAGTGCTGGAGGAACACAACGGGTCAGGCAGCATCTGTAGTTGGAATGGATAGATGACTTGTACCATAGTATAAACATTGTATTATCTGATTTCAGGTAACTACAAACCCTCCCCCTTTCCCCTCTTCCCTCCAAATGCTCCACCTGGACTTGCATCTATTTCTCCCCCTCTCCTTCTACCTACATTCCTTCTTCTTGCATTTCACAATTCACAACTCTTCAATTGTTTTGTCTTACACCTTTTTATCTCTAGCCTTTGTACACTATCTGCCTATCAACCTCCTCCCCCCCCCCCCCTCCCCCAGCTATATCAACCTATTACCAGCCAGGCTTTGTTTTGCTCCTCCTCTCTTCCAGCTTTCTTCCCCTCCCCCTCCCCCCTACAATCAGTCTGAGGAAAGGTCCTGACCCAAAATGTCATCTATCCATGTTCTCCAGAAATGCTGCAGAACCTGCTGAGTTACTTCTGCACTGTGTCTTTTTACGTAAACCATCATCAGCAGTTCCTTGTATCTCCATAGTAGATCACAGATGCGAGGTAGTGGTTAGTGCTGTGCAGTATTCAAGAGCTTGATGGTTGCTGGGAAGAAGCTGTTCTTAAACATGAAGGTCAGAGTTATTAGGCTCCTAATAGTTCAGTTTGCATATGGATGCTTTATTTAAAACTAAGCATATGGCGCACATGGTGAACACCATAGCAAGCAAGGGGGCAATGAACAGAAGGACTGTGGACATACAGTCTACAACATTGATGGATTGGGAAGATTACCCGAAATTAGTTTTCTGAGTCCCGGAACATGGAACATAAAGATTGATCAATAACTTGGTAGATGGTGATACAGAGAATACAGCATGGAGTTGTTGCCAACTCTGACAACACTGGCACGGAACAGGTGCTGCGAGACAGTGGTCAGGTCAGACTGAAGCGAAAATTGTGTGGAAGCAAAAATGAGGATGGGGGGGGGGGGGGATTGGAGACGCGTGTGGGTGTTGGAGAGGACCACGCAGCGTGGGGTGATGGATGGATGCTGGGTGGTGGGCTGTGGAATAAACAATAACTTTCAGGATCCTGTGGATTCTATATCAATCAGAGTTGTGATGCAGAATAGGTGAACTCAGTGAAGATCTTTCTCCATGAAGTATCCCAGGCCTGAAACATTAACTTTTTTTCTTCCCACTGTTGCTGCCTGACCCAATGAATAATTCCAGCAGTTTCTTTTTGATGTCAGACTTCCAGCAGCTGCTGTCATTTGGATTGTTTTTTTCAGTCCAATCATAACGGTTGCTGAAACTAAATGGATATTTCTTTCCCAACAGTTGTTTTGCACAGGACCTGCAGACAGGATAATTTTATTGTCAAGGATTAAAGGCCTAGCTGAGAAAGAACATCAGAAGCTTTTTCCCAAAGGTGGAAATGTCAAAGACTAGAGGACAGAGCTTTAAGATGAGAGGGGCAAAGTTTAAAGGGGATGTGTGGGGCGAGGTATTTTGCACAGAGGACAGTGGGTGCCTGGAATGCACTGCCAGGGGTGGTGGTGGGGGCAGATACGATAATGGTATTTAAAAGGTTTTATATAGGCACATGGATAGGCAGGGAATGGAGGGATATGGATCACGTGCAGGCTGAGGTGATTGGTTTAAAATGGCATAATGTTTGACATAGACATTATGGGCTGATCCAATGCTGCACTGTTCTATGTTCTATGTAATGCTCCACAGAGTCCAATCACTTAGTGATGAAACAGTGTGTTCCTTGAATAAGTAGGCCTCGTGCTAACTTAAAGATCATGGGTTGTATTCTATTGTATGTAAAGTTGACTGATGTCAGTAGATCAGTGGTAGGAACATTGTACCGTTGTCAGTACATATGACAATTAAACACTCTTGACTCTTGATTGGTTGTTACCAGGGTAAAAAAAAAAACCAGATTGGCATTGGACCCTGCTTCATTTGAGATATTGAAAGATCATTAGTGAATGTGGGCAAAATGTGAGCTCAGGCCGAGCAGCCACCCTAGTGTCTACACAGTTGGAAACACAGAAACACACTGTCTGTGTACATGGTGAGGATTGACTGCATGGGTGTGATATTGGAGGTTCAAGATTCAAGCGAGTTTATTGTCATGTGTCCCAGATAGAACAATGAAATTCTTACTTTGCTTCAGCACAACAGAATATAATAGGCATAAATAAATACAGAACAGATCAGTGTGACCATATACTATTGAATATCTGTTTATTTATGTGTGTATATATATAAAGTGCAATGGGCTATTAATGTTCAGAGTTTTGTTTGAGGAGTTTAATAGCCTGATGGCAGTGGGGAAGAGCTATTCCTGAACCTGGATGTTGCAGATTTCAGGCTCCTGTACCTTCTACCTGAAGGCAGCGGGGAGATGAGTGAGTGGCCAGGATGGTGTGGATCCTTGATGATGTTGCCAGCCTTTTTGAGGCAGCGACTGTGACAGATCCCCACGATGGTAGGGAGGTCAGAGCCGATGATGGACTGGGCAGTGTTTACAACTTTTTGCAGTCTTTTCCGATCCTGGGCAGTCAAGTTGCCGAACCAAGCCACGATGCAACCGGTCAGCATGCTCTCTACTGTGCACCTGTAGAAGTTCGAGAGAGTCCTCCTTGATATCCCGACTGCGTAATCTTCTCAGGAAGTAGAGGTGCTGATGTGCTTTCTTTATAATTGGATCAGTGTTCACGGACCAGGAGAGATCTTCAGAGATATGCACGCCCAGGAATTTGAATCTCTTGACCCTCTCCACCATCGATCCATTGATATAAATGGGACTGTGGGTCCCCATCCTACCCCTTCCAAAGTCCACAATCAGTTCCATGGTTTTGCTGGTGTTGAGAGCCAGGTTATTGTGCTGGCACCTTTGGTCAAATGGTCGATCTCACTTCAATACTCTGACTCATCTCCATCAGTGATACGTCCCACAACAGTGGTGCCATCAGCGAACTTGATGATGGAGTTCGCACTATGACCGGCTACGCAGTCATGAGTATAGAGTGAGTACAGCAGGGGGCTGAGCATTGGTGTATATAAGGAAGAGGACCTAACACCAGCAAGAAAGCAAGAGAGAAAAAATAGAGAACATAAAGTCAGAGCATGGAAACAGTGATGGAAAAAGTGGGAAGCAGCAGAACTAATGCATAGAGGATAGGGGATCAAGCAATTCAAGTTAGAGTCATAGGGCTGTACTGCATGGAAACACCTTTAGCTCACCTTATCCTTGCTGACCAAGATGGCATATTGGCCTAGTTCCATTTGGTCCATATCCTTTTAAATTCATCCTATCGATATATCTGTCCAAATGTCTTTTAAAAGTTGCAATTGTATCTGCTTCTAGAACTTCCTCGGGCAGCTCATTCCAGATAGACTACCTTCTGAGCGAAAAAGTTGCCCTGAAGTCCCTCTTAATCCTCTATAGTGCCCTTTAGTTTTAGAATCCACTACCTTGAAAAAAAAGACTGTGAGCATTCATCTTATCCAAATCCTTAAAGATCTTGCACACCTCAGTAAGGTCTAAAAAGCATCTCATCCTATTCAACCTCTCCCTGGAACTCAAGCCAAAATATATCCTGGTGATTTATTTTTTATAACATGGAAATGTGTTGCTTCCTACCTCAGTCAATGTCAGGAGAAGGGAAAAGAGTGTTAATGTTCTCTCCTTGCTATTAGAATGGCTGAGAATAAAAATCTTATATCATTTGTATTAAATATTAGATCTATTTTCAGAGCACAAAGTGCTGTTAACTGAAGGTCATGTCCTTTCTGAAAAAGGGTCCCAACCTGAAACATCATCTGTCCATTCCATAAGTTCGCAAGTTCACAAGTTATAGGAGTAGAATTAGACCGTTCGGCCCATCAAGTTTACTCCGCCATTACTCCGCCATGGCTGATCTATGCCTCCTAATCCCATTTTCCTGCCCTCCCCATAGCCCTTGACATCCATTCTAATCAAGAATGTGTCTATCTCTGCTTTAAAAATATCCACTGTCTTGCACTTCACAGCCCTCTGTGGCAATGGGTTCCACAGATTAACTACCCTCTGACTAAAGAGGTTCCTCCTCACCTCCTTTCTAAAATAGAACCCTTTCATTCTGAGGCTATGACCTCTGGTCCTAGACTCTCCCACCAGTGGAAACATCGTTTCCAAATCCACTCTCTTTATGCCTTTGATTATTCTGAAGGTCCCCCTTCAACCTTCTAAACTCCAGCGAGTAGAGGCCCAGTTCTGTCAAACGCTCATCATTTACTAAATTTCCCACTCATTCCTGGAATAATTCTTATAAACCTCCTCTGTATCCTCTCCAGAGCCAGCACATTCTTCCTCAGATTTGGGGCCTAAATCTGCTCACAGTACTCCAAATGCAGCCTGACCAGCACCTTATAGAGCCTCAGCATTACATCTCTGTTTTTGTAATCCAGTCCTCTTGATATAATTGCTAGCATTGAATTTGCCTTCCTTACTACCGATGCAAATTGCAAAAGTCCCTTTGCACCTCCGATTTCTGGATTCCCTCCACAGATGCTGCCTGACCTAGTGAGGTTCTCCAGAACTTTGTGTTTTACACCAGATTCCAGCATTTGCAGTTCCTTGTGTTTAATTCTATTTTCAAAAGATGCTTTTGCACAAAGATGTTAGAAACCTGAGGGGCATCGTTTTGACTCATAGGTCGATGGGCATATGAAACAAGCTGCGAGAGGAGATAGTTAAGGCAGATACACTAACAGTATTTACTTGTACAGGTACATGGATAAGAAAGGTTTAGATGGATATGGGCCAAACACAGGCAAAAGGGACTATCTTGGAGCATCTTGGTCATTATGGACGATTTGGGCTGAAGGGGCTGTTTCCGTGCTGTATGAATCTTTGTCTCAACAAGATAAAATCACTTTTTAAAGCAAACTGCATTCTCTACTGTAGCTTTTGTACATCACTTCTCACCTTCTGAAACAGTTCCATTTGCAATGACCAGTTTCTTGTTCTTTGTTTGCAACATTGCAATGTGGGATTATAGTAAGCCGCGGATTTAGTCAAGTGGAAACTATTTCATCTGATAAACTATGCTGCACTTAGTCCATTTAGTGATGGCTTTACTGCATTCCACAGCCAAATTATTTTGCATGTATGTTCCCTGCTGAGTAACAAAATTGTTGCCACTTGCAAGTGAATATAAAATAATATGCTGCAAGGTGATTTAAAACTCAACTTCATATTCCAGTATTAATTCAGCAGTGGAGGGGAAACAATAATGGACTCATTGAATGCCAGATCACACGGGACTAGGAAATGGATGACCTGTTAATTTTTGAAGGAGCCATTTCGACATTGCTGTTGATAATAAATAAGATACAATAAATATGTTGTAACTTGTTGTCCAAATTCAGCAAATACCAATCGTTTCTTTTGTCCTGCACTCTTGCAGTTCAGGTGTCACCTAAGCTTCTGTAAGTAGATTCAAACTGTTACCAAATAAGCAAAGTGATCCTCCAAGTTATTTTGTTGAAGCTGTTTTTAAAGAATTCAATATAGTCTGGTGATGTGAAGCACATTATTGATATTTCTTACGTGAGATCATTGGCAGATTATTCTGCAGTTTCCTGTCCTGCACTGCAAACAGACAGAAAGGAATGACAGGTATTGGGTGTTGATTCTAATCTGTTCAAGCCTTCACTATATCGGGAAAGTGACAATAATTCACATCGATGGTATTCGCATAGTTAGAAGTGTAGTGTCTCATCATTTAAGGGCAGTCGCCGAAGATGTGAATCCAACAGGCTTATTTTCGGTGATATTGAGGTAGTTTCCCCTTCAAGCACCTTATTTTGTGCAGATATATATTTTAAAAATCTACTCCTGTAGATAGTCAAACTAATCTGAAATTTGAGGATGTTGCCAGCACTTGAGGGCAGGATAGGATGAATGCATGAAGCTGAGGGGAGATCAAACAGGGATATAAAATCATGAAGGGAATAGATAGGGTGAATGCACAATCTTTTACACAGAGGAGGGAAATCAAGAATCAAATGACATAGGTTTAAGGTTAGAGACAAGATTTAATAGAAACCTGACTGGCAACATTTACCCTGAGTGGGTAGTGGGTACATGGAATGTGATGCTGAAGGAGGTAGTTGAGGCAGGTGCAATAACAATGTTTAAAATACATGGACAGGCACATGGATAAGATAGGTTTAGAGGAATATGGGGCAAACACATGCAGATGGGTTGGCTTAGGTGGACACCTTGGTTGGCATGGTCGAGTTGGGCCTCCATACAATGCTGGAAATACCAAGCAGATCTGGCTGACAGGTGGGGAGAAATTGAGTTACTAGCCTAGTTTTGGCATATATGGTGAGGGACCAGGATGAGTGACCAAGGGAAGAAGTGGTAGATAAGCCAGACTTTGCCAAGTGGGAATTCATTTACATCATGTCAACTCCACAGTAACTATTTCCCCTTTCTGCTGCAAAGTTTATTGAAGTTGGAGATCGTACCCAGCCTGAATTACATTTAGAGTGAAGATTGCATTTCAGAGTCAAGAATGTTTAATTGTCATATGTACTGACAATGAAACCGTGAAATTCTTACTTGCTGCAGCTTAACAGGCTTGTAAATGCAATAAAGCAGATATATATTCAAAAACATTCAATAATTTAATAACCTCAATACTAGTACAAAAAAACAAAGTATTTAGTGAAATCAGGATAGTTCATAGTTCATAATAAAGTTAGTGTTTTGTCATGTTCAAGAGCTTGATGGCTGTTGGGAAGAAGCTATTCTTGAACCAGGAGGTCATGGTTTTCAGATTTCTGCACCTACTTCCCGATGGTAGGAGTGAAATGAGAGCAAGGCCTGAGTGGTTTGAGGCCTTGATGACGCAGCGCCTTTTATAGATTCCATCAATGGTGGAGAACTGCAAATAGCGCATTATACCAGTCATTACTGTTGCCTACTATTCAAAAAGACTAGGAGCTGTTACTGTGATCCAAAATTCTTCATCACTCTACTAATACTGTAAATATATAAAGTGTTCAGTCCAAAGAGGTGTTGCCATTCCTTGAGTTCTAGCTGTATCTCATTGGAATAATATTGGAAGGTGTTGGGAGATTCGAGTAAACTTCAGAATGAGAATGACAACTGACCGATAACACAAGGTCACATTTGCACATGGAGCACAGATATTTGAGATATCCTAAGCTTTCTAAATAAAGACCTTTAACACTTCTTGTATAATTTTACTTGACTTGCTTGTGCAACTGCCTCCACACTGACTTAAAGAAAAGACAAAATGTAATTGATATCAACATTTCTGCATTTGATGGGTTTTTTAAACTTCACTTCTTGTCAGTTTCTACTCAATTTTTCTGAACTGGCCCATCTGTGAAAGTGAACAATATTGAACAAGTGGAGACATTAGAAACTGCAGATGCTGGAATCTTGAGTAAAACGTAAAGTGTGGGAGTAACTCAGCGGGTCAGCAATCTCTGGAGAGAATGGACAGGTGACGATTTGGGACGAGACTCTTCTTCAGACTGATGGAGTAAGGGGGAGAAAGGTGGGAGGGGGAGCCAAAGCCTAGCAAGTGGAAGGTGGGTTCCGGTGAGCATTGAACAAGTTATCAGCAAAAAATCAAAATGAATAAGCATAATGAGGAGGTAAATGTTGGACAATTCAGCACTTGGCCCCCAGTGTAGTGTCTGCTGAACAGAAGGCTGTTCTGTATACGATGACTGTGAGGAGGCAGCCCTCTGGGCATTTTGAGGCAGCATGTATCATGTCTGCAAGCAGGAGCCGAGATAACAGCCTGCCAGGTCTTTTGCTGACTGCCATAACTATGTCACCTGGCACATGCAACTATCCCATGGCAACTGGTACCATTCAATTGAAGGCAGTCTACCAAAATCTGCCAGTGCCAGTAAAAGCAAGAGGGTAATTTCAAGTATAAAGGAAGTAATCTCTGTTTACAGACAGAGGATGCATGTAAGGCACTAAACAAGTACTTTCTATCTGTATTCACCAAGGAGAAGGGCATGGGCAGTGAGAATAGTGTGGGGGTATACTCAAATGCTTGGGTAGTTTGAGATCAAGAAGGATGGGATGTTTGATCCTTTGAATAGAATTAAGGTGGATAAGTCCCCAGGATCTGATGGGACTTGAAAACTTATCTTACTCATGTTATGGTTCCCTTAGCCTGTGAATGCTCATGGTTACTAACAAGACCAACAGGCTGCTCTGGAACGTTAAATGGCATGGGATCCAAGGAGAGCTAGGTCACTGCGTACAGAATGTCTTGGAAGGATCTACAGATGCTGGTTTACACTGAAGAGTTGCACAGAATGCCAGAGTATTTATGCTGGAACTCCACCTGGGTCATCGGTGCTGGCTCTGATTTGTTCTGAACCTTTTTATATCTAGTTTCCCTCCCCTAGATTCTCAATCTGAAGAAGCATTTTAACCTAAAACATCACCCATTCCTTCTCTCCAGAGATGCTGCCAGATCCACTGAGTTACTCTAGCATTTTGTGTCTATCTTCACTTAATACAGAATTGGTTTCCTGGAAAAAAGCAGCCTTCCAAGGTGGTGGAAAGTAGTATTTTGGACTCGGGGTCTGTGCCTGGTGGTGTGCCTCAGGGATCAGTGCTGGGCCCGTTGCTGTTTGTGGTTTTTTATCAATAATTTGGATGAGATTTGACAAGGCATGATTACAGAATGGTAGGACCCTGGGGAATGGGGTAGAGCAGAGGGTTCTAGGCATGCAGGTAAATAGTTGCATGAAAGTGGTGTCATTGGTAGATAGGATGGTTAAGAGGCTTTCAGTACATTGGTCTTCATCAGTCAGTGCATGAAGTATAGAAGATGGGTAATTTTATTACAATTATACAAGATATTGGTGAGGTTGCATTTGGTGTATTGTGTTCAGTTTTGGTCACTCTGTTATAGGAGGGATGTCGTTAAGCTGGAAGGAGTGCAGAGAAGATTTATGAAGATGTTGCCAGGACTTGGAGGCCTGAGCTTTCGGAAAGGTTGGCCAGGCTGGAACTTTATTCCTTGGTGCGCAGGAGGAGGTGATGTGTATAGAATAATGAGAGGAGTAAATAGGGTGAATGCCGGGTATTTACCCTATTTACCCAGGGTAGGGGAATCAAGAACCAGAGGACATAGGTTTAAGGTGAAAGGGGAAAGACTTAATAAGAACTTGCGAGGCAACATTTTCAATTGGAGAGGGGAAGGGTGTATGAAACGAACTGCCAGAGGATGTAGCTCAGGCAGATCCTATAACAATTAAAAAAAAAAACATTTGGACAGGTTCATGGATAGGAAAGGTTCAGAGCGAAATGGGCCAAATGTGAATAAATGGAATGTACTTACCATAAATGGGGCATCTTAGTTGGCATGGATGAGTAGGGTCGAAGGGCTTGGTTCCATGCTGAATGTCTCTATGATTCTATGACTATGTAGGCGAGAGATGTGACCCAGTGTGATGATCAGCTGATGACAGAGAAAGCATAATTTTAATAACTTTGCATCATCAAAATCAAATGATGAAGCTGAGGCAATTTGCAAGTTGGAGTCAATGACTTGTTCTTGTCTGTGGCACCTGTCGCCATTATTCCAATGCCGCTCTTTCTCCTGAGCTGTAGAAACACGTTTTGATGTAGATTTACATCATAGAAAATATCCTTCTCAATAAAACAAGGTAACAAGTTGTGAGGAACAGACTGAGAAAGCTATGAGGTGTAAATAATACTTTTAACCTATTTAGATGCATGGCTTTATTATCCTCGTTAAACATGGGTCTGCTTCCAACAAATATTGTAGATACAGCCTGACTACATTTATTCTCATCTCATTTAATTTTCTACAATAGTAATGTTTTGAATAATAGTAGGCTTATCCTTGGCAAGTTCACCAGCTTATATTTCATTGACGGTTCTTGTGGTTTTTCCTTGTTCAGACAATATGTGTGGTATCTGTAAAATTATATACCGTACAAATTTAGCTTTGAAAGAAATAAAACCACTCGAGGCAGAGAAGATTAATTCTGAAATCCCTGCTCCCACACACCTTAATATCTCACAAATTATCCCTGACATAGAACAGTAACCATGCAGATTTTCACTTTAATATTGTTACAACACAAAGTCTGTAATTCTATCTTATGCTGTGCAGTGACTGCATATCTCTTTGATTCTTCTCTCTCAGATTAATATTGTACATAAACCAGGATTAATAAATGTTTTGATATAAGCAGCTTGTGAAAATATTTGGCTCCACTGTACATGGTTCGATTAGCACCTCCCACAGTAATGGTGCAGAAGGTGCCAGCTTACAGCAGCATCTGGATGACATCCAGCCTTTGGGTAAAGTAAAGTCTACGTTATAAAAGTGGCATATATCTCAAACTAGTTAAGGCTCAGTATTCTCCTCTCGATGTTTGGGTGTATCATCGATAACATTCCCTGCCATCAATCCTACAGGGGTCACCAATGGCCTACATGGTTAACTACACCAATCATTTCATCACGAAGATAGGTACAAAAAGCTAGAGTAAATCAGCGGGACAGGCAGCATCTCTGGAGAGAAAGAATGGGTGACGTTTTGTGTCGAGACCCTTCATCAGACCTTGGCTAATGGGACAGGGGCTGTGTACTCTTCAATGCGTGGCTCAAATACCGACACTTGTTCACTCAAGATGTCAGGAGAGGCAGATCGTGTAGAGATAGAAGGCACTGGAGATGCTGTTTAATCTTGAATAAAACACAAAGTGCTGGAGGAACTCAGTGGGTCAGGCAGCATCTGTCGAGTGACAGACGACATTTCAGGTCGGGACCCTTCATCAGACTGTGATGATATGTTTCGAATGCCTTGGTGGTATATTCGTTTTAAATCTCTGAGATGGCCAAAAGACGTGCCACTGCATGCTTGCTGCTCCAGTGCACTGGGATGTCAGGAGTTAGTAGTGCACATCAACAAAGGTTCACCTCAAGGCTGCATGCTTAGACTCCTGTTCTACTCTCTTTTAACAGCGCAGTACAGTGGAGCAGCGATAGAGTCAGAGACCTGGGTTCACTCCTGACTACGGGAGCTGTCTGCATGGAGTTTGTACATTCTCCCTATGACTGTGTGCGATTTCCCTGGGTGCTCCGGTTTCCTCCCACATTACAGAAATTTACAGGTTTGTAGCTTAATTGGCTTCTGTAAATTGTCCCTGGTGTGCAGGATGGAACTAGTGTATGGGTGATGACAGACACAAAGTGCTGGAGTGACTCAACAGGTCAGGCAGCATCTCTGGAGAAAAAGGATGGGTGACCTTTCGGGTTGGGACCCTTCTTCAGACACATATGAGTCGTTGTTGGCCAAATCACGGGTGGTGATTGCTGACTTCAGAAAGGAGAAGCCTGGAGACCACGTGTCCGTTTGCATTGGTGGGTCGGCAGTAGAGAGAGTTAGCAGCTTCAAATTCCTGGGCATTAACATGTCCGATGGCCTGTCCTGGTCCCAGCACATTTTGCAACAGCTTCTTCCCCTGAGCCATCAGACTCTTGAATGCCATGTAATGGGCCACCACCATTATCTATTTTATCTTTTTATCCATTTTATCCATTTTATCCTTCTGTTACTTTCGTGTTGCACGGGGAGCCAGATGCAACAAAATTTTGCTTAGAATCGCATTTACCGCTGCAAACAGGATTTTCATTGTACCTGTACCTCACTATACTGTGCATTTGACAATGAACTCAATTTGATGTGAAGAAAACAAAGTGACAACTGGCTTCTTTTTATGCAGCTTGTGTTGATCCAATGAAACGGAACAAATAATTACAAGGAATCAAAGAATTTTTATCGACTATTCTCTAATAATTGGGAAAAAATTAATACTAAAATTTTGGAAAGGCCCTGCATCCCCAACAATTAAAATGTGGAATACAGAAATGTCGGAGACACTTCACTTGGAGAGATTGAGACTTGTCCTTATGGATAGGTTAGATCTCTTCAAAGGGATTTGGTCTCCATACATTAAATATTTACAGGGTCATAATGGTTCGGCGCGGGGACTTGACTGAGGCCTGAATATCTGAATGGATGAAGAAATACATATAATAAATCATGAATGTATCTCCAAGAACGGATTATTGAGCCCACTGTATTGAATAAAAAAAAAAAAAAAAAAATTCCTGGGCATTAACATGTCCGATGGCCTGTCCTGGTCCCAGCACATTTTGCAACAGCTTCTTCCCCTGAGCCATCAGACTCTTGAATGCCATGTAATGGGCCACCACCATTATCTATTTTATCTTTTTATCCATTTTATCCATTTTATCCTTCTGTTACTTTCGTGTTGCACGGGGAGCCAGATGCAACAAAATTTTGCTTAGAATCGCATTTACCGCTGCAAACAGGATTTTCATTGTACCTGTACCTCACTATACTGTGCATTTGACAATGAACTCAATTTGATGTGAAGAAAACAAAGTGACAACTGGCTTCTTTTTATGCAGCTTGTGTTGATCCAATAGGAATTAATTCTCATTGTCCTGAACTCGCCTCCAGTAATTCATCAGCACGCAATTGTCAGTTTGGTGCTAACAATGACCAAATTACCAATGTTGTTCAGGGTCTACAGTTGATATTTATGATATTTGTATCATAGGTGATTCATTCTGATTTGATCTCTCTGAGGCCGCTCGTAACGTGTACTCATAACATTTACTCAATCAGAAACTCTCTCTCCTCAGGGCCATAAGATGAAAAATTTGGATTTAGGAGTGTAAACATCTGATATAGAGAACAGTAGTGTTAAATCTGTGGATATCAGCAACATGGGAATCAAACTCCGCAAGGTGAGGAAGTGCTGTTCTGATATTAAGATGAAGAAACAAAAACTTCATACTTAAAGGGTCAGAGAACATTTGTAGAGAGTGAACAGTTACTTTCAAGGCCAACGATTCTTCATCAAAATTAGTTGATTAATTGGAGGGCTAAAGAGCAACGCCAACCAGCTCCTTGAAAAAAATGCTGAAAAATCGGGGAGAAAACGACCTACCTGTTGCCTGCTGCTTCTGTACCGATTGCCGTGAGTGACGTCATCAGGCGCGCGACTTACTATGTCTATGCAGCGCAGCCCCCCCTCGGATAAACCGAAAAGTCGTGTTACTAGGCAGAAAACGGTGGAACAAGAAAAAGGCCCGACTGAAGCCTCGGGCTCAGGTAGGACGCTATCCCAAGAAGATGTGTCGAAAAAAATGATGAAAAAATCGTAAGGTGAAGATCTTAAAACTTTTATTGCAAGTGAAATTGCTGGCTTAAAGGAGGAAATAAAGCTGGAACTAAAGAGTGAACTTGCAAAAACGAATGAAGAATTAAAGAAGATGAATTTTAGGGAAGAAATAAAAAAAATCAAGGAGGAAATGATGGAGTTAAAGCTTGAAATTGATTCCACGGCTATGAATACAACGGATAAACTGAAGAAAGAAATTGCAGAAACACTGACTGAACAAGCTGCAAGTATGACAAACGAGACAAATGTTAAAATCAGAAAAGTGACAACTGATCTTGAAGAAAGGCTGAATCCCGTGGAGGAAGCATTGAATCAACAGATGTCAGTCATAAAGGACCTTGAAGAACTAGCCGAAACAAGTGCTCAGACTACGGTAAAACTTATCAGAGAAAACCAACGTCTAACTGAACTACTGGGCAAAATAACTGAGAAATGTACTGAATTGGACGATCGCCAGAGAAGACAGAACCTAAGAATTGCGGGTATTCCAGAAGGGAAAGAGGCGGATCAAGATCCCTGAGAATTCACTGCAAATCTACTGCAAAAAGTTTTATCTCTGTCTCAAAAGCCTTTACTTGCTCGAGCACACAGATTGATGAGACGCCAGACAAGACATGGTGCTCCCCCAAGATAAATGATAATAAAAGTTCTGTACGACTATGTCCTGGAGGAGATAATGCAAAAAATTGCAAGAAACAGAAATCTTACATTTGAAGGATACGGGATCCGTATCTATCGAGACTACCCAGCAGAGGTCTCCAGGAAACGAAAAGCATTTAATGAGACCAAAAGAATCTTGAGGGAAGTGAAGAACTTGAAATATGGGCTGAGGTATCCAGCTACCCTAAGAGTCACCTACAATCAGAATGAACACGTTTTCACCAACCCTGTGGAGGCACTGGACTTTGCCCAGAAGACTAAGGTTCGAGAGGAAGCTTGAATAATATTTTTAAAACTGAACTTCATCATTGAATAAACTGACTTTGCAGGACTGGATGGAACTAAAGACGTGTCTAAGGAAGCTGGAGAAAGATGTGGATCAGAAACTCTTCCATGGATACTAATAATTAGAATAACTGCACTACTAATACAAATAACTAATAAATACTAAAACTATAGCGTGGTATCATTACTAATCAGAGTTAATAACTATCACTAATGACTAATACTTACTTATAATTGAATGTTTAGAATCAGATAATTAGTCATTATAATTGCGTCAAATATAGAGTTTGATTTCATTTGCCCTCCTTGGAAACTTTTTTTTTCTATTAATTTTTATTTTTATTTTCTTTCTTCCTTTTTGTTATGGAATTAATAAGATGGGCGATCTCTACAGGGAAAACTCCTTCCTTTCATTTCAAGAATTACAACAAATTTATGGATTACATTCAAAAGATTACTTTAGATATCTACAAATTAGAGACTATGTAAAAGCAAACACACAGGAAATTAGAAATAGAAAGACAGAAATTTTAGATGAATGTCTAAATAAACACCCGAACACAGAAAAATTGATATCACATATTTATAACATTTTATTGGAAAACGATGTCCCAATGACAGAAATATATAGGCAATCATGGGAAAACGAATTAGGTCAAATAATCAGACCAGAAGTATGGGATGAAAGTTTACAACATATACACCACTGCTCGTTAAATGCTAGACACTCTCTTATACAATTTAAAATATTACATAAATTACATTATTCAAAATCCAAGTTACATAGTGTTAAAATGGTATTTTTTTCAAATGTATCTGCCATATGTGATAAATGTCAGCACTTAGAAGCTAACTTAACGCACACATTTACAAATTGTATAAAAATTACTAAATTTTGGACAGAAATATTTAAGATAATTTCAAAAGTTGTTAATATGAATCTGATTCCTGACTCAAAATAATATTGGGAATATTAGAAACAGATCAATTAATAACGAATCAAATATTTTTTATTGATTACAGTTTAATAATTGGGAAACAAATAATATCGAAATTCTGGAAAGGTCCTACATCCCCCACAACCAAAATGTGGATTACAGGAATGTCGGAGACACTTCATCTGGAAAGATTAAGGCTTGTCCTACTGGACAAGTTGGATCTTTTCAGAGGGATATGGTCTCCATTTATTGAATATTTAAAGGGTCAAAATGGCTCGGTGCGAGAGCCTGACTGAAGCCTGAATAAAGGAATAGATGAAGAATCATACATAACAAATCATGGATATATCTCCAACTATAACCTGTTTAACACTCCACTAATCTTTTTGATTTTCTATTTTTACTTTATGTCTCTCTATTTTTTCCTATCTGCGTTAAAAACTAAAAAATGTATAGAAGTACAAACAAGACATAATTGTTAATATTAATAATATTAAGAATGTATGTGACAAGTATATTCTTCTTTTAATATGTACTTACGTCTAATAAAAATATTTAACAAAAAAAATCAGTTGATTAATGCCTCGACTTAAATGGAATATAAAAATTAGGTATCACTAGACTAAGTGGGACACATTGGGTCCCAGTCACACAGGAGGCCTGGTCCCCCAAAGCAACCCATTCCCCAACACAATATTCCACCACTCACCCGTTCCCCCAATGCAATATTCCGCCACTCACCCAAAGCCCCTAACTGTGCAGATGTGGCTCATTTCCCCTCAGCAGAGGTGAATGATGAGTACGCTGGCTAAAAATCGTTGCGCTATCGCGTACCGTTTTTGCGCAAATAGAAAGACTGTGCAAACCAGAAGATAACAAGATCAGAGTTTTAGTTATGTATAGATAGATAGATAGATAGATAGATAGATAGATAGATAGATAGATAGAGATGGATGGACAAACAGACAGACAGACAGACAGACAGATAGACAAAATAAAGGGAGATTTGCTGACTGGGTCATTAAAACCAACCTGCAAATATTTTTTTATAAAAAACAATTTCTAATAATTGTGCCTCATTCAATAGACAATAGACAATAGACAATAGGTGCAGGAGTAGGCCATTTGGCCCTTGGATGTGATCATGGCTGATCATCCCCAATCAGTCCCCCGTTCCTGCCTTCTCCCCATATCCCCTGACTCCACTATTTTTAAGAGCTCTATCTAGCTCCCTCTTGAAAGCATCCAGAGAACCTGCCTCCATCACCCTCTGAGGCAGAGAATTTCACAGACTCACCACTCTCTGTGAGAAAAAGTGTTTCCTCGTCTCCGTTCTAAATGGCTTACTGCTGATTCTTAAACTTGGGCCCTGGTTCTGGACTCCCCCAACATCGGGAACATGTTTCCTACCTCTAGCGTGTCCAAGTCCTTAACAATTTTACAGTATATGTTTCAATGAGATCTCCTCTCATCCTTCTAAACTCTAGTGTACAAGCCCAGCTGATCCATTCTCTCAGGATATGACAGTCCCGCCAATTATTGACCACACAGCTTATGATCAAGCTTGAGGTGTGGTAGATTTTGTCACCAGGAAAGGTCACAGCTTATGCTTGCTGTGGTGTTGGAGACTATTCTGCTTCACTAGGCTCAAAGATAATACTGGGAAGTTATTTTATTTGGACATTCGCTCCTTCATTCCTTACTTCAAAAATCTATACTGGGAGACTGAACTTTAAATTATGATCAATGCAGAAATAAATTAGTAAAGGACATTAGATGCTGTGATTATGGACCTGTGCAGTAATTAAGGTCCTAGTTTGGTTATGAAGATCACTCAAAGTCATCACTCAGTAACGTGCAGAGGTCGCAAAGTTATAGATCTGTGTAGCATGGAAACTGTTCCTTTAGCTCACCTTGTCCATGCCAATGTGCTAATCCCACTTGGCCTATAGCCCTCTACTGTAAATGCTTTTATCCATATATCTGTTCCAAGGACTTTCAAAAGTTGTAATTGTATCCACTCATATTGCTTCCTCTGGCAGCTCATTCCAGATATAAACTATCAGCTGAATGGAAAAGGTTGCCCCTGAGGCCCCTCTTAAAACTCTCCTCTCATCTTAAGCCTATCCTCTCTCATTTTAGATACCTCTACCATGGGGAAAAATGACTGAGTGTGCACTTTGTTCATGCCCCTTTTGGCTGTGTTGCAGGCTGTAGTCACAATTGCAAAAAGTATCTGTTCATCCACTCATCCATCCTCTATTCACTTCTTCACACTGGTTTAAACTCATTGCCTCTCTCCATCACCCAGCATATCTTTATAACTTTGTGACTCAATAGATACAATTTGATGAATTTTGTTTTTCTAATTCTACCTGTTGATTGTGAGATTGTGTTTATCGTTGAAAATAAATGTACTAATTCTATGTTAGACATTGGGGACACAAGGAACTGCCGATGCCGGAATCTTGAGCAAAACACAAAGTGCTGGAGTAACTCTTCAGATCAGGCCTCAAATGTGGAGAGAACGAACAGGCAACATTCCAGGTTGGGACTTCTTTAGACTTTCTTCATTTTTTTGGAAATTAGGAAAACAGTTTTAGCATTGTACAAATGAATCTATAAACTTTAATGAGTAATGTGATATAACTATTGGTGCATTGAAAGGAAAACAATGGTCCCAGCAGAAAGAAAGCTGCTTTGAATCACAATTGTATGTTCAAACTGATTAAAACTTGGACAAATAATGGATATTTCTCCAGTCTATATCAGCAAATCAAAGCAAACCATTTAACAGCCTCATCCTTCAAGGAAAGACTCACCATAAAAATTGTTAATGTGTACAATCAATGAAATCGTGTTTAACAAGCTTGTTTTTCATTTCAATGCGATAAGAAGCACTGGTAAACTTTATGGGAGTTGCCAGGAACAGTTCCTGGTAATGTGAAGGGGTTAAATTGATCTGAACTGTTTTAAATGTCCAGAGAAACAGTGATGCTGATCATCTCCGCTTGGGACTGTTTGGTGGGAAAAGTCATTGCCATAAATGGTTGCTTTTTGTTTAATGAAAATATGAGATTTAATGAAAAAATGTTAGACCAGATTTTTAAATGAATTTCATATTTGAAAGAGTGGAGACATTTCCAAAAGTTTTTTTCTCTTCTCAGCATTGTCAACATTTCTTTAATCTTTTCACCCTCACCTCAAAGCTCTGCCCTCTAGTCCCTGACATTTTCGCTCTGGGGAAAAATTTTCTGACTGTCTACCCTATCTATTGTCTCCTATTGTTATTACCTTTTATCAGGTCTTCCCTCAGCCTATGACCCTGTATTTTGGGCTTCCCTCGTTCATTATTTGGGGAGGCCGTAAGATCATATGACACTGCAGCAGAATTAGGCCATTCGACCCATCAAGTCTGCTCCGCCATTCGATTATGGCTGATCTATATTGGGAGAATTCTGGAGCACCTGGTGGAATTCCACATGATCACAGGGAGAACATGCAAACTCAACATGGGACAGCACCTAAGGTCAGGATTGAACCCGGGCCTCTGGCGCTGTGAGGCAATGGCTCTACCAGTTTCACCACTGTACCACCCCAAACAGTAGATGCCACTGGGACGAACTCAGTGCATTGCAATCCAGCTGCTAACTTATTAAACCTAGCCCAGTCTGACAACTGACATGTTTAGGCATTGAAGAAACCCACCAACCACTTTGGGCTTTCTGCACTACTCCAGCTACACCAGTCATCTCCCAAAATGTCAGGAATTATTTTTGAACAAACAGAATAAAATGAGTTATGATCCTTTTTGTTATTCTAGTCTGGACAAGTGATTCATGTTTGCACACCAAGATTACTGTGATCTCGCACAGTGTTACTCACAAGCGTCTTGGGAGAACGCTATTCTCGCTGTATCGCCTCCACTGCTGATATCATGGCTTTGTTGTTTCTTGAGTTCTTGCAGATATATCTCCAGGGTTTTGTTTCTATGAGCTGTGGTAGACCAAGGTTTACGTGATTCAGTTCACATTCATCAATGATGTCTAGTGTGAGAATACAAGAAAAGGATGGAAACTTTAAAAACAAATAATTATAATCCAAAACAATTGTCAATATATTAGTAAGATTAAACTAGAACTTACCAGTTTGAAGCTTGATCTTTATTTTATGAGGAGTTACGATGAGGGATTACTTGAAGAAGACCGTCAGCCCGCATGCGCGTCAATCTTCAAAGCAGTGGTGTGAAATCACAGATAACAGTTGATGAACTGAATATAGTAAGATTCGAGAACTTAGAACTACCAGCTGATCTTTATGAGAGAGGGTTGGGAGCGGAGGGCACGTAATCCCTCATCGTAACTCCTCATAAAATAAAGATCAAACTTCAAACTAGTAAGTTCTCGTTTAATCTTACTATTTTACTTCAGAGTCACGTGAGTGACTACGTGAAGATTTTGAAGCTCTGTGATTTCATGCCATGAAAACGAGTCCATGCATCACATACTGCATCAATTGACAGGGATGAGTGAAATTTAATAAAGCATGACATAAATTGGAACATGCTGCTGCTTTTTAATGATGATAATAGTAATCCCACTCATCCAGGAGGAATTAAAAATATAACCTAAAAATAGTGTTGGTAAATACCCCCAGTCTGACAGATGGGTTTATTATAACGCATTTGGAAATTTGCTGGTTTGACCATCCTGCAGCCATTAGGATGAGGTCCAGTGAAACATTCACAACCCTCACAGCTGATGTTGTTGCAGCCATATGAGGTTTTTTGTAACTAACAACATTGCTAGTTCAGAGCCTCTAAGGCTTTAGGTGACATAATGACTGTTGTAGATGTGTGACCACACACACAACCAATGGTCCATGGGGGGAAATTGAGTTGAAGATACCCTTCATAAATCTGGATATCAGGTCGAGATCTGACAGCGTGGTGTGCCGACCCCAGCAGGAAGTAGGACCGCAAGGCATAATATGAATGACTCCATCTCTCTTGAAATATAACTTTGAGAGGAATACCAAGACATCTGTTATATGTACCGTGTCATATGATATATTGGACTGTAAACAGGACCCGTACCATTCCTTGATATAGGAGTTGTACTGTTTCTTGGTGCTATCTCTTCAGGCTGCAGTGATTACATCCACCGCACAACCTGACAGTCCGTACCCCAGGAAAGGTCTTTTCATAGTCTGCAACCCAACAATTTGATTCACTCATGCAGAGGATGGTTCTCCCCAGTCATGGGGTAAACCAGCAGATTCTGTGTTTGGGAACAGCCATAAAGGGCTCTGTTATCATTCGCAGTATGAGTGGACCCATGGCTGTGTAGGCCAGTCAGGCACTATCACGCCTGAGGCGGAGTCTTGCTGGTTATTAAGCAAGTACTGACTGATGAGGCAAAAATGGAGGAAGACATAACGAACATTCCTCCACAGTGTAGCGAGAGTGCATCCATCGCCACTGCCCCTGAGAATGGCCGCCATGCCAGATAATTTTGCAACTGTTGATTGAGACTAGATTCAAACAAATCGATATTTGGTGTTCCATCAATCCATAATCTCATTAAATACTTTGTGATCCGACATTCATTGTGTTGTCATTGATTAACGTGATGATACACCAGCGCCAAATGAGGCTAGGTAAACTATCACAGGATATTAACTTAATTGAACCCCTGTGATTAAAATATGCCACCACCGTAGTGTGTCAACTTGTAGGTGAGCATGCAGATATGCATATTCGCACAATAAGCCTTTAACCCATAGAATGCACCTAGTGATATTAGGTAGTTGATACCACATAACTGACAGACTGGTAACTCATGCACATCCCATTCGCCTCTGTGACTAGAGATGGGATAGTAATTCCCCATCTTTGAGCCCTAGCAATAGTTTGTAACATAACTGAAGGTGAAAATTACCAAAAATACTGGAGCAATGCTGAATACAATTTGTCCATCATTGTGACTTGTAGCTTCAGCTGGTAATAGCATAGATCTGTTGAAAATGACCACTAAATTGCCAATTTACACGGCCACAATTTCTTGCCCCAGGGCGGAGTCACAGACAATTAATAGAGTTAAAGGTACATCGCAATCTATAACTCTAGTTCGTATCAACTTAAATTTAACTGGATGGATGAGAAACCCCAATTTCTCAAATATGAGTTTTGTGGCTTAAAACAGCTAATTTAGCAAGATTCAGCATTTTAGAATATCATCCAGATAGGCCATAAATATGTATTTTCAAGCTTTGAGCAGCCCAAGCACTGGCTTGGTAATTTGGTGAACAGCCTGGAAGCTGAAGTCAGCCCATTTCGCAACGCTTTAACTGGTATCGTTGCCCATCAAACTAAATTTCAAATATCTTTGGTGAACCCTGTAAACGGTATGCATCTTTGAGATTGATGCATGCCATAAAGTATCCTATGGAATATCTGTTATTAGACAGTAACAAAGTTTCCCAGTTAAAATTAACTGCACATGTGAATGTGAGTTAATCAAGGGTGACCCAATGTCTCAACATACGGGCAAAACAGTGTAATCTATTACCACACGTAACTGGTCACACCCCGTGTGAGTTCTGTAACCGTCCTCAGGTTTTGATTCCACCCTTGAATTTGGAGGATAAGACTGCTGGGGTGGGTGGATTGCACGTTTTCCCTCAGGGCCGCTTGGGCCTAAAAGACCTCTGCCCAGAGGATCAGCTTTCAAGATGCCACCAGATTCAGTGCTGCCAGCACTCTGTAATGATGTGACGTGAGGTCATAGATGCTCCCCAAGCTCCAGGTTTTCTGCCATAGGCTGGAAGCCAACTTTTCCTTGCAGTGGCTCCTCCGTTTGCGTGGATATCGCAATCCTTAATGCCAGGACAGAATTCTGACCTCACGCATGCCCTCCAGTGTGTTTCACGGGCATGTTTCTGATTTTGGAGACAGTCACACACTGATTTCCTACACTCCTCTCCTCAGAGACGGAGATATAATGCGGCCCTGCAAAAGGCGCTGCTGCAGGTCCTTGTCATGCAGTTGGCGTGTTGTGGAAAGCTCCCTCACGACATTCCACCAAACTGCGATTGCCTAACTCCCCTCCTCAGAGAGGGAGATGTAATGCAGCCCTGTTCCAGGCGCTGCCGCGGGCCCTCGAGGCCCGCGCTGATACTGTTCCCTTCCTTGGAGTATCAGGTGGAACATCTCTCCATGAGATGCTCTATCCGGCAAAGAAATGTCCGAAGACGCTCCCACTGCAGGAGGTGAATCCCCCTGGCCGGACTATTCAATGTTAACTGGCCTGTCGAGCCAATAATTCCCGTGGCTTCCGCAGCCGGCGGTCTCTGTGGCCGGGTTTTGCCCCGAGCCGAGTTTTCCTTTGCGGAGCCGGGATACCCTACGGTCTCCGCAGCCGGTTTTCCCTGAGCTGGGTTTCCCTCGCGGAGCCGGGATACCCCATGGTCTCAGCTTCCGGGTTTCCCCGAGCTGGGTTTCCTTCGCGGAGCTGGGATACCCAACGGTCTCCGCTTCCGGGTTTCCCCGAGCCGGGTTTCCACAGATCGACATCCAGCAGGAACTCTGTAGAGAGCTTCCTGCAAGGTAAAAGCACACCTGAAAAATAAGTTTGAAACTTACCTTCAGGTTTGAAACTTACCGCTGGAGGAGCAGCTCGCCTGCCAGCCAGTCACGGCGCCATGCGTGGACGTAATGACGCGTATGCAGGCTGACGGCCTTCTTCACGTAGTCACTCGCGTGACTCCGAAGTAAAATAGTAAGATTAAATGAGAACTTACCAGTTTGAAGTTTGATCTTTATTTTATGAGGAGTTACGATGAGGGATTACGTTAAGACCCCGCCAGCACGCATGCACGACATTCTTCAAAGCAGCGGTGTGAAATCACACATAACAGAAGTTGACTGATTGTATAGTAAAATAGGAGAACTAAAATACCAGTTGACCTATAGAGGGTTGGGAGCGGAGGGCATGTAATCCTTCATCGTAACTCCTCATAAAATAAAGATCAAACTTCAAACTGGTAAGTTCTCGTTTAATCTTACTATTTTACTTCGGAGTCACTTGAGTGACTATGTGAAGATTTCAAAGCTCTGTGATTTCATGCCTTGGAGACGAGTCCATGCATCACACACTACATCAGTGAAGAGCTAATTTTAATAATGCATTCAGACATGACATACGTATAGACATGGTGATGCTATTAATGGACACATAGTGATAATAGTAACCTCCCTCAACCGGGAGGAACTATAACACAGACCTAAAAAGAGTTGGCAAATACCCCATGTCTGGCAAAGGGTATTTCTAAAATGTTTGGAAATCGTTCGTTAGACCATCCTGCAGCCGCCAGGATGTGGTCCCGCAAAACGTCCATCCCCTGCTGCTGATACAGTGAGACTTGTATGTCACTGTTCACTCCTGTATCCCAGAACCCATATTAACCACCTGCAGATGGTCTGTAGTGATATTTTCTTATGAGGCTTCATGTGACTAACAATCATTGCTAGTTCAGAGTCCCTAAGGCTCTAGTGACCTTAACATCTGGTGTAGATGTGTGGCCACATACAACTGAAGGTCCATGGGATATGCCAACAATTCTAGTTTGAGACCTAATGCCCCGGCGTATTCTGCTGATTAAGTCCTAACATAAATATAATTTCCCTGCAGAATAATCATTTTGTCCAGTCACCGCTATGCAAAACTGGACCCGTTGTGCTGACTCAGCGCCATGAGCATAACCACTTGGTTAGTGAGCCAAGGACAGGGATGTTCCAATGTTAACATCCCAATCTCTGCGTACCTGGCCTGGGGGTGTCGAGTTGAAGATACCCCTCATAATCTAGATATCAGAAGGTGACCTGACAGAGTGGATTCTGCTCCTCGCAGCCAATATGCTGAGAAGGCACGTGCAGCACAGTAAATGGCACTCTTTTAATGATTTTCAAACCCCATATGGAACTGAACTTCAAGACGTCAGTCATCCATGTCAACTTATATGTTAACAAAATACTTCCCATCTCCATGAGGGAAGTACTGTTTGTTTGGTGCTGTCCCTGCAATTGCAGTGAGCACATCCATAGTTTGGTTTGACAATTCTTAGCCGCAGGAAACGGTCTTCCCAGTCTGCAAGTCAATGAATTAATTTATGTGTGCAGAGGATGGTTTCCCGGTCACGGCTAACCAGCAATTTTGTGCCTGGAAATAACCCTATAAGGTTGTATCATCATTCATCAGCGGGAATCATGGCTGTATAGGCCAGTCAGGCACTACGAAAATGCCTGACGCGGGAATTGCTGAATTTGCACATGGTACATGGACCTACGTGGTACCTGTGAGCTTGCTCCTTTGCACGTGGTATAGTTCTGATGGTGCAAAAGGCGCAAATAGCACAGCTGAACCCATTATATTGCCAAAACCAGACAATTAGAGTTAAAGGTAATCCTAATACTCAATAATTTCAGTTGGCATCGACTTAAATTTAATTGGATGGATGAGAATGCAATTTCTGCACGATAATTTGTGGCTGATAATGTTGATTTGGCAAAATACAGCGTTTTAGAACATCATCCAGATAGCCCATAATAATAGCTTTGGTTCTGAGCAGCCGAGCACTGGTTTTAGTAATTTGGTAGATAGCCTGGGTCTGAAGTTTGCCCATTTTGTAATGCTTTTGACTGTAACATTATTCAATCCAGCTAAATTTCAAATATCTTTGGTGAGCCCAGCGAGTGGAAACTGTTCCCCTGTTGTGAGACAGTAATGAAGTTTTCTATTCAGAAAAGTCTATACTGCATTTGCGAGTTTAACCGGTATCTTTCATTGTGACAATGAGCGGCCCGCAACTGCGGTCTGTCTTGAAAGGCAACTCTGTCTTGCATAAAACAAGTGTAAATTTACCAACTTGTAAATGGTCCACATACCTCATATTTCGGAAAGAACCAGACCCACCTACCTTCATGGTTATTGGTGGTCTTGTGGTAAGCCCAAAGGTCCCTGTTGCGGATACTAATTCCGTCCCAGCTTAGGATTGCTGGGGTGCGTGGACTCAATTCCCTGAGAACAGGTTTGGGCCTTGGCCTGAAAGGCCTGCATCAGTTTTGAAGCTGCCACCAGCTTCAGTGAAACGCTTGCTGTCGATAGCGGTGTGGGGTGTATTGCCGTGGTACCTTGAGAAGCCGTACAGCTGTAATTCTTCATCCAGGTCTTACCTGTTTGGGCAGGTTCCTGAAGAGAGGATTCGGCGGCTGGACATTGCTGGCCTCAGTTGAACCTGCAGATTTGGAATTTAAGGCAGGTCCGATGGCGTTCTTCTGGAAGCAGTTAATTTTGAAGTGTGCATTGTACCCCCACATAGCGCTGTTCACTGCTGGTCCTTTCAGAAACAATTTTGCAGGTGCAAGGTATCCCACCGCCGGCACCTGTCTAGTAATGATGTGGCGTGAGGTGGCTGCTGCTTCACGAGGGAACTCTGGCCGTCAGGTTTCTTCGTTAGCGAAGGTCTTGATGCCATGCCAGAATTTTCTGGAACCTCACGCTTGTACTCTAGTATATTCCCTGGACATACTTCCGAGCCTTCCACTTCATGCGGGATATGTAGGCGGTGGCCTCCCAGCCCGGACCCTGCCGAGTCTCCGGCGTTATCCGTCGGCTGGAAAATTCCTCCGCAGGTGGTGAAACTTAGAGCCCGGACCCTGCCGAGTCTACGGGTTCATCCGCCAGTGGTATATTCGCAGCCTGGACCCTGCCAGGTCTCTGGGCATACCGTCGGCGGTATATTTCTACTGATATGCCATACATGGACCATATCAGGAGGGAGCATTAGTGGGATGAACTCTCTCTGATGCTATCCATGCTCATCATGGGTAAACGGCTGAGGTCGTTCCCATGTTGGAGGATACCCTCCTGGCCTGCCCAGGCCTTTCAGACTCTATTGCCGCTGGAGTCCGAAAAATGCCGCCGGCTATCCGCACTTCCGCAGTCTTCACACGATCCCTACAGGTGGTCCCTGCGGCCGGGTTTCCCTGAGCTGGGTTCATCCCGTGGTTAGCCTTCCCGCGGTCCCTGCGGCCGGGTTTCCCCGAGCCGGGATCATCCCGCAGCTTGTGTTTTTCCACGCGGTCCCCGCGGTCGGATTTCCCTGAGCCGGGTTCATCCTGTGGTTTGCCTTCCCGTGGTCCCCCGTAGCCGAGTTTCCCCGAGCCGGGTTCACCCCGCGGTTTGGCTTCTCTACACGGTTCCCGTGGCCGGGTTTCCCCGAGTCGGGTTCATCCCGTGGAGAATCTTCCCGCGGTCCTGGCGGCCGGGTTTGCCCCCAGCCGGGTTCACCCCGTGGCCAGAATCTTCCCGTGGTCCCCGCGGCTGGGTTTCCCCCCCCCCAGCTGAGTTCACCCCACGGCCAGATTCCTCTTGTTCCCGGTTCCCCACGGATTCCAGTCCGCAGTTTGCCACAGCCGGGATTCCCTTGCGGTCCCTGGAGACGGGATTCCCCGCGAAGTCTGTGGTGGGGTTCCCCCCCCAGCCGGGATTTCCCCGCGGTGTAGGGAAATCCTCGATATCTCCAGCAGGAACTCTATCAGAGCTTCCTGCAAGGAGAAAAAGCAGACCTGGTGTTAAGTTGAAAAACTTACCGTCAGGTTTCAAACTTACTGCTGGTGGAGCAGCGCTTCCACAGCCTGTCGATGCGCAATGCGGTAGACGATATGTCGTGCATGCATGCTGGCGGGGTCTTCACATAGTCACTCACGTGACTCCAAAGTAAAATTGTGTGTCTACCTATTTTTTGTTTATTTAAAGGTATAGCAGAGAAAGAGGCCCTTGGCTTGGCCCACCAAGTCCACTCTGACCATTGAGCACCCTCTCACCTTGGTTCTATGTTCTCCTACTTTCCTATCCACTCATGACACACCAGGGGCAATTTACAGAGTTCAATTGGTATGTGGGAGGAAAGCAGAGCACCCCAATGAAACTTCACACAGACAGCAACCTAGGACAGGATTGAACCCAGGTCTCTGGCGCTGTGAAGCAGCTGCTCAACCAGCTGCACCAGCTTGCTGTCCATCTGTGGCCCTCTAATTTTAAGTTCATACCTTTTCCGCTCTGACATTGGGTTTGAAAAGCTTTGTTCTGTCTTGCATGAGGAGAATTGCAAGAAGTGGTGAATGCTGCCCATTCCATCGTAGGTATGACCTCCCCACTATCAAAGGGATCTACTTATATGAGTTGGTGCCTCAAAAAGTCAGCCAACATCATTAGAGGTGCACACCAACCTGGCCATGCACACATTTCACTCTCGTCATCAAGATTAAGGTATAGGAGCCTGAAAACTGTAGCATCCAGGTTCAGAAGCAGCTTCTTCCAAACAACCACCAGCCTATTGAACACTATGAACTAACTAAACTGCCTTGATTGCATGAGGGACTTGGAGGCATTGTTTTATCTTTGCACTATATTGCTTGTTTCTCTACATTGAACTTATTTTTGTTCTTTAGTATGGTGTCTGCTGAGTCCTATGTTTATATATCTGTTGTGAAGCTGCAAGTAAGAATTTGAAATAAGAGTTTTGGGACATATAACAATAAAACACTCTTGAGTCTTGACCAACTTGAAATATAAGACAGCTCTAAAGAAGCGATGGGCAAACTCACCTATGACATCCTCTGCGACATTGGCCAATGTATGCTACATACAGGCCCTGAAACCTTCTGTCGTGTTTGATACCTTTTGATCATAAATTGTTCCTCCATTGCCACCTGTTTGATTTATTCAGGTTTTGGATGTAGCTGCCCGGAAACTCTAGTGCATTCTATTAGAGAGCTGCAGCAGATCATTTCAGGTCCAGAAATTTCTCATCATGCAACTGGATGGGTGGCGTACAGTGTTGTGTGAAATATATGTCAGCTGTTCATCTTGTTTAAGTGCAGGATGGGGGGGCATGGTCGATGGGGAACCCGGCATTTTGTAAAAAGAAGAGGGAATATCTCAGCACATCAGGATCTGGATTGGCAGACAATGGGCGATGGGATTGGGAGTGGCAAAAGTTCTCTGGTGGAGATCAGCAATGGGTAGAATCATGCTTTTAGTGATGCTATGTGCTGGTACTGCAAATTGCAATAAAGTCATGTTCATAAATTATAGGAGCATTCGACCCATTAGGTTTCCTCCATCATTCAATCATGGCTGATCTATCTTTCCCTCTCAACCCCATTCTCCCCATAACCCACACTTACTAATCAGGAATCTGTCAATCTGCGCCTTAAAGGGCCTGTCCCACTTGGGCGTCATTTGCGCGTCACGCAGGTGGCGTGCATAATGCCTGCTATGCGCGCATCACGTGCGCATCACGATGTTCGCGTTGTGCGTCGTGACACGTAAATGATGTCACGTAAATGACGCGCAAATGACGCCCATGTGGTACAGGCCCTTAAGAATATCTATTGTCTTGGCCTCCACAGCTGTCTATGGCAATTAATTCCACAGCTTCACCACCCTCTGATTAAAAACAATTCTCCTCATCTCCTTTCTAAAGGTAGGTCCTTTTATTCTGCAGCTATGGCCTCTGGTCTTAGATTCCCCTACTAGTGGAAACATCCTCTTCACAACTTAATCCAGGCCTTTCACTGTTCGTTAAGTTTCAATGACGTCCCCCCTCATCCTTAAACTCCATGGCACTACCTCAGCAGAATGAGGTGGTGGAGCCAGTGGACCAGCAGGTAGAGCTGCTGCCTCAGAATGCCAGAGACCCGAGTCTCATCCTGACCTCGAGTGCTGTCTGAGTGGAGTGTTCACATTTTCTCTTAAACCGGTTAATTGACCTCTGCCAAATGCCCTCAAGTGTGTTGCAAGTGCATGAGAAAGTGGGACTGTGTAGAAATAGTGTGAACGGGTGATTGGTGGCCAGTGTGGACTCAGTGGGTCAAAGGGCCTGTTTCTTTGCTGCATCTTTAAATCAATCAATATCTCCAAGTCTCGTACTGGACTTCTCCACTGATCTATAAAAAACATTGCCTGTCCATCCAATCCACCAATGTTATCCAATCTGTTGAGTTCCCACAGCACTTTGTTTTTTGCTCAAGATTCCAGCGTGTGCCTCTGTAATTGTTAATGCTTTTAAATTCCATGTGTTGGGAAGAGCCGATGCCTCATGAGGCACAATTACCTTCCTTTAACCACCACCCCACGTGGAAAGTACGTGAGTTCTCCACTACAAACCAACAAATCTGCGAGTGGTTTGAGACCACATGGACAATTTACTCCATTGTACCTTTGTCATAACTCTAGCAGCTACTGTTAATTCCTTTTGAGGTCCTTTGCAAGATTTTGGAAATTAGAAAGTGAAGACAATTAACCCCAGTGTTAACTGGTTGCATCTCCAGCACTAGCTTGGAGATCCCTTGGATCACACTTGACATTAAACTCTGCTTACCTTTAGGATTCTAATGCACCCCCTTGGAATTTTTGAGGTTTGCTCGGGTATTTGCCAACAAATCACAGCAGGTAATTTTATTTGTTCTTTGCCGCTAGATTCCGTGAACGGTCTCCGCACATTTGAGGTAGAGGTAGAGTCCATGTTGAATGTTGCACTTGTGCGTTTGATATCCTGCTCTTGAAATTTCAGGTCGGTACCAGTGTGCCCCAAATGGAAACTCTTTTCTTGCTTCCTATACCATACTCATGAATTCTTACGAGAAAGAAAGAAAGATAAATGAAAACATTCACAGATGATGTAATATTTTGGCCCAATTCATGGAAACATTTTTGTTAATTTTGCCTCATTTTCCCATGAGATTGTTTGTATCTGCATTCTTCCCAGGACTCGTTCGAAGACCTCCACCAGTGACATTCTGTTGCCAACTGTAAATTCATAAGAATCCCCCGGGATAATTCCCCAGTTAATTTTCTTTGCTTTTTTCCTTAAGAGTCAATTTTATTTCGGGTTAATAAAAAACTATGCGGGGAAGGGGAGGGATGTTAGAGGGAAGGAATGGAAGGAGGAGCAGTTATGTGGGATGAGAGCAGAGATCCCACAATGTCTGGATGTTAAATGTGACCCATCAATCTCCACTTGGGAGCATAGTCAATAACTCTAACCATGATGAAAAATTGAAAAATGTGGGAGTGAAACAGTGAGCTTTCAAAAATATTTTAGCATTTATTGAGCAAAACAAAACATACTGGATGAACTCAGCGGGTCGGGCAGCATCTGTAGATGGAAATAGGCAATGTTTTGGGTCAGCACCCTTCTTCAACTGAAGTATTTATTGTTTCTTTATAACTGAGTATATGTGGAGAAAATTCTGTCACAATCCAACATTGTAGAATATGTAAATGAAAATAATAAAATGCTACAGATGCTGGACACCATAATAAAAACAGAAAATGACTCAGCAGACACAAGGAACTGCAGATACTTTTAAGTTTAGTTTAGAGATACAGCATGTAAACCGATCCTTCAGTCCACTGAGTCCACCCATTCATATTAGTTCTACGTGATCTCACTTTTGATTGTAGACTTTAGAAGTGCTCCCCCTCCCCTCTCCCCGCTCACCATCAACAACACCACCACAGTCACATCTGTGGAGTAATTTAAGTCCCTTGGAACCACCATCTCCAGCGCCCTTAAATGGGAGGCCACCATCGACCCCATAGTCAAGCAGGCCCAACAGAGGATGTGTTTGTTAAGTGTTTTAAGTTTACTGGAAAGAAACACGTATTGAAATGTTTGAAAAAGTAAGATAAATCTGTCCTGGATATTAATTTAAAATATAATTGATATAATCTCAGCCTAAAATGTCCTCCGTCCATTCCCTCCACAGATGCTGCCTGACCTGTTGAGTTTCTCCAGCATTTTCTTGCCCAAGTAGTTCCACGAAAGCACAAATTCTGATGTAAAAAATCTCGCACAGGAGGCTTGATAGCCTTGATTTCCAAATCAGATGAAGGAAGAGTATGATACGTAGGAAAGCAGGAGAATAGGGTTGAGCGGGCAAAATAGATCAGCCATAATCAAATGGCAGAACAGATTCAATGGGCCAAATGGCCTAATTCTGCTCCTATGTTGTATGGTCTTATGATCTTATAATCTGATAAATTCCTTTGATAAGATTTGTCATTGAACCTTCAGCAAATGATTCCAAGTTAAATCATGCAGTTCTGCGTAATTATGGTCGAGTTACAAACCATTGACTTTGAAAGCCATTTCATAGGAAGTGATCAGTGACTCAAACAAAAGCTGTGCTGCCTGGGTCCCCAGTGATTTCCAAATGCCAAAACATTCCGATTTATTTATTTGCAACATTGCCTTCAAAGCTTATTTGTCCACAAGCGGAAACCCTGTAAATTATACCGGCTACTGGGATGAAAGGAAAAGTGAGCTCAAGTTGTTTGTGAAGTAATCAAGTAATACATTTGTGGCCTATTAAGTTAATTAGTACAATCTCAAATGAGTGTTACTGCATATGTGTGCCACAGTGGCAAAAATGGGGAAAGTATATTAAGATCTGATATATTAATACCAAGATGAAGGTTTTATAGGATATAGAACAATACATGACAGGAAGAGGCCCTACCGTCCACAACATGATACATAAAAAAATTAATCTCATCTGCTTGCACGTGGTCCATAGCCTTCCATTGCCTGCATACCTGTGTGCCTATCCTAAAAGCCTCTGAAACGCCACTATCGTACATGCCGCCACCACCACCCTTGGCAGCTGGTTCCAGGCAGCTACCACACTCAATGTAAAAAAACCTTACCCTGCATATCTCCTTTGAACTTTACCCCTCTCACCTTAATGCTATGACCTCTAGTCTTTGACATTTCCTCATTGCGAAAAGATTCTCCCCCATCTTATTACTTGGAATTTCTGCTGCTGATTGCTACCTTCGAGCTCCTGCTGGGATATGTTTGTGTGGAGACAAGGAATGGGTTGAATTCAGATGCAACACTTGCGGAAGAATGTAAAGAGAAAACGTAGGATTCTGCGGTCTATTTCAGGACATTATGTTCCAACGTCCTCCCTAGCCAAGTGCAGTGTAGTTACTTCTGCAATGCAGGAAATGCAACAATTACAAAAGGACATACATTTCATAACTTAGCAGCCGTTTACTTACCCATGAACAACTTTCCATCATTCAGGGGAAGAAAGAAAAGGAAAATAATTTGTACTTAATGCAGGCTTGCTCTCCTTGGAGTCAAAAGGTTGTCTATTGGAGGATGATTCCAGAGACATTCATACAAAATTTAACATGTGGGGATTTAAGCTTATGTTTATTATTGTCATTTGTTCTGAGGTACAGTGAAAAACTTTGTTTCACATGCTATCCAATCAGATTGCTACTAGACATAAAAATAATCAAGGCAAACAAGTACAATAGGCAAAGGGGAAGGTATAGAGTGGGGTGAATGGCACATTTTTGCTCCTATGACTTGAACTGGGGTCAAGGAAAGAGTGTTCACGTCGCGGCCCTGTTTTCACCATTCTTTCCACTACCACGCACAAGTGCAAGACAGACACCATTGTATGCTGATGCCGAGACGTGTGTTCAGCTCTGGCTGAACAACTTCTAATCTTGTCTGGACTCGATAAGAAGAAGAAGTCTTATGAATGCAGAATGTAGTTTGTAGCACAGCAGAGTACCAATTCTAGAAGCCTTTGCCTACAATGGAATAGAGGTAAATTGGGGGGAAATCAACCCCCGCCCCCTTCACCTGTATGCATCTATCACTGGCCAGTTCCGTGCGCCTCTAAGAATCAAATTGGATTAATATAGGGTTAGTAAGAATGTGTAGCCGCATTCTCGGTGGTCTGAAGGGCCTGTTTCCATGCTGTATCTCTTTATGTATCTATGACTTACTTTGTCATATTTTATATGTGACTGAAATGGAACGTCATGCTGTTGCAGTCGGGTGTGGGCTGGTGTGTCCCATTGTCACATCTCTACTAGTCTGACAAGTTAGCTGCAGAAAGTTTGCTGCCAGTTCTATTTATTGTTGTTTTGGAAAGATCACTGCAAACCTCGTGACCCTCACTGCCCTGAGGTTAGTATTCACCCACAGAAACATAAATGACGAAGATTTCACATTCATTCATCCACACTTTAAAAAAAATAAACCTTTGATTTGTATAAAGAAACTGGCAATGGAAACTGAATTTTCCACATATAGGGCTAATCAAAAAAATATATATTTTTTTATTTTTATGGATGAGCTAGTTCTGTTTATTTTTGAAGAGAATTGTTGACGAAATCTGATATCTGGAAAGTCTTCTTGCATCTCCCACTCTGTTGTGTAACATTGCAGCATTGTTAGAATTTGCTGAGCTTGCATTCCAAAGTTTAAGTCTTCAAACACTACTTTCAAACAAGAAAATACTGTGTCAGGGCATTTTGATCCATGCAGTGAAGTCAAGTGAATAGGTTCAATGTTTAGTAAGAACCCTTCCTTTTGTCTGCGGTATTTCATTTGTGTTAGAATGTATAAATTGCTTCGCATTCCCGTAAATCTATCTTTTTATCACATGTCCTTTCTCCCATCCTTGGGCTACTGGATTGATTGCAAGTGAGACTCCCAAATTATCTTGGAGTCCACCCGTGGCAACATTTCCTCTTTAATGCAAGAGTTACCTTACTTACACTTTTGCTATCATTGCTCTAGACCTTGGATCAAAACTCTGGATCAACAAGCTGCAGGCTTGCCTGTTCCACCAAACTTCACTTTCTACACCTTCAGTAAACTTGAGCTGATCCAAAGGTCTCTTGATATAAACTAAATTAATATTTGAAGTCATTGGTTTGTCCATTTAAATACCATAATAGGGCTATTACGTGGCCACAGGGAAAACGTACAAACTCTACACAGCCAAGGTCAGCATCAAACCCAGGTCTCTGGTGCTGTAAGGCAGCAGGTTTATCAGCTGTGCCAATGTATTTACTCACAAGCAAAATTATAATTGAAAAACTAGACAAAATAAATTAAATCACCTGTTCGAATTGTCCATGGTCATAAAAATGCTGGTATGTAGCTGATTCTTTGAATGACCTCTTTGAAAGAATGGCTCTTATGGTATTGTTTTCGGATTTCATATCAGTCTGAAGAAGGCTCCCGAGCCGTCCCTCACCTGTCCAACCCCCCCCCCCCCCCCCCCCCCAGATGCTGCCACTATTCAAATGTTGCTCTGGATTCCAAAATCTGCAGTTCCTTGTGATGGCCATGGGATTTTCGGGCCTATTAACGAAAGATTGCCTAGGCAGCTGATAAGAACAAAAAAATCACAGAATTATTCCTTTTTACAGGAGCAGAAACATAGACCATACCATTAAACTTCCAGCATACACTTCCCCCTTAGCCCACAGAACGGAGTCTATAAAATCTTCTATAGACAAATATGAATTCAATTTCAAAAAAGAGTCTATTGAGTCTGAGCAGAAACTGTAGCCATTTATCTTGCAGCAGCAAACAGATCAATTATGACACTAAATTTAAAAGCTTTTAAAAAGCGCATTTGTTTTAATCTGGGTAATTTACTTAAAAATCATGTTACTAACGTCAGCAGTAGGAAACATGTCATTGAAATTGTGTTTGTTCCACTGCCCAGCCTGAACTGAGGTTACTCACGTGCATGCACCCAACTATTTGTCTTTCTGTCTCTCTGTCTCTCTGTCTCTCTGTCTCTCTGTCTCTCTGTCCCTCTGTCTCCACCATGTCTCTTTGTCTCTGTCTCTGTCCTCGCTCTCCTCCATGTCTCTCTCTCTCTCTCTCTCTCTGTCTGTCTGTCTCTCTCATAATCCTTTTTAACTCTGTCTCTATCTTCTCTGTCTCTATATTATTTTACTCTCTGTTCCTTGATCATTCTGTTTCTCTCTCTGTCCCCCACTCATTCTCCCTCCCTCTCTCTCTCTCTCTCTCTCTCTCTCTCTCTCTCTCTGTCGCTTGTTCATTCTCTCTCTCTCTCTCTCTCTCTCTCTCTCTCTCTCTCTCTGTTCTCCCTGTCACTGACAACAAAATGCATTATTTAATAACATTTTCATCTGTGGAATGTTTTAAGAATGTTGGATCTCATATTACGTAAGACAGAACATAGAACAGTACAACAGAGGAATTAGGCCCATCAGCCCATCATACCTGTGCTGAACATGATGCTAACTTAAACCAATCTCCTCTGCCAGCACGTGATCCATATCCTTCCATTCCCTGCATATCCATGTGCCTATCTAAAAGCCTCCTAGATGCCATTATTATATCTGCCTCCACCACCATCCATGGCAGCATTTTCTAGGCACCATCAAACTTTGCCCCTCCCACCTTAAGGCTGTCCCCTCAAATCTTTGCCATTTCCACCCTGCGAGCAAGGTTCTGTACATCTATGCTGTCTATTCCTCTCATCATTTCATATGCTTCCATGAGGTATCCCCTCAACTTTCAAAGAAACAGGTGAATTAATTTATTTGTTTGCCTGATATTCTGTTCTTGAACATAGTTATTTAAGGGAAGAAGTGAAGGGTGTGCACAGTGCACAGTGCAACCATTTTCAGGATCAATATTTTTTCAGGATCACTATAAAAGATGTCAAGGCATCTTTTTGTTCCACAGAGTTCAAAGTAACATATATTTGGCCAGCAGGTGTGTAGTTATTGGGATGGAAGGTATCTCTTGAGCCTGAATTTGATCATTCCTCACTGTTGTAAAATCAGTATGATTCATTGAAAGATTTGTTGATTGATTGTAAGATATGGGTTGGACACATGGCTTTTGGCCAACCGTGTCCATGCTGGCAATCGACCACCCAGTCACTCCAGTTACCTGTTATTCCACTTTGCATCAACTCCCTAAATGTTAAGGGCAATTTATAAGGGCCAACTAACATTCAAACCCTGCATGTTGTTGGGATGTGAGAGGAAACCAGAGCAACTGGAGGAAACCCACATGGTCACAGGGAGAATGTATCAAAAACTCTCCGTACAGACAGCACCCAAGGTGAGGTTGAACCCGGGTCTCTGACACAGTGAGGCAGCAGTTCCACCAGCGTGCCGCCAAAGGCATTCATGATGTCCAAATATAAAAGTTTCTCAAAATGTCCTTCGGGCTGGTGTCCTATAAAAGGACCAAGGGAGACATAATGAAACGGAAGCAGCCCATCTGGTTAGCGATTAAGTAATCAGGGCTCAGGGAATATCCCCCCCCCCCCGAGATCGAGGTTGACAGGTATTAGCATTTTCATTTATCTTTACAAATATGCAAAATAACAATAAACCGCATGACAGATCAGGGGGGAAAAGTTGATATATTTTTCTGTTGTGCCCCAGTGTCTGGTTAGATTTGATTAGCACGTTAACTGACAGCAGTGCAGCAAAAAATAGAAATTCTATTAAATTAGGGCGGACAAGTTGGGTCCAGTTCCAACAGCTCAGCAGCTGACACTTTGTCCTCATTACAGAACTGGAGCAAATGCATCAGGAGCCATATCTTCCCGGCGAAGTAATTAAAATTAAAATTAAATCAGGAAGCCCCACTCATTAGACCTTGTTTTATGTTAACGGACCTCTGATGGAATCAATAAAGTCAAAAGCAAAAGATAATTGGGAATTGCCATAAAATGGGCACAAATCAAATCCCCTAGGGGAGGAACCTGTCAAAGTAATGATGTGCTGGCAGCTGTGGTTTGCTATTACAGTGATTCATGTGGCTGGCTGTGACTGGAATGAATTTTCCTGGTCCATGGTTACGTTCTGTGAAGGTTTATAGGGCAGTTATGTAAGTGTAAATAATCAAAGGCCTGACTTATCGGGAGAGGTTGGACAGGCTGGGACTTTATTCCTTGTAGTGTAGAAGGATGAGGGGTGATGTTGTGAAGGTGTGTAAAATTATGAGGGGAATAGTTTTGTTTTTAGTTTAGAGATACAGTGCGGAAACAGGCCCTTCGGCCAACAGAGTCCGCAGCGATCAGCGATCCCCGCACATCAACATAGCAGATAGGGTGAATGCACAGAGTATTTTACCTTGGGTAGGGAATGGAGAACCAGAGGTCATAGGTTAATGGTGAGATGCAATAGATTTGATAGAACCTGAAAGGTAACTTTTTACGGTGGTGGGTATATGGAGGTGGGCACAATGACAACATTTAAAATATTATTTTTCAAAAATAAACTTTATTCAGAATAAAAACATTTACAAATCAATAACTATGCAAAACCTCTTCATACGTTCTCAGTGTCTAAACATTCAATAGTGTCATACTCAGTAGTGTTCTCATCTATCTTTAAACAAAGCGCACTCGCCACTCATGTGATTTCCCTTCCCTTGTATGAGGGATGTCCCTACTGGACTCTGCCCCTAGAAAAAATTTGGACAGGTACATGATAGGAAAGGTTTAGAGGGCAAATGGGACTAGCCTAGATGGGGCCCCTCGGTCAGCAGGGATGAGTTGGGCTGAAGGGGGGGGGGGGCTATTTTCCATGCTGTACGACTCGATTACTGTATCTCTTGCTCCTGTAGTTATTCCATGCACTTTTGTTCCATTGCAGTGTATGTACCAGCTGTTAAATGCAAACGTACTTTAATGCCAAAAATATGTCAAGCTTGTGTATGGATGATGTCCCCTGGGTTTATGAGATTGGAAGGTGAGTATCCTATTTAAACGGGGAAGGTGTGTGCTATTGTGTGTTATTTAAATGGGGAAGGGACATCCCTGTTGCCAGCTTCCCATGAACTGGGGCTTGGTTACCTTTGTGGGGACGGATTAGAGGCCCCCAACTCATCTCCTCTTCTCTTAGAACCATTTTCAGTAGAAATGTTGTTCATGTTATATATTTTAACTCCCCTTTCCAAATTTATGAGTCGTGCAGCGCAGAAACAGGCCCTTCAGCACACCACTTCCATGCAGACATTTTTTGCCCATGCACACTAATCCCATTCAGCCACATTAGCTAATTTCTAGCCTTCAAGGAATCACCTTCAAGGAACCATCAAGAGTCACAAGAGACTGCAGAAGCTGGAATCTTGACCAAAACACAGTGCTGGAGGAATCAGCAGGTCAAGCAGCATCTGTGGTGGAAATGGGCAGACTGAGGAAGGGTCCCGACTTGAAACATCATCTGTATATCCCCACCACAGATGCTGCCTGACCCAACAAATATTAGATTGTACTGCTCATCATGGGTATATACATTCTTTGCAATGTCAATTAATCAATTGCATGTATTTTTGAATGGATTTAGACGGACTGAATGATGAGCTTGTACAGGATTATAATGATTTATTGTTACACAGCCACCCTACCTTGTCAATGTGCTTGATTGTGTCTGAGGTGGATGACGTCAGTCATGTTTACAATTTTAGTGAAATCAAAGTCAGAAAAGTTTAAACAATAACACTGCACTTTAAATTGAGCTTCAAAGATGCAGATTTGTTTTTTAATTTATATCATTGATAACAATTTGATTTGCATATACCTTGCATTATTAGACTCTTTAGAATAACATTATATATTCCACATTACTTCATGTTGAGGAGTACTTATTAGAATTGATTTAATCGATTATCACATCTAATAACTGTCCCAGTGCATGGTCATCTTACTGAGGGTGACCTTACTGAAGGTGAAAATTGATCACAATTTTCCTATTCAGTAAACGCTCCTGACCAGAACACAGCCATTGACAGGGGGTGGCATCTGTTATGGTCCGTGCAACTAAACAGCTTCTCAATACTGCCTGCCTGGGGTCAAATGGCCACTTCTATGACGCAAATTAGGTCTGGTGCATTCGAAACACCACAGTAATCTTCAAGCAAAAATAAATTTGATTTGTATCTCAAGAATGGAGCAGGAGGTATGAAATTTGCCCGTATCCAAGAGGCACAGCCTGAAGTCTCCATCTCCCTTCATCTTCTGCAGGAATAAAAATCGCTTAAAACACATAAAGATGTAAACTCCCCAGACTCGCTCTGAAAGCATTGTAAACTGGTCAGTGGTGTATTTCACACCACAATTAGACAAGAATGTTGCATTTGAATGATCATCCATGCAGTTAGTTCTCGTTAAATCTTCAAAGAAAATTGAAGGCTGTTAGTAGGGTCATATAAACATTGAAAACTCGTGTGCCGATAGAACCATGAATGCTGTAGTTGTATTTGCATGGAGACTTCCAATGCTATTTTGTTCATGTTGTCTAGTTGATCTCATATTAATTAAGAATTTGTAATCAACTGTGATTTGCTATGTAATAATAGAATTAAGTTAAATCCTACCAGGACACCTTTGGAATTTATTGTCAGTTAATAGCCTAGATTTTTATTTTTACAAAGCCATGTCATTATCACAAAACTTTTGGATGGATGTTAAAATCCACCTGATTCACCAGCACCCTTCAGAGAAAATCTGTGACATGCGTGTGTCAGTGTGTATCTGTGCGCACCTGTGTATATTGACAAATGGCAAGTCACATGGAGGATGTTAAAGTGCCAGGCAAAGTCCATCTCCATCAAGAGACATTGCAAACATTTATTCATGACATTCAATGGTTTAACCTTCACTGAGTCCCTCCGCTATGAAAATCCATGGGTTTAAGCTTTGGATCAGAGACTGGGTATGCCAAAGTCCTTCTACCATCAACAAGACACTATTCAATCATGTCATCGAATGATGTCCTCTTGCCGTCATGAGTGATACTCCAAAAACATTCATCAAGCACAACGCCATCCAACACATAGCAACCAGTCATCTGGACCCACATCCGCCAACCTGAGCATTCATTCCATTTGCCAATAGTGTAATATTGTTTCAATGAGAAGCATCTACAAAGTGCACTGCAGTTGTCCTCCTTGCCTCTCCTACACCACCTCGTAAACCCATGAGCTGTACCTTCAAGAATGTAAATGGCTACAGGTACAGGGAAGCACCATCTACATGTTGCTCTCTATGTTCCACGTTACCTTGATTCGGAAATATATCACCGTCCGCCCATCATCACTTGGTCTACATCCTGGAAATCCACACCTGATAACGTTGTGAGAATGCTGTGAGCGTACCTTCTACCAAAGAGCTTCAGACATTGAAAAGGTGGCATCCCATCACCTTCTGAACAGGTTTAGTTTTTTAGGTTAGGGTTTATTATTAAATTATTAAAAGCTTTGTTTGTGTGCTATTTTGTCCCACATTTGATCATTCCTCCTTCTCCCTGTTCCCGTCGCACAAATGGGACAAAAGCCTGAAAGCGTGCACTGCCAGACTCAGGAACAAATTCTTCCTCTCTCTTATCAGCCTTCTGAGCCAGCCTTCCATAAGCACGTGTACTGTGCAACATTGGACTTTGTCTTCAGAACCGATGCTCTACAATGCTGAGAACAATATCCCACACTCTGTATCTTCCCCTTCACTTGACGTATTGTACTTAAGTTTGATTGTATTATCGTATAATATTATCTGATCTGTTTGGTTAGCATACCGAGCTATCTGAACAAAGCCTTTTACTTTACCTAAGTATAACTTGACAATATTAAACCAAACCCTGAAGCTAAATAATAAACTTAAATCTAAACCTAAACCAATCGAGTCAGGTGATACTATACATTAATACAATCTAGCCAAACACATTTACAAAAGATACAGTGATAAGAAAAATCCAACAGTGCAGATAATAATTAATTTCAAGTGGAAAGAAATTTTAAAGAGTAGGGCGATTGTATTAGATGATAGTTGATCCTCCTCTGGGACAGCTTGACAGTCACATTGCCCAGATCCTGAAAAAAAATGTAATAAAAAGATTTATTTATGGCTGATAATTATAGCTTGGCTTGGTCATTCAATGAAAAGTCCAAATTAGATCAACACTTTTATTAAAAGCAAAATCAGACACTTAATGAAATAGTTCCAGTCAAACCATTTCTCTTTCAGTATTCCCACACGCATTTACAAATGAAAAATATTGATCTGAGGTTGTGGTGTTCAGTGATTTTCAACTTATCACCTTGCATTCAATGCAATAAAACATAAAACAATGTAATGTTTTAGTGCATTGAATAGGTACAAGTTGGACATTCCTTTCAGAAGGCAATTCTTATTTCCTTTGAGCTTTTATAAAGCAAAGATTAATTTACCTTTGGATCATGTTCAGTACAGACATTGTAGGCCAAATGGCCTGTTCTGTGCCTCTCTATGTCCTGTGCTATTTGACCATCTTTTACCCTTATGCCTCTGCTTCTTTAGAAATTCATTGTCTATCTCATTTTGCTCTTCTTGACGTCTAATTATTTACACGTTCTTCCAACAAGAAATAATTAGCAGCGGACGTTGAATTTAAAAACTGAGAGAATCCATCTCAATACACAAATTTCAATTTAATTATTAAAGCACTGAGCTAATGAATGATCTCAAAGCTTCTCAAATCTACATCATGGCTGCTTATATTTTTAGTACAATTCAAAATGCATGAAAATACTGACCAGAACTTGTGGGGAAGGTCTCTTTACACTGAGAGAGCACAGCTTTAAGCTTAAAGAAGATGTAGAGGGTATGTTTTTGTTTAAACAGTGAGTGGTTGATGCCAGGAACGTGATGCCAAAGAACATAGTGGTGGTAGTGGTTGTGGTGGAGGCAGATATAATATACATTTAAGAGGCTTTCAGACAGGTGCATGGAAGGGATATGGATCCATGCAAGCAGAGAAAATTAGTTTAATTTGGTATCACGTTGAAGCATGGACACGGTGTGCCCCAAGGGCCTGTTCCTGTGCTGTAATGTTCTATGTTCGATGATTTTTTATTTTATTTAATCAGTCGGTAACAACTCACATAATCAAACAAAACCTGAAGCCTGGCTGGTAAAGCAAAAGGGATTTATGTGAGAGCCATTGAAAGAAGTAACATTTCATTGCAATCTTTAGTATAAACATATCACAATTTGTTTTGGAGACACAAGGAACCGCAGATGCTGGATGAATTGTATAGAATCCAAAGTGTTGGAGTAACTCAGCGGGTCAGGCAGCATCTGTGGAGGGAATGGACTGCCGCCATTTTTGGTCATGACCCTTCTTCAGACCCCAAGTCATATGTTTTATTCCATTGAATAGAAGAACCCAATGTTTCTGATATAGGAAGCACATTTTAGGGAGATTCAAGAAGAATGGTCAATATAGATGGAATGACTCATTCATTGCTTAATATTTCTAATCACTTCTATTCTTCAGATTCTTGAACTTGAAAGCCTGTTGGAAAAAAGACAAGTGAGTGATCAACCTCTCAAATCATAGCCTTACAGTGGTCCTAGACCAAATTGAAAAATGTTCAAAGAGAGGAAATTAAAGATATTGCACCAACTGGCTATTCAAACATCAAGAGAACACAGTGGTGAGTCTGTCTTTGTCACCAGTAGCCCACATTGTGCAGTGCAGTGGAATGGAGCACAGAAATCTATTCAGTCACTCTCCTCCTTTTCTCCTCCGCCTCTTCTCTCCTTATCTGACACCCATTTGACCTCTAGTCTTTATCACTTACTCTACCCATCAGCCAATAGTCCCCCCAATCTGTATCCACCTATCACTTGCCAGGCTTTGTCCCATTACAACCTTCTTTTCCAGCTTTCTCTCCCCTACTACAATCAGTCTGAGGAAGGGTCCCAACCTAAAATGTCGCCTGTTCACCCACTCCACAGATGCTACCTGACCCACTGAGTTCCTCCAACACTTTGTGCTTTATTCAAAATCCAATCATCTGCATTCTCTCGTATCTCCAGCTGAGCCACTTTGCCAGGGATTCTGATTGTTTTTCCCTCCTGCCTCAAGGACCAGGAGCACTAATGGTTTACACACCAATGGCCATCTCGGTGAACTCAACCCAAAAGCAGCTGTCTCTTGATTCTGCTCATTACACCTTCTCAGTTTTTGTTATTTACTTCTGTGCTATCTCGCATCTCTTCTAAGTGAGGCAACCGACATATATTAATGAAGTAATTAAATATGTGGGTGATATTTATCACAACACCTTTGTTCAAGGAACACTTCCAGTCTTTATGATGAATTACAAAATTCATGCAGCTCAGTGAATATCTATCTGGCCCAACCAGCACAATTCTGCACTAATGCTCCACTTGGGACGTACCCCAATTGTCCCCTACCACACCCTTCCACCATCCTGCAGCCTAAACTTTAATTCTTTATTACCTTTCCCTCTTGTTCATCTAACTTTTTATTAAGTGCATCTATTTCAATTTATCTCAGATACTCCTCCTGACACTAGGTTCTGCGTACCCATTACTCTCTGGATAAAGTGGATTTTCTGATATCATTATTGATCTCTTCAAAACTGTAATTTAGTTGCCTCCAATTCTGCTCTTTCCCACCTGCATAAGCACTTTTCTGCACTGTATAAAAAGCATGCATACTTCTGTTAGCAGTCACGAAGAACTGCGGAGGCTGGTTTTGCAAATAAACACAAAGTGCTGGAGGAGCCCGCTGAGTTCCTCCAGCTCTTTGTGTCATAATTGTATTCATTAGGTTACTGCTGCTATCTGTTTACGCCCTTTATAGTTTTAATGCTGGTTCACTATTTGATAGCTGTAGGCAGAATGGTTGAGGCATTCATTCTGCATAACAGGAGGGTGATGGTATACCCTCCATTATCCTGCATCCATTTCTCCCACTATCCTACCCATTCCATCACCCCATCCCCTTCCACCTACATCCCGGCTTCCAACTTCACATTTCATTCTCATTCTCTCCTTGTCTGACACCCTTTGGCCTTCCTTTCATCTCTCGCCTTTGTCCACCCATCTGCCATTCAAATTCCTTTCACCACTATCCACTGATCAGGTATGCCAGGTATGTCCCTTGCCACCTCTTTTCCAATTATTTCTCCCCTGCTACAATCAGCCTGAAGAAGAGTCCCGACCCGAAACGCCACCTCGCCATATTTCCTGACCCTCACTTTGTGTTCTACACTGGCCGAAATATTCCTCTCCTCCACCACCAGCGCTTTGAGTTCTTCGCCAGCCTAAATATTCCTCTTCTCCACCACCATTGCACAATGATTGCAATATTGTTCCATCTATCAAATATACTGCAGCTGACTGCACCTTCCAAACCTGCAACTTACTGCAGGTTCTTCCGGTGTACCTGCAGGTTCTCGTCTAAGTCACAAACCATTCTGATTTAGAAATACTTTGCCATTTCTTATCATCGCTGTGTCCATGTTCCTGCTGAGCAGCATTGTGAGCTCGCCTTCCTCAGAAAGTATGGATGCTTGCAAGATTGTGGTCACCACTGCCTTCTCGTGGGCAATATATTCTGGTCTTGCCAACAATATCTACAAACTGAAGCTTAATTATCCACATGAGTACCTCTGGTGCTGTTTGGGCATAACATATTGAAGTCATGTGAATCAATTGTATGTCAAAATAAACTTGTCGGGGCATTAATGTGGACTTAAGCGTCACAGAGTTACACCACATGGAAACAGAAGCTTCGGCCCAGCTTGTCCATACTGACTAAATTGGACCAGATTGCATACTGGGGTTGTCTCGTTTGCTTGCATTTTCCCCATCGGCCTCCAAACCCTTCCTGTACTTGTATCTGCTCGACTATATTTTATGTCCCATTTGTATCTCCGTTTATGGATTTCTCTCATTCCAGATATGGACTACCGTCTGAGTGAAAAGCTTTGCCCCTGAGGTCCCTCTTAAATCTCATCCCTCTTTCCTTAACTATGCAGTTCTGACACAGCAGTTTCACTGCAGTGAATGCTGTAATGTTAGGTGTGCAGTGGTGGATTAAAAACAAAAATGTCCTTTGATTTATCTGGAAAAACTCCAATGAGATGTTAACTGGGCTGTTCATTCACTATGAGCTGCTCTGTGCACTCATTCAGAGTCAAAATCTACTCCAAATTCTGCATTCAGATGATTTGTTATGTCTTCATGACAGCTTCAGACAAAAAAGTTGTGTCTGAGCAAGTGGCAGCAGTAGAGCTGCTGTCTTATAACGCCAAATATTCGGCTTTGATCCTGACTATGGGTGCGACGTGTGGAGTTTGTACTTTCCCCCTATGACTGCATGGGTCTTCTCCAAGTGCTCCAGTTTCCTCCCACATTCCAGAGAAGATGGTTTAAAGGTTAATTGGCTTCTGTAAAATGCCAGAAAAGTGGGATAACATGGAACTAGTGTGAGGGTGATCAATGATTGTCATGGACTCTGTGGGTTGCAGGCTTGTTTATACAGTGCATCTCTAAAGAAGGAAGGTACTCTGCTCAAATCCCATTCTAATAACTTGAGTATGAAAATTTGTGCTTCAGTTCCTGAGCTGTACCGAGGGGGTCAGTTGGAAGTGTCCTTTTACTGAGGGTTTCAACCGAAGTCCTGCCTGTCGTATCAATAGCTCAGTATGGTCAACAAAACAGCTTTCTTACCTAGAAAGAATACAGTTCATGAAAACCTTGGCAATCTTCATAAACCCTTTGACTGGAGTCCCAATTCTTACAAATATTAACATTGCTGTTACACTCTGTACCAGATTCTAGTGCAGTTTACATGAAGTTATCTACAAGGTCAGTTTGGAATGGTTGGTTGATTCATGGTGAACTCATAAACTTGAATATTTTTGTTGATCCTTTTCCTCTGTAGTGTCAAAAAAAAGACTGAACCAAGGTTTAGTGTAAGTTAATCTTTGTTAGCATGAAAGTTCCTTAAGAATGCAAACTCTTGATACCTTCACCTTTGATTCAAATTATTTTCCCGTCATAAACACCAGAGTGTTTACAGAAAGTTACACAAAGTGGTGGGCACTGGGTACTCTACATCTCAGTCTATCATGGGTGCTGACCTCCCCACCATCAAACGGATCTACAGGAGGTGCTGCCTCAAAAAGCAGCTAATATCATCAAGGATGCATAACCCTAGCCACACTCTCATTCACTCCTGCCATCAAAAATAAGGTATAGAAATCTGAAAACCATGACCAGCAGGGTCACAAACAGCTTCTTCCCAACAACCTTCTTAAACATTACAAACACAACTGAACTATGAACTATGAACTGTTTTTTTTGCACTAATATTGGAGTTTTTTAGTTTATTGAACTTTGTTTTGTTTCTTGTGTTTACAGACCTATTATACTGCTGCAAGTAAGAATTTCATTGGTCCGGTTTCAATATATATGACAATTAAACACTCTTGACTTGTGACACTTTTTTTAGTTTAGAGATAATTTGGAAACAGGCCCTTCGGCCCACTGAGTCCACACCAACCAGCGATCCCCATACACCACCGACATTATCCTACACATAGGGACAACTTAAATTTTTTAGCGAGGCCAAATTAACCTACAAACCTATACGATTCTGGAGTGTGGTAGGAAACCGGAGCACCCAGAGAAAACCCACATGGTCACGGGTAGAACGTACAAACACCATACAGACAGCACCTGTAGTCAGGATCAAACCTGGATCTCTGCCGCTATAAGGCAGCAACTCTACCGCATCGCCATCGTGCTGCTGCCCCACGGTGCTGCCCGCGGGTCTTGGTGCAATTAAATTCTTAGTTCACATGAAGCTCATGATTCACTGTTCCAGCTTTTCAGTTCTTGCACTAAATCACAAGACTCAGGGCTTGGAGTAAGTTACTACCCACGTAAATGAACTGGCCAGGTAAACTCTGTTGGTTATTCTTCTCTGAGCTTTGAACCCAGGGCTCTCCTTCTTGCAATGATTGTTTGCCGGGTTGTCACTGCCAATGTCTCGGACCTCCCTTCTTTCACATGATTTTTATGTCATTTTCAAAGGGAAGCCTTTGTTCCAACATTAGCCCATGTCTCTCATGACTCCGAAGACAGTTATTTCAAGTTGTCACTCATCCAAGGACTGAGTAAACATGACACATCTTCTTTCCTTATCATGCTCGAGGGTTTTTAATTATAATGTTGCCTGTTCCTATTTTTTCTTCTCATCATATAATCTCTTTACAAAATGATCTTATCTAGACTCCTTTAGCTGGTTCTTACTGTTTCTCCATGTCATGTCACACAACTATAAAGTGGTCTCTGGCTATGCTTTCACCATTTGTCGATCATGTGAATTTTCTTCACTGTATTTCTTTGCTTCTGTGGTCCCAACATTTTTCTTTCCCTCTCTCTCTCTCCCTCTCCCTCTCCCTCTCCCTCTCCCTCTCCCTCTCCCTCTCCCTCTCCCTCTCCCTCTCCCTCTCCCTCTCCCTCTCCCTCTCCCTCTCCCTCTCCCTCTCCCTCTCCCTCTCCCTCTCCCTCTCCCTCTCCCTCTCCCTCTCCCTCTCCCTCTCCCTCTCCCTCTCCCTCTCCCTCTCCCTCTCCCTCTCCCTCTCCCTCTCCCTCGCTCTTTCTCTCCCTCTCTCTCTCTCTCTCTCTCTCTATCTATCTCTCTCTCTCTCCCTCTCTCTCCCCCTCTCTCTCTCCCTCTCCCTCTCTCTCTCCCCTCTCTCCTCTCTCCTCTCTCCCTGTGTCTGTCTTTCTGTCTCTGTCTCTCTCTGTCTCTCTCTCTCTCTCTCTGTCTCTCTGTCTTTCTGCATGTCTCGCTCTCTGTCTCTCTCTGTCTCTGTCTCTCTCGTTTTCTCTCTCTCCCTCTCACACACTGTTTTACACTCACTTTCTCATTCTCTCTTTCTCACATTCCTATACTCTCTCATACGCTCTCTCATTCTCTCTCTCTCACTTTCATTCTCCCTCACATACTCTCTCACACTCTCACACTCTCACTCGTACTCTCTCACACTCTCTCACTCTCATACTCTTACTTACCATTTCTCATTCACTCTCACTCACTCTCTCTCGTACACTCTCCCTCTGTTTCACTCTCACATGCTTTCTATCATACTCTCCCACTATCTCTTATATTCTCTTTCTCTTAAATGTTCACTCTCCTACTCACTCACTCACTCTCTTGGGGCAAGCGGAGTGGCACAGCAGTAGAGTTACTGCCTTACAGAGGTCCAGGTTCAATCCTGACTACTGGTGCTGCCTGTACAAAGCCTGGAACAATGGAAGTCGGCTTTGAGCTGACTTCGTTCCAAAAGAGTTTCCTTAATTATGGCTTAATAACAGCAAAAAAACATACTTAAATTTTGGAAAAATGCAACCACACCAACGGTAAAAATGTGGATTTCAAATATGTCCGAAATGTTACACCTCGAAGACATGAGATTCGTCCTAGCAGGCAAATCAGACCAATTCTTAAAGATTTGATCTCCATTTATCGACATTACAAGCATAAGGTGCAACACAACTCTGGAAATAAACTGTTTCATGACCTGGTGAGGGTTGTGTAAAGATATGAAGTAGGTACATCTCTTTTATCTTATTTTCTTTATATTTTCCTTTTTTTATTTTTATTTTTCTTTCTTTTACTCTTTCTCGTGCTTTACGTCTTTATGGGCTCTTTCTTTCCACTTTTTCACGTACTATTAATATCACTATCTTATCTAACTTTCTCTATTTCTCTTTTTCTTCTTTCTGTTACTTTCCTATTATTAAAGTTTAAAACAAGAAGTGGTACATGAAATGTATTATGTTATTTTTGGTTTATACAATTGTCCATTACTTCTAATTTTAAAAAAATTTAAAAAAAAGTTTGGTTGTTCTCCCTGTGACCGTGTGGGTTTTCTCCAGGTGCTCCAGTTTCCTCCCACATTCCAAAGATGTGCATGTTTGTAGATTAATTGGCTTGCAGCCAAATTGTCCCTAGTGTATAGGGCAGCGTAAGTGTATGGGGTGATGGTTGGTCGGTGCGGACTTGGTGGCTGAAGGGCCTGTTTGCACGTTGTATCTTTAAAATCTAAAAGAAAATCCAAAAACATCTTTCACTCTCTCCATCTTTCACTCTCTCTCACTCACTCATTCACTCACTCACTCACACACTTTCACACTCCCACACTCCCTCTCTCACTCTCAATATCTCTCCCTCTCTCTCTCACACACTCTCACACACTCTCTCTCCCCTCTCACTCTTTCTCTCACACTCTAACAATCTCACTCCCTCTCTCTCTATCTCTCTCTCTCTCTCTCTCTCTCTCTCTCATCTCTCTTATCTCCCTCCCTCTCTCTCACTAGTGAGCAAGCCAGTGGTGTCATTCCAGAGTCTGTCAGGATACTAGACATCTTGTCTCTGTGTGTCCATGTTAGATATAAAGAGACTTTTTTTAAAAAGAGTTACATAGATCATTTTCATATGATTGACCTAATTTTCAAATAATTCCCCTTTGCAAATGAGGTGATTAGGGAGGTTTAATATTTAGTAACATTTTCATAGGTTTGTTCAACAGTGGGCAATAATACTGTCCAGTAAAATATGTGTTTGTGTGGATGTAGCAATTCAGTGTACATTTGTGATAATCCATTTGATGTAGGTCAATGTTATTGAGGAAGCACAAAGTACAAATAGGGCCAGAAGCAATAAGATGTTCAGCTATCTGTGACAGTGAAACTGTGTTGTTTGTGTATGCTGAAGAGAGATGACAAGATAAATCATGGGACTTCTGCCTCAATAAAATGTCACAGTGGAGATTCACAGGAGCAGGAGATTAAACTCCATGTTGGTTAAAACACCACATCTTTTGATCAAATCGGAAAAACATGCCTTGTTGTATATCTGGGCACTTGTTTCTTGGAAGTAATTATTGAGCAATGGATAATAATAGAATATTGACTGGCCTTGAGGGGGATACGACATATATTGCCTGAAGTAGATTCATATTGCCCGAGTCGAAGACGAGGGCAATATGGATCTAGTGAGGGCAATATATGTCGTATCCCCCGAAAGAGGACAGTCAATATTGTTATTATTACCCATTATCAGACATCTAGAGGAAAATCTCAACATCTCATATGATATGAATGTATCTATACATTTTCCAATATGCATTGCAACATTGTAAATAAGGGTACTAAAACCATTGCAACATTGTAAATAAGGGTACTAAAACAATTTAACATTTATGTTTCATTTACGTAATTTAACTCACCAAGATAAGGGCTTTGTAGATTTGACAATCTGTGACAATCTGAAGGTCGAACTTTTAAATTTTCAACACCAAAGCAAAGTTTTCAGTTCATGAAATCCAAAAGTTTCTTCATGCAACAATGAACATATCTACACTGTACAAGTTTGATTATGCTTTTAGTTATTGTTGAAGAAATTGCTGTTCGTCAAAAGTCGCGAACCTCTTCTCGCAAGAGGCTGCCATTTTGCTCGTTTTGTCGAGAACAAATTTTAAATTCCCCACGCAGCGTCACATTGCCAAGTTCCCGGATGTGAGACCAGGGGAATATAAGGCTATATTCCCCGCTGTTTTAACAGGTAAAGTCCATAGGCGTTCGCAAGAAAGGGGAATACAAGAAAATATTCCCCTGTTACCCCTGCTGGCAGTAAAAACGAAGGGAATACAATTTTGTAAAAGCATACCTCAGATGTGTGATATGGGTAATAATAGATATTTTTCCATTTTTGGCGTTAGCATGTAGAATTAAAATCAAGCTCACGTGTTTCAACTGGAAGAGATAGCCTTGCTCCTATATGACCAGTTCATACTTGCTACAGATGTGCCAGTGGGAATATATTGCGGAGATTTGCATTTAGGCTGGTGCCACAAAGAACTGCAGATGTTGGAATCTTGAGCATAACCCAAAGTACTGGAGGAATTCTGCGGGTCAAACAGCATCTATGGAGGGAAATGGACTGGTGATGTTTCAGACTGAAATGAATGAATGAATGAATGAATAAATAAATACATTATTTTCACATGTGACAAGTCACAGTGAAATTCTTTGCATGCATACCCAAGGTATGCAAATAATCGCCCATAAAGGGGGTTAAAAGTTCCAAAGTACCTGTGCCAGGTCCCCCTTTGTTCTCCCCCCCCCTTCTTCTCCTCACAGCGTTCCCCCCCACACCGAGTCCTCCATTGTTCATTGTTCTCCCCCCCCCCCCCCCCCCCCCCCCATGTCGGGTCCACATTCTTCTTCCCCCTCCCTCAAGGTGGTCTCAAATATTGAAATGTAAAATATTGTCCTGACAGTCGGTTTGCAGAGTATGGTTCCAAGTTATGGTCTTCTTTTGTCTTTCTTGCCATTGCATCTTCGTGTGAGATTGTATTTTTGTTTGTTTCTTTCCCTTTGGATTCAGCGTTGCTGCTACGCCTCATCATTGAAGACACACTGCCTGCTCACGTTGGCCCTCGGTGTCCCCAGTGAATCAGTCCATTCATCTCAGCTTCACAGTGACAGGAAAGGCTCTGTTTCAAAATGTGCGGTCAACAGGAAATGCAGGTGTGACTTTCCAGAAACTGTGTCGGGACTTTAATGATTCTGCCCAGGAAATCCTGCCATGCTTTTGACCTTTGTAATTCCAAACAATAATGCAAATTGCCTTGGGAGATGCAGCTGTATTTCCAAAAGGATCAGCAGGAAATCCCTTGTGCATGAGTAACATGAATGCCAAGAAGCCAGTTATAGCCTTCACTGCAAAGTCTACATCCCATTATAAGCAAACGGTGAATTAATAGACAAAGTCTCACACATTTCTTAATCCCAATATCTAATCTTTACATACCCTCACTACCATAACAACCCTTACCCCTCACAGTGCATGACACCATTACAATATAAGAATATGACAAAATATTTGGACATTTCATATATTTATGTCCTTGATCCAGCATAATTTCCAGCAGAGAAAATCATAACTAGCTTCTCTCCTTCTCTAGAACATATCTTTCCTCACCTCCACCAGGGCCATTGGCACCTGCTCCAACACAGTGTGTAAATATTGGTTTGTTGATTGGAACCATACCTATCATGGATATCGGAAGGGGAAAAGAGAAATAGGTAGTGAAGAAGCATAATAATGACTTTTTTTAAGTTGGTGATAGAGATTAGACACTAAAAGCTGGAGTAACTCAACAGTCAGCATCTCCGGAGAACGGAGATTTGCTGTGAGAACGGAGAGGATGAGAAGGAGTTTCTTCCCAGAGGCCATTTGGACTATAAACTCCTATCTCACCAGGGACTAACTTTACTAACTTTACTGTACCACAATACCGCCACAATATTTAATATGAAAAAGAACATGTGATTCTGTTCCATTCTGTTTGTAGTTTGTTGGTTGTTTGTTTGTTTTTTGCACAAAGTCCGCGTGCATTGCCACTTTTCATTTCATTGCACATCCCGTATGTGTATGTGACGAATAAAATTGACTTGACTTGACTTGAGAAGAGGAATAGGTGACTTTTCGGGTCAACACCGAGACCCTTCTTCAGACTGACAGTCGGGGGAAAAGGAAGTGAGAGATATAGACGGCACATAGAACAAATGAGTGAAAGATATGCAAAAAACTAAATAGAGATTGTTGAACGAGGACAGGTGGGACTTGAATCGGGGGAGTGAGTTTATTGATATAAATCTCATCAATGGATTCAGAACCATGCTGCGCATGGCTTGAGGTAAGATAGTTCCTATCAAGGCCACAACCATCTCTTTCGAGTTGATTAAAACATAGCAAGACACAAGCTGCTGGATGAACACAGTGGGTCAGGTAACATCTGTGCAGCGAAAACACAGGTGATATTTCGGATCAGGACCTTCTTTAAGACTGACAAAGTCAAAACATCATCTGCCTATTCCTTGCACAAACGGACATGCTGAGTTCCTCGGGCATTTTGTGTTTTGCTCAAGATTCTAGCATCTGCAGTTCTTTGCATTAAACATTTCAATGCCTGCCCAAGTTAGTTTGTAGCCGTTGGCTCCGTTTGAGCATCTCTTCCTTCTGAAAGATGTGAATCAGTTTCTGTTGTGCAACATGGGTGTATGACCATAAGTGGTGAATAACGGGTAGTTCACACAAACTATAAGATGCTCTGACTATGAGTGAATGTTGGAGGAGATGCAAAGGTGGAGAGATATTGCAAGGTGCATTGAGACCATTCAACTAACTGGCAACATTATAACTGGACCACAATGCCAGGAATTCAGCAATGGGGAAGCAGTAGCAAAGGTACAAGTGTCTTTCATTACCATATTGTGTATAACCAGCCTTAACTCTGCTGTGTGCTGCACTTTGCCACTTAGGGTCATAGAGTCATAGGGCATGGAAACAGGTCCTTCGGTCCAAATCGTCCATGCTGACCAAGATGCCCCATCTAAGCTAGGCCCACTTGCTCGTGCCTGCCCCTTATCCCACTACACCATTACTATCCATCCATCTGTCCAAATGTCTTTTCAATGTTATTATCACTTATCTACCCACTATCCATCCCACTGCACCTCACTACTACGACCAATGTCAAATGATGAGCAATTGCCAGGCGATAGTGCACTGTATAATGATGTGTGAGAAAATCCTTAATTTCCTCTTTAATGGAACACAATAACGCTCAAGAGCCTGAGCTACAAGGAGAGGTTGGGCAGGCTATGACTATATTCCATGGAGCACAAGATCCTGAGGGGTGATCTCATAGAGGTGTGTAAAATCATGAGGGGAATAGTTAAGATGATTGAACAGTCTTTTACCCAGAGTAGGGAAAACAAGAACTCGAGGACATCAGTTCATCTGAGAGGTGGATAAAATATAATGGCAACCTGAGGGGTACATTTTTCACACAGAGGGTGGTAGGTATGTGGACAAGCTACCAAGAGGAAGTAGTAACTTGAGGCAGGTACTATAATCACATTTAAGAGACACGTGGACAGGTACATGGATAAAAGCTTTTAGAGGGATATGGGCCAATGTGGGCAAACGGGAATACGGTGGGCAAACAGTGGAGCATTTTGATCACCATTGGCTTGTTGGGCCAAAGGAACAGTTTCTCTGCTAATGACTCCATGACTCTATTAGCTGCCTATTCATCCCATGAAAATATTTGCAATTGAAAATACATTTTTTGAGTGCTGAAATGTCACTTTAACAGCCATGAAATTAAGTGTGAACTATGATTTTTCTTGAAGAACCGTTACATTAATATTCGGCAATTTGTTGCAGCAGTTTCACTAATAGGTTTTGCCATTAGTCAGACTTTTCTTCGCATGGTTAGGTGTTAACAATTTTTTGTCTGCCAAATTGTTGAAAGTGTAACCTGTTAAAAATACGGCAAGAAAATAAAAGCATTTGGGGTCTCGGTAAACAAGATAAGCAATCATGTATTTCCTTAACCAATTGAATTACGAGGCAACGCATTAAACAGCATTGAAAGTAGATAAGGTGGTCAAGATGGTTTTCGGTACATTGACCTTCATCATTCAGGGTATTGAGTATCGAAGTTGGAATGTTATGCTACTGTTGTACAACATGTTGGTGTGGCTGCATTTGGAGTGCTCAGTATAGGTCACCCTGCTGTAGGAAAGAGTCATTCAGCTGAAAAAAATGCAGAGATTAAACAGGGATGTTGCCAGGACTCGGGAGCTTGTGCTATAGGGAGAGGTTGAACAAGCTAGGACTTCATTCCTTGGAGCACAGAAGGCTGTGGGGTGATCTTATTGAGGTGTATAAAATCATGAGAGGAATAGATAGGGTAAATACATAGTGTTTTACCCAGAGTATGGAACTTAAGAACCAGAGGACATGGGTTTAAATGAGAGGGAAAAGAGGAACCTGTGGAGCACCTTTTTCACACAGAGGGTGGTGAGTATGTGGAACGAGCTGTCAGAGAAGCTAGTTGAGGCAGGTACTATAACAGCATTTGAAAGATATTTGGTCGGCAAGCTGGAGTGAAGGGCCTATTTCCACACTGTTTGGCTCGATGATTCTATGACTGACTGGAAGCTATGTCCATTCACTTTGCAGATGCTGCCTGACCTGCTGAGTTCCTTGCAGGTACTTTGGATTTTGCTTAAGAAACCATCATCTGCAGTTCCTTGTGTCTCTGTAAATTAGATCAGGTAGGTTCAGTCTCAAGCCAAGCTTTGCAGGAGAAATGAAGATTAATCATCATTTTTAAATCTACAACAACAATTAATACTTGAAGGAAAGAAGTTCCACATGTTTAATATTTAATTTACATTGCCAGTGTGGTTGACTGGCAGACATTAATAGCACATCATTAACGTACTTAGGATGTAAATGTCAAGTCTGAGCTTTCTCTACTTGCTTTATTTACTAGGCGAATATATCAAAATCATAAGCTTCAAAGCATTTCAATGATGTGGCAGTCAGCAGGAAGCCGTTATCTCAAATGTAGCAATGGACAGCCACATCTTAGATAGTCACTGTTGGATATTTGCATTAACCCAACTCTCTTTCCACGCCCTGGACTTACTGCCGCATTTGTGTGGAACAGATGCAAAATATCATTCACCTCAATATAATTATAAGAGAAAAGCACACACTAGCTTCCTCTGTTGGTGCGGCACAGGGGCGCAGCGGTAGAGTTACTGTCTTAGAGCGTCAAAGACACAGGTTCAATCCTGACTACGGGAGCTGCCTTTATGCAGTTTGTATGTTCCACCTGTGACCACGTGGATTTTGTACGGGTGCTCCGGTTTCCTCCCGCACCCCAAAGATGTACAGGTTTATAGGTTAATTGGCTTTGGTAAAATTGTAAATTGTCCCTATAGTGCTAGTTTACAGGGTGATTGCTGGTCGGACCTGATGAGCCTTACAGAGAGAGTGGTGGGTGCCAGGAACGCGCCGCCAGGAGTGGGGGTAGTAGCGGCATATATGATAGTGGGATTTAAGAGGCTTTTAGTTAGGCACATGGATATGCAGGGAATGGAGTGATTATGGATCTTGTGCAGGCAGAAGACATTAGTTTAACTTGGCGTTGTGACTGGCACAGACATTGTGGGCCAAAGGGCCTGTTCCTGTGCTGTACAGTTCTATAGACACAAAATGTTGGAGTAACTCAGTGGGACCTGCAGCAACTTCAAGATGTACCGTGCCTCCATTAAATTATAATTCTCATTTGTAATTCTAGTTTGAAAATTATACATAATTACTGGAACTTTAAGAAAAGCATAAAAAATATAACCAAGACATTTTTCATTTATGAGCTGTCACAAATTTCTGCATGAATAAGATAACAACCGATTACAAATTGCTGGTTCTTCACACTGAGCAAGAGAATTAATTTAGTTAAATAACATACCACAGACAACCAGTTGTGGACAAGTCATTGGGACAAACAAAGGTCCTTTGATCTTTTGGGATAAAATGTTTGTTTTCTCAAACAATACCCTTTTGTACTATTTGCATCACAAATAGCAACAGACTTTTCTTGTTTTCTTACAAAGGTCCATTGAAGCTTCACTGTCAGAAAAACAACAGTTTGTATTTCTAAGGCACCTTTAACATCGGCACTAAGGCACTTTTGAGATCCATTATCAAATACAAATTGATATCGTCACATAAAGAGATGTAAACACAGATGAATTTTATAAAGAGCAGATTAAAGCCAGAAAAGCAACAAAGTGTAAGAGTTCATTCCAAAGATGAGGGAACATGTAGAAACAAGGAACTGCAGATGCTGGTTTGACAAAAAAAGATATAAAGGGCTGGAGTAATTCAGTGGGTCAGGCAGCTTTGCTGGAGAACATGGATAGGTGTGGTTTCGGGTCAGGACCTCTTCAGAGTTTGAAAGGCACAAGGATATTAAAAAAAATATTTGGACAGGTACGTGGATAGGACAAGTTTCAAGCGATATGGGCCAAATACAAGCAGGTGGGACTGGGTGCAGATGGGGCATGTTGGTCAGCATGGGCAAGTTGGGCCAAAGAGCCTGTTTCCATGCTGTATGACTCTATGACTGGTCACCTGTCCATGTTTTCCAGAGATGCTGCCTGACCTGCTGAGTTACTCCACCACTTTGTGTCTTTTCTAGAGATGAGGGTATATATAATTGATGACATGGCATAAGCACCCGGGCAACTTAATTAAAGACTCCACTAAAGTAAGAGAGGAAAAATGAAACTATCTCAGAAAGTTGTTGGAGACCCAAGAGACTACAGACGGTAGGATCTGGAGCAGCAAACAATATGCTGGGGCAACTCAAAGGATCAAGCAGCATCTGTGGTGGGAAATGGACAGTCATCCTTCCTTGGAGCGCAGGAGGCCATGGGGTGATCTAACACACGTGTATAAAATCATGAGGGAAATAAATAAGGTGATGCACAGATTTTTTTGCCCAGAATAAGTGGAATCAAGAACCAGAAGATATGTTTAATGTGAGAGGAGGAGAGTTTAATAGGAACCTGAGGAGAAACATTTTCACTCAGTTGTTTTTTTTTAACCAAAATAAAATTAATTCCGAATAAAAACTGTGCAAAAACTCATCAGACATTATCAATGTCTATACATTCATTAGCGTCAAACTGTCTAGCATTTGCAGCTAGCATTAAACAAACCAAAATGCTCTTGCTACTCATGTGGCCCCCTGGGATGGTATCCATTTCCTTTGTTTTAGTGGTGTTCCCACCAGAATCAGTCCCACAATGTCCAGCAGCAGAAGGACAGGTACATGGATAGGAAAGGTTCCAAGTGATATCGCCAAAAGCAGGCAAATGGGGCGAGCTAAGGTAGGGGTACTTTGGTCGGCAGGGACGAGTTGGGGTGAAGAGCATGTTTCTGTGCTTTATGACTCTTTGACTCTAACGGTTGGGCTCCTTTATCTGGACAAAGAGTAGAATGGAGAGTTGGCAAATGATCGGTGGGTTCCCAGCTGAGGAGGTGTTTATTGGCAGATGGGATCGGGTGGGGAAGGGAAGGATAGAGATAGCGATGGACACTTGGAAGGGATTATCTGAGACAGTATTTGGTGGAATCATAGGAAAGGAAGACGGGGTATGGAACCAAATAAGGAAGGTATGGTGGGCAGATAGTGACTCTGAGGGAGGGGTCTGAGTGGGAGGAGTGTGTGGATGAATGGACAGATGGATTGGATAGGGGAAGGAGGAGAACTGAGTCAAAGGGCCACTGGTTAAAATAAAGACATGGAAAATGAGAAAATTGGTAGATCAGAAGAGAGAAAGGGACAGAGGGGGAGCAGCTTACCTGGAATTGGAGAATTCAACTTTCACACTGTTGAGTTATAGACTACCCAGGCAGAATGTGAGGTGCTCTTACTCCATTTTACATTTGGCCTCACCCTGGCAGTGGAGTATTTTCAGGAAATTTGCAAGCACCTAAAAGACAAATTGGGTCAAGCAGCTTGTTTCCATGCTGTATGACTCTATGACTCGATGATTAGGTCCAACAGGACCACTTACGCAGCCCAGTGAATTTGGCAGTGAATGCCTAATCTAGTTGTAAACCATATCCATTATTCTCAATCCTCAGATTTAAAGAAGAGAAATTAATTGAGCACTAGCACAAAGGGCCAGATAAGAGAAAGCAACGTTTTTAATAGAGAACAGATAATCGTTGTCTGGTGGAACTCAGGAGGTCAATCAGCAATCTGTGAATGGAGTAGGCCAGTGACGTTTGGGGTCTGGACCTTTTTTCAGACAGAAGGTGGAGGTTGATGCAATTGACCAGTGTTAGCTGCGGAAGAATTATGGTGCATTGAGGAATGAAGTCTGATGGTTGGAATTTGGAAATTGTAGAGCGGAGATGCAAGGAAGGAATGAAAGGAGTGGGAAGAGAGAGGAGGATGAAGAACAGTAGAAGGAATAATCAGAGATTGCTTTTTTTTTTAATGGGTCCGGTGAACCCTCACAAATTGGCAATATTAGAATGGAAATGTGTGGAATTTATATGTGGAGAGAGAAACGAAAGTAGCGCAGGAGAGAAACATGGCAGGAGAAATTGCTGAGAGTGAGAAGGTACTCCTAAAAAATGATGCAGGACAAAAGAAAGGAGTGCAGCGTAGGTTCACAAGGTTAATTCCCAGGTTGGCGGGACTGTCATATGTTGATAGAATGGTGCGGCTGGTCTTGTAGACTCTGGAATTTAGAAGGATGAGAGGTTATCTTATTGTAACATATAAGATTATTAAGGGATTAGATATGCTAGAGGCAGGAAACGTGTTCCCGATGTTGGGGGAATCCAGAACCAGGGGCCATAGTTTAAGAATAAAGGGTAGGCCATTTAGAACAGAGATGAGGAAAAACGTTTTCACCCAGAGAGTTGTGAATCTGTGAAATTCTCTGCCTCAGAACGCAGTGGAGGCCAATTCTCTGGATGCTTTCAAGAGAGAGTTAGATGGAGCTCTTAAAGATAGCGGAGTCAGGGGATATGGCGAGAAGGCAGGAACGGGGTACTAATTTTAGATGATCAGCCATGATTATATTGAATGGAGGTGCTGGCTCGAAGTGCAGTATTGTCTATAAAAGAAATGACGATATTTGTGAGGATTCTTTATGGAACTTGATGATGATGAAAGGATCAATGACATTGTAATCACTATAGTTTGAGTTAAACTCTTCACCAAGTACAATACATATTTATTCATCAGCATAATACAGCAGATGAATCTGTTTGACCACTGTTTTGCTAAATATGTAATCAATATAAAATATATTCTGCAATACAGTATAATTTCTTTGTGAAACAATTAATTGGGCCTAGCAGTGTGTGGAGATGGTAAAGTTTTACCCTTAGCATTAAGAATGAAAAAAATCAGCTATCGGGTTAACAGGAATTGATACTTTAGTGCTCAAAATTAGAATGTCTATTTGAGAAGTCATTGTTTTACCAAGAGCATGACATGTGATTGGAATGGTATGAATTCACTAATTCAGGACTTGGTCCTAGCCTTAAACCAGTGGATCAGCTGGGTTACGACACAATGAACCGATTCTGTAAAAGGTCGTATCAACCATCATGATCACGAGCAAGGGTACAGAATATTGGAATGATTAATGTTTTGATGTGGAAGAATGAACACTGTCTTTATCTCATTGCACTAAAGCCAGTATTTGCTGTGTTTTTGTTTGCTAGGCTGTTCTACTCATGTTCAGATGTATTGCCTTGCGCAGATGAGTCACTAACGTTATTCCCTGCATCATGAATGGTACATGGAAAAGTTGTAATGCAATAAAACTAAGCAGTTAGCTTGTTGAAAAACATAGGTACAACACATGAACAGGTCCTTCAGCCCATAATGTCCTTGTTCAACATGATACCAAGTTACACTAATCGCTTCTGAAGGCACGCAATCCATATTCCCTGCACTTATCTTAAATGCCACTATCATGTCTGCCTTCAATACCACCCCTGGCAGCACATTCCAGGTACCCATCACTTGCTGTGTAAAAAACATGCCCTGTACATCTCCTTAAAACTTTACCCCTTTAAAGCTACGCACTCTAGCCTCTGAAATTTTCACTCTGGGAAAAAGATTCTGACTGCCTACCTTCTCCGTTGCCTCCCATAGTTTTATATCATTCTATCAGGTCTCCTCTCAATCTCTGACAATCAATTCAAGTTTGTCCAAACTCTCCTTATATCAAATATCGTCTAATCAAGGCAGCATTCCGATAAACTTTTTCTGCACACTTTCTAAAGCCTCCATATCCTTCCTGTAATGGGACAACTGGAACTGCATGCAATACTCCCAATGTGGCTTAATCAAAGTCCTACAAATCTGCAGCTTGACTTCCTGACTCTTATACTCAATGCCCCAACTATTGAAGTCAAACAAACCATCGCCCTCTTTACCACTCTATCTGCTTGCGTTCCTACTTTCAGGGAGCTATGGACTTGGACCTCGAGATCCCTCTGTGCATCAATGCTGTTAAGACTCAATAACATTTATAATTTGGACCATGGCACAATGAAATGCAGCTTATCATTTAAAAAAAAAGGATAAAGAACATGTTTACATAACAGACCAAGAAGAAGACACATTCCACAGGTGCCTTGAACAAACTTGCCCAGGTGGACCAAGATACCCCATGTAAGCTAGTCTCATTTACCCACGTTGGCCCACATCCCTCTAAACCTTTCCTTTCCATGTACCTATTAAAAAGCATTTTAAATATTGTTATTATACTCAACTATCTCCTCTGGCAGCTTGTTCCATTACCCACCACAGAGAGCTTGTTCCATATACCCACCACAATGTTACAAAGAGAGAAGTAAAAGTTGTCGTTGTAACAGAGAGCAAATGAGATTGGAATGTCCGTGCATGCTCAAAGAGGGTGCTTAGACTGTGAATATTCCAGCACTGTACAGCCTGACAGACTAATGAGATAAATGGATGGAATGGTAGTGAAGATGCAAACTTTGGCTCAGACGATGATGGATCTTCCCAATCCAAACAGAGAATGCAGGAAATAAGTGACCAGGCAGCATCTGTGGAAGGAGAGAGATGGTTTATGTCCTGGGTCAGAGATATTTTATTGAAACTGTTTCCAGCATTTTATATTTCTATTTCAGATTTCCTGCATCTGCAGGTCTTTTTTTTAGATTTGTTGTCTTCCCAGTGCTCATTTGGAAAAAAAAAAAAAATTTTTTGAGCACTGCTCAACCAAGACTGATTATTACCTATATAAGGGAGTTTTACTGGGCAATATTAGTTGGTATTTTGATTGGTCAAAAAACGCGCAGTTTCCAGCGGGCAATATTACTTGGTATTTTTCTTCTTCCGGGTTTCGCCATTGACTTTACGTAGAAAAACTGCGGTCAATCACAAAGCTCCAAGTGTGAATCTTAGGAATTATTACCTATATAAGGTAGTTTTACTGGGCAATTTTAGTTCGTATTTTGATTGGTCAAAAAACGCGCAGTTTCCAGCGGGCAATATTACTTGGTATTTTTCTTCTTCCGGTTTTCGCCATTGACTTTACGTAGAAAAACTGCGGTCAATCACAAAGCTCCAAGTGTGAATCTTAGGAATTATTTTAATTTACGTGGGGATAGGTAATAATTATAATATTGACTGGCTTCTTTCGGGAGACACCAGGAAATATTGCCCGCACTGAAATCATATTGCCCTCGTCTTCGACTCGGGCAATATGATTTCAGTTTGGGCAATATTTCCTGGTGTATCCCTCAAGGCCAGTCAATATTATATAAATGTCAGATGAAGACACAAGACCCATCGTCATGGTGCAGGGTTTCAATGGAAAGGTTGGCTATCCTTTTGCCTCCACAGTTGCTTCTGGACCTGCTGAGTTCTTCCTGTAGATGTTGTTAGCTGGGTGTGAGAAAACCTTTCTAAAAGCTAAGGAGCAGTGCATTAATTAAGAGCAGTAATGAAGAGGTCGAATCCTGAGGTGTTACTTCACACACATGAAGAGGAACCATGCAGTTGACAAGGATGCTGATCGAGCTCAGGGCCGCTGGAGATAATCTGGGTATTTCGAGACATTCGGTGGGGAATGAGGTGCGGGCAGCTCCACCTACATCAGTAGCAGAGAAACCTTGAAGGAGTATTGTATGGCCAGCCACATCAGTGGCTGCAAAATAACTGGGGAGAATAAAAATTGAACTTTGGGACAGTCGCAGAGATAGTCAAGCATGTGATCCCTTGATGAGGGAAATCGAGCAGGTGCAGAAATTTAAATTGGACTGTTTGCAGAGGGGTGCATACATGCACATATGTTTTAAGTTTAGGTTTATTATTGTCATGTGCACCGAGTTACCATAAAAAGCTTTGTTTTGAATGGTATCCAAGCAGATTAGAAATTCCGAACATTAATACTATCGTCAAGCACTACAATAGGTAGATCAAAGGGGAAAATACAGAGTGCAGACGATATCTCTCAACATTGCAGCACATTAGTTGCATTGACAAAGCCCAATGTCCGCAATGAATTAGAGATGAATTGGACAGTACCCTCGCTTATGGGAAGACCATTTAGAAGCCCGATAAAAGAGAGAAAGAAGCTGTCCTTGTGTCTGGTGGTGTGTGTAGTTTCTGTAGTTTCTGCCAGACTGGAGCAGGCAGAAGAAGGAATAACCTTATTGGGACAATTAAGTCTTTGATTATGTTGGCTGCTTTTCTGGGGCAATGGTGGTAGGCCTGGGCTACATCTCTGCAATTTCTTGCTGTCTTGGCCTGAGCTGTTTCTAAACCAAGCCATGATGCAATCTGACAGCATCTTTCTGTGGTGCATGTGTACATATGGTACATACGTGTAGATATTGTACACATTTGCATGCAACTGACATGAGTGACCTGAGTAGTCTTTGAGGCACCGGCATTCCCACTTGCCAAACCCACTTCCCCTTTCAGAATTCTGATCAAGGGATTCATACAAGGAGACAGCAGGGGAATCCCAAAGAGCAGGGCATGGAAAAATAAGTCAATTTCAAGGATTTTAGATGAAAAATGTAACCCTTTATCAGAGTATTTGTTGCGATGCTATTTTAAAATATTGAGACTGAAAGGTTCAATTGAAATAGTATTTTATTTTTAGCAACATGGTAGAAAACTAGGCCACTTAAAAACAACTCTGCTCCTGCCTTAGATCATTTTCCTCACGGTAGCTTTTAGGTTTAGGTTGCGGTTCAGGTTTATTATTGTCATGTGTATTAAGTTACAGTGAAAGGTTTTGTTTTGTGTGCTATCCACACAGATCAGATAATATATATAAGTGCAATCAAGTCAAACTCAAGTGTAATAGAATGAATGAAGGGAAAGAAACAGAGTGCAGGATATCTATAGAGTCCAAGGATCTGACTGCATTGTAGTGCACAGTTCCAGAAACAATGTCCAATTTCCATTATGGGGCAGAGGCGAATTGTACAGTATCCGAGCTCTTGCGATACATGCCAAGATTTTTGTCTGCATGTTTCCTAATTGTACATTTTCCAATTTCCTCAGTTTCATTCTCTTCTCTTATTCTACCAAGAGTAGTGCAGCTGATAGAGTTGCCGAATCATTATGCCGAGACCCCGATTCGGTCCTGACCTCGGTTGCTGTCTGTTTGGAGTTTGCATGTTCTCCCTGTGACCACGTGGGTTTTCTCTGGGTGCTCTAGTTTTATGCTATATCCCAAAGATGTGCAGATGTGTAAGTTAATTGACCACTGTAAATTGCCCCAGTGTGCAGGGCACGGATGAGAAAGTGGGATCTATACTGTATCTTTCAATCAAATCAAAAAATAATTCTCAATGCAAACAACAAGCAAGTAACCCACTCCCTACCCGACATTAAAATATTAAGACCCCTGCATTGAAGGTGAACTTGTATTTATTAAAAAACTCGGTCACTTTAAAAACGACTTTAAAGAGCTGGAAGGAATGAATAGACATGGTTTCCAGTTTGAAGAATGAATGGGCCACCAGGTCTGAAGAAGACTTGCATAGAGGAACTCATATCTGTAATATCTGTACTATCTGCTCTGGCAGCTGACAGATCACTGCCTAACGCTACCAGAGACCTGGGTTCAATCCTGACCCCCTGGTGTGCTGTCTGCATGGAATTTGCACATGTTCCCTGTGACCTTGTGGGTTTCCTCCAGGTACTCCACCATTCACTCTCACCAAAAGATATGCAGGTTTATATATTAATTGGCCTCTGTAAATTGCACCTAGTGTGTAGGGAGTGGATGCAAAACTATGATAACATAGAACTGATGTGATCAGGTTAAGCTGGTCAGTGTGAACTCAGTGAGCCAAAAGGCTGTATCTTTCAATAAAGCAATCAATATGTGGATAAATAGCATCAAAATATAACATTTTCAGAGTGTTTGTTGCATTACATTGGGTAAAATTCATAGCAATAGCTATCGGATCATGTTGCATAATTAATCTTTTCCCATTCAGAGCACAGCAGGCAGGACTGTGTCCAGACAGCACAAAATACACCGATATGAAGCTTTTTAAAGAGGACATGCCTTGTGGCAGAACTGTAGCCAGTCAGAATACTGCTAGTGAAAGTGATCCAGGAATATGAATAATGACACAACATAGGATGGAGTAGGTTCCAAGCTTTCTGTAAGAAAGACCATGGGGCTTGGGAAAACGATTTGGACAGGAAAAGATATGGCATATCCGTAGAAAGCCAGTCAGTCTTCCCGATACACACTGGGAAGACCGATGTATCAATATTGATACATTGCGCGACCTGTGTATCAATAATTAGGTGTGTAGTCTTAAGGAGCTGGAGGCAGCGCACCAGTAAAGGGGCTGTCCCACTTGGGCGACCTAATTGGCGAGTTTAGAAGAGTTTAAAAAAATGACATGTTGAAGACCTTCGACTATGTTGAAGACCTCCGTCGACCTCCTACGACTATGTTGAAGACTAGCTACGACTAGCTACGACTAACTTCGGGAAAATTGGACAGCGAATAGTGGAGAGTGAAGACAACCTCCTTCGATCTCCTTCGACCATTCTTTGACCTCCCTTCGACTATGATGAAGACTATCTACGACTACGTTCAATTACCTTCGACTACCCTCGATTACCTATGACTAACATGCCGACCTCCTACGCCCTACTACGACTAAACCTATGAGTAAAAAAAGTATCGATTTTTTCCACGACAACCTTTTTTTACATATTGAAGAAAATGCCACGACCAAGCTAAGGCCTCGAGTACGCGGAGACCATTCTCGAGACTGAAGGAGAGTTATGAAGACCTCCTACGACCTCGTGTAGACCATGCTGCATGTTTGAGTCGAGGGCATACTCACCAGAACTCACGGATTAGGTCGCCCAGGTAGGACAGGCCCTTAAGTTCAACAAGCTCACACATTTAATCAACATTACCGAAAGCTTCAGATCCTACTGGTTGTATTTCTAGCCCCAAGCACTCCATGATGCACCACTCCCCATTACTCACTTGTTAACAATCCCAATGAGTCCTGACTCATACCTAACATTTATATGCTTCACCACACCCTCAACACTTAACATTTCTGCAAGCCTCATCCCCACTCATTACCAGATATTCCAGGTACATCTGAAGAGACTCGGCAAATGTGCTTCACTCTCATGGGACAAGGATATGCACAACCATAGGTAGCAGGAAGTAACCAGATGAGGACATGTGTCCATGGAAATTCTAACCTTTGTTTACGAGAACACATTGGCTGCCATTGGAAATCTCATTCGTTAGGCTTAAGGTATTGCAACATATATCTAAAACAAAAACTGTGCAAAATCTCTTCAGACATTCTCAGTGTCTATACATTAATTAGTGTTGTATTTGGTAGTGTTCACAACTACCCTTAAACCAAGCATGCTTGCCACTCTTGTGGCCTCCTGGAGTGATATCCCTTCTCTTGTTTGATGGGTATCCCCACTGGGCTTTGCCCTTCAATGTCCCACAGCGGAAGGACCCCGTGACTGTAGTCCAAGACAAGGTGGATATAAATGTCACACATCCATTTTTTCCACGGATTTTTTGCCTGACCCGATAAATTTCTCCAGCACTTTGTGTTTAACTGAGTTTGGGCGGTTGCGATTGTGACTTTGTGTTACTTTTCAAAAGGTCTTCCAGACTGCTACTCATGTCCAGCAACTGACCCTCCCACATGTATCTAAGATTACTACAGTGCTCTGCCCATTGGGAGTGGCTCAAGGGGAGGCAGATCTGCAGTCTTCACTCAGCCAGTCAGCATTTCTGTTCCCTGTTATCAAACCAGCCCTGAGCCACTTAACGTCATTCATAAAAGTCTACCCAGCTGAAAATCAGTGTCTTTTTGAGGGTATTGTCTGCCATGCAGGAATATCAGCAGAGGTAAAAGTAGAACAGAGGATAGAAACTCGGAGGATATAAGGATGACACAAGGAACTGCAAATGCTGCGATCTTGAGTAAAACACAAGATGCTGGAATTGATCAACGGATCAGGCAACATCTGTGGAGGACATGAATAGGCAATGTTTCAGGTCTGGATCTGTTTTCATACTGATTGGGGCAGTGGAAGAGAAAGTTGGAAAAGAGGAAGGGGTCGGACAGAGCAGGCAAGCGATGGATGGATATGTGAGGGGGTTGATGGGTGGAATAAGTGATGAAAGCTAGAAATGAACGGAGACAAAAATATATCAGATAAGAAGAGAGGAGGAGTGAAATGTAAAGCCAGAGGGAGGCATGTGGAATGCATGGGATCCAAGAGAGATAGCTGAATGGATAGCAAATTGGCTCCATGGAAGGAAGCAGAGGGTGATGGTGGTAGGTTGCTTCTCGGACTGGAGGCTTGTGACTAGTGGTGTGCCTCAGGGTTCGGTGCTGGGCCCTTTACTGTTTGTCATCTACATCAATGATTTGGATGAGAACATACAGGGCAAAATGAGCAAATTTGCTGATGATAAAAAAGTGAGTGGTTTTGCAGATAGTTAAGATGGCTGTGAAAGATCGCAGCATAATCTGGATTAATTGGCCAGGGGTGTTGAGGAATGGTTGATGGAATTTAATACAGAGAAGTGTGAGGTGTTGCATTTTGGGACGTCTAACAAGGGACCTGCATTTTGGGACGTCTAACAGGACCTGCACAGTAAATCGTAGGCCTCTGGGGAGTGTTGTAGAGCAGAGGGATCTGGGAGTGCATGTGCATGGTTCCTTGAAGGTCAAGTCGCAGCTAGATAAGGATAGTCAAAATGGCTTTTGGCACATTGGCCTTCATCAGTCAGAGTATTGAGTATAGAAGTTGGGAGGTCATGTTGCAATTGTATAAGACGTTGGTGAGACCGCATTTAGAATATTGTGATCAGTTCTGGGCACCATCTTATAGGAAAGATATTGTCAAGCTTGAAATGCTTCAGAAACTATTTATGAGGATGTTGACAGGACTAGAGGGTGTGAACTATAGGGAGAGATTGAGTAGGCTGGGTCTCTATTCCGGAAGGATGAGGGGAGATCTTATAGAGGTGTACAAAATCATGAGAGGAATAGATCGAGAAGATGCACAGAGTCTCTTGCCCAGAGCAGGGGAATTGAGGACCAGAGGACATAGCTTCAAGGTGAAGGGGAAAATATTTATTCCGAGGGACTTTTTCCAGGGTGGTGGGTGAGGACAAGCTGCCAGATGATAGTTGCGCTGGGGTTCAAGGTGAAGGGGAAAATATTTAGTGGCAAGTTGGATGACTCTATGACTCTATGATTGGAATGGAAAATTGTACTTTTGAGAGACTGTTTACTTTTAACAGTCGCCTTTATTATGAAAGGATTTGAGTGCAGAAGTAAAAGTGTCAAACTGCAACTGTAAGGCATTTTGGCAAGATCCTACCTTAGACTTTATATGCAGTTCTGCGCTTAAGGATGTACTTGCTATAGAAGGAGTGCAGTGAAGAACCACTGAACTATTCTCTGGTTAGACTGTTTGCAGTGTGAGGGAAGATTGCATAAGATAGGCCTGTTGTGTCTGGAGTTTAGGAGAATGTGAGATCTCACATAAATGTGCAAAATTCTTATTAAGCACGGTTCCCTGAATGAAGAATCCAGCTCGGACCAACAGGCGAATTCTCAGAAAAGAGGGAGACCATTTGGAATTGAGCTGAAGATACATTTCTTCTGTAAAGAATGATGTCTTAGGAATTACCTACCCAAAAGAGATGCGGTGGAACAATTATAGAGTTAATTCAAAGTGTAGAATGGTTGTTGGTTGTTGTCACAGTAAATGGCTCGATTGTAATCATGTATTGTCTTTCCGCTGACTGGTTAGCACACAACAACATCTTTTCTCTGTACCTCGGTACACGTTGTAGCAAATGGTTTTATTGATAAAACGGTACTTGAACTAGACGAGCACGTAGTCGACAGAAAACGTTTTTTAAGCTCTTGTCGTTGCGAAGAGCACGAGCTACTGAACAAACTTACTAACTCTAAAAATCCCGTGAAAAACCTTGTCAGTGACAGTCCCGACTTCTGCATACACAGCTTAACCACTAAGTGCTGCTACATGACCCCCCCCACCCCACCCCAGAACCAGAGGAAAGAAAACGAGCGGGAGTCCGAATAAGGCGGCCGGACCGTGTGGACACAGGACCAGTGAACAAAGGCACATCTGGCGTGGGCAAAGGTGAGTGCAGCTACGTGGGCAAAGGTAGGTGCAGCTACGGCGGGGCTAGGCCACCAACACCGGGAGATCGGCATCGAGATGAGCAAGTTATCAGGGAAACCGGCCAGAATTTGTGCGTACACATTGTCCGCGGACGACACCGATTCAAGTTGTGGGGTGGTGGGGACCGCAGGTAGCAACGAGGTGGGTTGGAAGGTCTCGGATTGGACGAGATGTTGCCCCTTAACATCTACCAACGAGGAATGGGCCCGTAGGAAATCGGTGCCTAACAACGGTTGGAAGATGTCAGCGATGGTGAATGGCCATCTGAAATGGCAGAAGTCGAAAACAAGGGGAACTGTGCGGACCCCATATGTCCGGATAGGGCTGCCATTGATGGAGGTCAAGGCCGGGCCTCGCTTACCGGAACGGGTAACGTCTCCGGATGGGGGTAGTGTGCTGATCTCTGCCCCGTGTCGACAAGGAATCGGAGCACGGAACGACGGTTCCAGACGTAGAGATGATAATTCTGACCGACTGCGATAGCCTCTACTGGCGATCGGCTGTAGTTTTTCCTGGATGCGAGCAGGGAGAATGGCATCGGTGGGCCTTTGCACCCCAGCGTTGGTGGTAGTAACACCACAGACGCCTACTGGTATCCGCTGCTGCCGGTTGCATCGCTGTGTTGTTGGTGGAGGGCGGAAACTGCCGTCGAGGCTGTCGCAGAGCTGTAGACTCCCGGCTGATGGAAGCGCCATCCTGCTGCTTGGCTTGCCACAGCTCATCTGCTCTTTCGGCTAGCTGCTGGGGGTCGGTGAAGTCGCTATCGGCGAGGAGCAGGCAGATGTCATCCGGCATCTGTTCTAGGAACGCCTGCTTGAAGAGCAGGCAAGGCCGATGACCGTCCATGAGTGAGAGCATTTCGCTCAGTAGTTCTGACGGCTTGCGGTCATCGTGGCCGTCCATGTGCAGGATCCTGGAGGCCCGATCGCGGCGGCTGAGCCCAAAAGTACGCAGCAGAAGTGCCTTGAGGCCCTCGTACTTGCCGTTGGCCGGCGGTTGTTGAAGGTAATGAATTAAACGACCGCCGGTTTATTGGTCCTGTGCGCAGACCAGGTAGAAATATTTTGTTGAATTGGTGATAATGTGCCAAACATGGAATTGGGCCTCAAGGTGCTGAAACCATAAGTGAGATTGTGCCGTCCAGAAAACGGGCAGCTTTCGTGAAACTGCATTTTGTTGGGCTGGGTTGGCGTCGAGGTTATCGGCTGGTCCATAATAGCGGATCCGAAAGAACGTTCGGATCGACGGGGTCACCAATTGCAGCAAAACCAAGCGGGCGGAGCAAATGGTTTTATTGACAAAACAGTACTAGAAACATAGAAACATAGAAATTAGGTGCAGGAGCAGGCCATTCAGCCCTTCGAGCCTGCACCGCCATTCAATATGATCATGGCTGATCATCCAACTCAGTATCCTATACCTGCCTTCTCTCCATACCCCCTGATCCCTTCAGCCACAAGGGCCACATCCAACTCCCTCTTAAATATGGCCAACGAACTGGCCTCAACTACCTTCTGTGGCAGAGAATTCCACAGATAAACAAAAAAAAAAAAACAAACAAAAGAAAAAAACTAGAACCACACGAGCATACTAGAACCACACTAGCACTTAGTCGAGAGAAAACGTTTTTTTAAGCTCTTGTCGTTGCAAGGAGCACTAGTTACTGAACAAACTTACTAACTCTAAAAACCCTGCGAAAATCCCTGTCACGCAACAGTCCCGACATCTGACGAGGGTTCTGCATACACAGCTGAACCACTAGGTACTGCTACAACGTGACAATAAACTGAACTGAACTGAACTGTTCTGAACTGTTAGAAATTCAGCCAATATCCTGATGAATGATGGGGAAGAATCAAACAGCCTAATCCTGCTGTTTGCAGTGGTCTGATGTCCACATGCGTAATGTTTGAGCATGTGTGCAAAAGTGAATGGAGGCAATGCCTTATGAGCATGTTTATTACTCCCTGGGTTCCAGAGATGGAAGCCAGCATTGAAAGATCTGCTTACCGCTCCCCAATATCAGCCATTCATCTGCAAGAAAAGACAGCACTTATGCAGTGAATGCATTAGATCTGGCACGTTGTAATTCCGTAGGCATGGCACTTTATTGGACTGAACAGTTAATTCTTTTTCCTTCCAATTTTTAGATTCCATCCTGTATCTCGACAGATTAAATTAATGGTTGCAAAGCAGAGAGCACTTAATATACAAGATCCTTTTCTAATTTTCTGCTTGGGTTGTGTGCAAGAATGTGGAGATTTACAACAGCATAATTCAGGCCATATCTTGTATAATTTCCACTGTGATATCTCCAAGTTCTGCCAAGCAATGGTGTTTCCATGGCTAATGCTGCTGGATCATCAAAATAAGTGTTGACGGAAAAGGTCAGTAGTTTTTGCAACTGGTTTAGTGGGTAAAAGATATATCAGCGCCCTTGGCTCTGACGTCTCTGCATTGTCTGCAGAGAATTACAATAATTTTCAGTGCATTATGAATTTCAGCAGGTGACAAAAATGTAACAAAACAATATCCTGATAAGATTAAGTCTGAAAGCGATATCACATTTAATTATTTACCTTTGATTTTTAAAATATATGAATAGTGAGGAAATGATCTAATAAAGTTGTATCAATATGAAATTGATTTGATGCCAATCAAATCAGCAGAGAAATTGAAAGTGAGATTTTAACTTAAAAAATGAAATTATGATTCATGTCATGTTCAGACTTGGTAAATGATAGAAACATAGAAACATAGAAAATCGGTGCAGGAGTAGGCCATTCGGCCCTTCGAGCCTGCACCGCCATTCAATATGAATATGGCTGATCATCCAACTCAGTATTCCGTACCTGCCCTCTCTCCATACCCCCTGATCCCCTTAGCCACAAGGGCCACATCTAACTCCCTCTTAAATATAGCCAATGAACTGGCCTCAACTACCTTCTGTGGCAGAGAATTCCAGAGATTCACCACTCTCTGTGTGAAAAATGTTTTTCTCATCTCGGTCCTAAAAGACTTCCCCCTTATCCTTAAACTGTCACCCCTTGTTCTGGACTTCCCCACACAGCTAACATAGTGGATAAACTCCACAATGTTATTTGATATCACCATTAATAGTTTGAGAATGTTGCCTGTTCTGGAGCATTTTTCTGTACATTATAAAGTAATAGCAATGCATAATTTTATTTATCTATTTGGTTTATACCAGAAAATACCTATGCCAGCTTGCAGTGCCAAATTCTAATCTAGTTCTATTGACATCATAATTCATAAGCCATGGTTAGAAAGATATGTGTTCTGCAAATGAGGGGGGAAAAAATAACAAATGAGGGGAAATTTCAACAGGTTGAAAAAAATGTGGAGTAGAAAATAATCCAAAAGAACACCTGAGCAAGACACGGAAAGAATATTTGGTTTGCAATTAATAATGTCCCTCAAAAATTGTGTTTCAATTACATTTTTGATGGTGTGAGTTGCACAGCAGGACCAAGAGCAGGGACATTCCCCACACGGCTTGAAGCATCTCTGTTTGTATGACATGCCTAAAGCTGTTGGCTTTCAACTTCCACAAAAATGTGATGCCAAAACAACAATAAATATCTTCAAATTATGCAAAAGCAACAAGAGTATACATTTAAATTTCATATTTCCTGCTTATAAAGTGTTTTCTTCCCCACAGGTTGGAATAAAATGGAGTTTAATATAGTTGCTCATCTTGAAGCAGAGACCCAACATATTGGCTTTGATTCAGGGGCCACTGTTTTGTTGTATATTTTTGAACGCAACCTCTATTTTTTTCTGAGCATAGTGGCCAGGTACATTTGCTGAGGGATCTCTGGTTTTCCCTCTCAGCTCAATATTATTTTCCACTTTTGGCTTCAGTTACATGCCAAGTTGATGCCAAAGTTCTCTGCTTCTCAAGAATGGGTTTGTTGCAGTGCTACACAACCATGTTAATAATCTCATCAGCCCACAATGTCACCTTATACTTTGGTGTAGCTACAATCTTAAAGATTATTTAATTAAAACTATGCTGACAGTGATGAATCAAGCATTTATTTGTTTAACATTGAAAGCAGTGAACAAGTAAGTTCCCTGTTTTTTTTCAGACACTAAAACATTTTTCAGACACTGATTGTTAATGTTGCAATTATGCAAAACCAGTAAGAACCTACTACATATATTTACATCTTATCTTTCCTGGGCGGGGTGTGGGCAGAGGGAGGATGTGGGATGGGAGAGGGGGTGATTTGGGAGGGGGGTTTGTGTGGGCAGGGGGTGTTGTGGGGAGGAGGGGAGTTGTAGGCAGGTGGTTGTGGGCGGGGGGTTTGTGTACGAGGGGTTTGTGGGTGCGGGAGGTTTGTGGAGGGAGGGCAGGGTTGTGGGGGGGAGAGGAGGGTTTGTGGGGGGGGGGGAGGGCAGGGATGTGGGGGTTAGAGGAGGGTTGTGGGGGAGACGGTAGTTGTGGGGGAAATGGGTGTGTGGGCGGGGGATGTGGCATTGTGGAGGGGGGTTGTGGGAGGCAGAGGGAGTGTGGGAGTGGGAGTTGTGGGGGGGGGGTGGGAGACGGGTGTGTGGGGGCAAGGAGGGGTTGTGGGGGGAGGGTAGTGGGGGGAGGGGTGTGTGGGAAGGAGGGGTGTGTGGGAGGGGGGTATGTGTGGGTGGGGGAGTTGTTTGGAGAGGGGTGTGTGGGCAGGGGAGTTGTGGGGGAGGGAGGTCTGTGTGGGAGAGGGGTGTGTGTGGGCAGGGAGAAGGTTGTGAGGAGCGTGTGGGGGTGTGGGAGGGGTGTGTGGGAGGGGTGTGTGGGAGGGGGGTGTGGGAGGGGTGTGTGTGGGAGAGAGGGGTGTGTGGGAGGGAGGGGTTGTGGGGGGATGTGAGGGGGGGAATGGTGTGTGGGTGGGGGGAGTGGGGAGGGGGCAGAGAGCCCGGAGAAAAGACGGGAAAGAGCCATGGGGGAGAGTGCGGTATCACATGGGAGGGGAGGGGGAGCCAGCGAGGGGAAGGGGTTGGCGGTGCGATGGGGATTCACAGCGGGCACTGCTGGTCACCTCGCTGGTCACTTCGCCGGTAGCTGGTTGCTTTGCTGGTCCTTCTCCGCAGGGATCGGAGTCTCCTCTTTCCGTCTGGCAACATCGGCGCCATCTCGGACTCTGCGCCGGGCTGGGCCGGGTTGGGTTGGGCTGGCTTGGGCCAGGTTGGGTTGGGATGGGTTGGGTTGGGCCGGGATGGGCTGGGCTGGGCTGGGCTGGGCTGGGCCGGGCTGGTCTGGGCTGGGTCGGGCCTTCCCTCCGAAAATTGTGTCCGGTTGGAGAACTCCGTTGGCTATCCAGAGCATGCCGCATCTGCAGTAAAGACGCGATGGCATAGGAAGGGGCGGACCCCCCGTGGAGTGATAGTAGAAGGGACCAATCCGCGTGGCGCTGAATGGCAGGAGAGGCAATCAATCTGCGCACGCGCGGTTTTCAAGATTATTAAATCTCGATAACTGTTACCAGCTACCACCGATTGGAACGAAGCTTCGTGTAATTGCAGCACAGGAGAACAGTGAGTAAGCTGTCGAAAATCGTAGCGCTATCACGTACCGTTTTTGCGCAAATAGAATGACGATAGATAGATAAATGGATAGATGGATAGATAGATAATTAGATAGATGTTAAAGGCTCCTTTCATGACACATCAGGTGACATTGCATTCCTTGTGTTGTCAGAGACATCAAGATGGCTCACTGTACAAAAAAGAACCCCACACAACTCATTCCCATCCATAGTTTACTTTAGTTTAGTTTATTGTCACATGTACCGAGGCACAGTTAAAAGCTTTTGTTGTGTACTAACCAGTCAGTGGAAAGACAATACATGATTACAATCGAGCCATCCACAGTGCACAACTGCATGATAAAGGGAATAACGTGAATAACGTTTAGTGCAAGATAAAGTCCAGTAAGGTCCAATCAAAGGTAGTCCGAGAGACTCCAATGTGATAGATAGTAGCTCAGAGCTGCTGTCTAGTTGTTCGCAGGATGTTAATCATACCCTCGATTTAACCCATTTGTCCCAATTACAATCCGCTATCTTTATCACTCACTTTACCTACAGTACTGGAGTAATTCAACAAGTCACGCAAAATCTCTGCAGTACACGAATAGCTGATGTTTTAGGGCGAGACCCTTCTTCAAACCAACCTACAGCTGGTTTGTAAACACAGCCAGAATGCATGCTGGTTTGGGCCTGCTTTCCTGGCAACAGTTATGACTTGCCCTCTTCCAGTTATCTCTTTCATCTTTATTTCAGCTGAGCTGTCAAGCCTCAGGATGCCAGGTGTCCAATAAAAGCCAACAACTCCCAAACTCAGCACATGCCTTCTGTCAGTAATTTTGGCAATTTGATAAATTGAAATTTGCAGCACCATCATAGGTTGGTTGTGGCAGATAGTAAAATATTATGGTTTAAGGCTGTCATTCAATTGGAAAGGATGCAAAAGAGATTCTGCCAGGATATTACTTGGGTTTGTGGGCTTGAGTTACAGGGAGAGGTTTGATCGGCTGGCCCTTTTTTTTGGTGTGTAGGAGATTGCGCAGTGTACTTATTGTACAAGATCTTGAGGGGCATGGATAAAGTGAATGCTCACAGCCTTATTGCCTGGGTGGAGGATTCAAAAACTAGAGGACATATGCATAAGCTGAGAGAGGAGAGATTTAAGAGGAAGCACAGGGCAACTTTCTCACTTAGAGGGTAGTCCATATCTGAACTGCTGTCAGGGGAAGCTATGGAAGCAGATGAATTATTACTTTTAAAAGAAATTCAGACAAATATATGGATAGAAAAGGTTTAAACGTCTATGGGTCAAATGCAGGAAAATGGGACTACCCCGATATGCCAACTTGGTCAACATGGACAAGACGGGCTGGAGGGCATATTTCTGTGCTCTACAGCGTTATGACTATGATAAAGTGGAGCATATTAGAAGCACAAGCAAGACCAGAATACTTCATGACTTCTCTCAGTGTTTGCAATGGAAGAGAATGCTAACAGAATTTCAGTAGTTGAAATGGTAACAGTTATGGGTGTGATGAAAATTGATAGGCTGTATGGTTAGGAAATTCTAGCTATGCTTGGAATGTATATACTGCCCAGTGGAGACAGCTGGCATCTCAAATGGCAAGAGAAGAGGAGATGGCACTGCTTGCTATAATTTTCCATTATTTCCCAGATAGGTGTCATGGGACTGATAAGTGGCCAATGGCCCTGCTGAGCCCACACTGAACGCAGGTTGACATGTTCTTGATGAGTAAATCGTTATTGAGTTGATACCAATCATGTATATTTGTTAAAGCACAGCTTAAGATGCCAATGGGCCACAACATTTGTGTATTAGTTTATACATAATGGAAATTAATTTCAAGTTTGTTGGGAAATCAAACATGGTCCAGCTTCTATATTTTTAAAAGAAAATATTTAATATTACTGCTAATGGAATCAAGGGACATGGGGTACTGATTTTGAATGATCAGCCATGATCATATTGAATAGCGATGCTGGTTTGAAAGGCTGAATGGCCTACTCCTGCACCTATTTTCTATTTTTCTATGTTTCTATCTTATGAAGTAGCATATTGGTTACATTTAAATTTACGAGAGATGTATTGTAAAACAAGTCAACAAATTGTTGCTCTGATGATTATTTCTGCAAACATTCACTGGAAGTTGATGCCATGTAATTAAATGTGTTGATATTTCTTTTATCTCTTTTTGTAATGATATACTAAATGGACCAGGTTTTCGTTTTTTTTTAAATTCTTTGATATCTATTATTTTACAAGTGTACCAACATGTTTAAACTTTAGCTTGATAAACATAAGTCATTGAGAATGTAAATGATAAACAGAGCAAAAAAACTACTTTATTTTGCATTGAACAAAGTTATGGCCAGAAATCTTTTAAGGCACAGGTGTGAAATGCCAATCAGTTTTCTGAAAACATTTTAAAATTACTGCTATATGCGCATTACCTATTGTCTCACGCATTTTAACGATTTATGATTTATCAGTGTTAAAGTGAATTACGATCCAAATCAAAAAGTCCTAGAAAGTGAGCGATCTTCAAATCACTTGTGGCTTCAAATTCCAGCATTTTGCTTTCAAATACCGGGATTTTGCTTTCATCTGAATGAGTGGAAAAACAATGCATTTGCAAACATGCCAGCAAGTAATTTATTTTAAATCGTATCATCACTGGGTTATACCGTCACGTTACCAATGCCCAGTTGGCAACAAAAAGTAACAAAAGGTTTTCAAATTCTAATTTAAATATACTGTTATAAACAAGCGCAGATTCCTGAGATACATATTGCATTACTCTCTGTAGGAAGGTCTGTATGTTCGATCTTTGACACACATGTAACAAGAGCCTCATGGTTCCTTGTGTCCACTATGTTGCCCCAGTGGTTCAGATGGAGTATTTCTACCTGACTGTGCCCCAAATAGACCTTTGTCACTACAATCATGGTGCAATATAAACAGTTTTCAGAATAAAGTTTATATAATAAAACGATTATTTGACGCATTTGCTGTGCATGTCCTTGGTAAATTAAAACACATACTCATTTGACCTTAGAAATAGTTGACTTTGAATATTCACATGACAGTTCTAAATATTGCATGTTCAAGGTACAGATAAGGCGTGACTGCATGCATCGTGGGTTTCAAGCAGCATCTATAGGCGAGGTCGAGACCCTTCTTCAGGGATTGTAGCACAGGCATTTTTTAAAGCAGCACCAATAATAAGTACATAACTGTTGTAAGGGGCAGTGGTAAGTCCGGGCTGCATTGGTGCCAGTCTATCCTGCTACTTGGGCAGGTGTGACAGAGCCAAGCTTCAATGTGCCCAGGTGATAGATAACTCAGGAGCAGCACAGTAACCGGTGCACAGCAGCCAATCGGGACACGGTTACCATCCTCAGCCTTCCCCACACCCAATACCCGATGGGTTTGGCAACACAGCGGCCGCACCGCCGTCTCCTGGGAACAGTAGTCCCTGACAATGGGCCACTCCCCTCCCGTTTGCGGAACGGACGCCGGGTTCAGGACTACAGCCCCCACAATGCAGCGGGCGGGGGGGGGGGGGGGGGCGCATGCGCGTGGACGCGCTGCTGTCTTCTATGAGCAGAACAGGATGATGTCACCTGCAGTGAAAGGAAATTGTTAAACTGAATCCTTTTGTAAAGAAAGAAAGGGGGAAAAATATGGACGTTGCTGCACGGATGGCTGGAATTTGTCGGTAAATTGTTTCTGTGTGTGTTGCGTGTGTTCTTTTCCCTGCTGGAGTGACATTTGCGCTTGCTATTGTGTTGGTCGATTCATCAAGGGGAAGGGTGGGGGGAGAACAGAGCAGAGCGGAGCGGAGCTGAGCGTTCAGGTTAGCTTGGGTGCGACTGCAAGGGGCTCCGAGCCGGGAGAAGGGATTGTCAGGCGAGTCTGCCTTTGCAACAAAAGGAAGCAGCAGTCCGAGTCCCAGTCTGCACACACATAACTGCCTGCACGCTTCCTGGCTCCTCTCAGCCACTGCAGTCTCCAGCCTCAGTGTCCAGACTCCATGGGGTTTGCAGCTGTTGCTTGCTTGCGTGTGCGGAGATCACTTTGTGAGGTGAATGTTTGAACAGGCTGTGCGCCGATGCATCCGGATTGCAAAGGATTGTCAGGCTGATTTTAAAAAAAATATCTTGTCTCTGTTTCTCTCTCTGATTCAGGGAATTAGAACGCCGCATGCCAGAACACATTCATCTTTCCCACTTCCACCCTGCGCCTCGCTTTTTGTTTGTCACTTGTAAGCTGTGGAAGAACAAGAGTGGATGCTTTTGTTAAGGTGAGGTTCATAGACCAGCAGGAGAGAGAGGTGCATGTTTTTGGCGGTGTGGTAAGGAGTTGAGATTGTTGCAAACATGTTGAGAGTAATGAAGTAAAACAAATGTTGTATTTGTGGTAATAGCTTCAAACAATAGAATGTGGCCACTGTACAACCCAGTGCATGGCTTGTGATTATTGTAAAAGGGGATGAGAGAAATGATGTAAAATAAACGTTTTATTTGTGGCTAGTGCTTCAAACTTAGCAGGGGGAGTGATTATTATAAAAGGGATAGGGATTAATGATGTAAAAAACAGATTTATTTGTGGGAGTGCTTCAAACAATGCAATGTGCCGCGGATACACCAGAGGGCTGTTTAAATAGTCCTGATTATTGGACCTGTGGGTTGGGACTGTTACTTGTCGAAGACGATCACCTGTAAACGGGTTCCGTGTTCTTGCTCGCAGCAGCTCATCCACGCCCTCTTTGTGGTCGGTATTTAATGGAAATGGTATGTTTCAAGACAGCTGCGATTTCAGTGCACGGACTATTCTGGTGTCATCTTTTTGTCTCGGTCGGATTTACGTGCAATAACAACAAAAAATATCCGAGAATCAGGAAAACGCTTTCTTCCCACTTCTGCCGTGGCGTGAACTCAGGGATGTCGGGGGGTAAGGACAGAATGTGGTTAAATGTCTCCACATGTGATTCCTACAGTGGGCGAGGGAATTTAGGCGATTATCAGAAGACGTTAAGGGCATTACTTGTGGTCAGGCATGTATTTGGAATATGTGTCAGAATGAAAAAAATTGGGTGTGTCCTTTTTGTGCGTGAGTCCTTCAGGGAGAAGTTAATACGATCAGGAGGCACAACTTCGAAAAAATGAAAGGGTTGAACGTGCTACAACATCTCCCTGCGCATATTCCGCCTTTCGCCTCTAATGGATTATATAGAAGTATGTTCAACTGACCAGAATCGAATTGGATATGTGTCGGAAGGAACTGTAGATGCTGGTTTAAACCGAAGGTAGAGACAGAAAGCTGGAGCAACTCAGCGGGATAGGCAGAATCTCTGGAGAGAAGGGGGTACACAAAAGGCTGGAAGGAATGGGTGACGTTTCGGAAGGGTCTCGACCCAAACCTCACCCATTCCTTTTCTCCAGAGATGTAGTCCGACCCGCTGAGTTACACTAGGTTTTTGTATCTAGAATCGAATTGGCGATTGATTATGAACAGGATGTAGCCATGTAAATCGAGCATGGGTGTAGCGCCTCCGTCTAAATGATAAAGAGCAGTGTCAAATTAGTCAATGCTGAATAACACCGTTGTTTGATTATACAAAGCAGATGTTATTTATTGTAAAGCAATCTAGACTTTTCAAACTCACGATGACAGCATAAATTAATACAACGTTGAGGAGGCTACATCTGAGATTTAAAACAATAGCAGATCAATATTTGGAGTAAAAACTTACTCCGATTTCATGTTAAAGACAGGTTTCAATTTGAGATTGCTGTGTTATGTTAAATCTTGAAAATCTGTTGGCACCTTTTATGAATTATAACATTTCTGTTCAAAAAGCAGATTCTGTTTAAGTTCTGCTCACAGATTGTAAATGCCACCCTGGTCTCTTAAAATGAAAGATCCAAATTATTTTAGAACCACTTCTTCAGGGTAAAACTGTCCTGATTTTAAAAACATGCAATGGACATGATGGCAATGCGATAGAACAGTACAGCACAGAGACAGGTCATTGCTCCATAATGTCCATGCTGAACATGATGCCAAGTTAAATTAATCTCTTGTACATGATCCATACCCCTCTATTCCTTATATATCCATGTCATATCTGAAAGCCTCTTAAAATGCCATTATGTCTGCCTCTGCCACCACCCCAGGCAGTGCATTCCAGTCACCCACCATTCTCTATGTAAACAAATTTGCCCTGCACATCTCCTTTACAGTTTGCCCCTCTCACCTAAAAAACATGCCCTCTAGTCTTTGATATTTCCACCCTGGGAGAAAAAGGTTCTGACTGCTGTTTCTCTCTTAATTTTATATACTTTTATCCGGTCTCCCAAGAACATGCAACGCTCCACAGAAAATAATCCAAGTTTGTCCCTACTCTACTGAGTGGCAAGGAGGTAGTAAAATTTAGAACATGGAGTGAACTGGGCGATAGAAGACCCTTTGAGGAATATTCTCATCCTTCAATTGTCATTGGGTGGAGTTCCAACAAAACTAGATACACTGAAACTTTTGAACAAAATGCAACATGTTGGAGGATCTTGGCTAGTCTGACAACATCTCTGGGGGCAATGGACAGGCAATGTTTCAAGACATGGGGGGGGGTGATATAAGACCTGAACTGCAGATACAAATTGGGGGGGGGGGAAGGGGGGGAAGAGGAGTAGTAAAAATACAATTAACAATCCAAAAAACATGGAAATAGAAAATACTGAGAAACGTGCCACAAAGACATGCGCTGTGATTTAGGCTTACACACTGTTACTCTATTTTAAGCTGGATAGGAAAGGTTCAGAGGAATATAGGCCAAATGCAGTCAAATGAGAATGGCTTAGATGGGGCACTTTGGTCGGCAGGGGTGAGTTGGGCCTGTTTCTGTGCTGTCTATCACTGAATAGTCCCTTGTCTTTCTGTTTAGCAGGCTGAATTTCACTCAGCTTATTAACCACAAAAGATATTGTAAAATTTATTTTGCAAATACTTTTCCCATTGTCTCATTTCTTCAAAAATGCTTATTAATCTTTTTTAATTTGAACTGCCACTTTTCTCCATACTTTGATCCTTCGTTTGTTGTTTTTAATGAGTTTGCTACTATGTGTAACGCAAGTGGATCAAAATGCCCATTTGTGATGAATTATTTAGTGCACAGTAGATGCAACAAACGATGGGGCGGTCTCTTTCACAAATGGAATATTGATCCTGCTTTGTAGAAAAAGATGCAATATTTTAATAATATAATTTCCCATTTCAATGAATTCTAAAATGCTCTGTGGGGGGAAAAAAACAATAATGTTTTAAACCTGTAGTTTTATTTTGATCTGGTGGCAGTGTTTAAAAAGTTTTTTTACTTAGTTTAAAAAAGCAATTACATTCTTGATTGAATTCTTGAATCACCTACAGAAAGTGGAATTAATTTCAGTTATGTGCCAATGAATCTGAAGCCAAGGTTATTAGATTGGAGATTACAAAGCTGTTTTGAAACTTGATGCTTGACTTACAGTGAGACACCCATTTAACTTCAATGGAGAGAAAATCTACATGGAATTAATAATTTTGCTGTCCTTGTTCAGTATTATTGGATTGTTTTGTTACCTTTGTGTCAGAATATCTTTTCATTAGGGGCAGCACAGTCACAAGTGGTAGAGCTGCTGTCTCTCAGCACCAGAGACCTGAACTTGGGTGCTGTTTGTCTGGAGATTAGACGTTCTGCCTGTGATTGCGTGGATTTCCTCTGGGCGTTTCAGTTTCCTCCCACATCCCAAAGATGTATGAATTTGTAGGTTAATCGGCCTCTGTAAATTGCCCCCTGTGGGTAAGAAGTGGTGCAAAGGTGAGGTAGCATAGATCTAGTTTGAAAAGTGATCGATGATTGGCATGAACACAGAGGGCTGAAGGATCCTTTGCCATGCTGTATCCCAAAATAAACAAAACCAGAGTACTTGGAGAAAACCCACGCGGTCACTGGGAGAACATGTACACTTCGCACGACAGCACCCGAGGTCACCCGGGTTTCTGACCCTGTGAGGCAGCAACTCTACGAGCTGCGCCACTGTGCCACTCTGGTGTATTTTGTCTGCTGAAGACATTGTATATAATGATAATCTAAGAAGTCTGAGATTGAACTTTGCTATATGTATAGTATTTCTTTCTGCTAAATTTTGTGATGTAGTATTTTAATAGGTCTCATACTGTGCAACAATTTATTTTGCAGTTAACTGGTGAATGTATAGATTTTCTAATGGGAAGAAGACTTTTATCAATAACAGGAAGTATATAGGTGTGAAGATTAAGCGTAGTGCATGTCTCCTCAAGACCCAAAGAGAACGTACTAACATTTGTGTTTCTGAACCATGGTTCCATTTGCAATGTTGCCACACAATGTGTAACTTGAGGCTGGTCCTAATTTGACCCTTGGACCTTTCGCATGTAAAACATAAAGTGCTGGAGGAACTCAGCTGGTCAGGCAGCGTCTGTGGAGGGAATGGACAGTCAATGTTCTTGTCCAGACTGATTAGTCAAACGTTATCTGTCCATGGCCTGACCTGCTGAGTTCCTCCCGCTCTTTGTTTTTTGCTCAAGATTCCAGCATTTGCAGTCTCTTGTTTCTCCCTTCGATCTTTCCCTTTGTTTGGGGTTGGCACTGTGGAATACAACTCTGGGATAGTGCAGGGCAAGGCAGGTTTATAAAATGCAAATTAAATGCAAATTACTTTTTAAAATAGACTTTTGTTGTTGTTGCTGCTGGGATTAGGAAGTAGCTACAAGACGCGGGTAGGCACTGGATTCTGTTCTCTGGAGCGTTGGAGGCTGAGTGGAGACCTGATAGAAGTATATCAAATTAAGATAGGGTAAACAGTCAGAACCTTTATCCCCGTGTAGAAATGTTAAATACTAGAGGCCATAGCTTTAAGGTGAGAGGGGGAAAGTTTAAAGGTGATGTGCAGAGCAAATGTTTTACACAGTGGGTGGTGGGTGCCTGGAAGGGGTGGTGGTGGTGGAGGCAGATATCATAGTGGTAGTTAAGAGATTTTTAGGTGGGCAAGTAGATATGAAGGGATATGCAGGCGGAGGAGATTTACTTTATGTTTGGCATGCACTTTGTGAGCTGAAGAATCTGTGCCTGTGCTCCACTGTTCTATGTTCTGATGGAGCAGGATTGTTTGAACTGTACTGTGGAAATGAGAATGGCAGAGCAGAGCCCTCTATTGACAGTAAGAAACATAGAAACATAGAAAATCGGTGCAGGAGGAGGCCATTCGGCCCTTCGAGCCAGCACCGCCATTCATTGTGATCATGGCTGATCGTCCGCTATCAATAACCCGTGCCTGCCTTCTCCCCATATCCCTTGACTCCACTAGCCTCTAGAGCTCTATCCAACTCTCTCTTAAATCCATCCAGTGATTTGGCCTCCACTGCCCTCTGTGGCAGGGAATTCCATAAATTCACAACTGGGTAAAAAAGTTTTTTTCTCACCTCAGTCTTAAATGACCTCCCCTTTATTCTAAGGCTGTGGCCCCTGGTTCTGGACTCACGCAACATTGGTAACATTTTTCCTGCATCTAGCTTGTCCAGTTCTTTTATAATTTTATATGTTTCTATAAGATCCCCCCTCATCCTTCTAAACTCCAGTGAATACAAGCCTAGTCTTTTCAATCTTTGCTCATATGACAGTCCCGCTATCCCAGGGATCAATCTCGTGAACCTACGCTGCACTGCCTCAATCACAAGGACGTCCTTCCTCAAATTAGGAGACAAACTGTACACAATACTCCAGATGTGGTCTCACCAGAGCCCTATACAACTGCAAAGAACCTCTTTGCTCCTGTACTGAAATCCTCTTGTTATGAAGGCCAACATTCCATTAGCTTTCTTTACTGCCTGCTGTACCTGCACGCCAACTTTCAGTGACCGGTGTACAAGGACTCCCAGGTCTCGCTGTACCTCCCCCACTTAACCTAACCCCATTGAGATAATAATCTGCCCTCTTGTTTTTGCCACCAAAGTGGATAACCTCACATTTATCTATATTATACTGCATCTGCCCACTCACTCAACCTGTCCAGGTCCCCCTGCAACCTCCTAACATCCTCTTCACAGTTCACACTGCCACCCAGCTTTGTGTCATCCGCAAACTTGCTAGTGTTGCTCCTAATTCCATCTTCCAAATCATTAATATATATGGTAAAAGTTGCGGTCCCAACACCGAGCCTTGCGGTGCTCCACTCGCCGCTGCCTGTCATTCTGAAAAGGACCCGTTCACTCCTACTCTTTGCTTCCAGTCTGCCAACCAATTTCCTATCCATGTCAACACCCAACCCCCAATACCATGTGCTCTAATTTTAGTCACCAGTCTCCCGTGCGGGACCTTATCACAGGCTTTCTGAAAGACTACATCCACTGGCACCCCTTCATCCATTTTACTTGTCACATCCTCAAAACATTCCAGAATATTGGTCAAGCATGACTTCCCTTTCATAAATCCATGTTGACTTGGACTAATCCTTTTACTGCTATCCAAATGCTCCATTATTACCTCTTCAATAATTGACTCCAGCATCTTTCCCACCACCAAAGTCAGGCTAACTGGTCTGTAATTCCCCGTTTTCTCTCTCGCTCCTTTCTTGAAAAGTGGGATAACATTAGCTATCCTCCAATCCACAGGAACTGATCCTGAATCTATTGAACATTGGAAAATGATCACCAATGCGTCCACTATTCAACTCTTCTGCCATTTCCTTGTTGCCCATAATTATTTCACCCGTGTCTGCCTTTAAGGGACCCACATTTGACTTTGCTACTTTTTTTCCCTTAACATATCTATAGAAACTTTTACTGTCCTTCTTTATATTCCTGGCCAGTTTCCCCTAATACTTCATCTTTTCAGCCTGTATTGCCCGTTTTGTTTCCTTCTGTTGTCCTATGAAAGTTTCCCAATCCTCTGGCTTCCGACTACTCTTTGCTGTGTTATACATCTTTTCCTTTAGTTTTATTCTATCCCTAACTTCTCTTGTCAGCCACGGTTGCCTCCTACTCCCCTTAGAATCTTTCTTCCTTTTTGGAATTAAATGATCCTGCATCTTCCGGATTATGCCCAGAAATTCCTGCCATTGCTGTTCCACCGTCATTCTTGCTAGGATCCCTTTCCAGTCTACTTTTGCCAGCTCCCCTTCATGCCTTCATAGTCCCCTTTGTTCAACTGCATCACTGCCACTTCCGATTTAACCTTCTCCTCCTCAAATTGCAGATTAAAACTAATCATATTATGATCACTATCTCCAAGCGGTTCCTTTACCTCGAGTTCTCTTATCATATCTGGTTCATTGGACAACACTAAATCCAGAATTGCCTTTTCTCTGGTCGGCTCCATTACAAGCTGCTCTAAGAATCCATCTCGGAGGCACTCTACAAACTCTCTTTCTTGGGGTCCTGAACCAACCTGATTTCCCAGTCTACCTGCATATTGAAATTCCCCATCACCACAGTGGCATTACCTTTGTTACATGCCAGTTTTAACTCCTGTTGCAACTTACATACTACATCAGGGCTACTATTTGGGGGTCTGTAAATAGCACTTTTTGCCTTTACAATTCCTCAACTCAATCCACAGTGACTCTAACTCATCAGTCCGTATGTCTTCCCTCACCAGCAGAGCTACCCCTCCTCCTCTGCCCACCTGCCTGTCCTTTCTATAGGATGTATAGCCCTGAATATTAAGTTCCCAGGCCCGTTCCCCCTGCAGCCACGTCTCAGTAATCCCCACAATGTCGTGTCTACCAACCGCTAACTGAGCCTCAAGCTCATCTACTTTACTTCTTATACTTTGCGCATTCATATACAATACTTTTAATTCCTTACGCATCTTACCTTTTACATCTATCCCTATTACACTTGGCCATACTCTCCTATCCCTTTGTGAGCTTCCTTTCCCGTTAATTCTGGGGTCATTAATCCCTTTACTCTCTTTCCCCTTAACTCCATCGTCGACTATCTCATTTGACACCCCACCCCCCTTATTCAGTTTAAAACCACCCGTGTAGCAGTGGCAAACCTGCCTGCCAGAATGCTGGTCCCCCACCAGTTAAGATGCAATCCGTCCCTTTTGTACAGTTCCCCCTTACTCCAAAACAGATCCCAGTGTAGGACCTGTCGAGGATCGACTCAGTTTCTCGGACAAACCTGAGGTCATCCACTTGCTTCTCCAGTTCCCCAACACGGTCCTTCAGGAGCTGTACCTGGATGCACTTCTCACATTTGTAACAGCCAGAGGCACCAGCTGTGTCCTTGACCTCCCACATACTGCAAGCATCGCACTGAATCAGCTTGTTTGACATCTCCTTCTTTCGTCTCGCCCTCTCCAGCGTTTTGCGTAGCCTCCTCTCCTCAGCCTCCTCGCCGAAGACTCTCGAGCCAAAGACTAGCACTTTTCTCACAGGGCACTTCCCTCACTGCCGCTCCCTCAGAGCCATCTTGTTTATATTGACATAAATTATCTAATTTACCAATTTACAATCAAATTCTTCAGTTTAACTGTTTTCACCCTCTGACTCACTTCTAACTCTCCTCCCACGGGCTAGAGCCAATCAGTGTTTTCTCCTGCTTGTCTTTGTTGCTGTTGCTTCCAAATCCACGGGAGCTCTGAGTAAAGTCTGCCTGTGCTTTGCCTCTCCTTTTCAACTGTTTTCACCCTCTGACTCGCTGCTAACTCTCCTCCCACTCGGGCTAGAGCCAATCAGTGTTTTCTCCTGCTTATCTTTGTTGCTGTTGCTTCCAAATCCACGGGAGCTCTGAGTGTGATTCATACTTGTGTAATAGAACTCGTGCCAGAGAACTGCATAGTCTTAGAACAACATTCTTGTATTGTCTTCCATGACCTGTTTTCCAGGCCCCCACTCCCTCATCTTTACTATGCATGTCCAATCACTCTGCTACTCCATCCCCCACCAGGAAGGTCTTAAAGCTTCTTCCTCGACCGCAGTACCAGCCAATTTCCGTCTACTAATACTCTCCTCCGCCTGGCAGAGCTGATCCTCGCCCTCAACAACTTCTCCTTCGTCTCCTCCCACTTCCTCCAAATCCAGGGCGTAACTATGGGCACTCACATGGGCCCTAGCCTCTTTGTAGGGTACACCGAACAATCACTGTTCTAGGCCTACACTGGCCCTATCCCCGAACGCTACCTTCACTACATTGACGACTGCATCGGTGCTAACTCCTGCACCCATGCAGAACTCACTGACTTCATCAACTTCATTGTACTCAAATTCACTCGGACCATCTCCGACATCTCCCTACCTTTTTTGGATCTCACCGTCTCCATCACAGGAGACAGACTATTGACCGACATCTACTACAAACCCACTGACTCCCATAGCTATCTAAACTACAATTCTTCCCACTCTGTTCCAGTAAAGACTCTATCCCCTTCTCCCAATTCCTCTGTCTACGCCACATCTGTGCCCAGGACGAGGTCTTTCATACCAGGGTATCAGAGATGTCCTCATTCTTTAGGATACGGGGGTTCCCCTTCCATTATAGATGAGGCTCTCACTAGGGTCTCCTCGATATCCCACAGCTCCGCTCTTGCTCCCCCTTTCCCCATTCGTAGCAAGGACAGAGTCCCCCTTGTCCTCGCCTTCCACCCCATCAGCCGTCGCATACAGCATATAGTCCTCCAACATTTTTGTCACCTCCAACGGCATCACACTACTGTCCACATCTTCGCATCTCCACACCTTTCTGCTTTCCGCAGAGACCGTTCCCTCGACGTCTCCCTGGTCAACACGTCCCTTCCCACCCAAACCACCACCTCCACAGGTAGTTTCCCCTGCAACCGCAGGAGATGCAACACCTGTCCCTTTACCTCCCCCGTTGACTCCATCCAAGGACCCCAACAGCCTTCAGGTGAGGCAGAGGTTCACTTGCACCTCCTCCAACCTCATCTACTGGATCCACTGTTCTAGGTGTCAACTCTTGTACACTGGCGAGACCAAGCGCAGGCTTGGTGATTTTTTTCGCTGAACACCTCTGCTCAGTCTGCCTTTACCTACCTGATCTCCCGGTTGCTCAGCACTTTAACTCCTCTCCCATTCCCAATGTGACCTTTCTGGCCTGGGCCTCCTCCATTGTCAGAGTGAGGCCCAGCGTAAATTAGAGGAACAGCACCTTGTATTTTGCTTGGGTAGTTTACATCCGAGTGGTATGAACATTGATTTACCTAACTTCAAATAGCCCTTGCTTTCCCTCTCTCCCCATCCCCTCCCCTTCCCAGTTCTCCCACCAGTCTTTCTGTCTCCGACTACACTCTATCTCTGTCCTGCCCATTCCCCTGACATCTGAAGAAAGGTCTTGACCTGAAACCTCACCCATTCCTTATTTTCAGAGATGCTGCCTGAGTTACTCCAGCATTTTGTGTCTACCTCCCATTCTTATATTGATTAACCCTCTGGTCATTTTGTTAGTGAAAGCCATGTGCCAGAATCCTCACCTTTTTATGGATATTTGAAATTCTACAAAACACCTGCATAATCTATGACACAACAAGGTTTGAAGGTCTTGTTGCTCAGATTGCCTGCATACCTCTATGCTGTTAATTAAGATTTAAAAATACTTGAATGGACTTTAAATCCTTGACAGATTTCCTGATATGTTGGAAATGCAGAACTATCTGAATGTCAATGAGCACAGAGGTAAGGGCTTTTGACGATAGGATTCCGATAGACCTTTGGACTAATTGGGACCTGTGGAACTTGAAAGAGTTGTGTAGAATGAACAATGAAAGCACCAGAGTAACACATTGGGTGTGTGCAAAGGAGTATAAAGCTTTTGGGCAGAGATTGTTGTATGATGTTTAGAGATGTAGAGGCCTTCAAATGAATGTGGTTTGTACACATCTTCTCATTGAAGAGGAAGGAGGATGTCATTTTTTTGGATGCAGCGGTAGATGTAACAGTTCTGCCACGGACTTTGACAATTGTCTGTTCCTTGGCCAAAATGGACTTGTACGTTGTTGACCACAATTGGAGGATTTTTGATGATCTTTTCGACATAACTCTAGTGATCTGAAGTGGTTTTACCTAAGAACACATGGGACAGATGGAGGAGAAGCACTTCAGGCCCTTGTACCAACTGTTTTGTGGCAGCATAATGGTAGAGCTGCTGCCGCATGGCGCCAGAGATCCGGGTTCTATCCTGACCTCAGGTGCTGTCCGTGTGAAGTCTGCACATTCACCCTGCGACCACATGGATGCCCTTCAGGTGCTTTGGTTTCTCCCACATCCCAAAATCTCGTGGGTTTGTAGGTTAATTGGCCTCTGTGCAGGGAGTGGATACAAAAATGGGATAGCAGAGAACTAGTGCAAATGAGTAATCAATGGTTGGCATGGACTCTGGGCAGAAGGGCCTGCTTCCATGATGTATTTATCAATCAATTAATTGAAAGGGTGAAGCTGCACATTGGTGACACTTGCTGCACTTACCACAGAGTTCCCTTGCAGCACACAAAAATGTGCTGGTTCAACTCCTTTCTAGGTTGTTGAACTTGTATAGTTATCTGCAAGTCAAATGTGAAGCTGCTTGGGTTCACTTGGATTGCATAATAGGAGTTGTCTATTTTGAGTTGTCCATATTGCTAGCTCTGGTAACAGTTGGCTGCCTCCAGCTGTTTTAACATGTGCTAGACCCATGCTAAGGTTTTATTCAGCTTGTTACGAGCCAGATGTAAAACTGTTGGTCCTTTAAAGATTAGCAGCCCGGAAGACTTACTAAGTAGCAGCACTTGAGAGGGTGTCAGTACTCTTGGGCTGTGGCCAACTTCACAGGATGCACACTTTGGAACAATCATGGGCGATTAATGATATTGAAGCAAGTTTTAAGGGTTGTTAGATGAAGAAGCTCCAAAATTCCCTTACCTACAAATAGGCCAAAGCACCAGGACTGGTATTGGTATTGGTTTATTTTTGTCACATATATCGAGGTACAGTGAAAAACTGTTTGCTTACTATCTGGTAAATCATATAATATATGGGTACAATCAAACCATAACAAATACGACAGGCAGTGCAAAAAGAGGACGTGAACAGAGCCGAACGTGGTTTAGTTTATCAAAGTATGTATATTGAAGTACAGTAAAAAGCTTTTTTGTTGCATTGTCAGCAGAAAGACTATTCATGATTCCAATCAAGTTGCTCACAGTACACAGATACAGAATAAAGGGAATAACATTTAGTGCTATATGAAGTCCAGAAAAATCTTATTAAAGATAGTCCAAGGGCCTTCAAAGAGGCAGGTGGTTGTGTAAGGGCTGCAGAGATAGATTGTGAGATCAGGAATGCATCCTTAGTTGATGAGGTCTGTTGATTAACAGCAGAGAAGAAGCTGTTGGTACGTGCTTTCTAGCTTTTGTATCTTCTGCTCGATGGGAGAAGGAGGAATGACCAGGGTGTAAGTGGTCCTTGATTACATTGGCTGCATTCCAGAGGCAGCGTGAAGTATAGATGGAGTCAATGGCAGGGTCGCCTGGTCTATGTGATACATTGGGCTGCGTTCAAAACTCCCTGCAATTTCTTGCAGCCTTGGGCAGACCAGATGCCAAACAATGATGTGATGCATCCTGTCAGGACTCTCCCCCTCCTTTTCGCCCCCTATTCTTTGTCCTCCATTTGGATGTGCAGCCATTCCTCCCCTTCCATCTATATTCCTTCCTCTGACTTCACATTTCATAACTCTTCTATCTTTATGTCACACTTTGTCTTTTTATTGCTGGCATTTGTCCAAACATCTGCAAACCAAAACTCCCCTTGTATGTATCCACCTGTCATGCGCCAGGCTTTGTCCCACGCCCACCTCTTTTCCAGCTTTCTCCCCACTACTCCAATCAGAATGGTGCCGACCCTAGTCCTTGCCTATCCACATCCTGCAGTGATGCTGCCTGGTCAACTGAATTGCCCCAACAATTTGTGCCTTTTTATTGAGATTTCCCTGCCAAGTTTCTTGAATGCTGGATAATGTTATGGATCATTCATTTAAAGAATGTCTTTCATGTGAAGCTCAAACACCAGCCAGTTATAACTCTTCTTTGCAGGTACACTAACAGAAACAGCAACTGCTGGGATTTACGCAGAGTTAGAAAGGAATCTGTCTCTTCAAGTAATATTTTGTGGAGATCCTTGTGCTGATGTGATACCAGATTAATCAGTTTGTGTTTAATGTTATTGTTCAGGGAAAATATATGGGCTCTCAAGCAAAGGGCCATCTACACAATGTGCTTGTAAGATTAATAGTGTCTTCAATATTCTCCTTATTTAGAACATGCATATGTGGTTCATGTGAGACAATTAATTTTAGAAATTTATAAAGCCATTAATTTGTAGGGTGGCACAATTTGTAGAACTGCTGCCTCACAGCACCAGAGACTCGGGTTCGATTCTGACCTCTGGTGCAGTCTGTATGGAGTTTGCACATTTTCCCTGTGGCTCCAGTCACACTGAGAAGTGCAGCTGATAGAGTTGCTGACTCACAGCATTGGATACCCAGGTTCGATCCTAATTTTGGATTACCTGTGTGGTTTGCACGTTCTCCTTGCAACCACATGTATTTCTTCCAAGTGCTCTGGTTTCCCAAAACTCACAAGGATGTGCAAATTGGTAGGGTAATTGGCCTCTGTAAATTGCCCCTTGTACATAGATGAGTGGTAGAATCTCATGGGATTTCAGGACAATATGGAGAGAATAAAACTGGATTAGATTAGTGAAGATTTAGTGTAATAGGTTGTTGATGGTCAGTGTAGATTCAATGGGCCAAATGACCTGTTTCCCTGCTGTTTCTCTCTGAACTCTCTATTCTCATTGGAATCAGAAATTTGGACCCCTAAAATCCATACATTAGTTCTTTAACTACTTAAGGTTTTTATGGTTTAAAATAAAATCTGAATCACGAGTTAAGAATCTATTCATTATCAGAATGGGCAAATTTCTGATTAGTTTTTTAAATAGTTAAGCACACTTGCAGTTTATATCAAAAATAATGTTGATGCTATGCCACTGATCAGCATAAACAATAAGTAATTCTTCAATTTATTATATCTGCATTTTGCATTCTACTTACACTTAAGTATTGTTTACTGTTTGGATTAAGAATAATAGAGAATCCTTCAACACTTCAATTTTTGCTGGAAAAAGTGAAGACATCTTTCACTTTACATTAACCTTCGATGTGTATAGTTTTGCCTCTTTTGGAAAAATGACCATAATTGGTTTATTACATTGGAGTACAACACAAAGTGCTGTAGGAACTCAGCAGGTCAGGCGTCACCCGCTGAGTTCATCCAGCACTTTGTTTTGTTTTGCGCCAGATTACATCTGGTCTCTGTCTTGGTATATTACATTAATCTTCTACTTATGTCGGAGACTGAATTTCATGTAATTTTAATTCTGTTTGGATATGCAGTAAGGTGTAATTGAAAAATTACAGTGACAGTTTTAAGTTTAACACCAACAGTCATAAAATTATTCAGTTCATTGAGGAGGTATGAAGCATACATGGTTGAATTTGCTGGTACTGGCTGTTGAATTAGTCCTGCAGATTTCTCCTTTATAAAATGTACATAGTTTTCATTTGGACGTCGATGAATCGAGTCATAACATCAATTTCCATTATTTTTATCATGAGAAAATCTCCCTGATTTTTATTCCATTTGCCTATTTAAAGGAAGCCTAACTATCCTTCTTCAGAGCAAAAAGTTGAGACGGAAGGAACTGCAGATGCTAGAATCTTGGGCAAAACACAAAGTGCTGGAGGAACTCTGGTTCATGCAGCATCTGTGCAGGGAATGGACAGGTGAAGTTTCATCAGTCCAAAGAAGGGTCTTGACGTGAAACGTTGCCTCTCCATTTCACTCCACTCCACAGATATTGCCTCACCCTCTGAGTTCATCTTGCACTACGGTATTGGCTGTCATGATGAGTGGTAAATTAAGGAAGAATTTGCTAACAATGATACCCTTTTCATGCATCTATACACTGTACATGGATTGATTGTAATCATGTATTGTCTTTCTGATGTCTGGTTAGCACGCAACAAAAAGCATTTCACTGTACCTCGGTACATGTGACAATAAATTAAACTGAAACAATACGAAGAGACTAAAGTTTGATTAGTGTAAATGGATGGTTGATGGTCGGCGTGGGCCAAAGGGCATTTTCCAGGCCATATCTCTCCGAGAAATTATGTCCTGAATTAAGGACCAAACCCTAGTTGCCGAGCCTGCGATTGTGAAGACGAGATGACTGTCCTTGGAGTGGAATGTCAAGGGCATGTCTGTGGATATAGGTTGAGGAATTTTGATATGGAGGGAGAACATGTTGGAAGATATTGGAGCAATGTTTGGGAAATATTTTTTGTCACTTGTTTGGAGATGAGACTACTTGAGTAGATCACTAATGCAAAACTCAAAGCTTGATCAAACCTTCACTGCCCAACTTGCAGTCCCCGACAAGATGACAAATAAGGAGTTCCCACTCATCACCTTGGCTTCTTTCACATCAGAGCTTAATTTTTAGCACACTCTGATGAAAAATAACATGCAGATTGACTGGACCAAGGCTTTGATGGTAGTATTTATTGTTTTTAGGCAAACATAAATTTTTAAAGTTCAGGCATTTCAGCACCTTTGAATCTCCTGCAGAGGAGAGTGTGTTTTGGGGGTCACAGTAGTGAAAAAATAATACATTAACGTGAATTAAGGGGTCATGGGGGTAGAATCAATTAATGTTAAGTTTAATTTTGGATATAGATCAAATATTTTAAAATCAATAGATGTCATCTGAATATAGACCTAACCCATTACAAATGTCCACAGAATTGATCTTTTGCTTAAAATAATTTTTAGGCTTAATGTTGCGAAACACTCAAATCCACATTATACCCTGTAATTGTCTGTATGATTTTTTTTTTTTTAAGCCCTTTTTGTAACGTGATAAACTAGGCTATATAACTATAGCAATTGTGTCTTGGGTAAATGTACAGCTCGCCCCAGTGTGTCTATGCAACCGGCATAATCGTTCTGAAGGATCGACATAAAGCATGTTCCATCTGCTTTGTCCTTGGAAATACTCCAGATTCAATATCTCTCTTCTTCCAGGGCCAAAGTAAAGTTCATCAGCATGATTTCTAGGGCAGGGTATTTGGGATTTAGATTAATTTAGAGATACCGCATGAAAACAGGCTCTTTGGGCCATTGAGTCCATGCTAACCATCGATCATCGATCACCTGTTTACACTAGTTCTACGTTATTCCATTTTCTCATCCTCTGCCTACACACTCAGGGTCCATTTATAGCCGACAATTAATGTGCAAACCTGCATGTCTTTGTGCTGTGGAAGGAAACCGGAGCACCTGGAGGAAATCCACGGGGAATATGCAAACACCACCAGAGGTCAGGATCGAACCTGTGCCTCTGCAACTGTGAGGCAGCAGCTTGACCAGGGAGGGGAGGAGGGGGCGGGTGGTGGCTAATCAAGAATATGATCGAAAAAACTTTCACTGATGGTAGTGAATCTTTTAAATTCTCTACTCATAATTGGTCATGGTGTTCAATGGCTGAATGTAAGACGGGTGGATAGATTTTAAGCCAAAGTGAATTGAGGGGCAGTACCATAAAGTGGAACTGAGGTGAAAGCTCAGGCTTAATATTATTCAGTGTTGAAGCAGATCTATTCCCAGTTCATAGCACAAAGTGCTGGAGCATATCAGCAGTCAGATAGCATCTATGGAAGGAATGGACAGGTGATGTTTCGGGAAAGGCGCCTTCTTCAGAATGGTAAATAGTGGCTACAAACAATCTACTGGAGGAACACAGTCTGAAGGTGGGTCCTGACCGGAAACATAGTCTGTCCATTCCCTCCATAGATTCTGCCTGACCTGCGATAGAACACGTTCCTTGGTGAAAAGTTTCCAATTGGCAGAGGTGACAGACAGCTGTGGCATTTTTAATTCAAACTGGATGTTAGCAACTGTTTGGATGTAAAAACTGGAAGAGCAGTTCTAAAGATCTCTGTCGTTTGTTAACCAGAATTATTTTTGGTCATGGATACTTGACAGTGGAGTGGTTAATTATATTATGTACTCTAAGCTCCTTCTTGCATGACTTGTATATGGTCTTGATTAGGCAGATGTTTCTTGGATTGTCTCTACTTAAACTTGGATAAGGAACAATTAAATTTGCTAAATTTTTCTATCAACAGGATTCCCTTCAGAATGTGCTAATCCACCACTGTATTCTTTATTTAATTCAGGTTAATAGGCATTTTCTTTAGAAAGTGCTTCTGATAACTATCCCCTGCTAAATTGTTATTTTTCATCGTTTAAGTTGTACTTTTGTTCCGTCCTTCTTTATACAGTTACCCGTGAGTGATATCTTTTACGGACACGAGGAAAGAAAAATGTTGTCATATTGTTCTGTAGTTTGGCATTTTAAGATAGATAATGTGCAAATACTTCCAAATATTATGGTATAGAAATGTTCTGTTGTGCTTGCTAGTTCAAGTTGCGGAAAAAGTAAAAGATATGGTTAGTGTTTGGGAGCACGAAGTACTCTGAAGTATTTAGAAGTATAACCATCCGTTTGTTTGAATGTAGCAACAAGGCGATTTAACCAAGTAATTCTGCTAGATACGAGGAACTGCAGATACTGGAATATTGAGCAAAATACAATGTGCTGGAGTAACTCAGTGGTTAAGGAACATGTGTGGAGGGAATAGACAGGCGACATTTTGGTAGGGCAACGTTCAGACTGATAAAGGAGTGGAAGCAAGAAAAGAGGTGGGAGAGGAACAAGGCCTGGCAGGTGGTAGGTGGGTGCTCTTGGGGGGGGGGGGGGGGTTGATAGGCAGATGGGTGGAGTAAATTACAATGGCTTGAGGTGAAAAGGAGACAGGGTGTCAGATGAGGAGAGTGAAATGTAAAGCTGGAGGGAAGGTGGAAGGGGGTGAGGGGGGAGAAAGAAGGGTGGGGCACTGGAAGCAATCTCATCTTGTAGTCTGAAGAAGGGTCCCGACCCGAAACATCACCTATCCATTTTCTCCAGAGATGCTGCCTGACCCGCTGGGTTACTCCAGTATTTTGCGTGTCTCTCCTCATCTGACTCTTTGCCTCCAAGATTTAAGGTGAGTGGGGACGGAAACTTGAGATGCAGAATTCTCACACAGTGAGTGGTGGGTATATGTAATGCACTATCAGAGGAGGTAGTTGAGGCAGGTTCTATAACAGCATTTAAAAGATATTTGGACAGGTACATGAATAGGAAAGGAATGGGTGAATATGGGCTAAATGTGATTGGGTATCTTGGTCTATATGGGCAAGTTGGGCCAAAGGGCCTGATCCTCTGCTGTGTGATTCTGTGACTCACATCATTGCTAATGGATTTCCATAGGACAATTTTATTGAACTACAGAGATCACCACTTCCTCTCGCTTTCATTAGAATGTGTGAGGAGCAGGTGTTGTAAAGGACAGAAAGGGAGTGTGTGTGTGCCAAAAGTAAATTGCTATTGATGACAAAGCAAGTTGGAGAGGTCACGGGAGTCTTTTATCCTCTTTGCTGTGACTTGAGAGCAGTTGTCTGCTGTTTGACAAGAAAATTGTAGATTGCCACTCAATGCTATTACAATCATCTTTTAGCTTATTTTGTTTAAGGGACATGTTGTGCTCAAAAAGAAATCATGAAATATAAACCAGCTGTTGTTATTAAATTTATGCTGATCAAAGTGCAATTTCCTTTTGAATGACATTCGGATTGGTTTTGGGTTGGAGAATTGTTAATGATTTGTACTTTATATTATGATTCAAAAAAGAATATTAATTGTGTATGTGTAAACTGATTGGAATAGTTGTTAGTTGGTGTGCGTGATCTGGTAAATCTTGAATAATTTTCAATTGGTTTTCATGCTTTCCATGTAGAAATAGGGAACTGCAGATGTTGGTTAACACAAACATACACAAAGTGCTGGAATAACTCAGAGGATTCTCTGAAGAACATGGATAGGTGATTTACAGGTTGGGACCTTTCTTCAGACAGTAACTGCAGTCCCTTCTGTCTTTTTTTATAAATTTCTAAATCCTGGACCAAAAACACATTTACTTTGTTTAGAATTTATTTGTACAAACAGTGCATGAAAATAATTTGTTTTTCCTTTGCTTGCATTCTGGAAACCTCTGTTCAAATTTATTAGATAGAAGATATTTATGACATTCTTAATAGTTTGATTGGATGCGTAACAATTTAACGAGATGTAAATAAATCATTAACCTAACTGGAAAATTGATGTCAATGTAGTCAAATGTGAGGTTGTGCACTTTGGACCAGTAAGATACGGAAAGGGGCCAGGGGCACACTTTTAAATGGTAGAAAGCATGGAAACAACTGAGGCCTTGAGTTCTGGGCCTCCATTTGTATAGATCATTTAAATATTATGTGCTGGAGGAACTCGGCAGGACAGGTGGCACCGGTGGAAGGAAAGGACAAATGATTGAATCGCGATCCTTCTTCATATTGCAGTCTGCAGCCTGAACAAGTCCCCACACAAGATGTCTGTTCGTTCCCTCCACAGATGTTGACTGAGCCGCTGAGTTCCTCCAGCACTTTTTTTTTTGCTCAAGATTCCAATATTTGTAGTTTCTTACTGTTTTGGTTTAAGTATTATGGGGCAGGCTCAGAAATGTTAAGTTAAAAGTAAAACTTTTAAGTTAAAAGTGATTTAAAAAAAACAAACCCCAATTAATCTAGATAGCTGAATTAAAAGAGGGCAGATCTACACTGCCCTGGACAATGTGTGTGAGGCAAGGGTCCAGGGGTGTGTGGCTGAAATTCAATGGGTCTACTTCTTGCTCCTTTTAAATCCATTAGGATCACTGAAATAATAATGATACTGATGTGTAACAATTTTTAAAAATCTGGAATTGTTTTAGGGTATTAATAGGAGTAATGTCCAACAGTAAAAAAAATCAGATGGTTCACATCTCCCATGTTCGATGTCTGTTAGATTACTGAAGTTTACTGTAAGCTGGTAATGTTTTTTCTGAAACGCCAGAGGCTGAGGGGAGACCCAATAAAATTATATAAAATTACAAGAACCGTAGATAGGGTAGACATGCAGAATCTTTTTCCAAGGAAGAAAATGTCAAGGAGTTGAGGGCGTGGTTTTAAGGTAAGAGGGGCAACATTTTTTTCATATGTGTGGATGGCTGGAATGTACTGCCTGGTGGACAGATATCATAGTGATGTTTAAAAAACGTTTAGATACACGGATATGAAAGAAATGGAGGTATATGAATCATGTGCAGGCAGAGGTGATTAGTTTATCCTGGCAGACATTGTAGGCTGAAGATCCTGTTCATGTGTTATATTCTAAATATTCTATGTTCTAAGTAAATCTTGCACAGACCACGATTGTAATCACTTTGAAGTTATGACGAGCAGTCTAACAGTCGAAGGTATGATTGACAAAACTTGGATTCAAAGTTAATAATTCAGGTTGATGATTTCCATTAGAGCTTTGGGCATCAAACTGAAGGGGTATCTTTAATTTCTCTCTTCTCAGAGCTGTCTGACTCACTGAGTACTTCCAGGAGTCGCTGTTTTTTTAATTTCAGATTTTCAGCATTTACAATTTCATGCTTTTTGAATGTAGATTGAAACTTTTCAGGAATATGTGCAGAGGATGGAAGAAGTTTGGAACTTAATTGCACAGTTTCAAGTTGAGGTTGCTAGGTTTCTGTAAATTAAAATAAATATTGAGGAAAGAAGACAAAGATGGTCGAATGAAACTAAGTCACTGGGTCCTTATTTGAAAGGTGGAACACGCCTGGGGCTGTTAAAAAAAAAAGAAAAGTATTCCTAGTGAAGTTCAAAAAAATATAATTGTACTAAAGATGACAGATTTTTGCAGAGAAATTTCAATTCATTCACTCTGCACTGCAACCTGGTAAATGGATAAGAACTGACTTTATAACATTGAATGGTTCAATAGCATTGTTTGCCTAGGTATTAAAGAAAATAATACTATGTTTAAAGACAGTTCTTCAGACTATTCTGGTGCTCTACACCCCTCCCTCCCTCAAATTGTTACCACTACTCTTGATGCGCGCACTCTTTTTCACACTAAAGACCCTCGAGCACTAGAATGATCATGAAAAGAGGACAGTTTGATCAGGAAACCTTTTGAAGTCTAGTGCAATTCATCTTTGGCTATGCACCCATAGAAATTATAGCAGATGTTGGTGGATTCTGATTTTTTTTTTGTTAAAGGAAGCAATAAATAGTTTCAGTTTTTATCTGGGACTATAGATCACACAGAATTCAAAGAAAACACTTGTGCAAACACTTTCACTTCCGAACTTTTTGTATTACTATTGGGCAGTGCATATTAAGAATATAATTTACTGGTTGGACAGTTCTACCCAACAGACAGAATGGAGAAAGAGGACTGTTCTCCTTGTAACATAGGAGCGATCCTCTTCTCCCCAATAAAATTGAACAACACAATATATAAGAATAACCCAATTATACATGATACAATAAGAATTTGGAAACAAATAAAATGATCCTTAAAATTAAGAAACCTATCATTGTTAATGCCAATAGTGAATAATCCTTCACTTGAACCATCTCTTATTGATAAAACATATAATCAATGGGAAAGAATGGGAATTAAAAGGACCGGTGATATGTATGAAATGGCAAATCTGTTATCATTCCAACAATTACAATTAAAATTTAAACTGAAAAATAACCAATGTTTTAAATATCTTCAGATCTGCGACTTCATGAAGAAATACATACAAAGGTATCAAAACATAACTTTACATCCACTGGAAGAAACAATTAATATTAAGGCTGACTTGCAGAAATTAATATCATATTTATATAATAGTATTTTAAATATAGATTTACCATCGACAGAGGCACTTAGAGAAGAGTGGGAACGAGAATTAATGATAAAAATTATGAAGGAAACATGGGAAAAGTATTTGATATATATACACAAATGTTCGATTAATGTAAGACATAATTTAATTCAATTTAATATTTTACATAGATTATATTATTCAAAAACTAGATTGAATAAATTCCATCCAAATACTTCCCCCATTTGTGATAAATGTCTATCCCAAAATGCAACCATAACACTTTTGTCTCCTGCATAAAACTTTATAAATTCTGGAGTGATATTTTTGAAATATTTACAAAATTATTCAAGATAAAAATGGAACCAAATACTAAAATGATTATATTTGGAGTAATGGAAGATGGGAATAAATTGAACTCATCTCAAAATTTATTTTTAAATTATGGGTTAATAACGGCAAATAAACTTAAACTTAACTTTTGGAAAAATATATCCTTACCAACGCTTAAAATGTGGATTTCAAACATGTTGGACACCGCACATCTTGAGGAAATGCGATTCCTCCTAATAGATAAATCAAACCAATTCTTAACGAGTTGGTCTCCATTTGTCGGATTTTTGGAAGCATATGGTGCAGCAAAATCATAGAAGCTAACTGTTTCAGGATTGGGTGAGGGATGGTCAAGAATATAGATAATGATTTCCTTAATCTCTTACTTTCTATCTTTTTCTTTTTTTCAATTTTCTTCTTTCACACTTTTTTCCTTTTCACACACTATATATCACACGTTTCTCTACCTTTTATTATCTATTCTCTCCTTTTCATTATTAAAAAAAAAGCTCTACATAAAATGTAATATGTAAAAAAAATAAAAATAAAATAAAAATAGTTTCAGTTATTAAATAACATCTTAATGGTCCTTATCTTCTACGTTGGATTGTAGACTCGGGTTATTAAGTAAGAACAGACAATATGAGAGGGAATTTTTCTTGCTCATCATTATCAAACCTTGTGACCGTGATCATAATCCATGTGCTTTCTTCATAATGTTATTTACAAACAACTGGCTACAAATATTAAAACCTGTGTGTGTAATTGTTAATACATAATTTACGTATATTGATCCAAATTTCACAAGAAAAAGATGATTTGGTTGGACCTTTGCCCTAAGTATTTTTCTATATTTTGCTGTTTATTGATTTGATAAAATATAATCCTTTTTATTCAAGGGGACTTGAAATTTTAAAGGAACAGATGAATGCAACATGCATTTTAAGCTGCATTCTAATACAACTTTTCTAAGAATTTTTGGTGCTATTTGGAGATTAATAGGTTGAAATTGCCTTGACTGGATACATCTTGGTAGTTAAGTAAGCTTTGTATTTGCAATATTTAACTGAGTATGCCAATTGGTGAAAGTTTGGGAAGTTGATGATGGGAAACATGGAGCCACTGGACCAGCTAGTAAAGTAGCCAGGGTAGACACAAAATGCTGGAGTAACTCAATGGGTCAGGCAGCATCTCTGGAGACAAGGAATGGGCGACATATCGGGTTGAGACCCTTCTTCAAACTGATGTCAAGGGAGGGGGCGGGACAAAGATAGAATGTAGGTGGAGACAGTAAGACTAGTGGGAGAACTGGGAAGGGGATGGAGAGAGAAAGCAAGGGCTATCTGAAGTATATAAATAAAGTAGCCATTTCTCTTGACTCAGTCTAAAATCCTGTTGCGATTTCTATGCATTTTTTTTTGTTTGCACAAACGGGATGTGGGAAGTCATTTTTTAAGTGATGAGGATCCTGTTCAGATGCCATTGTAGATTTTTGGCACCCATTCAGCAATCTTTACATAATTTCACAGGTATGTAAAGGGAGTGGGAAGCGAGAGAGAAGAAAGAGGCACTGAGACAAAACAATTGGTTGAGGCAACCAAACATGTTTGATATGGAGTTTTGGTGATTTGAAGCATTTAATGTAATGTGATAAACCAACTTGTTTCTCCCCCACTCCTTTCACTTTTGAAAAAATGTTTGCGTACGCTTGGAGCGAAGAGTTCTTAAACTTGCAATCATGATTGAATCCTGATCTCTGGCACTGTGAGGGAACAACTCTACCAGCTGTGCCACTGTGCCATCCAGATTGGAAATACACAAAATAAATGAGACGCGAGAGGAAGTATGAAAAGTCATTGTACCTTTGACTATCACATGTTTCCTACGGCATCGCTTGAGCATCGCTTGAATAGGTTTCTAAAGATGTCACCTGGTTAAAACCTCTCCCTCGGATACTCTTAAAGCCTGTGGTTTTTGCATACTGATCAGTCTGAAAAGGGTCTCGACCCGAAACGTCGCCTTTGCACTGCACCCGCTGAGTTTCTCCAGCTTTTTGTGTACGCCTGAGAGGCATACGTGCCTGCAGCTCCTCGAAGTGGCTTCTTGCTGAATTCCCTCAGCCTGTCCAGGCCTTTGTGTGTGGAGCATGATGACTTTTGCTTCTTTATTGCCCTGCAGCTTGAAGGGGTGACTTGTGTGCCGGTACTGAGGTTATAATCATCTTTTATTCCTTCAACTGCCCTGATGTTGCAATTGTTTCTGGATAGCTCTGGACCTTAAATAGAATATATTTTGTCTTGCTTTGCCTTGTGGAAATGCAGTGATTCTAGCAAAATGTGCAGTGTCTTTTTCTGGATACAGCGTGTATGTGTATGAGCCGAAGCAACAAACGGTTTCAGCAATTTAAGTTGACCTTCTGTAACATGCGCAGAGAAAACTTATTGGTTGGAATGAAAATTTGGCAGATTTTTGCTCTGATCTTCGTGGCCCTTCTGATATTTGCTGTTCTTGTTGAGTCACAGCAGTTGGGTGCAATCTCAGGAGAAATTCTCAGCGTTCATAATTGATTTATATGGAATGAGCTCTCAGCTTTTATGCTTAGAGATTCTTGTTACTGCGGAACTTTAAGATTCTGGCCCCATGCTATTAATCCAAAGCTGGATAAGACTTGTTTCTATAAAAGGTTGGCTGAGGTCATTTTTAAAATATGTACATTTAAAAAAACAGGTCAGGCAGAATCTGTGAAGGACACAGAGAGACGACCTTTGGGATTGAGACCCTTCAGTTTAATTGTAGGGGGAGGGAGAAAGCTGCAAAATAGAGGTGGCGGTGAGACAGGCAGGCAAGTGATAGATGGGTGTGTATGTGTGTGTGTGTGGGGGGGGGTGGGCGGTAATTGGCAGATGGGTGGACAATGGCTAGACATGAAAAAGAGAGAAAAGGGTGTCAGAAAAGGAGAAAAAATAAGTGAAATATAAACCAATGCAAATAAATATTTGGAGCTCACCCTCAAAACTATTTTAAATGTGGACAGGAAATATTCTGTGCATCTGGTTCAAGATGCCCCGAAATATGTTGGTACATAGGCATTTCTGCCCATGTTGCCTGAGTTTACATAGAAACATCGAAACATAGAAATTAGGTGCAGGAGCAGGCCATTCGGCCCTTCGAGCCTGCACCGCCATTCAATATGATCATGGCTGATCATCCAACTCAGTATCCCGTACCTGCCTTCTCTCCATACCCCCTGATCCCTTCAGCCACAAGGGCCACATCCAACTCCCTCTTAAATATGGCCAACGAACTGGCCTCAACTACCTTCTGTGGCAGAGAATTCCACACATTCACCACTCTCGATGTGAAAAACGATTTTCTCATTTCGGTCCTAAAAGACTTCCCCCTTATCCTTAAACTGTGACCCCTTGTCCTGGATTTCCCCAACATCGGGAACAATCTTCCTGCATCTAGCCTGTCCAACCCTTTAAGAATTTTGTAAGTCTCTATGAGATCACCCCTCAATCTTCTAAATTCCAGTGAGTACAAGCCAAGTCTATCCAGTCTTTCTTCATATGGAAGTCGTGCCATCCCAGGAATCAGTCTGGTGAACCTTCTCTGTAGTGGCAAGAATGTCTTTCCTCAGATTAGGAGACCAAAACTATACGCAATACTCCAGGTGTGGCCTCACCAAGACCCTGTACAACTGCAGTAGAACCTCCCTGCTCTTGTACTCAAATCCTTTTGCTATGAAAGCCAACATACCATTCGCTTTCTTCACAGCCTGCTGCACCTGCATGCCTACTTTCAATGACTGGTGTACCATGACACCCAGGTCTCGCTGCATCTCCCCTTTTCCTAATCGGTCACCATTCAAATAATAGTCTACCTTCCTGTTTTTGCCACCAAAGTGGATAACCTCACATTTATCCACATTATACTGCATCTGCCATGCATTTGCCCACTCACCCAGTCTATCCAAGTCATCCTGCAGCCTCCTAGCATCCTCCTCACAGCTAACACTGCCTCCCAGCTTCGTGTCATCCGCAAACTTCGAGATGTTGCATTTAATTCCCTCGTCCAAATCATTAATGTAAATTGTAAATAGCTGGGGTCCCAGCACTGAGCCTTGCGGCACCCCTTAGTCCCTGTCTGCCATCCTGAAAAGAACCCGTTCACTCCAACTCTTTGCTTCCTGTCTGCCAGCCAGTTCTCTATCCACATCATTACTGAACCACCAATACCATGTGCTTTAAGTTTGTATACCAATCTCTTGTGTGGGACCTTGTCGAAAGCCTTCTGAAAGTCCAGATACAACATATCCACTGCTTCTCCCTTATCCACTCTACTAGTTACATCCTCACAAATTCAATAAGATTCGTCAGACCTTCGTAAATCCATGTTGACTTTGTCCAATGATTTCACCACTTTCCAAATGCGCTGCTATCCCATCTTTAATAATTGACTCTAGCAGTTTCCCCACTACCGATGTTAGGCTAACTGGTCTGTAATTCCCCGTTTTATCTCTCCCTCCCCTTTTAAAAAGTGGGGTTACATTAGCTACCCTCCAATCCTCAGGAACTACTCCAGAATCTAAAGAGTTTTGAAAAATTATCACTAAGGCATCTGCTATTTCTGGGGCTTCTTCCTTAAGTACCCTGGGATGCAGCCTATCTGGCCCTGGGGATTTATCGGCCTTTAATCCATTCAATTTACCCAACACCACTTTCAGGCTAACCTGGATTTCACTCATTTCCTCCATCTCATTTGACCCGCGATCCCCTGCTATTTCCGGCAAATTATTTATGTCTTCCTTAGTGAAGACAAACTAAGTAGTTATTCAATTGATCTGCCATGTCCTTGTTCCCCATGATCAATTCACCCGTTTCTGACTGCAAGGGACCTACATTTGTTTTAACTAATCTTTTGCGCTTCACATATCGATAAAAACTTTTGCAGTCAGTTTTTATGTTTCCTGCCAGTTTTCTTTCATACTCCATTTTCCCTTTTCTAATTAAGCCCTTTGTCCTCCTCTGTTGGTCTCTGAATTTCTCCCAGTCCCCTGGTAGGCTGCTTTTTCTGGCTAATTTGTACGCTTCATCTTTTTCTTTGATACTATCCTGGATTTCCCTCGTTATCCACGGATGCGCCACCTTCCCTGATTTATTCTTTTGCCATACTGGGATGAACAATTGTTGTAGTTCATCCATGCAGTCTTTAAATGCCTTCCATTGCATATCCACCGTCAACCCTTCAAGAATCAATTGCCAGTCCATCTTGGCCAATTCGCGTCTCATACCCTCAAAGTTACCTTTCTTTAAGTTCAGGACCCGTGTTTCTGAAATAACAATGTCACTCTCCATCCTAATGAAGAACTCAACCATATTATGGTCACTCTTGCCCAAGTTTAAACCTTATTGTTGGAAGAGATGTATTGTGCTACTATTGTCATTGACAGAATGCTTTTGCTGTGCAAGGAAACTGCAGTTCTAGCCAGACAACATAAATGCTGTCTGGAACTAACCTTGCAATTATCACATTCAAAGCTGCTGAGTAAATGTATGGTTCATTAATTACAACAATGTGATACAAGTGGTGGGTGGATAAAGGCTGGAGCTGAAAAGGAGGCAATGGGTGAAAGATATGGAGAAAAGGAGTGAAATGTAAAGCCAGAGGGAGGGTATGTAGGTGGAAGGAGACGGAGCGGTGGGATTGTGGGAGGAATGGGTTGTGCCCGTGTGTGGAACATGGCAGGGGAGGTGGGGAGGGGAGGGGGGGGGGGGGGGGGGAGGGTGGCTTTTGCCTAAAATTGGAAAATTTTAACCATAACCATATTATAATAAGCTCTACCCAAGTGGAATATGAGGCGCTGTTCCTGAAGCTTGCTAGTGGAGGAGGCCTAAGACAGTAAGGTCTCCCCATATGCCCCCCGGATGATGCCTGACTCGTTAAGTTCCTTCAGATTTTGTGTTTTGCTCAAGATTCCCGTATCTACAGTTTCTTGTTTCTTCCTATTCATAGATGCAAATAAATACTTTGCAGCATCTGAGCACTAGTTCTTTTGTGTCGGTGTATGGCTGTCCCCACAACCTAAGATGGTGTGGGACAGAGAAAAGGCCATTGTACTTCACGAGCGAGGAAAAGGTTGCCAACCACTTCTTCATAACAGGTTGCTTCATTCTGCTGAAAATGATCTGGGAAACATAAAGTGGCAGATTCAAAATCTGTGCACATTCAAGATTCTTGAGACTAAGGGGCAAGTATATTAAAGAACACAGTGGCATAGTGGAGCTGCTGCCTTACAACGCCAGAGACCCAGGTTCGATCCTGACTATGGATGTTGTCTGTACGGAGTTTGTACGTTCTCCATGTGACCTGTGTGGGGTTTCTTCGAAATTGTCAGTTTCCTCCCACATTCCAAAGACGTACAGGTTTGTAGGTTAATTGGTTTGGTATAAACGTATCAGTGCGTACTCGGTGGGCCAGAGGGCCTGTTTCTGCGCTGTATCTCTAAACTAAACTAAACACGATTTGCTGAGCGGAAAATATTGCAATTGTATGATCAGATCTGAGGGCGACGGCTTAAATTAACGTAGAACAGTATAGCACAGGAACAGGCCCTATTGTCAGAATATCTGTACCAAATATGATGCCAAGATAACCTAATCCCCTCTGCCTGCGCGTGATCCATATCCCTCCATTCCCGGCATATCCATGTGTCTTTGTAAAAGCCTCTTAAATGCCACTTTCATATCTGCCTCCACCACCACAACTGGCAGCGCACTCCAAGCACCCACCACCCGCTGTGTAAGAAAAAACGTTTACCCAACACATCTCCTTTAAGTATTGTCCTTCTCACCTTAAAGCTATGCTCTATAGTCCTTGGCATTTCCACCCTGGGGAAAAAGGTTCCGACTGTTTATCCTATGTGCCTCTTATAATTTTATATGCTTCTATCAGGTCTCTCCTCAACCTCCAGCGTTCCAGAGAAAACAATTCCATTTTTTCCAACCTCTCCTTGTAGCTCATAATTGTGTCAACCTCTTCTGCCATCTTCAACTCCTCCCTATCCGTCGTGAAAATTGCAGGCACTTGATTTGATGCAAGTTGATGTCTTAATTACTCTTTTTGATCCATTCATGGACATTATTGGAAAATGGTTCATGGAGTTGAAATTGATTTGTCAACGTTTTGTTGTCTATGTTTCTATTTTCCCCTTTAAATCGATTCCAATCAATATGGTGTTGATAAAAGGAAATATCTCCATTCATGAATAGCATTGGTCAGGTTGCACCTGGAATATTATGTGCAAGATTGATACCAATCAAGGATGTAACTGACCTTGACGTGCCATTGAGAATGATTACTATAGTCATAAGTATGTGAGTTGACAAGCAGCTAAATTCAAAGAACTGCAAACAAAATTATGCTGCAGATGTCCTGTAGATCAGATGGCACCTGATGGAGAGACGCTGAGTTAATTTTGAAAGTAAATTACTTTTCTTCATAACTGGGACTCTTCACAGCGGGAGGTGAAATGTTGGAGTTAAGGTGGTGATACTCTAATTAATAATGCTCATGGCTGCAGAAAATTGACTTGGAACGGAACAAAGTAATTAAAGTTTAATCGTTGAGGATGCAAGGAAATAAGCAACAAAATGGGATGCCTTGATAGAATTAGCCAAAACTGAGAAATACATTAAATACAATGGCCAGGAAGATAAGCTGGATCTGAGGGCTACCTTGAGAATAAAACCAAAGTGTACCCATAATATTTGAATATGCAGGTATTCCACAGTTGATGGTTGTGGTCTTTAATATGCAGGATGTTTTGGCAATATTGCTAATATTTCTAATTTGCTTTCCCAAAAAAAGCCATCTCTTGTCTCTTTCTACCTCTGCTTTATAAGATGGAGATGAAGATAGATTGGTTCAGGGAAGAATTTGGCTGAAGACTGTGTTGACAAAATGATTAGACAGTGAGAACTATGAAGTGGAGGATGCACTGATGCACTAGACTGGAGGAGATGGCACATATTGTGTGTTCTGGTATGTAGTTAATGTATTTTTAATCTTTACAGTGTAGTGCTCATTAACATTGTCAATGCCAGAAAAGGAGATTACAAAAGGTTGGGGACATTGCCTGACCCATCATGTGTAATGACCAACCCAACCACCAAAGGGATCTGTGGGCAGTGCTGCATCAAAAGGCAGCCAGCATCATCAAAGAACCACATTTTCATTTCATTCCTGCTATCAAGAAGAAGGTATAGGAGTCTGAAAATTGTGACCTCCAGGCCCAGGAACTGCTTTTTCCCAACGCTCATCAAGCTTTTGAACACTAACAAACACAAACAAACGTTACAAACACCAACCAAAATACAAATTGTCTTGGTTGCACTGGGAACCTGGCTTCTGTTTTGCACTAATATTATTTTTGTAAATCCATTGAACATTCTTTTGTTTATTGTGTTACCCATGAGTACTGTGTTTACTGTCCTGTTATGCTGCTGCAAGTAAGAATTGAATTGTTCAATTTTCAGTACATATGACAATTAAACACTCTGGACTTTTGGTTCTTAAATGCGGTAATCAATAAATCCTTTTGAATACAGCAAAAGTGGGTTTAACAGCAAATGCTGCTTGTATATATGCTTTAATATATTAAATGTACATGCTCTTGTAAGTAAATTGAAGCAATCCACAAGTTAATGAAATTTCAAGTAAATGCTTAAAATTAAGCAAGACATGTTTTAGGATCAAAGTGAAATTGTATATTTTTTTAGATTAGGGTTAACTGATTTATCATAGATACCCAGATAATGGACACCAATGCAGTGAATTACTATGATTCTATATGACACTCTCGAGGAGACTATCATAACGGACTTCAGCCGAGTCATTAGGGCAAATTTGTTGCTAATGTCTGGAATATGATGGCTTTGTTCCAAGAATACTCAAAAAGTAAGTGACAGAGAAAGGAGGCACATTGAATTGAGTACAATGATTTATCCACACTCTGAACCGGTATTGCCATGGATTTCTTCAAAAAGAGTTGTTGAGCCAGGTGGACGACATCTGAAGAAGGGTCCTGATCTGAAACTGTTGCCTCTCCATTCCCTCCACAAATGCTGCCTGACACACTGAGTTCCACCAGCACTTTGTGTCTTTTATTGCTGTGCTCATAAACCAAAATGCAAGACTTGACACAATTATGTCAGGATTTTGGGTTGATTCTGGTTGAGAGGACTCAAGGGCCTGAGCTATAGGTTGAGGTTGGGCAGGCGAGGACTTTATTCCTTGTATTGTGGGAAGCTGAGGGTTCATTTTACAGAGGTGCATATATCAAGAGGGAAATTTGAGGCGAGTCCACCCTGTTTTTCAGGGTAGCCGAATCAAGAACTAGATGGCATAGGTTTAAGATACCCGAGGGATTCCTATTACATCTTTCCCCTCTCATATTAAATGTTGTCTTTCGATTTCAATTCCCAAATGCTGCCGCCCTGCTGAGTTCCTCCAGCTCTTTGTTTTGTGATTATTTATGATCCTAAGGACATAGGTTTAAGGTGTAAATGGAAATATTGAATAGGAATGAAGGGCAGCTTTATCACACAGATGCAGATGGGTAGATGGAACAAGCTGCCAGAGGAGATAGTTGAAGCAGGTATAACAGCATTGAAAAGACATTTGGACAGGTACATGGATCATTTTCCTATTGGGTCCACACACAAGGTTAAAAGTTGTTCAGCCAGAGCTGAACACACTTCTCGGCATTTGCATACAATGGTGTCTGTCATGCGCTTCTTGTGCGTGGTGGTGGAAAGATTGGTGGCAACAGTGCCGTGACGTGAACGCTCTTTCCTTGACCCCAGGTACATGGATAGGAATGCTTTACAGGAAATTTGGGTGAATGGGACTAGCTTAGCTGGGGTATCATGATCAACAGTCACAGGTTGTGCTGACGGGCCTGTTTCCATGCTGTGACTTTCACTGAGATTTTAAGCCACTGAACAAATGATGATTCATGATATAATATAGGCATTGATCATCTAGATGTGTATTGACGTGCAAAGGATTTATTGATTACTGCCTTTAATAGGGTTCAAAATAACTTTAAGCTCTATGTGCTTCAAATATTTAAAAAAATGACTATAGTTTGAGTGAGACATTTTCAAGATTGGTTAATCTGCTATTGGGGTTTGTTCTGGAAGAGCGAGCAGGAGAGTGGAGGGGCAAGGAGGGGAGGGGAGGAATAGAAGAGTAGGACAGTTTCACGTGTGGTTAAAGAGTCAGTGCAGGGACAGGATTCACATTTTTGGACCATTGGAATCTCCACTGACGGTGGTTACCTGTACAAGAGGGAAGGGTTGCACGAACTCCAAGGTGGATAAACACGGGCCATGGGACTGAGATATTCCAGCCATCACAGAAACATGGTAAAAGAGGGTTTATGATTTGCAGTTTACAGGATTTCCAGGGTACAGGCAGCATAGAAGTGAGGGACAGAGGAGGGGAATTGCATTTTTGACTAAAGAGAACATCATGCATGTATCCGACATGAAATTACTGATGGTAGACAAACAATGCTGGAGAAACTCAGCGGGTGAGGCAGCATCTATGGAGCGTAGGAATAGGTGATGTTTCTGATGGATCATTCATCTGAATTTACTGATGGATCATCCAGTGCGACTTTGTGGATGGAACTAATTAAGGGATGATCACTTTGTTGGGATTGTACTACAGGCCCCCAAATAGCCAAAGGGAATCAGAGGAACAATTGGATTACCAGATCTTTACAGGTACTTTTAAATTCAATTTGTGTTCCAATCCTGATCTAATTTGGTACTATCTCTGGTGATAGAACATTGTAAATTCAACCTTTATTTCATAATATTGAACACTATCCAAAGGTTTTTTGGAGGGTCTATTACTAGTTTATGTGGGCTTTGGTTTGTCATAATTGAATGCTAGGTAATTTTATTCCATTACGATTGGAGTACATTTTTGTTGTTATTTAGTTGTTCTGCATCCTTTTTATTCTGTTAGACATCTGAGCCCAGTGCATGTTTCTATTGATTGGGAAAGCAGTTAGCAGATTTTCCCTCTCCCCCCCCCACTCCATCTTTAAACAGTTTTGTTAGCATTCTGCACTCTTAGAGCTTGTTCATTAGAAATACAGTCAGCCAGTTTCTTGTTACAATTCTTGATGACAGAATTTGCAATTGAAGAATTACTTACAAAAGTAAGTAACAATTTCAAAAATAATTTGATACTACATACGGGATTACTGGTTCAAATTTTGACAACAAGGTTTTAATGAAAGTAAGTGATTATGGAAGTTGAAGCTGGAAAAGCAATATGATCTGTTTACTTTTTGGATATCACATGCATGTCAATAAGTTACATTACAGTTATTAAAATTTGAAAAGCCACTAAGATTTATAAAAATATATTTGGTCAATCATTATTGCTTGGGAAGGGATACAAAGACAAGTCAGGTGTAATTCTTAATCACAATTAGCCAAGTCAGTGAAACAAATAAAAAGCAACGGAACACACAAAATACATTTTAACATAAACATCCACCACAGTGACTCCTCCACATTCCTCGCTGTGATGGAAGGTAAAAAAAAAAGTTTAAATCTCTTCCCTTCGATGCTCTTCCGCGATCGGGGGCCTCGTGCCTTCCGTTGACGGGACATTCTTGACTCCCATAGCTGGCGGCATTTGGGCCCTCAGCATCGGGGTGATCAGCTCCTGCATCGGGGGGATGTCAGCTCCCCTGTGCCGGCGATCGGGCCCCGGGTTGGGGCTGGTCGAGCCTCTGCGTTGTTGGAACTTCCCGACTTGTCCTCTCCCGAGACAGCGAGCTCCTGATGGTAAGTCCGCAGGCCACGGTAGGAGCGATACTAGGCAAGGGATCAGCTCCGATGTTAAGTCCACGCCCCGTGGTGGGGCTCAAGTCAGTCCGAGGAGGCCTCCACACTAAAAATTTTAAAAAGACGAAAAACAATCATGCGGCACCCCTGGTGGTAATGCTCCGCACATGGGGTGTGGTACTTGGATTAACATCTCTTTTGGTGTTTTTGTTTACATACAGAAACTGGTTAAATGGACTAGTATTTGAACTGTAGCAATCATATTTCAGATAAATCACCCTTATACTTAAAAAATGATTTAGCTATACCAGACAGAAACATTTATTTTTATTTTCCCTCAAGGATCAGCATCAAGTTGAATCTTGCAGACTCTTCTACTTGTCTGGTCATTTGCACAACATATACTGAGTTGCAAAATTTTGATCTGAAGTAAAGACGCCTCCAGGCAATACATCTGACGTTTTTTTTTAAGTCCAGTCAAAATGCACTGGTTTTGTTGCTTCACTCTAAGGATCCGATGATTGGAACAGCAGACTTCTTGCTGTGATGAGATTCTGAGGGTTGAGGGAGAAAGTGTTGCAAGCTTGCCTGTGAAATGAATGTAGAATCCCGTCCCTGCAGCTTTGATTGACCACATTGCTACTCACAGGCCGGCAGCAAATGTGGCTGCGTGCTTTCACTGTGCAAAAGGCAATGGCTGATAGTGTCAAATAGTGCATTTTTTATTGGAGAATTTAATTTAATGTGGCCTGTTTGATGCATTTTTCAAGTTGGTGCAGAGAAGCATTAAGTGCTGGAACATGAGGTACGAGATTTTTTTTTCTCTTAATGACTGAAAATCCTATCTGTCTGTGGCAGATGAATCTGTATGCTGAAGGTTGTTTGGCCAGCTGCTTCCATATTAACGTATGATGGAGAGGGAAAACTAGCGAGTGTTATGATATGAATGCTTAGCACGTAATTTTATTAAGGTGCAATAATGTAAATATTTAAGAAAGAACTGCAGATGCTGGAAAAATTGAAGGTAGACAAAAATGCTGGAGAAACTCAGCGGGTGAGGCAGCATCTATGGAGCGAAGGAATAGGTGATGTTGTGGGTCGAGACCCTTCTTCAGACTGATATAATATAAATATATTACCTATCTAAAGCTGTGACATGGTGGCTGTTATATTTTCTTTACTGTTTCAAACCCTCTAACCAGATCCTTCACAAATAAGGGCGGCACAGTAGCGCAGCTGTTAGACCTGCGGCCTCATTGTGCCAGACCCGGGTTCGATCTTAACCTTGGGTGCTGTCTGCGTGTAGTTTTCGCATTCTCTCTGTGACCGCATGGGTTTCCTTCAGGTGCTCTGGTTTCCTCCTAAAGAAGTGCAGATTTGTAGGTTAATTAGCCTCCATAAATTGACCCTAGCGTGTAGGAAGTGGATGAGTAAGTGGGATAACATAGAAATAATGTGAACCGGTGACTGATATTCGACATGGACACTTTGGGCCGAAGTGTCTGTTTCTATGTTATATTTTTCAAATCGATTCAATTTAAAAATAGCAAGGAAATAAACCATGTAAAGATGATATTGAATAGTTTGAATGTGCTGTAGCACACAGTGTTTGTGCAGCAGTTAATGTTCAATTATATTGAAAATGTTTGACTGTTGTGGTAAAGATAAAGTCGTTTAGAAAGGACCAATTTATTTTAAACAGAAGAATGACGACAACATGCAGAAGATCTCAATCCTTGATTTACATTTCCTAGCTACATTGATTTCCTTTGATTAACGTTTTTATTTCTGCAAAATTTCAAATCTTTACAGTTTTCATTTAACTCTGAATAATTAATTTATTATTGTTTTGTTCCCCTTCAGTAAGTGTGATACGCCAAAGAATTAAGACTTGGTTGGATGGAATCTTCATTTCAATCAACCACAGCTGCCTGTCACTTGTTTTGTTGTTTCTAACCTCTCTTCCTAAAATGCCCAATCAATTAGCAAAAGATGGTGGTTGAAGGATTTGCTGGTCTTTAACATGTACTCTGTGATGCATTTACCAGTATTTGCATTACTAAATTATTGTCATCATTTAATGTTGATTAGAACAGAGAACTGTACAGGACAGGAACAGGCCCTTTGACTGTACCAGCCATGATGCCAAATTAAGATAATTTCCTCTGCCGCATGTGATTCATAATCCTTCCGTTCCCTGTGCATCCATGAGCCTACTAAAAACCTTTTAAATGCTACAGCCATATCTGCCTCTACAAACGCCCCTGACAGCACCTTTCGGTTATCCATCACTCTCTGTGTTTAAAAAAGAAAGAAACGTTTGCCTCGTATATCTTAAAACTCTAGAAATTGGGTATCTCTTCATGTTTGCATTTCCAAGAGACTCATCCTGTGTGATTTTTGTTGTTGTTGTTGGAGATTTAGAAGGGCATTCTCGATTGTCTTAACTCAGCAGTGACTAAATCTAATAAAAGAACATAAAAGCTTGTTCGTCATTATGTTGAGCTCAACACATTAAGCTAAAGATCATTTTAGCTTATGGTGCATTCCACCAAACTCTATGGAATGCACTTAAGTTGTCAATAAGGATAAAGACGTTTGTACATTTCTCCTTTAATGGATAGTAATGCCTTCCTTTTACATTGTTCAATTATTGTGCCTTTAGCAGATGAAGATGTTCAAAGTGCAGTCAGCCAGCTTGAGATTTTACAGTATCTGATAACTAATATGACTGAAAATTAATACTTGCCACAGTGTTTATGCACCACTAGAGGAAATGGAGAGGCAATGTTTCAGGTCGGGACCCTTTTTAACAGGGGGCAGAGAAAGAGTGTCTCACAGAAGTCCCATCAGACAGAAGGGAAGAGTTTACAGGTTTACACTTCCCTACCATAATCGGTCCGAAGAAGTGACTTGACCCAATATGTCCATGTTCTCCAGAGATGCTGCCTTACCTGGTGAGTTACTCCAGCACTTAGTCTTTTTTTGTAAACCAGCATCTATTGTTCCCTGTGTCTAAACTTCTTCAAAGTAGGCACATTTTGAGGAGATTTTGCAGTGGAGCTGTAACATAAAGTTGCAAAGAACTACAGATGCATAGAACACAAAGTGCTGGAGTAACTTGGTGGATCAGGCAGCATCTCTGTAGGACTTGGATGGATGATATTTCGTGTCGGGACCTATCTATCTCCTCCGGAGATGTTGCCTGATCTGAGGTTTTTGGGCAGTTCTTGTTTTCTTATGTGGTGACTGAATAATCCTTAGTTGTTTGCCCTCCCACACATGCATTTCCACTGTGATCTTGAAATATGTATTTGGATGTAGGGAGTACTGTTGTTGTAAGCTGATAATTTAGCTCAGGAATTTTAATTTCATCATTTGCGCAACCTTTTCTCTGTGTGTGCTGTTACTTTGAATCTCATTTAAAAAAATCCAGTTTTAAAATTAGTTTGACTTATCATTGGCCTTCAGCTGCCTCTCATTAAAAGCTGGACACTTTTCAAATTTGTTTGACTTGTTCAACTTCTGTGATCACATATTGGCAAATATACTTCTCTGAATGAGATAAATTTGGAAACTACTAAAGTTAAGGGTCAAGTTGAGGGTTAAGGGTCAAGTTTTGTTTCTATTCCATGTTCGGGGAAGTTTTGACATGCTTGGCATCCTTGGGTTCCAATGAATATCTTGAAGGAGAAGGAAGAGACTGAAACCTAGGGAGCAAATTCCAAAGGGAATGACCATGCCATATGTTAGCATGGCCACCGATGGTGGCGTGATTAAAGTCAGATATTCAGAGAGGCCAGAACTGGAGCATGGGTGCCAGGAAGGGAATGGTTTTTTAAAAATGGCACAAACAGAGAAACGAGTGATTTTCTATTGATTGCTGGATAGATAAGTATAGATGCAGCAAAAACATTCCCACCTCCCGGTACAATGGGTAGTGCGATAATGAAAGAAGATGTATATGAACTGAAGCACAGCACTTCATATTCCATATTGGTCCTTACAATCCAACTGTGCAAATTGATTTGCTAACTTCAAGTAATACCCACTAAACGGTGCTCTCTCACCTACCCCAACAGGGTGCCCACACATTTTTTCCCACATCTCTCACCACCCTCGTCACCCTGCTCCGTTCCCTTCCCCCTTCCTCCATACACATCTCCCATTCCCGAGTCCTATATTTCCCATTCATTTCCCCCCCCCCCCCAATTTTCTTTCTCCTGTCCCCTTTCAACATTTCACTCTTCCCTAATCTGACACCCTTTTACCTTCTTTACACCTCTGTTCTTCATGTACTCCACCCATCTGCCAATCCTCACCTGTGTCCACCTTTCACTTGCCAGGCTCTCTCCACCTCCACCTCCTCCTTCTGCCTTTCTTCTCCCTATCTTCTCCCTACTACAATCAGCCTGAAGAAGGGTCCCAATTCGAAATTCCCTCCACAAATGCTGCCTGTCCTGCTGAGTTCTTCCGGCAATTTGGTTTTTTGCTCAAGATTTTATTGCCAATGGCAGATTAAATTTATCTTTGCTGCATGGAGGTTTTTGCGTGACTTTGCAAATCATTATAATAGCGTGCGATGCTAAAGATTTAAAAGGTTCCTAAGTAGAAGAAGGGTCTGGGATCTCCTTCGCTCCTTAAGCATGAGGTTCCTAAGTAAGTTGTGCACAGATTCGACCCTGCAAGATGTTTTGAGCTATTTTTACATATAACGCTTGCGTTAGCTTATAAGGAGGCAATTCTTCAATAATTTTCAGAATCTAACTCTTTCCTTTCATTCCTTTGGGAACGTTAATTATATTGGAAAAGTGCTTAGCTTCTGTTAAAGAGAAGCGGAATTTCACAATACTGTGAAAATATCTTTTGGCTTTCACTGTGCCTTGTCATATTTGATGTATACTTTCACTGAATTTTCCCCAGTAGTTATTTTGTTTTCATTTGAAATGTAATAGTGGGCATAATTTCAAAATAATACTTAACTTGATACATCGTAATGTCATAACTCAGCTTTGGGGTTTATGAATTAAAATCGGTACATTGAATTGGAAAGCTTCATAAGCAGTGCTCTGAAGCAAGATCAGAAAGGCGTTTTTGGCAATTTAATGTATTGTTGAAGGGAAGTGAAACTTTATTAGGAGTTTTATATTTTATGTGCTGAACAATTGGTAATAATACAAGTGTTGTTAAAAATGTTGCATTGTTTTGATTTGTTTCGAAGTCCTTTTATAATTGCTACATAATGATTCATAAACTCGGATGTGGGAGTAAGGGATTAGTGGCAGTTCTATCACCTGAAGTGAACTGGTGATGGAAATTGTAAATACTAATTAACTTGTGTATTGTTGTGTCCTCCTCCACTTGCTTATTACATTTTCATAGCTGATGATATTGAATCGGGAAGAGGACTGAAGTTCAGACAAGTAGTACAATCATAACACAATGTAGCATGCCAATTGAGACATTTTTGGTTGATCCCCTTTAGCTGTATCACTGACTGCTGTCAGAATTGTGCTATGACCGTATTGACGTGGATAGGTACATTGATGATAAAGGTTGAGAGTGATATGGGCCAAATGCGGGAAAATAGGGATTGGCTTAGATAGGACATCTTGGTTGGCATGGACGAGTTGGGCCGAAGGGTCTATTTCTGTGTTGTCTGACTCAATGACATCGAAGAGGCAGACAGTAGGTGGCTATTCTTCTTGGGTGGGATGACCACCAGACATTGGTTGAAAACCATGTTTTAAAATGTTTGCAACATAAAGAAATATCGTCGTACAGTAAACCCTCCTGACTGTGGACCTCTTTATAATGGATTTTGGTTCACATGATTTTGGCTGACCTTCAACATCAGGTTGGGCTGCTGATGCCACCCTCTGCCCACACCACCTCACCTGTCGCTTCCAGGCCGGTCCTACGTCCCCACCACTGGCCCACACAACTTCCTCAGCCGCTTCCAGGCCAAGCCTGCCTCTGCTACCGCCACTGCTGCCCCTTACCTGCACTCCAGTCACCCACCTGTCAAGACTTTGCCGATCCTTGCCTCAACTCACCTGGATCCCGACCCTGTTCTAGACCAAGTATCTCAAGAAGGGGTCTTGACCCAAAACATCACCTATCCATGTTCTCCTGAGATGCTGCCTGACCTGCTGAGTTACTCCAGCATTTTGTGTCCTTTTGTGTATTAACCAGAATCTGCAATTCTTTGTTTCCACTATTTATGCAATGATACTCTATTCCTCAGTAATATCTGGCTCGGTTAGAGTGGAAAATCGGACATCATTCCCCCCTCTATGGTCTGTTCTAATGAGAGTTTACTGTACTTTGGTATTTGGGTTAAATGATGTGGAAGTTGATTGAACGCATCGCTTTATGGGTTTTAAAATAACTGCTGGTATAAATGTCATCATCTTTGTTTAGTTTCATGTCAACATTTATGGCTTTTCTTTCAACCCGTCAACTTAGTAAATTAAAATAATTATTCCAATGGATAAAGTGGTCAACTGTGTTTGGAAATGGGTAACTTTGACAATGAATCCATTGTTAGCCTTTAATAACATGATGGTGCATGAGATTTGTTTGTATTTCACATTGTAATATCCACTTTGGAAAAGTGAAATGGTTTCTTACAAAGATTTTTTTCTCTGCCTCTATATAATGGGGCTTTCAGTTTTATTGATCATTATCCGGGAGGGAATCTTTGACATTTGCCTGTACCAAATCCTGAACTGTTCATTAGGCTCAGTGGATGTTGAGAGTTAATTCAAGTTGTATAGTGCTGTCATTATAAGTCTCTTTTAAATAGTGGGGGTACAGCCAAAGGAAAAAAGATAACAATCACTTGTAATCTAGATATTTATGAAATATAAAATACCAATTGTTGTTGAACAGGAGTTTTCCGCAACGCTTGTATCTTTGATATTCACCACCCAATCTCTGAAGTTTTAGTCACTCAGTGTATGTTCATGGCAGGGATGGATAGATTTTTGTATATTGAGGGAAATGAGGAGGTAGACACAAAATGCTGGAGTTACTCAGCGGGCCAGGCAGCATCTCTGGAGAGGAGGAATGGGTGACTTTTCGGGTCGAGACCCTTCTTCAGACTGATGTCAGGGAAATGGGCGGGACAGAGATAGAATGTAGTCGGAGACAGTAAGACTGATGCGAGAACTGAGAAGGGGACGGAATAGAGCGAGAGGGAAAGCAAGTTGGAGAAGTCAATGTTCGTACCACTGGGGTGTAAGCTACCCAAGCGAAATGATGTGCTCTTCCTCCAATTTGCGCTGAGTCTCACTCTGACAATGGAGGAGGCCAGGGCAGAAAGGTCAGAATGGGAGGGGGAGTTAAAGTGCTGAGCAACCGGGAGATCAGGTAGGTCGAGGTGGACTGAGCAGAGGTGTTCATCGAAATGATCGCCGAGCCTGCGCTTGGTCTCGCCGATATACAGTTGCGATAACAGCGGATACAGTAGATCAGGTTGGAGAAAGTGAACCTCTGCCTCACCTGAAAAGACTGTCAGGGTCCTTGGATGGAGTAGAGGAGGGAGGTAAAGGGACAGGTGTTGCATCTCCTGCGGTTGCAGGGGGAAGTGCAAGGAAATGAGGAGATGGGGCGAGGGCAGACAAATGTCACTGAGGTTTAAAAAATATTCATAATCTAATGAAAGGCAGATTAGAGTCAAAGTCAAAACATAGAAACATAGAAATTAGGTGCAGGAGCAGGCCATTCGGCCCTTCGAGCCTGCACCGCCATTCAATATGATCATGGCTGATCATCCATCTCAGTATCCTGTACCTGCCTTCTCTCCATACCCCCTGATCCCTTCAGCCACTAGGGCCACATCCAACTCCCTCTTAAATATGGCCAACGAACTGGCCTCAACTACCTTCTGTGGCAGAGAATTCCACAGATTAAAAAAAACAAACAAAAGAAAAAAACTAGAACCACACGAGCATACTAGAACCATTCTCATCTCGGTCCTAAAAGACCTCCCCCTTATCCTTAAACTGTGACCCCTTGTCCTGGACTTCCCCAACATTGGGAACAATCTTCCTGCATCTAGCCTGTCCAACCCCTTAAGAATTGTGTAAGTCTCTATGAGATCACCCCTCAATCTTCTAAATTCCAGCGAGTACAAGCCAAGTCTATCCAGTCTTTCTTCATATGGAAGTCGTGCCATCCCAGGAATCAGTCTGGTGGACCTTCTCTGTACTCCCTCTATGGCAAGAATGTCTTTCCTCAGATTAGGAGACCAAAACTGTATGCAATACTCCAGGTACTCACCAAGGCCCTGTACAAATGCAGTAGAACCTCCCTGCTCTTGTACTCAAATCCTTTTGCTATGAATGCCAACATACCATTCGCTTTCTTCACAGCCTGCTGCACCTGCATGCCTACTTTCAATGACTGGTGTACCATGACACCCAGGTCTCGCTGCATCTCCCCTTTTTCTAATCGGTCACCATTCAAATAATAGTCTACCTTCCTGTTTTTGCCACCAAAGTGGATAACCTCACATTTATCCACATTATACTGCATCTGCCATGCATTTGCCCACTCTCCCAGTCTATCCAAGTCATCCTGCAGCCTCCTAGCATCCTCCTCACAGCTAACACTGCCCCCCAGCTTCGTGTCATCCGCAAACTTCGAGATGTTGCATTTAATTCCCTCGTCCAAATCATTAATGTATATTGTAAATAGCTGGGGTCCCAGCACTGAGCCTTGCGGCACCCCACTAGTCACTGTCTGCCATCCTCCTACTCTTTGCTTCCTGTCTGCCAGCCAGTTCTCTATCCACATCAATACTGAACCACCAATACCGTGTGCTTTAAGTTTGTATACCAATCTCTTGTGTGGGACCTTGTCGAAAGCCTTCTGAAAGTCCAGATACAACACATCCACTGCTTCTCCCTTATCCACTCTACTAGTTACATCCTCAAAAAATTCAAGTAGTTATTCAATTGGTCTGCCATATTTAAGAGTGAGTTGGATGTGGCCCTTGTGGCTAAGGGGATCAGAGGGTATGGAGAGAAGGCAGGTACGGGATACTGAGTTGGATGATCAGCCATGATCATATTGAATGGCGGTGCAGGCTCGAAGGGCTGAATCTGTTTCTATGTCTATGTCCTTGTTCCCCATGATCAATTCACCCGTTTCTGACTGCAAGGGACCTACATTTGTTTTAACTAATCTTTTGCGCTTCACATATCGATAAAAACTTTTGCAGTCAGTTTTTATGTTTCCTGCCAGTTTTCTTTCATACTCCATTTTCTCTTTCCTAATTAAGCCCTTTGTCCTCCTCTGTTGGTCTCTGAATTTCTCCCAGTCCCCTGGTAGGCTGTTTTTTCTGGCTAATTTGTACGCTTCATCTTTTTCTTTGATACTATCCCTGATTTCCCTCGTTATCCACGGATGCGCCACCTTCCCTGATTTATTCTTTTGCCATACTGGGATGAACAATTGTTGTAGTTCATCCATGCAGTCTTTAAATGCCTTCCATTGCATATCCACCGTCAACCCTTCAAGAATCAATTGCCAGTCCATCTTGGCCAATTCACGTCTCATACCCTTAAAGTTACCTTTCTTTAAGTTCAGGACCCGTGTTTCTGAATTAACAATGTCACTCTCCATCCTAATGAAGAACTCAACCATATTATGGTCACTCTTGCCCAAGGGGCCACGTACAGCAAGGCTGCTAACTAACCCTTCCTCATTACTCAATATCCAGTCTAGAACAGCCTGCTCTCTCGTAAGAGTCAAAAGAGTTTATTATCATGTGTCCCTGACAGGACAATGAAATTATTTCTTTGCTAAGCACAACAGAACATAGTAGGCATTGACTACAAAACAGATCAGTGAGTCCATATACCATTATATACGTAAATACACCCATGAATCAATAAATTGATAAAGTGCAAATAACAGGTAAAGGGGTATTAATGTTCAGATTTTTGTCCGAGCCAAGTTTAATAGCCTGATGGCTGTGGGTTAGTAGATATTCCTGAACCTGGTCGTTGCAATCTTCAGGCTCCTGTACCTTCTACCGGAAGGTAGCAAGGAGATGAGTGAGTGGCCAGGATGGTGTGGGTTCTTGATGATGCTGCCAGTCTTTTTGAGGCAGCGACTGTGATAGATCCCCTCGATGGAAAGAAGGTCAGAGTCGATGATGGACTGGGGAGTGTTTACTACTTTTTGTAGTCTTTTCCTCTCCGGGGCGCTCCAGTTGCCGAACCAAGCCATGATGCAACCGGTCAGCAAGCTCTATACTGTGCACCTGTAGAAGTTAGAGAGAGTACTCCTTGACAGACCGACTCTCCGTAATCTTCTCAGGAAGTAGAGGTGCTGATGAGCTTTCTTAATAATTGCATCTGTGTTCTCTGACCAGGAAAGATCTTCAGAGAAGTGCATGCCCAGGAATGGAAGAATTAGTTGCTCGGAAAGGAGGAATTAGTTGCTCTACACCAAAATCATCATTGTCTTGGGCGTGTTCGTAATGTAGGATCATAATAAATAATAATAAATGACAAATGGTAAAAATTTACATTGCTTAGCTTATCCCGTTCTCATTGCAAACAATTCAATTGGTCGGTGATGCAAATCAAAAATAAGATGGTTGCTTTTACTTCTCCTTGGCCCTACCTTGGTGTTCCCTCTTCATTTGAACAACAAAGGTTGTATCTCTTCAAACTCTCTAGAGTTCTCTAGCTCCCTCCCAATGTTCTGTTTGCACAACAAATCTACCCCACCCTCACCTTGCAGCTGACGTCCCCCATCTTCACAACACACGCATCGGAGCCGAACTACCACCTGTGCAACGCTCTCTCCACTGAACTGACCCCTACCCCAGCTACAGGAGACAGAGGGGGCGGTGCACCCAGAAGAGGGTGGAACAATGAGGGTCCCTCCGATGACAACTCTGGCTACGCCTCCGTGAGGATGCCAGCTTCCAGTACATGAGCCCTGAAACGGTGCTGCAATTCACCAAAGTGGTGGGCATGAAGGGTCAAGATAATGGTCAGTGACTCTAAAAGACAATGGAGCTAAAACTGGCATCACTAAATGTGCGCAGTGTGGAGAACACTGCGTGATGTGTGAACGCCTTGCAGTATCTGGCCAAGGTCAAGGTGAACGTGACTTTTCTACAGGAGTGTGAGCTGCCACACCTCCACTGCTATCGGAGGTGGTCGCGATGGTGGCCCCGGTATGGTCGGTGGGCAATGACTGTCGTGCGTCCGGTCTGGGGATCTTGCTGCGGGGAGAGAGCTTCTCCATCACTGAGGTCAGGGAGGTGGTTAGGGGGCTTGTCCTGGTGGTGGATGTAATGTACCGGGGCTCTCCGCTCCGACTGATTAATGTTTATGCCTCACCCGTGCGGAGCAAGCGGCTGGCCATTCTCCAGCAGCTCCCACCACTGCTGGCCACATCCCGGCCGCTTGTTCTGGCCAGTGACTTCAACTGTATCATCGATGCGGCTGGACGATCCGGAAGTGCCGACAACAGACTGGACAGCACCTCCAAGCTCCTGATGGAGACGGTAAAAGACGCAAAGCTGCGCCACGCCTTGGCGCAACCTGCAGTTGGGAATTCACCTGGTCGAGATCGAAAGATTTAGTCCAGTCCCGGATAGACTTCCTCCACGTCGAAGGCCGTCATGGTCAGACACACCGACCTCACGCCGGTGTTCTTCTCTGACCACTGCCTCCTTCTGGCTTCCTGTCACCTACAAGGGGACCGGAAGGCAGACAGAGGGATGTGGAAGTTAAATGTGAAGCTGTTGACCCCAGAGAACATTGAGGAGCTAAAGAGGGACTACGCATGTTGGAGAACTGTGAGGCCCCTCTGACCTCAACACTCTGGTGGGAAGCAACCAAGGAGAACATCAAGAGGTTCTTCGTATTTAAAGGGGTTCAGAGAGCAAGGCAGTCAGAGGGAATTCAACTCCAGACAGTTTTGCAGCAATTGCTCCTTCTGCAGTCGAGAGGGGTGGATGTGAGGGAGGAACCGATGGAGAGCTGAAGGGCCGGCAAGCTCAGCTCTTTACCTCCGAATCCTCCAAGATCATCTTCCGATCCAGGGTCGGCCACATGGAGCAGGATGAGATGTGCTCACACTTCTTCCATAAGGTTCACAAGGGGAGCTCTGTGATGAACAGCCATAGGGAGGAAGACGGCTCGGTAACATCCTTGCAGATGGACATGCTGAGGATCTGCAAATCCTTTTATACGGATTTCTATGACAGAAAGACCACAGACAGCACCGCCTCCCAGTACTTACTGTCCTCTATCACAGAGGTCTTGGAGGACAGCAAGCGGGAGAGTCTGGACCAACCATTGACCCTAGAGGAGCCGACTGGCTCCATCCGCTCCTTTGACTCGAGTAAAACTCCCGGAAACGATGGCTTACCGGCCGAGTTGTATTCGGCTCTGTGGGGCTGGGTGGGCCTGGACCTGCTGGAAGTGTACAACGACATGCTTCTAGCTGGCAGCATGTCAGACTCTATGAGGAAGGGCAGCATCACCCTAATCTACAAGCAGAAGGGGGAGATGAAGAATATAAGGAACTGGAGACCCATCACATTGTTGAATGTTGATTACAAGATCCTGTCTAAGGCCATCGCCAACCGAGTCAAGTCTGCTCTGGAATGGGTGATCCACCCGGACCAAACCTGTGCTGTACCTGGCAGGAAAATCTCTCACAGCCTGGCGCTGCTGAGAGATACTATTGCCTACATGGAGGACAGACGGGTGGATGCCTGCCTAGTCAGCTTGGACCAGGAGAAGGCCTTCAACAGGATGTAGCACACATACATGAGGGATGTGCTCTCCAAAATGGGCTTTGGGGAGGGAATCGGAAATTGGATCCAACTGCTCTACACCGATATCTGTAGTGCAGTCCAAATCAATGGGTGGGAATCGGACAGCTTCCCCATCAGGTCTGGAGTTAGGCAGGGTTGCCCTCTCACCCCTCTCTAGTTCATCTGCTGTATTGGATAAGAGGAGTGACATTGCCAGGCAGTGGGGGCACTCGGGTCAAAACCTCCCTGTACATGGATGATGTCGCCGTCTTCGGCTCGGATCCAGCGTCGGTCCGCAGATTGTGGCCAGTTTGAGTCGGCCACGGGAGCCAGGATGAACTGCAGGAAGGGCGAGGCCATGCTCTTTGGCAACTGGCCCAACCGATCTTCCGTTCCCTTCACCATCAAGCCTGACTTCTTGAAGGTGCTGAGGATCTGGTTCGGGGGTCTGAGGTGTGTGACAAGAATTGGCTGGAGTGGATAGCCAAGGTGGGGAAGAAACTGGTGCTGTGGAAGGAACGCTCCCTCCCTATAACTGGGAAAACATTGGTGTGGTGTGAGGTGCTTTCGGGCTGCTGTACTTGGCGCAAGCGTGGCCTGTCCTTCCCTCCTATGCCACCGGGATCACCCGGGCCGTCTTCCAGTTCATCTGGGGATCGAGGATGGCCGGGTGTGACGGGCCACAATGGACAAGTTGGCAGCAACGGGACTAAAAGCGTACCCAACGTTACCCTCACCCTTATGGCCACCTTCGTGTGTGGTTGCATCAGGCAGAGCGTAGAGCCAAGGCACTACGTGTCACAAACTGCTGAGGTTCTACCTGTCCGCGGTGTTGTGAAGGATGGGCCTGGCGCAGATGCCACACAATGTGCCAGTCAGCTGGACATTGCTGCACCATCTGTCATTCGTGGAAATGTTCTTCCGGGCCAACACCTTTGACCACAAGTCCATCGGGCAGTGGTCAGCACGGAACGTACTGCAGGGAAATGACTCCATGGATCCTGTGGCGTAGTTCCCAGAGCAGACTGCCCAGCTTGTCTGGAAAATTCCTCATTGTCAGAACTCACTAACATGCACCAAGACCTGGCTTGGCTGGCGGTGAGGGGAGCCCTCCCAGTTAGATCCATCCTGCACCGTCAGAAAACTCACTACCAGCGCATGCTGCCCTCGGGACGGCTGCTATGGAGAGGAGACGGTTGCCCATCTCTTTGCAGAGTGTGAATTTGCAAAGAGAGTTGGGACAGGTTTGCAAGGGTCCCTATCACGATTTATTTCCGAACAGTTCCGTCACAGAGAACACTGGGATTTATGGACTTTTCCCAGGGACGCATTCAGAGACTGACATCGAGTGCTGCAAGAGGGTCATCAACTCGGTGAACGACGCTCTTTGGTCTGCCCGAGCATTGTTCACCACCCAGTGGAGCGAGATGTCCGTCAGGGAATGTTGCCGACTGGCCCGCTGCAGACTGCAGGAGTACGTGCTGAGGGACGCACTGAAGCTCGGTGCAGCCAACGCCAAGGCTCGGTGGGGGAGGGCCACAGTCCAGGTTCCTTCCGCTGCTGGGCATGGGGGGCAGGTTGCGGTGTAGACTCCCCTCAAAATAAGGGAAGGGATTCCACGCCAGTGGGCCGCATGAGTGGCATGGGTGTGGGGTAACATTTTGATTTGGGGAAACTGTATTGTATGTATTTATAGCCCCCGAGAATGTTGGATGGAGTTTTGTAAGGATCATGTATTGTATTTGTTTATTTCTTGAATAAAGTCTATCTTGAACAATGACTCCTCGGACTGACCCCATTCCCCCTCCCCCACCACTCCTTCTGAACACTCCCTCAGAAATGAACACCACCCCAACACTCCCTCCTCAGATTGATCCCATCCCCGCCCTCCCTCTAACACTCCCTCCTCTAAACTGACCTCTCTCCCTCGGCAGCCCTCGCAGCATTCTCTCCTGTAACCAGACTTCCCCAAACACTCTCTCCTCACGGCTCTCCATACTTCACTTGTCCCTCGCCCCCCCCCCCCCCCCTCCCCCCGGGAGAAACACATTCTGCACTCACAACCGCTCTTTGCTCTTTCTCCACACATCACAATGATCTCCAAACTGACAAACCATCCCCATCTCCCAATTCTCCTGATGACAAACAAAACGCGTGCAATGTTTCACAGTAAGTAACAGCTACATTTAGTTTTTGCTACATCTTATAGCACACTTTTTTAAAAAAACACGTGTTCTTGACTCGTTTTGGATGTTCAAACTTGAAATGGATTGTGAAGAACAAGGAAACAATTCATCTTTTAATTGGTCATTTTATTGGGTTACGGATGATATTCGGAGGCAATTTGCAGTACATGGTGATATTTTTTAATATAACAAAGCTACATTTGTATTTATAGTTGACAGCACCAAGAGTTTAGTTTGCCTCCAGCAAGGAGATAATAACCTCAAAATAGTACTTGTCATCTGTTGTCATATTCCTGTGTAATGACAGCAATTGTGCCATCTCTGTCTCCAAGTGAGGTTTAAAGTAACTATCAAAAGGAGTTTGTGTTCATGTTGAACAAAGGTTAGAGCAGAGATGGACCCATGAGAGCAGCACCCTGCAGTAGTGAGATCAGCAACTGCTACATGTCCTCCCCCTCCTCTACCCCATTCCCTTCCACTCCCTCTTCTGTTCCCGCTCCTCTTCCGCCCCTGTTCTGTCTCTACTCCTGCCCCCTCCCCCTTCTGTTCTCCCTCATGGTCCTCCCCTTCCACCTTCCTCTCCATACCTTCCTCTTCTGACCCACTTGCATTTTGTCCCCTCTCCCCCCTGTTCATTCATGTTGGTGTTTGATCGATTTTGGTGGGTTTGAGTGTTTATATTCAACCTGCCTGCAACTTTAGATCGGTGAAAGGAATGTTGAACATGTCAGGAAAATAGCGCAAAGTAAACAAGGTGGTGGTGGAGAATGCACAAGGCTCAAGGGAAAAGCAGCAAAACCAGCAGCATTTCTGAAATTGACGCACTGTACAGCTCACTGTGGTTGATAAGAAAACATTGATGGCATTGGCTGTGTGCCATTGTTGGAGCTGCTTAGCCATTGAAGGCATATGCTACAACATTATAGCATGTTTGAAGTGTTCAGGTTGGGGAGGCACTATTTGCATTATTGTATTCAAATTCTTGGTTCTTTTGAAAAAAGTGCATAAAATTATGACGAGGCACAGATAGGGTGGACTGTCAAAACATTAGCCCCAAGGTGGAAAGGTCAAAGACCCGAAGGCATAGATTTAAGGGGTGATGCTCAAAGAGGAGTCTGAAGAAGGGTCTCGACCCGAAACGTTGCCTATTTCCTTCGCTCCATAAATGCTGCCTCACCCGCTGAGTTTCTCCACCATTTTTGTCTACCTTCGATTTTCCAGCGTCTGCAGTTCCTTCTTAAACAGGGTGAATGATCAGGGTCATTTTACCCAGAGTAAGCCAATTAAGAACCAGAGGACATGGGTTTGAGGTGAAAGGGGAAAGATTTAGTAGGAACATGCAGGGCAACTTTATCACACAGTGGGTGGTGGGTTTATGGAAAGAACTCCCAGAGGAGGTAGTTGACATAGGTACCATAACAACATTTAAAAGACATTTGGACATGTACATGGATAGAAAATGTTTAGAGGGAGATGGGCAAACTGACAAATGAGACTAATGCAGATTGGCATTGGTTGACATTGGCATCTTGGTTGTCATTGGCAAGTTAGGCTGAAGGGCCTGTTTCTGTGCTGTGTGACTCTCTAACTGGAGTATGATAAGCCACAATCATGCAATTATTTGGGACGTGGGAGGAAACTGGAGCACCCAAAGGGAACGCACGTGGTCAAAGAGAGAACGTACAAACTCTATACAGACAGCAACTGCGGTCGGCATTGAACCTGGGTCTCTGGTTCAGCGCCACTGTTCTTGATGACTTGGAAGCAATTGAAGAAAGTAGGGATGTGCTTTGTCGGGGTGGAGTTGTTTGTGAGAGTTGCGAGATGTTGCAGAGACTGTGCAGTGGCAGATTGCATAAGGTGTAACTCGAGGTTGAGAAATGTGGCTTCAGAGCTTTGGATGGCAGAAAAAGTGTGTTGCTCTTTAAATGCCTGTGCTACTGCACAATAATCACAGCTGCTTGATCCGCTGCCTCACAGCGGCAGACCTGGGTTAGATCCTGACCTCGGTTGATGTCTGCGCTGAGTTTGCACATTCACCCCGTGATCGCGTCGTTTTTCTCTAGCTCCTCGTTTTCTTCCCACGTTCCAAAGATGTGTGTGTTTGTCAGTGAATTGGTCTCTATAAAATTGTCCCTGGTGTGCAGTGAGTGGACGAGAAGGTGGGATGATATAGAACCTGTGTGAACGGGTGATCGATGGTCAGTGTGGACTCAGTGGGCAGAAGGGCCTGTTTCCAGGCTGTATCTCTAAATTAAACTAAACAAATCATGCTCCTGCTGCAAGTGTTGAATAACCTTTGCCAAGAGCAGGCCTGCAGAACAATATCTTTCAATTTCTCCTGCAGGAGACATAAGGGCTGCAGAATATATTCCGCATTACTTTTTGCAGTAAACAATTGTTGCAAAGTTGCTAGAGATGAGTGGAACTGATGGCTGAATATCAGCACGAGGGATTTGATAGTTACATGGAAAAGCCCTTTGTGCTGAATGAATGTCGATTCTGCTGACAACCTCAGTCCATGTTAACAAGTCAGTGCGCTATTAGCATGGAAACGCGCTGTTTTGGCACAGAGTCGGAACTGACCGCAAAGCACTCATTTGGACTAATCTGTGCTAATCCCGCATTTCCATTCATGTGCCCATCTGAACCATCTCCCCACCGTCTAAATCTCCTGCCAACTATGTACACAAGGAATCACTAGATCAGCCAATTAGCCTGCCAAACAACACGTCATTGACATGTGGGAGGAAGCTGAAACACCTGGAGAAATGTTGTCGCAATGCCAACCAATCGCATTGTTCCACTCAAAATTGTGAATATGACTCAACTTATACAAATGTCGTAAAGGAATCTTCTCTCTCAAAATAATGTCAACGGTCCATGGCCAAATCTCAACATCAAAATCCTTGCTTCATACGTTCATGCTCAAAATGAAAATCCTTGCTCGTCGACAGTTTGATTGCATTTGCGTACAGTCTTTGACCGGACAGCACACAAACAAAAGCTTTCCTAAGTACCTTGGTACATCTGATAATAATAAACTAAACTAAAACAAATCATTGAGAGACGAGAGATATTTTGTGATTCACTTGCTTGGAATGAGGTCAGGATTGAACCCTGGGCTTTGGAGCTGAGAGGCGCCATTTCATTACAGAACATGAAAGCTCCCGGGAAAGAAGGAGATTGCAAAAAGTGGTTTATTATATGCCATCTATGTGTATTGTGTTTACAGGCCTGTCTGCTGCTGTAACTGTATTGTCGGTACATATGACACTGATATGACAATTAAACACTATTGACACATGGGCCACAACAGAGGTTGGGATTGAGCTTGATATTCTAGAGCACCATCTGCGACATCAGCACAGTACACCACAGGAGATCATTTTTCCGTGTGGCTATCAAACTGTGCAACTCCTCCCCCTTCTGTCATGGGGTAGTCAGGCTCCCCTCCCCAATCTTTGCACATCCAAATCCTGGACTTTCCGCTCATCACTTTAATTTCACGTTTCATGGATCTTGGTATGTTTTATGACTGTTGGCAGACCAATTTCTCACCTAGGATAAATAAAGTTCTATCGTTTCGTATTGTATCACTGTGCTGACCCCAGCTTCTGAAAGGACGTTTCGTGCAATACTTGCTGGGCATTCCCAGCTTTTTCTTTCCAAATTGTGGGTGGGGGCAGTAAGGGTTGGGGGAGACGGTGGAAGTATGGGGTCGGAAAGGAGGTGAGGATGGAAAGAGAATCTGTTAGTGAATTGCAGACAGGAAACTGCAGACCCTCAAGGTGCTGGAGGATCTCAGCGGGTCAGGTAGCATCTGTGTCCTTTTTATGTCCTCCAGAAATGCAGCCTGATCCGCTGATTTGCTCCAGCACTTTGTGTTGTACGCTGTTCGTGAATCGTTGCCTCGCAGCTCCAGAGTCCAGGGTTCGATGTCAAGCAAGTGAATCACAACATTTTATTTTGTCTCCAGACAATTATACACCAAGCTAGGGTTTTGATATTGCGACTCGCCAGGCATTGTTGGCAGTGTTTAAATAAAGAGACGATTCTTTTACAACAAAATGCATATGTTGAGCAATAGTCTTGATTTTGATTGGAATAATGTGATTTAAACCCTCTGCAATCCAAAGAACGTGCTGTTATCTGCTTCAAGATAAGACATGAACTGAACATGAAATACATCACAAAGTGCTTTACTGAAAGGGATAACTGAAAACATGCTTTGTTTAGGTTTAGGTTTATTACTGTCATGAGTAGAGCAATACAGTGAAAAGCTTTGTTTTGCATTCAATCCAATCAAATCAGATAATACTATGCATGGAAACATTCAAGCCAAACTCAAGTACAATTGGTAGAGAGACAGGAAAGATGCAGAGTAAGGAATAGTCTCTCAGCATTGTAACATAACAGTTCCAGAGACAAATTCTAATATGCTAGCTTATGGAAGGACCATTCTATAGTCTGATAACAGAAGGGAAGAAGCTGTTCCTGAATCTGTCCAGCGGTACGTGCTTTCAAGCTTCTGTATCTTCTGCCAGTTGGGAGTGGGGGGAAGGAATAACCGGGTTGGAAAAGTATTTGATTACGTTGGCTGCTTTCCCAAGGCAGCGTGCTGTAGATGGAACCATGGTGGGAAATCTGGTCTGCTTGATGGACGGGGCTACATCCACAACTGCAATTTCTTGTTGTCTTGGACAGAGCTGTCCCAATACTATGCACAAGCTGTGATGCAATGCATTGAATGTATTTTATTCAATGCACACTAATCTCTCGATTTCAAATTGAGACTTCACCATTGTATGTGGGAAATATAATCTCTTTAATGCATTTTGTTGCTCTTTAGCACTTTGCATCCCAATAATTATTATTAACATGATGAGACTTTGTTGCATTTAGTGATACAGTCGCGGAATTCAGAAGCAAATTATTTCCATAGAAGTTAAGTAATAATTATTATAAGTTTCACAGTACATAAAGTTGGAGCCTATCCAATGTCAGCAAGACATTTCATGTGGTTTGTTTTAATTTGTGCATGAAGGTGAGAGTTTTTGTTCAATTCATTTTGTTGTGTTGTAGTTTGAGTCACCATCCTACTGTGATAATCACATGCTACTATGAGTTTCAATCATTTAATAATCTTTTTTTTAAATAATCATTGATGTTTCATGGTTTTTTGTTGAAAGACTAATTTAATACATCAGGCTGGTCTCATTTTATGTTTGGGATGTAGAGACTTGCTCAGTTTTTAAGATTTCTTGTTCTTTGTGTCTAACAAGGCAAGTTGGTGAATTTATCCACTGCAAAAAGGGGGAAAAATCCATCTTTTTCTTTCATCTCTTCCACAAGCCACTTTCTTCATAACTGATTATAAATCAAATGCTATTGTTTTGGGATTTGCCCCTTGTTTGAGCATAAGTGATTATGTAAACAATAAATATATTAGTTCAATGCTAATTATAGCTTATCTTGGGGTTTTCTGGGCATTTTAAATTTAAAGTACCTGGACCTAACATTGGCCTGGAGGATAATCAAACATTATAACATCATCCTACAATAAATAATTGATGCAGAGGCCAGCCTGTAACTTTATAAAAGGCCTCTGTCACTACATTCATATTTATTTCGGCTCCCCACAGAACAATATATATATGTATATCCCAATATATATAATATATATATATATATATATATATATATAATATATATATATATATATATATATATATATATACATTTATTTATTTATATATAGACATTTATTTATTTATATATAGACATTTATTTATGTATATATAAATAAAAAAAGCCATTCCAATGAATTTTATATATATATATATAGACATATAGACATATAGATATATATTATATATATATATATATATATATATATATATAGACATATATATATAGACATATATATAGACATATATATATATATATATATATATATATAGACATATATAGACATTTATTTATTTATATATAGACATTTATTTTTATATATATATATATATATATATATATATATATATATATATATATATATATATATATATATATATATATATATATATATATATATAGATATATATATATATAAAATTCATTGGAATGGCTTTTTGGTCAGAGGTAGTATTAAGGTGCTAGTTTGTTTACTATAATAAAAATCAGCAGGTCAGTCAGTTTGTGAGGAAAGAGAATCAGAGTTAAATGTTGGTTTCTCCATCAGGACAGCACAGTGGTGCAGCTGGTAGAACTGCTGCCTCATAGCGCCAGCGACCCAGGCACGATCCTGGCCTCTGGTGCTGTCAGTATAAGTTTGTATATTCTCCCCGAGACCGTGTGGGTTTCCTCCAGGTGCTCCGCTTTCTTCCCAAATTCCAAAGTTATGCAGGTTTGTAATTGTGAATTGTCCCCCACTGTGTCGGGAGTGGGTGTGAAAGTGGGATAACATAGAGCTAATGTGAGTAGGTAATTGATGGTTAGCGTGGGTTCGTTGGGCCAAAGGGCCTGTTTCCATGCTGTATTTTTCAATCAATTAAAACTGAACCGACGAAACTAAAATTAGTGAAGTTGAGGGAAAATGGAGAGGGATGGTTTGAACAAGGAATATCTTTGACACGCTGAGGGCAGGGTTGTCCTGGAGATGCGATGTAAACTAGGACACCTGGTTAACCGGTTAAAGGGGGCAGTTGGAGAGATTGCATGGTCTTTTGTCCCAAAAGCTATGCAAAGAGGGCAATTAGTGGGTGAGAGTTCTCGAATAAAGCAGGGACGAGAGACACTACCAAGCCCTCAAAATTCTTCACATGAAATACAGCTTTATACCTTGTTGTTGGTTTGACACTCGGGGAAGCTGGTGGTGCATATATTATGGATGAACTCTACAGCTGTTCTGATCTGATTACAGGTCTTCTTTGTGCACCATTCATCATCCGGCTGGCCTGCCAAGATATGTTCATATCCTCTCTCTAAATTTGTCGTCTCTCTACGTCAAGTACCATTTTGTCAAGCTGTGAGGGGAGTTGACAGATAGAAGCTGGAACAGCCCAGTCTATTTCTGCCAGTGATTGTAGAATTTGAATTGCTTTGCAGCTGCATGGTTTCCTTGAAAATAGACACCAATGTGACAATGTGGAGCCCCTTTTAAATATCTCAACTGTCATGAATAGCATAACGTTTACTTGGAGAAGACCAGTATTCATTTTAATTTAAGTGAATGAGTGTCACATCAGAATTTTTGTGAGTAAATGGAATGCATTGCAAATTTAGCAAGATTGCAGAATGATCAAGCATTTTAGGTGTTCTATGTTTTGTGGACTTTGGTGAATTGCAATAATAGTTTTGCTCATAGTATTGTTTCTTTTCAACCTTGTAGGAGTTGCCATCTGTAGTGAGTAAATAAAGAATCATGAACATGGCTCCTCGAAAGAGAAGTAGTCGGGGTCTCTCCTTCATATTCTGCTGCTTTCGAGGGAGCGACCACCCAGAGATCACCTACAGGCTGAGGAATGACAGCAATTTTGCATTGCAGACGATGGAGCCATCATTGCCCATGCCACCAACTGAAGAATTGGATGTCATGTTCGTTGAGCTTGTGGTATGTACACTGTCTTCACAATCAGTCCAATTGACCATTAACCTTTGACCATGTACATCTTTGAGAGATGTTGGTACTGTTATATGTTGGATGTTCGTGTACTGACTCAGAAAAGCAGTCAACGTAATCAAAGACATCCATTCTTTCTTCCCCGCCTGCTCCCATCATGTAGAAAATACATAAACTTGAAAGCACACGCCACCAGACTCTGGAACAATTTCTTCCCGTATGTTATCTGACTTCTGAATGGCCCTTCCATAATTTAGGGTACAGTTTGATTCATACCTATCCCATTACTGACGTTAGTCTTTGTCGAAGGTATTGATGAGCTACAGTGCAGAGTACTATAGTCTGTGCTCCGTATCATCCCCTTTGCTCAACCTATTGTGCTTCAGTTTGACTTGATTGTGTTTATAGCATTATCTTATCTGATCCGATTGGCCAGCATGCAAAACAAAGCTTTTCACCGTTTAACTTAAACCCAAACTTGTGAATTCCTACTACAAGAAATATGTGACAACGTAAAAGATGGTTAAATTAAAAAATAATTGTTTAGGGCTGATAACGGGAAATAACTTTATTTTTAAATGCACTTGTTACAGCTGTTTTTCAGTCAAGTTACTCATTCTAGTTTAGGTTATCTTTGGAGACGTCAACATTATGACAGGAAAAGAGGGAACATTTTTGACATCAGTGGTAACGAGATGATATTGGGTCAGATCTGACTCCTTTGTGGGATAGTTTAGCCAAGTTGAAGGAGCTGTGTGGTAAATCTAGGTGGGTGATTGAGTCGTGACTAACTCTGATGATTGAAAGGTATAGCATTGAAACAGGGCCTTCGGCCCCTGAGTTCACACCAACCATCAATCACTCAATTACACTAGTTCTACTTTATCGCACATTCTCACACACATTCGGAGCAATTAACCTACAAACCTGTATGCCTTTGGGATGTGGGAGAACATTTGGGGAACTTGGGGGAACCCATACGGACATGGAGAGAATGTGCAACTCCATACAGACAGCTTCCGAGGTCAGGATTGAACCTGGATCTTTGACACTGTGAGGCAGCAGCTCTACCAGCTGCACCACTGTGCTGAACCATTGTGCTGCCCAATTTGTGTGCCTATTAGCAAAGGCTAGGGTACTGTCCGACTCGCCTCTACCTCAATGTGGATATTAGTCTTTGTTTGTGGAACTGGTGCGGTACAATGCTGATATTGGCATCCTGAATCTTCCCCTTTGCTCTATCTATTCCACTTGATATACATAACAATAACAAACCTAAACATAAATTGATTTAGAATTCTGCATGTCATTTTGTGTACATCTGCATTTTGTCTGAGTAAATTTTTGATTAGTACAACAATTTAAAACTGAATAGCTTGAAATATGAAGGGAATGCAAGATTCTCCAGAGATCAGATTTTAAACTGGTCCGTTTGCAAATGATTCCGAGTATTTTTCATTTTTTTATCATAAGATATACTAACACATGAGTGTTAACATGACAAACATGGATTACTAATAGGCTCAGTCACAGAATTTAAATTTGCTTTATTCAATCTAAATTCTACTTCGTAAGCAATTGCAGGATTAGTTTTAATCTGAAAAATATTTTGTGAAATTGGGCAATTAAAACATTTCTTCTGCTATGCATTGGGTTTGAAATTGCTGTATGGTTACAGTTGAGAATGGAATGCAGAACCTCCGGTCTGGGGAGCTATTTTCACCTATGATTGAAAATATGGGTGGAAAGCTAGCATTGCTGCTTCGGTAAAGTGACTGTTGTACAGATTAAAAATAGACATTGTGGTTACGTTACAGTAATCCTCACCAGGATCAAGTCTATTTGCAAACCTCTCCAGTTGCTGATTATTTTCTGTCTGTCTGAGTTGTGGTTTTGTGGTAGTTTCTCTCGAAAGAGAGAGACCAAAGGAGCAGGATGCATATGGAGCTTTTGGTAGAGTGAAAATCGTTCAAAAGAAAAACGTAAATGAATGATAAAAGCTGAAACATGGAAAATGAAGACATTGAATCTTCTCCTTTTATTGCAATTCATAGATTTGGAAAGCCTACTAAAGAGATAGTGGGTGGGGTGAAAAAGGAAATTCAACTTTTGTGATTATTGGGGAGAAAAACTAATTAAATCAACTATTTGTACTACATTGAAGATTTATGCTTCACGTTATTCTTTCAGAAAGAAGATCGGTTTTAGTTTATTGTCGATACAGCATAGAAACAAGCCCACAGAGTCCATGCTGAACAGTTCACACTAGTTCTATTTAATCCCACTTTTTCATCTACTCCCTACACACTGGGAGCAATTTACATAGGCCAATTAACCTACAAACCTGCATGTTTTTGGGATGTGGAAGGAAATCGAAGCACCCAGAGGAAACCCATGTGGTCACAGGGAGAACGTGCAAACTACTCCCAGACGGCAACGGAGGTGAGGATCAAACATGGGTCTGGCACTGAGGCAGCAGCTCATAGTGCCAGACGCCACTGCACTGCGCACATTCAATAATGTATGCATTCAATTTATTACAGTTGGGGACAGCAAGTATTTAACAATATCCCAACAGTTGAAATTATTAGGCACGAGAAGATTAACTGCACAATCATCGTGTCATATTTATTTCCAAACTGACAGCTATGCCGTCGCTTTTGGTTGTGCATGTACAACAATGGCAACTCTCGTGACAGAATGGCACAGCTGGTGGAGAGCTGCCTCATATCTCCAGAGACCTTTTGGGAATCCTGCAGCAGCAATCCCAAGTCCCTTTGCACCTCCAATTTCTGAATCCTCTCCCCATTTAGAGAATAGTCTATTACTTTATTCTTCTACCAAAGTGCATGATTGTATACTTTGTTACGCTGTATTCCATTTGCCACTTTGCCCACTCTCTCAACCTGTCCAAGTCCTTCTGTAGACTCCCTGTTTCCTCAACATTACTTGCCCCTCCACCTATCTTCGTGTCATCTGCAAACTTGGCTACAAATCCATCCAAACTTAGCATTTTAATTCCGATGTAAAATGTGGCGCTGTTTTGCTGATTATCCAATTTCAGCATGTAGGTGTTGTGTTGTAGAATATGGCCTTCCACCTTCAATTGTTGACTGCTTTAAAGGAAATGTTCAAGCCTGTTTGAAGTAGGAGGAGGAACCTCTTTAGTCAGAGGATGGTGAATCTGTGGAATTCCTGCCACCGAAGGCTGTGGGGGCCATTGGATATATTTAAGGCAGAGATTGGCAGATTAGTACAGGTGTTGGTGGTTTGGGGGAGGGGGACGGGGGGGGGGGGGGGGGGGGGGAGGCAAGAGAAAGGGGTTGAGAATGAAAGATTGATCAGCCATGTTTGAATGGCAGAGTTGGCTTGATGGGCTGAATTGCCTTATTCTGCTCCTATATCTTATGAAATGATGAGATGTTCCATCCTGCAGAATTCATATTGTCTGCCTGTGCTGTCGTTGCTGTTAATGACTGCAACTTGACATTTGATAGGATTTGGGGCATATGTTCATCTTGACGAGTGTGCTTTTTGAGGAAGTCCTCATGCAGTACAAAACGCCTGTTGTGATCTTCAGGAGTCGCGAGTGTTTAATTGTCATATGTACCAATAACAAAAATAATGATTGGTTAAATCATTGCTGCGGCTTAACAGGCCTGTAAACTCAGTAACACAGAGGTAAATATATATTAATAAAAATGCAATAAATCAATAACCATAATACTGGGCAGTCTATAGACGATCATTGTTGCTGAGGTTGGCGTTGCGCAGTATTCAAAACCTTGATATTTGCTGGGAAGAAGCTGTTCTGGACCTATGATATAACACATTACATTCAAAATTCAACTGAAATCATAGAAAGTATGAACCCTTTTAATAACCACCATTAGTATTCGCCCAGAATGTACATTTCTTTTGCTACTGTTCAGGAGAAGGTTGCTGATGAGTTACTCTGAATGGATCATCTTATTTCTTGGCTTCTAAACCGTGCCCATTGCTAGATTCTGTTTTACGCCTCACATGATTGGGGTATGTCTTCGCTCCATTCACCTGAAAGAGGCCTCAAAGATGAGTTAGTGGAAACTTGATCGGACTTCCTCTTGATCTGACACATTAACTGTGTATCCCATGCTACTGAGTCCTTCCATCATTTCATCATTTGGGCTGTACTGTGGCACAGAGACCCGGGTTCAATCTTGACCAGGGCTGCTGTCTGCATGGAGTTTGTGTGTTCACCAAGTGGGTTTTTTCCAGGTGCTCCAGCTTCCTACATTCCAAAGATGTGCAGGTTTGTAGGATAATTGACTTCTATTAATTATCCCTAATGTGTAGAATAGAATTAGAGTAGGGGTGATGGTTGGTTGGCATGGACTCTGTGGGCTGAAGGTCCTGGTTCCACCTAAACTGAAATTCTCCCAGCATTTTCTTTGCCCCGAATATGGAGCCATACACCATGTAAGCAGGACCTTCAGCCCAACTGATTCATGCTGACCAAGATGCCCCATCTCAGCTAGTCCCGTTCCCACATCATATCCTTCCAATCCTTTCTTATCTGAAGTAAAAATATTTTTTGGAAATAGTTTAAATTTGACTTTTTTTCTAAAAGTTGTTTAACATTTTTATATTGAAATCACATAGGTGTATTTTTTGTTAAATTCCAATGTTTCATTTTAATCACCTCATATGATTTTATTGCTTGTCCATTTTGGCCACTTAGAAGCAGTTCAATGGTCTTTGACCACAGCGAACGGCTAATGGGTCAGATGGGTGATCCAGGGTCACGGTCTCAATGATTCACCGTATGAGGTCCAGTCGCAGCCTGAAGACTGCTCAGGGGGTGAGGGGCGACCTGATAGAAGATTATAAAATTATTGGAGGCATACAGAGGGTAGAAATGTCAAAGACATAACTTTAAGGAGAGAAGGGAAAGTTTTTTTTTACCCAAAGGGTAGTGATTGCCTGGAATGTGACGTTAGGGGTAGTGGTGGAGGCAAATATGATAATGACATTTAATATGTTTTTAGATAGACACATAGAAATGCAGGGAGTGGAGGGATATGGATCAGGTGCGGGCAGAGGAGATTAGTGTATCTTGGCATCATGTTTGGCACAGACAGTAACTGTTCTATGTGTGAGGGTTGTGGAGGTGACCATTGGATCCTGGTTGTGCTTGTGAGACCATACAAAGTGCACGTGTGGTAGTAGCATGGATAGCGAGTGAGCTGGATTGAGCGTGTATCCCTTTGAACATTTAGCTGTTCATTTTGAATGTTCCATTTAGGAACCCAATATGTTCCTTTTGGAGCAGTCCTGGGTATGTTTCACGTGGCAGCTGAATTAGAAATGCAAAACTTATATGAGCTTTCAAGTAATATAAATAATTCAACCAAAGAGTTCTTTGGAGGTTTGTTGTATCGTTGCAAAGGATGGGAGTTCTGAAGGCCTGTATTCTTTGGAGTTTAGGGATTGAGGGATGATCTTATTGAAACACATCTGATACTAAGGGGCATGGCAGGGGGAGATATCGAGATATCATGAATGAAGAGATGCACTTCATGTTAAGGAGCTAGATAAAAATGCCAGAGAAACTCAGCGGTTGAGGCAGCATCTATTGAGCGAAGGAAATGGGCAACGTTTCGGGTCAAGACCCATCTTCAGACTGATGTGAGGGTGAGAAAAAAGGAAGAGGTGAAGAGCTGCACCTCCTCCAACCTCATCTATTGCATCCGCTGCTCTAGGTGTCAGCTGCTCTACATCGGTGAGACCAAGCATTGGCGATCGCTTCGCCCAACACCTCCGCTCGGTTCGCATTAACCTACTGATCTCCCGGTGGCGCGGCATTTCAACTCCCCCTCCCATTCTGAATCTGACCTTTCTGTCCTGGGCCTCCTCCATGGCCAGAGTGAGGACCACCGTAAATTGGAGGAGCAGCACCTCATATTTCGCTTGGGCAGTTTACACCCACCATAGCGGTATGAACATTGACCTCTAATTTCAGGTAGTCCCTGCTTTCTCCTCCCCTTCTCAGCTCTCCCTCAGCCCACTGTCTCTGCCTCTTCCTTTCTTCTTTCTGCCCCCTCCACACTCACATCATTCTGGACAAGGTTCTCGACCTGAAACGTTGCCTATTTCCTTCATTCCATGGATGCTGCCTCACCTGCTGAGTTTCTCCAGCATTTTTGTCTACCTTCAATTTTTCAGCATCTGCAGTTCATTTTTAAACATCATGTTAAGGAGTTGATCATTTGAAATGATGGTATGTAGAAATGTCCACTCACATTGATGGTGAATTTTTGCTTTTCTTTGCGCCTGACAGCTGTGGAGTCTAGCTCAGTAGAAGTAGTTAAAGTGGAGGTAAATAAACCTCTGCAAGATCAGGGAAATTATCTATGGTATGTATGGCTTTAGGGGCTATTGATCTAACATGGAGGAGCCCAGGGGTAGAACAGCCTTGATATTGATTGCAGGGGCAAGCTTGAGGAGTCAGATGCCTACTCCTGCTGCTGTTTCTTGTGAAGAGGGAAGAATCATCAATGTGTCCACAGAGGGGGAAGATATACTGGATGACAATGAGCTGGCTAATTTGTATAAGTAGGAAGGCAACCTCATAGAACATCGAAAAATACAGCAAAGGAACAGGCCATTCAGTCCACAATGACCGTGACAAACATGAAGCCAAGATAAAATAATCTCATCTGCCTGCACATGATCCATTCCATGCAAAACCATGCACCCATCAAAAAGCCCCATAAACACCACTATCATATCTGCCTTCAACACCAACCTGGCAGTATGTTTCAGGCACCCACCTTTCTTTGTTTAAACAAAATTTTAAAACTTGCCCAGCGCATCTTCTTTAAACTTCGCCCTTTTCACCTTAAAGCTATGCCTTCTAGTCTTTGACATAACCATCCTGGGGGAAAAAGGTTCTGATATAGAGTGACCTCTCCATATAGCTAATTCCCTGTAATCCAGGCAGTATTCTGGTAAACTTCTTCTGCACCCTCTTCAAAGTCTCCACATTTTTGCTCTAATGGGGAACCAAAACTGTCACAATCTAGCCACGTGGTGTTATTTGAAAACTTTACGAAGCTGGTTCATACACCAGGTTGAACTTGGGGTATGTATTTAACAATATCCACAGATTAATTTAGTGAACTTGGGACCAATTCAAAAGTGAAATAAGGAATCAAGGTATTTTGTTGGTGAGTCATTTGGAAGGCTGGTCATACCGAATTAATTATTTTTTCTTTTTCAAGTATGCCAGAGACAAATGCCCAAGAGCAAACAGTAAAAACCTAATGGTTCCAGTTAAATTTGCTGGCGAGGATATTCGTGATGCATTTATTTGCTTGGCTTTGCGGTGTATCTAAATACATCCTTTGTGTGTAGTGTAATCCAGAACATATGGAACCCATGTACTAACAAAATAATTGGCTAAATTGCATGGATTTGTATATCTCACTATCTTTGGGGTGGGGCCAGGTTGGGGGAGGGGGGTTTGCAGAGAGAGAAGGGGCACTTTACTTGTTATTACCGAATAATTTTGGAGGGAGAAAACTGTTAATCCATAATTTGCCAGTAAAAAATTCATAATTTGTTAATTTGTGTGATATGAAAAGGGTAATGATAAAAGATCAACAACAGTCACTTTATTAATCTAATAGAGCAAACCCCTGGAATGCCCTTTACAATAACTGGCAGCACAGTGGTGTAGCTGGGAGAGCTGCTGCCTCCCAGTTCCACGGGTTTGATCCTGGCCTCTGGGTACCGTCTGTTTGGTGTTTGCATGTGACTGTGTGGGTTTCCTCCGGATACACCAGTTTCCTCCCACATCCCAAAGATATGCCAATTTGTAGGTTAATTGGCCTCTCTAAATAGTCCCTAGTATGTGTAGGAACTGGATGAGAAAGCGGGTTAATATAGAACTAGTGTGAACAGATGTTCAATGGTTGGTATGGATTTTGTGGGCCGAATGGGCCTGTTTCCATGCTGTATCTCTAAACGAACTAAATAACGACCAATGTTATTTCCTGACAGAGAAAATAAACCTGCGGTCAATTTCACTAATAATACTTCCTACTGATTTAAGATAATCATGCTCATGACAGGAAACTCCATCCATGAGAGATTATTGGTGAATTATTTGTCACGATGTATTTTAGTAACATTTTTCTTTGTTTCTCATTAATTCTATCCTTAAAGGCAAAGACTTACTCTGCAAGTAACATCCATTGAAATCCTACTCTCAAGGATTTGTTTGAGAAAATAATAGTTTAACGTGGAAAGGAAGGATCTGGTGGTAAAATTAAAAGATCTTTAGCAGTGCAAAGAAAATGAAATAAAGGCTTTTCTAGCTAATATTTGATGAGATTCTTTAGTTTTAAGAGAGACAATCAATGTAAAAGAAACCAAATGGTGGTAAACTTGTCCGAACATTTTCTAACAATGTTTGAGGTAGATCAAACACTCATTGGACATGGAACTTCATTGGACATTTCATGGGACATGGAGCTTCTCTTTGGAACTGTAACGCAACAATGCTGTAAAACTATATTCTGTACTCTGACATTTTCCTCTTTGCACCACCTCTATTGTACTTGTGTATGGCTTGATTATACACATGGACAGTATGATTAGGTTTAATTCTTGTACAAAACATTGGTGATGTCTCATTTGGACTATTGTGTTCATTTTTGGTCACCTTGCTCGAGGTAGAATTGAGCTGGAAAGAGTCAGAGAATATTTCCAAAGATGTTGCCAGGACTTGAGGGTCTGAATATAGGGAGATGTTCGGCAGTCTCAAACTTTATTTTTTTGAAGTGCTGGAGGCTGAGGGTTGATCTTGGGTGTAAAAATGCATAAGGCGAATAGAAGGGATGAACAAATAGAAGGGATAATCTGCCCTTTTATCCAGATTAGATGAATCAAGAACCAGAGGACATGGGTTTAAGATGAGAGAGGCAACATTTAATAGGATTCTGAGGGGAACATTTTCCACACAGAAGGTGGTGGTACAGTATATGGAACAGGTTGGCAGAAGGGGTAGTTGAGGCAGGTACTACCACAGCATTTACTTGTAAACCATGCAGACAAAAGCTTTTCACTGCATCTCTGTTTACGTGACAATACACCAATACTAATGTAAAGGATGTTACAACAACGGAAAAAGTTGAAGCATTTAATTTATCAGAAATTGGGAAGATTGCTAGAGGTCTATTGCAGTTTTCAAAATGTAAGAATTGCGAGGAAAGGCAGCGAAAGCAAATCTCCCAGTGAAACATAAAATAAGAAGCTTCCTTGGCAGAAATGGCTGGTGCAGGAAAGACTACCAATGTTTGAAGTAGAATTGAATAATAAAAGCAAAAGGAAAAATTCAAAGTTGTTCTGCAATTGTCATGTTATGTATTATCTACAGTGGAAGATTTCGAACATGTATAAAAAGGTTTTGGTGGCTTTGCTGTTTTTCTAATGTGGTATGTTTCCTGACATATAAACCTGTGCCTTGAATAACATTTGTGCTTTTGTTTTTGGGCACAGTTCTGTAGGGAATCGTGGCCTAATTCACTCAGACCTTAAATGTCAAATGTAAGGGGAAGATATAATATTAATGGCATGACCCTTGATGTATAGAGGGCTCGGGCGTCCAAGCTCATAACTCCCTGAACGTGGCAACTCAACTAGTTAGTTTTGTAAAGAAAGCATAAGGTATGCTTGCCGACAGGTCGAGGCATTGTATAAGTCAGGACGACATGATGCAGCTTTATAGGACTTTGGTTAGGCTGCATTTGGACTATTGCATGCAGTTCTGCTTGCCCCATTACGGGAAGGATGTGGAGGCTTTGGAAAGGGTGCAGAAGAGGTTTACCTGAATGATACATGAATAAGGCGTTTTAGCTACAGGGAGATGTTGGACAGACTTAAATTGTTTTCTCTGGAACATTGGAAGCTGTGGAGAGACCTGATGGAAGTATATATAGTTATGAGAGGCATAGATAGGTGTGTCTATCTCAAGTCAGAACTTTTTGCCCAGGGAGAAAATGTTAAAGTCTGGAGGGCATTGCTTTAAAGTGAGAGGTACAAATTTAAAGGAGATATGTGGGGTAAGTTCTTTACACAGAGGGCGGTAAGTACCTGGAACATGCTGCTGGAGATGTTGGTTGAGGCAGATACGATTTAACATTACAGTGACATTTAAGAGACTTTTGGTTAGGCTATGGATTATGTGCAGGCAGATGAGAGTTGGTCTTGGCATCATGTTCAGTACTGATATTGTGGTCGAAGGACATGTTCTTGTGCTGGACTGTTCAGTGTTTTTAACTCCAGTCACTATTGTGCCCAGTGGCAGTCAAAGGTTGGGCAGGATGTATGGTCGATGGTACTTTTATTGGTGCTTTATTTGTCACATGTAGTGAGGTACAGTAAAATTCATTTTTGTATACAGTTCAGTGCATATCGCTGTACATAACCACTTAGATATATCTTGGATAAATTTTTTAGATGCAGTACAAATGTATCTCAGTAGTACACTGGGACAGGATACAGAGTCTCCAGATTTGGCACCATTTTCATGTCCCTGTTGTTATAGGTGTAAAGTTCTTAACCTGACTGAAGGCCCGTTGTCCTGGCAATGTTGCAGGGTTGACTTGGCCAAGTGTAGTAATTGGTGTCCTCCACTGCTGCTCCACAACTCTGTGCAACTGCAGGTCATGTCATGTCATCTTGGTCTCTTGGAGTGGTCCCCAGTCCAGCCGTGCCCCAGGCTGCAGCAGTGCCTCCAGAGAGCCACTCCACCATCCAGACACTGCATTGCCTCCCGTGGCCAGTCAGTGTACTTGTCCCCTGTCCAACTTCGACTCCTTCCCCTTCTGGGCGGGCAAGTCAGGGCTGATGGACACAAAGCTGGAGTAACTCAGTGGGACAGGCAGCATCTCTGGAGAGAAGGAAAGGGTGACGTTTCGGATCGAGACCCTTGTTGGGTACAGCCACTGCACGTCGGGATGACCTTCATCAGGACCCTCAGTTTTACATTGGCTGCATCTGATTTACACATTGAGGTTGCTGACCTTCATTTAAAAGGCTAGCTATATTTTTGTTTATTTTATTTCATTGTATGCTTCTGTTTAGAATTCATTTTCACCCGTGTAATGATTTTAACAAAATGTACTTTTAATTTTGGTTTTGTTCTTCCTATTTTTTTTGCATTTCATCTTGTAAATGCCTCTGAATATCAGAGACATTTAAGACGATGAAAGGTCCTTGGCATCAGTATTTTGACTGTTTTGCCCAAAGTCTACTTGAGCACACTGAATAATTTTAATCATGGTACTCCAATTCCCCGTGGGCATAGGTTTTTGTAAAGCAAATTAATCTTCATTTCTCAAGCTATTGTTGTAATTAGTGAACCATACATTTATACTGCAGCTTGAATTTGATAATTGCAAGGTTAGTTCAAGACAGCATTTATGCTGTCTGACTAGAACTGCAGTTTTCTTGCACAGCAGAAAACTCTATGAATGATTGGTCTTTCAATAGCATTTAGCATCTCTTCTAACAACTGTTTACAATCTGGTATCATAGGCAGAAGTGCCCATGTACCCAACACATTTCAGGGCATATTAAACCCTGGATGCACAAAATATTTCCCCTGTCCATTTTTAAAATAGTTTGAAGCTCTGCCTGCTCTTTCCCTCCATCTGGCTTTAAATTTCACTCCTCTTTTTGCTTTTGACACCCTTTTGTCTCCTTTTCATCTCTAGCCTTTGTCCACCCATTGCCAATTAAACCCCCTCCCCTTCTCACCTGTATCCACCTGTCGTTTGCCAGGCTTTGACCTGCTCCCACTGCTTTTCTAGCTTTCTCTGCCCTACTATCATCAGTCTAAAAAGGGTCCTGGCATGAAACATCACCTCTCATTCTCTCCACCGAAGCTGCCTGACCCACTTAGTTATTCCAGCACTTTTTACCTTTTGCTGAAGATTTTAGCATCTGCAGTTGTTGATGTCTCTAGTTTCCTTCAGAATTGGGCTGGAGGTTGCATGCAAGTGCAGCTGATTTCCTGCCTCCTGGCTGCATGTGGTCAGCATAAATGCCCCGAGCTGCATGTCTAGATGCACTTTTAGCCCTTCAGCTTTATGCCAACCATGGCCTGCACGTGCAGTACAACCCATCCATTCATCAAACTTCCCAACAGAGATGGGGTTAATTGACCAATACAGTCAGAACCATTTTTTTTCCTAGGAGAGAAATGCCAAAGACCAGAGGGCACTGTTTTAAGGTGAGAAGGGTAAAGTTTAAAGAAGTGGTAGGTGCCTGGCATGTGCTGCTGTGATGATGATGGAAGCAGATACCACAGTGGCATTTAAGATACTTTTAGATCAGCATATGGGTCACTTGCAGGCAGAGGAGATTAGTTTATCTTGACTTCTTGTTGAGATCTTATTTTTGATCTCTCAAATGGATGGGACACTGTTTTAAAGATGAATGGAGCAAAACATCTATGTATCCTGACCAATATTCATCCCTAACTCAACATTACCAATATAGATTATCTGGTATAGAACACAAAGTTCTGAAATAACTCAGTGGGTCAGGCAGCATCACTGAAGGATATGTAAGGTGATGTTTCGGAACGGGAGCCTTCTGTAGACTCCTTCAGACCCTTCTTGACTCTGAAGAGGGATCCTGACGAAACATTGTCAACCCAAATCCTCCAGAGTTGCTGTCTGACCCACTGAGCTATTCCAACACCCTGAGTTATTCGCAATATTCCAGCATCTGCAGTTCCTTTTATTTCTACAGATTTATCTGGTTAATATGTTCTGATTTATTGGCGAATGATGTGCAAAGGCTATCAGTTCAATATCCTGATTACAAAACTGATTACACTTAAAAAAAAAAAAAGCATCTAATGATTCCCAAGGACTTTTGGATATTCTGTGTACTTGGATGTGTTAGAAAATGTCAAATCTTGTTTTAGCCAGTTTCATTGACACAAACTAAAAGTAGGTCATGGGTAATACTTGGTGTCTCGCTAAGTGAATTTAAAAGTAGGTAACACGAGCAATTAACTAGTGGCAGTGGTGTTTGGAAGACTAGTTATTAAAAATAAGGTAATTCCAAAAGGGACTTTTTCATTATTAAAGATGATGACATTAGAGTCATAGAGTCAAACAACACTGAAACGAGCACCTTTGTCCCAAGCCGTCTATGCCAATCATGATGCCCCATCTAAGCTAGTCCCATTTGCCCGCACTTGGTCCAGATCCCATCTATGACATTAATCCTGGATTATTTCTATAAATGACCCGAAACGTTTTTGTGTAAATGCGAAAAAACAAAGTGATGTGTCAGTGCCCAGACTTATTTAATTAACCAGACTGACGGCCAGGAGATCAATACGTGGTAGCTAACATCAGCAATGTGATGTTGCGATTCTGGGAGAGCAGACATTAAAATGTCCTTCCATTGTAATCTTTTTTACGTAACTAAATTTGGATAATGATGTTAATGTCTGGAACATTCTGGTTAAGCACCTCGTGTTATATGTGTGCCTCATGCGCACCATGTAATTATCATGATAGCCATCATCGCTTCACAACCTTTACAAGGAGAGTGGCTGGTATAAAGATTATTACTGTTGTGTTTTGATATTTCAGCAAGGGAAAGAAACAGGAGAATTCGCTGTGTAATGGGCCTGTCCCACTTAGGCGATAGTTTTAGGCGACTGCAGGAGACTATGCAGTTGCCACATGTTCGTGTGTGGTTGCCGGGGAGTCGCCTTCATGGTCATGAGGAGTTCCCGCATTTTGGGAACTAGTTGTGGCCTCCTTATGGTCGCCGCAAATTTTTCAACATCAGAATGAAGCCGCCAGGGAGAGTAGCGAGATTTCTCGTGCCTTAGGTAGGTCGCCAAGAGGTCCTAGTGGGTTGCCAGGAGGTCGAAGGTTCTTGTAGGTTGTAGCCGGTGCTGACCGGTGAATTTCATTGGGGAATAAAACGTAAGTAGTAGTTTTCAGAACCTAGGATAACCGACCGGTAATGTTAATGTCCGCCTAGCTTCACAGCCGTGTATCTCTGGCTTCTTAAAAGTTGTCTCCACTCCTTCTCCCCCCCTCTCCCCCCTCTTTTAAAGGGTGAACTTCCCGTACACTGTGCTTTCAGCGTCTTAATTTCAGCGTCAACCATCTTGTTCATCGCGTGGCTTTGCATCATGGGAATTTCACTCGGACAGCGCTCTCCCCGCTTCCTCTGTCCCCCGCCTGCATAACGGGCTGGTGAAGGAAGCGGTGTGTGTGTGTGTGTATGTGTTCCACTCTGACAGTCGCCGTTCCAGTCACCTGTTTTTCAGGCTTGACAGTCGCCGGCAGTCGCCTGAAAAATCGCCTAAGTGGGACAGGCCCGTAAGGCAATACTTTTCTGTTTTGAGAGTTGAGTTGAGTGGACCATGAACTGTGTGCATTTATTTATTCTTGATAATGTTGCATAAACGCTCCTGCATCCTTTCCATGTCCACTCTATGCCTTTCATTATCTGTAAGTTTCAATGAGGTCCCCCCTCAACCTTCTAAACTCCAGCATGTAGAGGCCCAGTGCTGTCAAATGCTCATCTTATGCTAACCCACTAATTCCTGGAATCATTCTTGTAAACTTCCTCTGGACCTTCTCCAGAGCCAGCACATCCTTCCTCAGATATGGGGCCCAAATTTGCTCACAGTACTCCAAATGCAGACTGATCAGAACCTTACAAAGCCTCAGCATTACATCTGTTTTTGTATTCCATTTTATTTAGTTTGGAGATACAGCATGGAAACAGGCCCTTCGGCCCACCAAGCTGGCCATCAAGTTAGTTCTACCCATTCAAGTTAGTTCTCCATTACCCACTCTCAACACATTGGAAGGGATCTATCGAAGTTGCTGCCTCAAAAAGGTGGCCAGCATCATCAAAGACTCACACCATCCTGGCCACACACTAATTTCACCAGGCACGGAAATGACTATCAAAACATGTGGGGGACACAATTTGTTGGCGGCCGCTCATGCGCATACACGTGAGGCTTCGGCTGTGGCCCCTGCGGACGGTAACATCGGGAGCTGACCTGGTTGGTGACCGACTCCGAACTCCAGCAACAGCAGCTTCGTCCGCCTCGAATCGTGAGGCTTGAATCTGCCTGGCGGGGGCTTCAACATCGGGAGCCTCGATCGCCTCGATGCCGCAGTTTGATTTTAAGCCATGCCGAGTGCTGAAAGGCCCCGCGAGCGGGCTGATTCAGCCCTTATAAAGCGGCTGATAAAGTCCGGATTACAAAACATGGGGGGGGGGGGGATCATGGAGATCATCTTCCACCTCTCAAAGCGGGGGGGGGGGGGGGGGGGGGGGGGGGAAAGGGACGTGTGTGCCCTGACAAACACTCTTGGCTCTTGGTGGCAATTTCCAGATTACAATTAACCTACAAACCTGTACGTTTTGGGGATGTGGGATGAATCCGAAGCACCCAGAGGAAACCCACACAGTCACAGGGAGAACATGCAAATTCCACACACAGAGGTCAGGATTCAACCTGCGTCTCTGGTCCTCTTGGTAATCCCTGAGTGCATGATGATACTTTGCCCTTTCATATCCATTTTGAAGGTGATGTTCATAGTTGCTTCTTGCCCTTTTATGATCAGGATGTAGTGTGGATTTCATTTTTCCATGAACTGCTACAATTATTCACTGCAATGTCTTGTAATTTCTCAAATTTCTGTCAACTTCCTGGTATGGATATTCTGTTTTGTTTCTCATTCACCAGCCTTTTATTCCTCATTTGGTATTTCCTTTCTGTTTTTGCATTATACATCATGCTGCATAACCTGCAGTTCAATCTGTGCACAGTTGACTTTTCTCCCCAGAGTTTCTTTCACTGCACTAACCCTACTTCCTTTCCCTGCTTCCTAATCTGGACCTTGGCTATCTTTGTTTGCCTATGTGCTTTTACCATAAATATTGCCTAGGCTGCAGCAAACCCCTGCTTTCCCGATCAAAGCCTTCTAATGTCTGTGCTTGTGAGCCCCCAGATGAGTTTGCCCACTTTGATCACCGAGTGCACATGCGAGCTATTGTTCCTTGCAAAGCAGTCATCAACAGGTTTAACTGGTTTTGGCCTCAGACTTAGCAACTTGTTTGTGAGGGCCTGCTGATTAGATTTCAGCTGGCTGTATTTAGTTTAGTTTAGACATACAGCGCGAAAACAGGCCCTTCGGTCCACCGAGTCCGCTCTGACCAGTGATCCCCATACACTAGCACTATCAAACACACTCAGGACAATTATACCAAGCCAATTCACCTACAAACCTGCATATCTTTCAAATGTGGGAGGAAACCGGAGCTCCTGGGGAAAACCCACGCAGGTCACGGGGAGAATAAACAAACTCCATACAGACTGCATCTGTAGTCAAGATCGAACCCGGGTCTGCAAGGCAGCAACTCTATCGCTGTGCCCCCATGCTGCACAAAATTCTGAATTTACTGTGACTCAATTATTTCCCAGCGCAGAAAGGGAAACCTTTTTCCCCAGATCCACAACAGAGTATGGGTTTCTCTCACTTGTGCCTTTCAGAAATCTGTTGAGTACATTGTTGGTATGCATTTATATTTCAATAGTCAAAGGTGGTTAATTGTCAAAGGTACTGACAACGGAACAATTACATTCTTAAGGACCTGTCCCACTTACGCGATTTTTTCTTTTCTGCGACTACCGGTACCCTTCATAGTTGCAGCAGAAAGTTTTCAACATGTTGAAAATCCAGCGGCGACCAGAAAAAGGTACGACTCTTTGGGTGACTACTCAAGACCATACAGGCGTCACCCTGCGACATGTCGGAATGAAATGAGAGCGTGGCCAGGGTGATGTAGATACTGGGTGTCTTTTTTGAGACCGCACTACCTAAAGATCTCTTCTCTGATGGGGAGGTCAGTACCCCGTGATGGACCAGGCAATGTTCAAAACTCCTTGTAATCACCTTCGGTCCTGGGTGTTTGATTTGCAAAACCAGGCCGTGTTGCAACCAGTCAGTACGCTCTACCCCATACACCTGTAGCAGTTCAGGAGAGTGTTCATCGACATACTAAATCTTCCAAAGAAGTTGATGGGCTTTCATTATTATTGCATCAATGTACTGGACCCAGCATAGATCTACAGAGATGAACACACACAGGAACTTGGAAGTTGTTGACTCTCTCAGTGTTCTGAATGGCCCCATTATATCATTACCCCTAGTTCATCATGAGTTTGAGCTTTGGAGTTAATACAACTATTTTAACAAACTTAAGACACAATCACCAGAGGCTATTTTTTTTAATGGACGGGTCAAATTCAGCAGTCATATTGTCTGCATGGGATGAATTTCACTCATTAGACCATTGTCACATGTTATGCATGCTGTTCCCAGACATTCTATTTGTAATCTTTAATTCTATGCTTTACATAATGTTTATTTACTGATTTTGAGCAGCAGAAAGGTATTTTAAATATCTGCACAGTATAGTACATGATGTGGCATATTAAACGCCATAGAGGTGGAACAGCTCATCTCCAAGAAAAGGAAAGCCTTTCGTGCAAGGCTAAAAGAGCGGCTCACTCCATAGCCAAGGCGGACGTTCAGGGCCGGCTGAGGGAGCTTAAGAACTCTTGGTGGACAAATAAGGCTCTGGAAATCCAGAAACTGGCAGACTCGGGTGACACCAGAGGCTTGTTCAGCGCTAGTAAGGCTGTTTATGGTCCAAGCTAACACGGCTTAACCCCCTCATGCTCAAAGGACGGACAAGAACTGCTGAAGGACAATGAGTCCATTAACGCCCGATGGAAAGAGAACTTCCAGGAACTCCTCAACCTTGACAGCACAACTGAACCAGACATTAACCACCGCATCCCCCAGAGTCCCATCAGAGAAGACATGGAAGAACCTCCCACTATGACAGAGGTTCAAGATGCCATCAAGAGCCTTAAGTACAACAAGGCCACCAGTCCAGATGGTATCCCAGCTGAGATCTTAAAGGTGGACCGTAGCTCCTGTACCACATCCAATCCCTACTCGCTCCTGTCAACAACAGGCAAAGTCCTTGCTCGTGTCCTTGCAAACCAACTTCTCCCGCTGTCTACGGAGGTACTCCCAGAATCACAGTGTGGCTTCCGCCCATCCAGAGGTACAGCAGACATGATATTCACAGCACGCCAACTCCAGGAACTTTGCTGTAAACAAAGGCAGCCTTTGTACAGTCAAGGTACGGTTGTCACGACAAGTACACCAGAATATTGAAGCTTCTACATGATGGCGTGTTGGTCACAGTGCTCAGCAACTGTGGCTCTGAGTCCGAGCCCTTCATAGAAACGTAGAAAATAGGTGCAGGAGTAGGCCATTCGGCCCTTCAACCCTGCACTACCATTCAATATGATCATGGCTGATCATCCACCTCAGTATCCTGTACCTGTCTTCTCTCCATACCTCCTGATCCCTTTAGCCACAAGGGCCACATCTAATTCCCCCTTAAATATAGCCAATGAAGTGGCCTCAACTACCTTCTGTGGCAGAGAATTCCAGAGATTCACCAGTCTCTGTGTGAAAAATGATTTTCTGATCTCGGTCCTAAAAGACTTCCCCCTTATCCTTAAACTGTGACCCCTTGTTCTGGACTTCCCCAACACCGGGAACAATCTTCCTGCATCTAGCCTGTCCAACCCCTTTAGAATTTTGTAAGTCTCTATAAGATCCTCCCTCAATCTTCTAAATTCTAGCGAGTACAAGCCGAGTCTATCCAGTCTTTCTTCATATGGAAGTCCTGCCATCCCAGGAATCAGTCTGGTGAAATGTCTCTGTACTCACTCTATGGCAAGAATGTCTTTCCTCAGATTAGGAGACCAAAACTGTATGCAATACACCAGGTGTGGCCTCACCAAGACTCTGTACAACTACAGTAGAACCTCCCTGCTCTTATACTCAAATCCTTTTGCTATGAATGCTAACATACCATTTGCTTTTTTCACTGCCTGCTGCACCTGCATGCCTACTTTCAATGACTGGTGTACCATGACACCCAGGTCTTGTTGCATCTTCCCTTTTTCCTAATCGGCAGCCATTAAGATAATAGTCTACTTTCCTGTTTTTGCCACCAAAGTGGATAACCTCACATTTATCCAGATTATACTGCATCTGCCAAGCATTTGCCCACTCACCCAGCCTATCCAAGTCACCTTGCAGCCTCCTAGCAACCTCCTCACATCTAACACTGCCCCCAGCTTCGTGTCATCCGCAAACTTGGAGATGTTGCATTCAATTCCCTCATCCAGATCATTAATGTATATTGTAAATAGCTGGGGTTCCAGCAATGAGGCTTGCGGTAGCCCACTAGTCACATAGAAACATAGAAAGATAGAAAATAGGTGCAGGAGTAGGCCATTCGGCCCTTCGAGCCTGCAGTGTCATTCAATATGATCATGGCTGATCATCCAACTCAGTATCCTGTACCTGCCTTCTCTCCATACCCCCGATCCCATTAGCCACTAGGGCCACATCTAACTCCCTCTTAAATATAGCCAATGAACTGGCCTCAACTACCTTCTGTGGCAGAAGATTCCAGAGACTCACCACTCTGTGTGTGAAAAATGTTTTCCTCATCTCGGTCCTAAAGGAATTCCTCCTTATCCTTAGATTGTGACCCCTTGTTCTGGACCTCCCCAACATCGGGAACAATCTTCCTGCAACTAGCTTGTCCAATCCCTCAGGAATTTTGTAAGTTTCTATAAGATCCCCCCTCAGTCTTCTAATTTCTAGTGAGTACAAGATGAGTCTATCCAGTCTTTCCTCATATGAAAGTCCTGACATCCCAGAAATCCGTCTGGTGAACCTTCTCTGTACCCCCTCTATGGCAAGAATGTATTTCCTCAGATTTGGAGACCAAAACTGTACGTAATACTCCAGGTGTGGTCTCACCAAAACCCTGTACAACTGCAGTAGAACCTCCCTGCACCTATACTCAAATCCTTTTGCTATGAATGCTAACATACCATTTGCTTTCTTCACTGCCTGCTGCAGACACACTTCCTGCAAACGTAGTCAAAAAAGGGACACCGACCATATCCCTGATCTCCCACATGTTGCAGGATTAGCAAACCATGGGGCTGATCTCAACTGACATGGCTTGCCCCCAAATTAAATCAACTCGCACTATATAAATCTTAATCCTTTAAACTAACTTTTACTAAAAAGCACTGTACCCTTAGCCCACTGTACCCTTAGCCCACTGTGCCCTTAACCAGAAAGCAGAAATGCAAACCTGGGGTTACACCCAATCAGCTGCTTCCTCCAGCCCGCTTTCACCAATCACTACCTTTGAAGTGTGAGGATGATTGGGTACTCCTCCTCTTGCTCCAACGGCTCCTTGGCCTCTGTGGAAACGGGGGTCAAACAGGGATGCATCATCACACCCACCCTGTTTGTCGTCTTCATAGCTGCCATACTTCACCTCATTGGTGGAGAGCTGCCACAGGGAATCCCAATCCTCTACAGAGCTGACAGTGGGCTCTTCAACCTTAATAGGTTTAAGGCCAAAAGCAAAGTCAGTAACACCGCCATCATGGAGCTTCAATACGTGGACGACTGCGCCATTGCAACACACTCTGCAGAAGACCTCCAGGGCATCCTGAATGCCTTTGCCAAGGCATACAGAGCCATGGACCTAGCCTTAAATATCAAAAAGACCCAGGTCCTACATCAACCTCCACCCAACCAGCCGTCTACCCAGCCCACTGTAAAAGTGGACGACACCACTCTTGAAAACGTTGACCACTTCCCCTACCTTGGCAGCATTCTTTCCTCAAAAGCTGACATCGACTCCGAGGTCATCCATCACCTGAGTTGTGCCAGAGGAGCCTACGCCAGACTCGGGAAAAGAGTCTTTGAAGACCAAGACCAAAAGGCTCAAACAAAACTGCTGGTCTACAGAGCTGTTGTCCTCTCCACCCTGTTGTATGGAGCTGAGTCATGGACCACCTACAGCAGGCACCTGGGAGCCCTGGAACAATACCATCAAAGATCCTTACGAAAGATTCTGAGGATCAGCTGGGAGGGCAAACGCACCAACATTAGCGTTTTGGAGGAAACCAACATGACCAGCATCACCACCACAATAATGCAGCACCAGCTTCGCTGGACCGGCCGTGTCATCCGCATGTCCAACACACGTCTCCCTAAACAGATCCTGTAGTCTCAACTGAAGGAAGGTTGACGAGCCCCTGGCAGGCCAAATAAACGCTTCAAAGACAACATCGAGAATAGTCTGAAGAAATTCCACATCACTTCAAGCATCTGGGAGCACATTGCACTGGACAGACTAGAAACAAGGAACTGCAGGTGCTGAAGTCTTGAACAAAATATAAAGTGCTGGAGTAACACGGAAGGTCAAGCAGCATCTTGGAAACATGGATGGGCGACATTTCTGGTTGGGACCCTTCTTCAGGCTGTCTTTTAAGGTCATAAGCGAGTTCAGCATTCCGAAAAATGCAAGGAATCATGGGATTTGTCAATTTGCGATAAAGAAAAAGCGAATAAACTGGCTTTATAAACTGTGTATAAATTCTTGTCTTTATTCATAATTTATGTGTAAAAATATATTTAATCTGAGGAATGGGGGTGCCAGGTAGCAGGAGAGCGAGGTGCAACAGTGAGAGAGAGGGGGCCGATGCGAGTGGGAGACGGGAGGAGTGACTGGGCCAAGCTGGCTGTAAGCCGGTGGCCGCCACTGCTCCAGGCCGGTGTCCCGTCAGGTCAGGGTCACCCCGGACAGGGATGGGATACTCGGGAGGGGACGGGGGCGGTCCAGTAGCAATTCAACATCGCTTGCAGTGCCGGAGACCCGGGTTCAATCCTGACTACGGATGAAACGCAGGTCTCTATACGTGCAGCAGCTAAGCTGCTGAGAATGTGTATTGCGAATGGCCTATGACCTGGGCATGCGCAGTCGGAATACCAAACTCGCTTATTGTATCCGCTTCTTTTGCTTCCTCTGATACAGACTACCGGATTTCCAATCACTGGAAAATCTCCCCAATCTCTAAATTTGTCTTGCACTCTTTGTAAAGCAAAGGCATGTGTGAATTGCAACAATATTTGCAACCAATGTTTCCACTTTACTGCTTAGCCATTTTAGATTGTGTTACAATGTCTCACGTTCAGACACAGACTAGAGATTTATTGTTGCTGTCGACTAGTGCTCGGAGATTTTAACAGTAACGATAACAAAATGATCACCAGTTTGAATAATGAAAGTACCTGATCGATATCCCTCCATTCCCTGCATATCATCTGCCTATCTAAACGTCTCTTAAACAGTCGAGGCCAATTCACTGGATGTATTCAAGAGATTTGGATATAGCTCTTGGGGCTAATGGAATCGAGAGATATAGGGAGGAAGCAGAAACAAGGTACTGATTCTGGATGATCAGCCATGATCATATTGAATGGCGGTGCTGGCTCGAAGGGCCGAAAAGGGCTACTCCTGAACCTATTTTCTATGTTTCTAAACCCCACTATTGTGTCTATCTTCACCACCCTTGGCAATATATTCCAGGCACACACTACCCTCTGTGTTAACATGACTTACCCTGCACATCTTTAAACTCCCATCCCCCCCCTCCTCACCATAAAGTTATTCCCCCCCCCCCCCCCCAAACAAAATGTCTCTGACCGTCTACCATATCTATGCCTCTCATAATTGTATCTATTGGGTAATGCTTCCGATGGTACTCCCAAGCAAGGTTTTGTTCTTTGAACACCTATTTGTGTAAATTTGACTGTTGGCAGTGAGACAACAAAGTAGGTGCGTCAATTCCATGGAAATTCTGTGGTAAGTGCTTTAAGTTGTTATATAAAGTTTACATCTTAATTTTTTTTCTTTCTGCCTTGCTGCTGAAAGAACATTTATTTGGATCATAGTTATTGAATTATCCATCTGCATCTAGAATTAAAAAGTGTTCTGATTGCGATTTATTTCCAATGGGAAACTTGCAGTACTTAGACAACTGCCTCTAAATGTATATGTAATATAAATGCCAGTGCCCCTTGAGGCCAAAAGCAGAAGCTGGCAAATATACCTGTGCCTCGTGCCTTATGGACGTTTCAGTCATTGCAGATTGAATCTTACTTGCACGATGGCGGACGTGTATCCATTGTGCTAGTCACAATAGGGCCTTACAGAGAACATTACATGGGGTAAAGAGGTAAATTAGGAGCAGGAATCGGCCTGTTAGCCCAGAGAACCTGATCTACCTCTTCTGTTTCACTTTACACCTTTGCTCCAGATCCGTTCATGGCCTTTGCCCAATAAAATTATTTCGGACTCCTTGAAAACTAAAAATGTTCAATATTCACTTTATTTTTGAAGTAATCCTGAGGGACAATTTTTTCCACACAGATGGTGCTGGGTATATGGAACAAGCTGCCAGAGGAAGTAGTTGGGGCAGATGCAATGACAACATTTAAACCAGATGTGCATGGATAGGAAAGGTTCAGAGGGATATGAGCCAAGGGTGGGCAAATGGGCCAAGCTTGGTTAGGGCAACTTGGTCAGCATGGACGAGTTGGGCTGAAGGGCCTGTTGCTGTGCTGCATAACTCTACTTGAATGGATGGATTTTGCACGGCTATGGAGAGAAAGGGCATTGAGAAAAGCTGGCTGTTTGACTCTTGAATATAGCTGGTACGGTTTCCAAAGGGCAGAATATCCTCTTTGGTGCTGAAACCTTTCTGTGATTTCTGAGAAATTGTAACTCGAGGAATTACAGCTTCCATTATGTCAAACACGCCTCCTGTTGTGTCTCACTGGTGACACCAAAACCTATAGAAACAGATTTTTAACACTGTGAAATAGAAGCTTGTTTGGATATATCAATAGAAACAATGCAAGGGTGGCACAGAGGTGCAGTTGGTAGAGCCACTGCTTCACCGGGGTTCGATCCTGATCTCGGGTGCTGTCTGTTTGCAAGTTCTTCCTGTGACCCTGTGGGTTTTCTCTGGGTCCTCTGGTTTCCTGCCACATCGCAAAGGATGTGTGGGTTTCTAGATTAATTGGCCTCTATAAATTGCTCATTGTGTTTAAGGAGCAGATATGAAAGTGGGATAACATAGAACTGACGTGAATGGGTTATTGAAAGTAGGCATGGACTCAGTGGGCTGAAGGGGCCATTTCCATGTAGTCTCCCTCCCTCGCAATTATTTCTCAGTAACTTCTAGAATTCTTTATGAAATAGGGTGTTTATTTTAGCCTTGTGTGACATGGACAGAGGTGGCTACTGTATAAGTAGATGGATTAAATAGCTCCTGAAAATTGCTGATCGATATAATTTGCCTTCTGCATCTGCTACATGATGAGTCAAGTGAAGAGTGTTTAATGTCATATGCATCGGCTATAGAACAAAACATTCTTGCTGCAGCATTTTTGGCCCTTTAATGTAATAACACAAATAAATATACAATAGTAAGAAATGCAATAAATGGTAACCAGATCATAATAAAGCAAAACCGTTGTGCAATCAAAACAAAGTCCGTAGTAGAACATAGCAGTTGAGGTACGTTTGTGGCTAGTGTTTTGTAACGTTCAGAGCTTGATGGTTACTGGGAAGAAACTATCCTTGGATGTCATGGTTCTCGGGCTCTTGTACCACCTTCCCAATGGTAGTAGCAAAATAACAGCATGCTGTGAGTCTTTGATTATATAGGCTGCCCTTTTTGAAGCAGCAGATCACGGTGGGGAGGACAGTCACTGTGTTGGACTGGGTAGTGTCTATCACTTTCTGCAGCCTCCTTCGTTCCTGGGTGTTTGAGTTACTGAGCCATGCCGCAATAGACCCTAACCCCATGCAGATTGAAGTTAAGCCAGAATGTATCATCTTTCTCGCCACACAGCGGCACTTTGCCTCCTACTAATTTCCTGGTGCTTATCTACATTCATGAAAAACTGTTCAAACTCCATTCAAGGTCAGCTCATTTTGTGCTGTGCTATTTCAGAACCTTATTTCCAGAGGTTTAAGGTGTCAAAGTCTACGGATCCTATATTAACTACAACAACCTCTTCCAGCCGCGGAATTGGAATGGAAGTCATCCTTGCTGTCGAGTGATTGCTGAAGAAGAGTATAACGTAGTAATTAGTTTTTGGAAAAGAAAATCCATTTAATTGCTTGAAAACAGTCATCATGCAAATGGAAACCAGTGTCAGTAAGTTAATCTTTGCACGTCATGGTCAAAACAGAACAGACTGCCAGACAGAATAATGAAACTGGGCAAAAACATTCAGACATAATGAGCTAGATGAGTAAATTTAATTATGTTGATTGCTTTCCTCATCTTCCGCTATCTTGTCAGAGAAAAAAAAATGTTTAAATTTGTAGATGTTGGAAGAACAAGTAGCAATTCAAAACTAGGAAGTAACCCACAGATGAAGGGATTTAGTTTTTTTTTAACTGCTGGAAGAACTCAGTGCATCAGCCAACATCTGTAGAGGGAATGCTCTGGTTCGGGAGCCTTCTATTGACTGAAGATTTGTCCAAACCCAAAACATTGTCTTTCCATTCCCTCCACAGATGCTGGGTGACCTGCTGAGTTCTTCCAGCAGCTTGTTTTGCTCACTGATCAAAATCTCTTAATAATATAAACAATGGCCTAGAAGATGATAAGCCATGATCACATTGAATGGCAGTCCTGGCTCGAAGGGCCGAATGGCCTACTCCTACGCCTATTTTCCATGTTTATAATTCAATGGAAGGTTGCACTCAGCTCAACCTTTCTGCAATAGTGCATGTGGTGTTGTGCAACATCTGTAGCCTCGTGAGCCTCTAAATGGTTTAGTCAGACTGAGATTGTGGGAACGAAGGGGGATAACCCAGGGGAACCAAGGCTTCATGAGATAACATGGCTGGAGTTTTTCCAACAACTTATGAACCTAAAGTTGTTTATAAAATGCTGGAAATATTTGTGTGGTCAGGCAGCAACCAGAGAAAGAAGCAATCCGATGTTTCAGGACCATCATCTGCTGAGTGTTTCCAGTTTTGTCAATTTTTGTTTTGGATTTCCTGCATTGAGTTTGATTTTCAGTACGTTTTCCCTACTGCCACTTACTGCCCCACTAATGCATAGATGGAGTATGCCTTGATGTTTAAAAATAAAGTAAAGGAATCTTATTCTGTGTAATATTCACTTCTCGGATAATGATAAAGGTTGGTTTGGTAGTAAAAAGAACATACCTGTTTGTGACCATTCCCACACAAATGTAGTTGATTTTCAGAGCCCCTCAGAGAGACCCTGACCAATTCCTTGAATTATTTAGAGATACAACATGAAAACGGGTCCTTCAGCCCACTGAGTCGACACTGACCATCATCAATCACCTGTTGGTATTAGTTTGTTTTAGCACTTTCACAACCACTAGCTGCACTTTGGGGTAAATTACAGAGGCCAATTACAGAGCTACCAAGTAGTACGGATTTTCCGTATTTTGTACGGAAATGTGATAAAAATATGGAAGTACGATTTTGCGTTGTTAAATACGGATTTTTTTTTAAGTCCGTATTTAACAACGCAAAATCGACCATAGATAATCGTAACAATGAGGGGCAGCAGGCGGGTAGGAGCGGCCAGGATCGGCCCGACTTCCTGTTTCATTGGCATGCCATTCACCAATGGAGGGGTGGTGGCCCGGTGGGATTGACTTGGGATTTTTTTTTTTTTGGAAACTTAATTGTCATTCAGACCTTTCGGTCTTGCTGCTTGGAAAATGCAGGGATGTGGGGGGTCATGCTGTACCTCTGGGGATTGTAACAGATTAAATCTATTGGTGTTTTGAGTTTCAAGATCTGGATGATTGTTTTTGCGGGCGTTGGTCTGCCGCCATGCTTGGGTTGGGGTCCCTCTGCCTCTCGTTCTTTCTCGCTCTCTCCCTCCCTCTCTCCCTCCATCCCTCGCTCTCTCGCTGTGTCTCTCTGTCTTTCGCTCTCTCCCTCCCTCCCTCTCTCTCATGCGCTCTGTCTTTCACTCCCCATCTCGTCTCTCTCTCTCACTCCCTCTCTCTCACCCTTTTGACTCTGAATTCCTGGAATCATTTGGCGTTTTGTGGGGACGGCTGCATCTGCGGTTCCTTCCTGTTGGGGGGGCAGCCCTGGCCCGGGGCGGCTACTGGTCCGTTCCCTCCGCAGGTGCCACCTTGCCCGCTGAGTTCCTCCAGCACTCTGTGTCTCCGTCGGCTCCGTGAATACCTCAGACACTCTCCGTCGGCTCCGTGAACCTCAGACACTCTCCGTCGGCTCCGTGCATTCCATTCCCCAGGCCCCCATCCTCTCATCTTTACCATGGACGTCCAGCCACTCTACACCTCCATCCCACCAGGACGGTCTCAAAGCCCTCCGGTTCTTCCTCGACCAGAGGAGCAACCCATATCCGTCCACTGACACCCTCCTCCGCCTAGCAGAGTTGGTCCTAACCCTCAATAACTTCTCTTTTGATTCCTCCCATTTCCTCCAAACACAAGGCGTAGCTATGGGCACACGCATGGGCCCCAGCTACGCTTGCCTCTTTGTTGGGTACGTCGAACAATCCTTGTTCTCGGCGTACCAGGGCCCCATCCCCGACCTCTACCTCCGTTACATCGACGACTGCTTTGGTGTCACCTCCTGCACCCACACACAACTGACTGACTTCATTCATTTCACCACCAACTTCCATCTGGCACTCAAATACACTTGGACCATTTCCGACACTTCCCTACCATTCCTTGACCTCACCATCTCTATTGCAGGTGATACACTCCTGACCGACATCCACTACAAACCTACTGACTCCCACAGCTACCTGGACTACTCTTCCTCCCACCCTGCTTCCTGTAAGGACTCCATCCCCTATTCCCAATTCCTCCGTCTACGCCGCATCTGCTCCCAGGATGAGGTGTTCCACACCAGGTCATCACAAATGGCCTCATTCTTCAGAGAACGGGGATTCCCCTCCCCCACTATTGATGAGGCTCGCACCAGGGTCTCCTCCATACCCCGCAACACTGCCCTCGCTCCCCATTCCCCCACTCGCAAACAGGGCAGAGTCCCCTGGTCCTCACCTTTCACCCACCAGCCGGCAAATACAACATATAGTCCTCCGCCAGTTTCGCCACCTCCAACGTGACCCTCCACCCGCCACATCTTCCCATCTCCCCCCTGTCTGCCTTCCGCTAAGACCGCTCCCTCCGCAACTCCCTTGTCAATTCTTCCCTCTCCTCCCACTCTACCCCTTCCCCGGGCACTTTCCCTTGCAACCGCAAGAAATGCAACACTTGTCCCTTCACCTCCCCCCTCCACTCCTTTCAGGGACCCAAGTAGTCCTTCCAGGTCCGACAGAGGTTCACCTGCACCTCCTCCAACCTCATCTACTGCATCCGTTGCTCCAGATGCCAGATGATCTATATCGGTGAGACCAAGCGGAGGCTTGGCGATCGCTTCGCCGAACACCTCCGCTCGGTCCGCAATAACCAACCCGACCCCCCGGTGGCTCAGCACTTCAACTCCCCCTCCCATTCCACATCGACCTCTCGGTCCTGGGCCTCCTCCACGGCCAGAGTGAGCAACACCGCAAGCTGGAGGAACAGCACCTCATATTCCGCTTGGGGAGTCTGCATCCTTTGGGCTTGAATATTGAATTTTCTCAATTCTGTTAACCCTTGCTGTCTCCTCCCCTTCCCACCTCTCCCTCAGCCCTCGGGCCCTGGCATTCCCTCTATCTCTATCTCCCTCCCCCACCCTAGTCGCACTAGCTTCTCATTTTCACACCACAAACGGCTTACAATGGCTTGTTCCCTTTATCACCGATACTTCTTTGCATATCTTTCACTCATTGTTCCTTATCTCTCCACATCACCGTCTATATCTCTCGTTTCCCTGATCCCTACCAGTCTGAAGAAGGGTCTCGACCCGAAACGTCGCCTATCTCCTTCGCCCCTTAGATGCTGCTGCACCCGCTGAGTTTCTCCAGCTATTTGTGTACCCTCGATTCTCCAGCATCCGCTGAGTTCCTCCAGCACTCTGTGTTTTTTGTTTGGCTCTGGAGTTGCCCAATCAGCCGCTGCCTCCAAGGGTATTGTGTCCAATCAAATAATGCGCTGGTTTCTCAGTGGCCAAGCTGACGCAGTCTCCAAGGGGCGTTGCGACCAATCCCCGACCAGCTTCCCTTACTGAAGCACACAATGGCTGCAGCAGAGAGAGAGAGAGAGAGAGAGAGCTATGACATATAATACATAATGAACTGTATTACAAATACACAATAAACAAGTTATACATTCTTTACTCTTACATGGGTATGACTGCACATTTTAAAAAATCAGCAAAATGGACCCTTGTAGAAATATTGATTTCCTCAGCAAAATACTGATTTTTAGGTACTAGAATATTGAAATGCTCTGACAAAACTTGGCAGCTCTGCAATTAACCTACAAACTTGCACGTCTTTGGCATTTGAGAGGAAACTGGAGCAACCATCATGGGTGGATAGGGTGGTCAAGTAGGCTTTTGGTAGATTGGCCTTCAGTCAGGGTATTGGTGAGGGAACAACTCCTGACTTCTGAAAAGTGCAACAGTTCATAAAAACTCAGAGGAGTCTTCAAGACTGATAGATAGGAGCCTTTCTGGCAATGTAACACAGTGGTCCAGCCAATAGAACTGTTGCTTCACATCGCCAATGACCTGGATTCAATCCTGCCCTTGTTGCTCCTTGGAGTTTGCACAATCAGCTCTAATGCATCTTATATCATCTAAGACGCACATCACACTGGCCACACACTCATCTTACTACTACCATCGAGAAGATGGTGTAGGAGATTGTATACTATGACGATCAGGTTCGAGAACAGCTTCTTCCCAGCAGATATCAGGCATTTGAACACTACAATTGCCTCTTGAACAATGCACAACACAGACCATGACCATACCGCAGCAGCTATGTGGTACTAAAGATTTTGTTTTGGATGCACTATGATTGTGCACTGGTATTGTCTGGTTACCAAGTATTACTGGTTATTCATTTATTGTATTATTGAGTATTGTATAGTTATTTGTGTGTTGCTACATAAATGGCCCTTCAAAGCTGCAGCAAGTAAGACTGTTGTTGTTCCGTTGCCTGTACATATGACAATTAAACACTCTTGATTCATCTCATCTCCTTAAGACATGTTTGATGGGTTAATTAACTACTCTAAGATGCCCCTGAAGATCTGGGTGAGTTAATAGGAATGTGGCGAGAGTAAGTTAGGATAAGTGTAAGTGGATGTTGATGATGTGAGAACTCATATGGCCATGGGGCTTATTTCTGTGCAGATGGACTCCATTTCCAGAATAGATATCTTTCACTCTAAGTAGCCAAAGACTTACAGTGCCCCTGCATAATTTTGTCGGGCATAATACTGAGGTTCAATTATAGGTGATAGGTTTAATGTTATTGCATCTAATTTAATATGTATGTATTTCTTATTTTAGAATGCAGGTTTGTACCATGTTAGGAACAATAAAATCCTTTGTTGACATTATACACTCCACATCATGTGGAATATTAAACAACCTTTTGCCCCTAACTTGACTATGTTAGATTGCTAACATTAGGTTAATTGCTGTCACCGGGGGAGGTTTGAAGACCAATAGATGCTATTATTTAATTTGTTTGATGTAGCATAATTAATAAGTATTTATTATCTGTTCCCAGTTACATTTAGCAGATGGTAGAAGCCGCCTCCTTGCTGTATTGACTGTTGATGTGTACAGTGCTATTAATTACTGTGTTCCATAATTTTGAACCATTTCTGGGATCCTCTGGTTCTGGCTAAAAAGAAAATCGATTTTTGTGTTTTTTAATGCAGATGGTGGTGGGTGCCTGAAACACGCTGCCGGGGTGGCTCTGGAGGCAGATACGATAGTGACACTTAAGAGGGTTTTAGATAGGCATATGGATAGACATTTGGAGGGATATGAATTGCATACAGACAGAAGATTAGTTTATCTTGGCATCATGTTCAGCACAGACATTGTGGGCCGTATCGTTCTATGTACATAAACAAAATGCTATCATTATAAAAAGTCTCTGGCAAATATAGCTCAGTCCGTTAGTATTTAAAGAGTGATAGCCAGATAGGAAAAACATTGCTATCTGCGAAGGACCGAATTAACATGCATTGTTGATGTGGCTGGTAGCCTTGGAGATAAATAACACGCATTCAATTTTCCAGACTAAGATGTTTCAATGAGTTTGTGCATTGGCTCCATAGTTGCTTCAATATTTTGGTTGTGGCAGCATAACCTTCAAGGAAAAATTAGATTATATGACCCTATTCTTGAATGTTGAGGATTTACTTAGACTGTTATTACATTTTTGCCATGAGTTGGCTGAATAAGAAATTAAAATGCTACAAGCACTTGGCAGGTTGAACAGTGTCTGGAGAGAGAAACCAAGTCAGTGTTTTTTGGTCAGTTAGCCTTCATCTGACCACCTTACTTCATTAGTCTGGGTAAGAATGGATAACAAAAAAGTCTCAAATTAACTACTCTTTTTGTGAAGTAATCCAAAATAAATAAAATGGTTTATGAATGGAGGTAGGTTTTTATAACAATATTTTTTAACTCAATTTATTTCATGAATCTTCACTAATATTCACAAATTTGAGAGTGAAAAATTTTCAGGTGCAAGTAGACTTTATTATCTGATCTGATTGTATTCAGATCCTTATTAATGATTATTCCTTTATATTTTCCTTTCTTACTTTTTGCTTGGTTGCTTGCATTGGTCCCTCCCTTCTTATCTCCCCCCCCCTCCCTAGTGTGTGCACAGTGTTTGCATTTGATCATTTGAATATCTGTAATGCATGCAGAGAATGAGTATTTATGGAATTGAGGAGGAAACCAACCACTTTGACCAATTAAGACCCTCCAAACGTCACCAATTTATTGGGAATGCTAATGAATGGTAATATTAGTACATGGTACATGTTCCAAGCTCATAACTTTGTACTTTCTCTTCCTAGGATGAACTGGACCTCACTGATAAACATAGAGAAGCCATGTTTGCACTTCCTGCAGAAAAGAAATGGCAGATATACTGCAGTAAGAAAAAGGTGAGAAAATTTAGATTGCACTTTAAAACTTTTTTTAAAATTGGACAAGGCAAAACTTTAGGTACCTGAAGCCAAATGCCATTGTTGCTTATGATTTGTGTCAGCAGAGCGAATTGTATCTTTCACCATTACAGTGGTGCAGCTGGTAGAGCTACTGCTTCACAGCACCAGAGACCCAGGTTTGATCCTGAGATCGGGTGCTGTTTGGTGGAGTTTGCACGTTCTACCTGTGACCGCGTGAGTTTCCTCCGGTTACTACATTCTCTTCCCAAATTCCAAAAATGTGCAGGTTTGCAGGTTAGTTGGCCTCATTAAATTGTCCCTAGTGTGAACGGAGTGGATATGAAAGTTGGTTAACACAGAACTAGTGTGAGCAGGCGATCGATGGCTTGGCATGGACTCGGTGGACCAAAGAGCCAATTTCCATGCTGTACTTCTAAACAAAACTCTTGTTTTCTCCTGTTGTAGATTTAGAAATCCCTCTTTATTATCTCCGTGCATATATCCACACTTAGCTAATTTCCCTCATTTACAGCTCCAAATGGTCTGATGGAAATTTGCCAGGAGGGCACTCAACATATTCTGTCGGGTTGTGCACTATTTTCTTGGTTACTCTTAACTTATGTTCATGTAGTGGCAGCCAGGGCAGATTGTACCATCTGTGCTGAGAGTGGGAGAAAGGATTGGAGCATAGGAGAATATGATAACAATCTTTTTTTGAGGGGGTAGTGCAGGATTGAGCAAAAAAAAGTTAATCAGCCCTGTTGTAATCAAGTTTAAAAATCTATGTCGATAAAATCACCGAAGGTTGCATTATTTTTGTAATGGAAGAAGGAAGTTAATATCTATGGATAGGAATGTGTAAAGTTATGAGAGGCATGGATGGTGTAGACAGTCAGAACCTTTTTTCTCAGGCTTGAAAGGTCAAAGACTAGAGGGCATGGCTTTGAGGTGAGGAGCAAAGTTTAAGGTGATATGCGGAGCAAGTTTTTAACACTGAGAGGGGTGGGTGCTTGCAATGTGCTGCCAGGGGTAGTGATGGAGGTAGATGGGATTGTGTGTTTAAGATGATTTTAGATGGGCACATGGAGGGATAAGGATCACGGACAGGCAGATGATATTAGTCTAACCTGGCAATGAATCTTCACTTGCATAAGTGTGGAATGGTGGTCTAATAGCTTATTTATTTTGATCGCTCATTGACATTTATTTGCTAAGGTTTTTTTCTTTGACGAAAAAAGCTTAAGGTCTTTAAATGACCATACACACCACGATTACAAATAAACACAGCTTCCTTTCCTGGTAATTGCTGTTGGTTTATTGGTGAACAGATGAAAATCACAAGAGTCACTTTATACATTGGGTTAGCATGGTCTTGGCTCATCTTTTACCTAATTTACACATTTTCCATACTGCTTAAAAATAAATCAAAGAAATTTTGCCCATTTTCATATTTTCCGGAGTAATTGAAGAAAGGGTTTTTGTGCGAGTTAACCAGTTCTAGTTTCTACGAACACTTTAAAAATAATTCTTGTATCAATTCACTTAAACATTCACTGTATATTTTTCAATTTTTGTTTTCAATAAAATAATATTTGCTCTATGTGCTTGGAACATCATCGAAAGACATTTGGATGGGTACATTGATACAATAGTATAATTATTGCCTCTCACTGGATTCATCTCTTAGATTGCCTCGTGGAGAGTGATTTTTGAAAATGAGGTATAAACCAGCATCATCAATCTATAAATAAAACTCTGATCTAGTTATCTTCCGGTTTGGCAGTCTTTCTATTTGCGCAAAAACAGTTCGTGATACCGCTACGATTTTTCTCCAGTTCATCCACCGTTCTCCTGTGCTGCGAATGCACCAAGTTTCGTTCCGATCGGTTGAATGTCGTAAAAATTAGTGAGGTTTAAAAATCTTAAAAACGCGCGTGCGCAGATCGATTTCTTCTCCTGCCTTCCAGCGCTGCGCGGATAGTCTCTTCCCTTGTCACTCCCCAGGACGGTCCGTCCCTTCCTGCGCCATTATATCTTTACTGGAGCTGAGACTGGCTGGCGGAGTTTCCAACCGGACTTTCAGAGGGACCCGAAGCAGTCCTGCCCAAAGCAGCCGCCCAGGAGACCCGACCCAGCCCAGCCTGGAGTTGGAGATGTCGCCTGGCGGAAAGCGGAGACTCTGATCCTGGCGGAGGAGAACGACCAGCACTCGCTGTGAGTTCCTATCGCACCGCGAATTCCAGCCACTACCTCTCTGGTCCCCCTCGCTGGCTCCTCCCCCCCCCACTCCCCTGTACTGCCCCCCTCTCCCCTCTGGCTCTTCCCCCGTCTTTTCTCCGAGCTCACTCACCCCCCCCCCCCCCGCACATCCTTCCCTTCCCACAACTCCTCCCCGCCACACACCCCTCTCTCCCCACACACACCCCTGCTCACACTCCCCCGCACACACACACACTCACCCCCTGCCAACACACACCCACCCCCCCACACAACGCCCCCCCCCTCCACCCCCGCCGCCCACACGCCCCACCACATACACACCTCCCCCACACCCACTCGCCATACACCCCCCTCCCCCACACCCCACTCCTCCCACCCTACACACCCCACTTCCTTCCCCCACCCCCCCCTCTCCTCATCCCCTCCCACACATGAAGAGGAGGGGAGGGCGTGCTTGGGGGTGAAGGGAAAAGAGACACACCTGCTCAGTTAGGGGCTATGGGTGAGTGGTGGAATATTGCGTTGGGGGAACAGGTTGCGTTGGGGGAACAGGTGAGTGGTGGAATATTGCGTTAGGGAATGGGTTGCGTTGAGGGACCAGGCCTCCCATGTGACTGGGACCAAGCGGGTCCTACTTAGTCTAGTGGTATCTTTAAATATGGGTTTGCAATTCCCTTCCAAGAATGGAATTTAATGAATGAATTGAAAGATATAACATGGAAGCAGGTTCTTTGGCGCACCATTGATCACCTGTTCGCTACTTCACACTATGTTACCCCACTTTAGCATCTACTCCCTGCACATAATAAAGTTAAACAAATCTAATATAGTTGAAGATAAAATACAGCAAAATCACGACTGAAGAACAAAAATGCAAGTCCAACTTTGCAACGTCTAGGCTGTATGTGTAAGATCTACATTGGTTGTAGTTTGGGACAATCAGGACCAAGGATGAGTAAGATAGACACGGGGCCCTGCAGCATTTAATTGGATCATAGAATATAGAAACCCACAGCGCATGAACAGGCCTTTTGACCCACAATGTTCGTGCCTGAAGTTAAATTAATTTCCTTTGCCTGCACATGGAAGGCCCCTCATAATTTTAATTGTTTCTATCAGGTCTCACAGCAATCTCTGGCATTTCAGAGAAAATAATCCAAATCTGTCCAATCTATCCTTAAAGCAAATACTCTCTAATCCAGGCAGTTTCTAGTAAACATTAGTAAATTGCAAATCAACCTTGTTTCTGTGAATTAGCTTCACATCTTTGAGGGATTTTTGCAATGCAATCCCCTCGGTCAAGGAAAGCTCCAATAATCAGGAGAGAAATAAATAGTCTTTACATGGAAATGCTCATGGTTTACTCAACTTTCAGTCATTTATGACATTTTTTAGACTTCTGGCATAACAATCCTACATGGCATCAGAAGGTCATTTTATATCCAACTATGGACAGGCTTCTAAGCTACATTTTCCTTCCTAGAAACTCTAGTTCTGACGTTACAATTTTGGCAATGCCTCTTATGTTAACATTATAATGGAAACACTCTGCCTGAACCCTCATGCCTATATACATAACACTCTAATGATCTACTATCCAACCATTTGGAAATCTCAGTGATTTGGCGTCTGCCTCGCCAAGTCATCTTCTTAATGCTCCCTTTTGATTTGGTGGGACCCCAATTCCTGCCCTCCCTTTTGAATAACTGTGTTCATTGGAAATGTATTATTTTATTGCATAACATTTAAAATAGCGAATTAGAAGTGTTGGAATATTAAATATAGCATCCTGAAAGTCTGGAACCATCAAAGTCACAATTGTGTCGATTATCAGAGTTTTAATGTGAAAAGCAAATGCCTGTGGTTGGAGAGTTTCACTGTTTAGCTAATATTCTGATGTGCTAATTTAATCAACAAGATTTGTCTTTTTATACAGCATTTTGTCACTGTCCCTTGATCATGGTTATCTGTACCAGAGGAATGAATCAGATCCCCCTCAGTCCTATTTAATACTTCAAATGTCCAGCAGATACAATTTTTATCTTCCCCTTTGATAATTAAAATTCTTAGTGTACAAAATATATATTTTTCTTTCCTGGCCTTCTCCTTCAATGAACATTTCTTTTGATCAGTTTAACCTGAAAGCAGAACTTTCTCTTACCAGTTAAGGTACCATTTAAAATTTTAATTGCACTAAACTTCTATTGTTTCCACTCTCATTCCAAAATAAATACCTAAGTGTTTCTTCCAGGTCACTGCATTGCAGGTTAATAGCAATCACGGGTTATCATTGCTCTGGGAATGAAATCACCCAGTGTTAAGAGTCCTAGATTCGGGCCCTATTAATAAATCAGTGAGATCTTTAAATAATTACCTACACTCTCCTCTATTGCCCTTCTATTAATAAATGGCATGCATCCTAAATAAATAGCTAAAGTTTTAAGAGCCTGTCCCACTTTCACGACCTAATACACGACCTCTGCCGAGTTTGCCCTTGACTCATACTCGCAGCATGGTCGTCACGCGGTCGTAGGAGGTCGTGATGCTGGTCGTAAGTACTCGTGGCATCAAGTAGGTCGGGGCGTTTTTCTAGCATGATGAAAAATGTTCACGAGTAAAAAAGGTCATGAATTGGGGCGTAAAAGTGGGTCAGGCCATTTAAACTCAGCAATTTTTTCAAGAATAACTCCAGTGTCAATTAATATGTCAATTTTATTTTTTTTTCTCAGATAGCATAGCATGTATTTACATCTCCAATCCAGTGTTCGAATTTTGTGTAATAACATGAACAAATCACAAAGATAATTTTGCATTGTCATCAAAAATCTAACTTGTCATGGTTTTTGTTGATGATTTTTCTGCACATTCCACTGCAGGCACTCCCTGTCACATTTGCTATGACGGCCATTGAATAGAGTGAGCATCTCCTGTTGGGTGGTGCTGCCACTGACCTCTCTGAACTCACTGCGTCATCTTGTTCAACTTCCTGCTCCGCCTTTGTCACTGCTGCCAAAACATAACTAGACTGTAGCACAGCACATTTGAAACAAGTTTATTCATGGATAACCCCTTGAGATGGACAGCCATCTCGTTTTCGAGGGGGTCCAACATAGAACATACAGCACAAGACATAACATACATAGAGGCTCTCATTGACCCACTTACCCACACACCAATCCCAAAACCCCTCCATCCCCACTTGTTATAGTTTATGACAATTGTTAATTGACTTTACATATCCAATAATAATAAGTTATGTATTAAAGCATAATGTTGATGCATAATACCATATACCACCTATCATACATCGTACGTTAGGTGGTACATTGGACCCCCTCGTTTTCAAGGGGGTTCAACATTATTACATGATATTATTTCATAGTATTGTGGCATAATACAATATGACCTTGTTACACTATGCATTACAATAATACATCAGTGTAATGGCCATGCATATACAATAGCTATGCCAAATGATCACACACAGAGCAAGCTAGATAAAGGAGCTTGAAGACTCTAATACTAGAAACAGGTACATGGTTTTATAAGGAAGGGTAAAAGTGTATTTTTAAATAGACGAAACGAGCTAATAGTTCTTATGGTACTAGGCAGAGTGTTCCAGTCAGAAGGAGCTTTGAATTTAAATGCACGTCTCCCAATTTCTTTGTTTGTTCTTGGAATGAAAAAGAAGGGTTGCTGAATATGTCTTAGTGAATATGAGGGTGTGTATGATAATAGGTCTTGTTTTAAATAAGAAGGGTAATTGAAATTGATGCATTTAAAGATGAACTGGAACCAGTGGTAGCATCTTCGAGCGTGGGGGGATAAACAGTTTAGAGTTTCGTACATAGAACAGTGGTGAGTTAAATATGGACACCTTAAAATAAATCTGCAGAGACTATTATAAACTACATTGAGGGGTTGAAGATGTGTATCAAATGTATTCTGATAGACAATATCAGCATAATCCAGTGTTGGTAATAGTAGTTGAGAGACAATTATTTTTCTCATCTGAGGTGAAACAATTTATCAGCATAATCCAGTGTTGGTAATAGTAGTTGAGAGACAATTCTTTTTCTCATCTGAAAGGTGAAACAATTTATATGGCGGTAAAGAATAGCTAGATTACAGCTAAGTTTTTTAGTAATCGTCTCACTATGCTGCGTAAATGAAAGCGTTGGGTCGAGCCAAACACTAAGATATTTGAAGTTCAATACTTGTTCTAATGGTGATCCTTCATTAAATGATATAGTCAGATCTACAGAATTACCAAGGCCTTGTTTCACCTCGTGTCAGCCAAGCCCATATCAGTCCTTCTGCCCTGAGAAATTAGTTAGTGCATTCTTTTTATGTTATCGTTTTTAAAGCAAATCAGCAGCTCTTTAATGTAAAGGTTAGAACATTTTATCATAAAATATCAAGCAGATCAAGGAAAAGGCTGATGGTTTTAATAAATGCATTCTATGACCCTCTGGAATATGTTTGGAGGGGGGCAGTTTTATGAAAGATCAGTTACTGCTTCATTCCTGTATAACATGGGAAATAAGAAGGGCCATCTGCATCTCCAAACTAAACTAAAAATGAACCATGTTTTTTCTGGGTATCTCAGCGAGTTATGGTTTATACTTAATGACAGTCGTCTCTACCTGCATCAAGCTAGGCAATTACAGGTACGGTACAATGAGAATAAACCGGGTGAGGTTAGGCACCTGAACCATGAAGAAGTGTCTGCAGAAGCGGGAAATACTTACCATTTTCAGAATGGTAATGACTTTTGAAGATGAATTTAGTTCAGTTTAGTTTAGCGGTACAGAGCAGAAACAAGCCCTTCGCCCCACCGTCCGCACCGACCAGCAATCCCCGCACATTAACGCTATCCTACACACACCAGGGTCAATTTACATTTTATACCAAGCCATACGTCTTTGGAGTGTGAAAGGAAGCCGAAGATCTCGGAGATAAGTCACGCGGTCATGGGGGGGAACGTGCAAACTCCATACAGACAGCCCCCGTAGTCGGGAACAAACCCGGCTCTCTGGCGCTGTGAGGCAGGAACTCTACCGCTGCGCCACCGTGCCGCCTAAAGTGTTTGGAATGCTGTGGGCAGAACATTGTAGATACCGATTCTACAAGATGTTTGCCTCGAATCTGGAACGGGGTGGGTGGCTTGATGGTTTAGATTGATACAGAAAAGATTATCGAGTGCGATATTAATGGAAGCAATGAATCATTGACAAATACAATGGAAACGGACCCTTCGGCCCACGGAGTCCACACTCGCTAAATGGGCTGGTTAAGTGCTGGTTTAAATGTCATTAAACCAGCACTTAATCTGTTAAAATTATTAGATTTGTTGACAAATCATCAGCAATTTGAAGCACAGCCAACATAATCAAGGAGCACTTACACCACAGTCATCCCTTCTTCCGTCAGGCAGAAGCAGGGGCGGAAATCGCTATGAAAACATAGGCGGGGGGACACAATTTATTGGCGGCCGCACGCGCATGCGCACACATGCGAGGCTTTGGCCGTGGGCCCTGTGGACGATAACATTGGTAACTGACCTGGTTGGTGACCGACTCCGAACTCCAGCAACAGCAGCTTCATCCGCCCCGAATCGTAGGGCTTCAATCGGCCCGTTCGCGGGGCCTCTCATCGCCTGGGGCGGCTTAAAACCGCCCGCGGGATATTCCATCGCCCGGCAGGGGCTTCAACATCGGGAGCCTTGATCGCCTTAATGCAGTAATTCGACCGCGGCCAATTTTAAGCCGGGCTGGGCGAGGAAAGGCCCCGCGATCGGGCAGATTCAAGCTCCGCTCTATAATCTTTGTTCCACCAGGACGTCTCCCTCCTCCAATCACCGCGCTCTATCCTCAGTCCCACCCCCCTACTTCTGCCTCTGACCGACACCTCCCTCCTCCAATCATCGCGCTGAATCATCATGTCTCCCCCCACCCCCACACACTGCTTGCTGACCAACGTCTCTCTCGTCCAATCGGCGCCCTTGATCATCAGTCCCACCCCCACTGTCTCGCGGAAAACGAAGATTTTTAATTGTTTTTTTCACCGATTTTCAAAATCCGGATTACAAAACATGGGGGGGGGGGGGTTGGATTTTCCCCCACCTCTCAAATCATGGAGGGGGCGTGTCCGTCCCCCCCCCCCCCCCGGGATTTCTGCCCATGGGCAGAAGATATAAAAGCTTGAAAGCACCTACCACCAGACTCAGGAGCAGCTTCTTCCCTCTATTATCAAATTATTCAACGAGCGTCTCATATGCTAAGAATTCAGTTCCGATCTCACAACCTACCTAATAATGGCCCTGGCACTTAAACAAAAAATACCTGCACCGCCTCAGTAGCTGTAACACTATCATCTTCTCTCTGGCATGTTTATCTTTGCACGACCTGCTGTACTTGTGTATGACTTGACTGGATAGCAAGCAAACAAAAGCTTTCACTGTATCTTGGTTCACATGACAATAATAAACCAACACCAATATCAAGCATGAAGTAATTAAAAAGATGATAAAAGCCAAAGCTCAGTGACTTTTTTATCCATTCTTAAGACATCCGTACTTTGCTGCTTGGACTGAAGTTCGTAACGATCCATTGTAAACCGCCATCACTTTTTTTTCATTCAAGTTTGCAACTTCCTCCAACCCAGCAACATTTGGAGGTTTTGTGATCAGTTTAAACTGCTCAGTCTTTCAGCAGCTGACTGAACAGATAATCTTAAACATTACATCAAATGTATAGATTTGTAAAGAGAGAAATATGTAAAAGAGAGAAATTAGCCATTTGCCAACATTGATCTCTATAACATTGAAAAACATAGCTGAATTTCTGAATGAAAATGATGGGCAAATCTCCACAGTTGATTGTTAATTAGTTATATGTGGTGATTTTACTAATCTAAATTGCTGCCAAATCTTAAATGATGCAGAGAAATGCCTGATGATCCTATGCGTGAAGTTGAGAGATAACAAGAGTTTAATTGTCCAATGTGCCAAAACCAGAACAACAAAATTCATACTTGCAGCACGTAACAGGCTTGTAAACACTGTAGCGTTTTAGATAGGATTGGATCTGATCTTCAGAGATATGGTGGACATTTATGTTTAAAGATTGGTTCTTGTTGCCTTTCTGAAGCTCCTGTAGAATGGCACACCTTTTTCACTTCTCTGCTGGATAATTTGTTTTGTATTTCATTTTGGCCGGGGGGAATAGGGTGCCAGAGATGATTGTTATCTTTTGCTGCTGTGGCCATCTTTAGGGTGTGGAAAATCTGATAATGTCCTAACTGCAGGAACGCTGTGGTTTATTGAATAAAAGGAGTGGGATAGTTTAACATGTAAAGTTCATGCATGCTATAAGTTTGAAGACTTTGGGGGAAAAAAAGGCTTTGTGTTTATAAACCAAAATTGATTTTCACTTGATTTAGTCTAGTATAACCTCTGCTCCGTACACCGTCTCTACTTTTGAGAGGCTGTTTAATGTTTTATTTGCCACACTCCAGGTGATGCATATCATAATTATTTCTGAAATCTGCTTTTTTATTGATGTTGCCTGATCTGTTGAGTTCTTCCAGCACTTTGTGTTTTGGGCTTTTTCTCCTCTTGTTTAGTTTTAGTTTAGAGATACAGCGTGGAATCAGGCCCTTCTGCCGACCTAGTCCACGCCAACCATCGATCACCCATTCCCACTAGTTCCATTTTATACAACTTTCACATCCACTCCCGATACGTTAGGGGCAATTTATAGAGGACAAATAGCCCACAAACCTGCATGCCTTTGGGATGTGGGAGAAAACCTGAGCACCCGGAAGAAACCCACATGGTCACAGGGAGAACGTGCAAAGTCCCCACAGATGGCACCTGAGGTCGGGATCATAGAAACATAGAAAAGAGGTACAGGAATAGGCCATTCGGCCCTTCGTGCCAGCACCGTCATTCAATATGATCATGGCTGATCATCGCAAATCAGTACCCCGTCCTGCTTTCTCCCCATATCCCTTGATTCCGTTAGCCCAAAGCTATATCTAACTCTCTCTTGAAAACATCCAGTGAATTTGCCTTCACTGCCTTCAGTGGCAGCAAATTCCACCGATTCACAACTCTCTGGCTGAAAATGTTTGCCCTCATCTCAGTCCTAAATGGTCTACCCCTTATTTTTGCACTATGACCACTGGTTCTGGACTCCCCCGACATCGGGAACATTTCTCCTGCACCTAGCCTGTCCAATCCATTAAGAATGTTATGCTTCTATAAGATCCTTCTAAATTCCAATGAATATAAGCCCAGTCGATCCATTCTTTCATCATATGTCAGTCCCGCCATCCCAGGAATTAACCTGGTGAAGCCATCCATATTCTGAGAGGAAACACTTTGGGTCAGTAGAAGTACAATGTCTTTTGAATGTCATCAGCAAATAAATATGCACAATTTTCTCATTGAAACATGGGTTATCTATCAACTATATTGAATTTTAATCAGTATTTGTCCATCTTTTTGACAAAGGATCATCAAGTCAGGAGTGTTTTATTGTCATATATCCCAGATACGCTTTCTTCTTTCAGTTGGCTTCACTATGTTCATGGCACTGTTTTGTGAAATCTTTCTTTTACAGGAACAAGAAGAAAATAAAGGAGCAACAAGTTGGCCAGAATTTTACATTGACCAACTAAATTCGATGGCAATTGTGAGTATTTTTTTACCTTGCTTTATATTTATAAATGTGCACAATCTTTCCATATTCTCCAGAAATATACGCCTACTCCACTGAGTTACTCCAGCATCTTGCACATTTTTTTGTCCAGCATTTGCAACCAGCATCTGTAGTTCCTTGTGTCTCTATAATCATTAAATGTTGTTAACATTCTGTCAGCACGTTTCTACAGTAAAATTGTTTGAAGATATTGAGGAAGAAATTCTTCTTTGGTCGCATAATCAAACTCATTGAAGGCAAAGACACTAAAAACGTAACAACAGCTGTTACTTGTTTAGTATCAGCAGCCAAATACTGTCTTCTCTCACTTACATTTAATGACATGAGGTGAGAAGTTAATGCATTATACCAAAATTTCACAGACCAGATTTCCCACCATTGACTCAATCTACACTTCTCGTTGCCTTGGAAAAGCTGCCAACATAATCAAATACGGTACCCTCCTCCCCGCTCTTGTCCAGTTGAATATACAGAAGCTTGAAGGCGTGCACCACCAAACTTGGGAACTGCTCTTCCCCTCTTATCGGGTTTCTGAATGGTCTTTCCATAGGCTAGGCTACTATCCGTTTCACCTCTACCCCATTGCCGACATTAGAGTTTCTCTATGGAACTGATGTACTACAATGCTGAGAACTGTATTCTGAAGTCTGTATCTTCCCCATTGCTTTACCTATTTACTTGAATTTAACTTGTCTATATTTATGTATAGTATTATCGGATTTATTTGGATAGCAAGCAAAACAAAGATTTTCACTGTACCATGGTACCCATGTGTCAATAAACATAAACTTAAATGTATAGCTTTATGTTTCTGTCAATCCTTTCACTCTAACACTTTGGTGATTGTGGAATCTTGCATCTTCAGCTCTGGACTCTGGTGGTTAGTTTCACGTGCATTTCTGAATCAACAATACTTTCCCGAGAGAATCCATATGTTGCAAATAGTTTCTTAATGCATTCCCTGAATACCAGAATGTTAAGACATTTGTGCATAAAAACAAATTGGCCATTGAAGTCCTTGCTCATGAATTGCAGGACTTTTTTTCACACTAAAGTGCAATGTATATCTTGATCATCAATGTTCAGATTAAAAAAAAAAGTAAGATTAAATGAGAACTTACCAGTTTGAAGTTTGATCTTTATTTTATGAGGCGTTGCGTTGAGGGATTTCGTGAAGACCCCGCCAGCATGCATGTGCGACATTCTTCAAAGCAGCGGTGTGGAATCACAGAACTATCCAGAATGCCTAGTATAGTAAGATTGAAGAGACTCTATACACCAGTTGACCTTATAGTAGAGGGTTGGGAGCGGAGGGCACGAGATCCCTCATTGCAACTCTTCATAAAATAAAGATCAAACTTCAAACTGGTAAGTTCTCGTTTAATCTTACTATTTCATTTCGGAGTCACGTGAGTGATTTCGTGAAGATTTCAAAGCTTTGTGATTACATGCCCTGGATCACGTCCATGCTCACACACGGCCACAATATAGATGGAAGGAGTATATTAACGTATTTCAGACTTGACAAGCTGAAAAATAATAATGTTTATTAATCACAAACAAACCCCCCCCCCTGCTGTGGCGAGGATATGGTCCATGGGCACCTCCATGGTCCTCGCCGCTGATGTGGATGCAGCCCTGGATTTAAAGATATTAATATCAATACCTGCTGCATCCAGTATCACCTTGAGCCACCTGGAGATCGTCTGCACCGTGCCCTGTGATGGGGTTTCTTATGGCTAAACAGCAGGTACCTCTCCATTTCCCTGAGGGTATGCGTCATTTTAATGTAGTGACGGATATAGGTGGCTATGCAGAGCCTCTCATCAGCTGGGTATGCCGGAAATATCAGCTGCAGCCCTGTGAACCCATGTCTATGTTGCTTGAGCAACTCATCAATATAGAAGGTTATTCTATCAGGGGTAGAGACCATATTATCCATAGTGATCTTATGGAAGGTCTGAACCCGCTGAGCTCATGTTAGGGCCATCAACGTCACCACTTTCAGGGTTAGTTTGTCCTGCGGTAGTCTAATCATAGGCGACCCATTCCTGAGGAGGGTCAGCACCACTCCAATGTCCCAGGTAACGTTGTAACGTGGTCGGGGAGGGTTTGAATTGAAGATACCCCTCATTAATTTCGACACCAGCTGGTGTGATCCTACCCCTATGCAGAGGTAGGAGGACAGTGCGCTCCTGGCACTGTTGATGGCGCTGTAGCTGAGACGTTCATCATGGTGCAGTCCCGCGAGAAATTTCAGCACATGTGGTATCATGGCAGAGTTATACGTGATGTCGATCCTTGTGCAATAGGCCTCCCATTTTCTGATTGGTGTCAGCTACTGCTGTCTGGTAGACTCTCTGCACGATGCTCCAATGGTGTCCATTGTCTATGGTGTGAGTCCGTATTGTAGCAGAGGTCTCTTCAAAACCTGCAGGCCAACAGGTTCAAATGACCGTGGCACGGATGGTATTTCCATATAGTCGGGTTAGTCACCAAATCTGGGCTCTTGTTTAGAAGTGCCCAAGGTTCTATAATCATCCCAAGGACCACCGGATACCATGGTTGTGTAGGTCAGTCGGGTATTATTAAAATACCTGTTGCAGAATCTGATTTTATTTTCCGCAATACCCGACTGATGAGGCAAAATGGAGGAAATGCATAGAAAAGCCATTTCCCCCAGTGCAGCGAGAAAGCGTCCATCGCTATTGCCCCAGGATCTGGTTCCCAAGATACATATGTTGGTATCTGATGGTTCAACCTGGACGCAAAAAGGTCGCTATCCGGTGTACCGAATTTGGCTGTGATTTCTGCAAATATTTGGGGATTCAACATCCATTCAATGTTATCGTTGAATACTCGTGACGTGGTGTCCGCCACTGTATTGAGCTTACCTGGAAGATAGGTAGCTGATATCCAAATATTTTGTTCTATGCACCAGAGCCAAATTGAATTAGCCAATTCATCACAGGATATTGACTTGATACCACCCATATGATTTAAATGTGCCACCACAGTGGTATTGTCTATTTGGAGACGGACATGCGTATCACAGAGGCTTGTACAATAAGTTTGTAGTCTGTGAAATGCTCCCAGCATCTCCAAATAATTTATCCCTTGTGATAAAAGAAGGGTAGATTCATGTGAATCCCATCTGCCGCCACAACTGGAAGTGGTGTCGGTAGCTCCCCAACCCTGGGCACTTGCGTCAGTTTGTAAAACCACTGACGGATTGGGCACAGTGATGGATTTGAATGAGTTACAATGGTGGATTGATAATATTCGTAACTCAAATTTTGCCTTGATTGGCAGCTGCATAGGTCTATCAAAATGTCCAGCATTCATTTTTAATGCTGAAATCTTTGTTCTTTGTAAGTTTTGTTAATGTAAAGGTCCAAATTGGGCAGCTGGAAATGTAGCTACCAATTTCCCAATTACCTTAGCAGCATGTCTGATTGTCGGTGCCCTGGCGCAAACAAGTTCATTACATGCTCCAATGATATCCATAGCTTTGTTAGCTGGGATGGAAACAATCATTTGATTGGTGTCAATCGTGAATCCGAGATAGTCCATAACCTGTGATGGGTAGAACTTGGATTTATCTGGATGGATTACAAACCCCATTTTTTTAAAAACAATTATGTAGTAGCTGTTACTGCTAAATTAGTCGATTCCATGGTATCTCCTACTATTAGGATGTCATCCAAATAGGCCATGACTATATGGTTTTGTCTCCTCAGTGTTGCCAACGCTGGTTTCAATAATTTGGTAAATAATCTAGGGACTGTAGTAAGCCCATTAGGTAGGGCTCTATATTGCCACAGCTGATCCATCCAAACAAACTTCAAGAACTTCGGGTGATGTTCCCGTATGGATACTGAATAGTATGCATCTTTTAAATCGATGCATGCCATGAAGCAACCTCTGGAAAACAGTAATTTGGCTGTTTCAAACGTGTCCATTTTAAAATGGGTATATTACACAAAGGTATTCAGATGGGTTAGATCAATAATGATACGACATTCACCATCTTTCTTGGTTTTGGTAAAGATGTTGGATACGAACTCAAGAAATTCGTGAATCGTTTTTTGTATCACCCCTTTTTGTTGTAGCATCGAAATTTCAACATGCCCTTCTGCTATTTCCTTAAGGGAAAGTGCAAATATACGGTCTGGTACATGTTGAGGCGGGGTAAGTTGTTCATTCATGAACTCAATTTTGTACCCCGGAATACTTTGTAAAATAAACGAGTCTGAGGTGATAGAACTCCATGTATTCCAAAAAACCACAATCTCCCACCAATTTGTGAGGTTTCACATGAAAAACGTGCATGAGAACCAGACCTTACCTCCATGGTTACCGGCGGGCCTTGACATTTTTGGTGTTCCGTGGAGGTGCTGGATTCTGGGTTTGCCGCATCTTCCACGCCGGCCGCTGAGGGCCTAGTCCTAAAAAAAAAGGCTTCTGTTGTTGTTGTTGTTGTTGTTGATGTGGTGCTGCCGGCGTGTAGGTCCTTACTAGCCTGTCAGGCGGCCCCCGAGGTCTTGAATATGGCAACTGGCGTAATGCCTACCTGCTGGAAGGAGGCAGTCTCATCAACTCAGCTGTCTTTGCTTGGTCATCCAGGTCCTTGACCTGTTTGGGCAGGTCTTCCCCAAACAACTGTCTCGGCGGTGGCGTCGGGGATGCTTTGCATAACCCTGCAAAGGTTTCGGGTTGAGGGTCGGCTGTATGGTGATCTTCCGGAATGCATTAATCTCGTATTGAGTGTTGCATAATAGAGCAAGAGCATCCTCTTGTTCTGTAGACAATTCCGTCCCATCTACCGACCTGGCAAAAGCAGTGATCCTCGACGTGAGCACATTTAATGAATTACAGCTGTTTGGTGCCTTGTACCGGTTCATTGCCTCATTAAGGAGTTGTTCTTGCAGCTGGTGGGTGGCGAGGAAGTCAATACTAGCCGCCAATTTGGGTTGAAGAGGTTGACCCGAGGGCTTTGGCTGGGCAAACTTGGAGACAACTCCTAGAAGTTCTTCCTGGGCCTGTTCAGGCACCACAGGTTCCTGCTATAAGCCTTCATCCTCTTCACCCAGCTGCCAATCCCTGGCACTCCCCACCGATGATGGGGATATGCTAGGGGCCCCAGCCACATATCTCCTTGAACTAGAGGACATGCGGTTCTGCTGCTGGAGATTGTGTTCAAGGAGACGCTCCATCATGCGCTCCATGCGTTCAATGCGACCGCCGCCGCCATCCGCTGACGACAAGTCGACTTCCTCAGGTGCTGCGGAATTCCCGAGGCTTCTGTCATCAGCCCACACCTTGATGAGGTAATAACACGGGTGCCGTGACTGGATGTCGCTGCCTGCGGTGCTCCGCGACTCCCGCGTGGACCTGCCGCTTGTCCGCCGTCTTCCGGACGGAGGCGGCCCGCTTGTCTGATAGGACATAAGTGGTGACGAGTCGGACCTGGCCGCCGAAGCGTGGTGCCACCGACGTCCGCGCGGGCTTGCCGCCTGTTCTCCTTAGGGACAAAGGCGACGTTCGGTCACGTCCTGCCGCTAAAGGGGGGTGCGGTGACCGAGATGAGACTGCACCGGCCCGTGATCTGGCGGGCTCCCCCCTATGCCGGCCGCACCTGCGGAGCTAGCAGACGCTGGTCTCGGTCCATGCTCTGCCGGTCTGCTCCGGTGGAAAGTCGACCCCGGCTCCTACAGTGGGGCTCACCGACTGGCGTGCGGCGCTTCCCCTGGGTCGCCCCTGGGTCGCCCTCTGGTGACCTGTGTGGCTGGGGAGAGAGAACGTGCCGTCGAGTAACACGCGTACGCACCTTGGCCACACTTCCCCTATGTGTAGGGGATAGTGGCAAGGAGTCAGGGTCTTGCCTACCCAGCTCCTGCGCGGTGCTCCTTCCACTCTGCTGCTCTGAAGACAGCTGTGGTGGAGAGTCGGGTCCCGTTGGTGTAGGACTCCCCGTCTTCCGCGCTCTTTTCCCGGCCCGACGAGCGGGTGCTGCCGTTGTAGCGGGCAGCTGCGGGGTATGCAGCCGCTGACTTATATCGGAAGTCCTGCTGCTAGAAGTCCTCTTACACCTATCCATCATTCCTGTGAAACAAAACAAGTTTTCCCACAGAAACTAACCAGCTCAAGGTTAGTTCCCCTCACGTGACTCCGAAATGAAATCTTAATTCTTCCCCACAGCCTGCCCTCCTCCACCAAGTTGGAGGAAGTTGCAGGAAGTTGGTGCTTTTCCAATTATTCAAGTGTGTTCAATTGTCATAAGTAATACAATAATGACATTCTTACTTGCTGCACCATATAGGCACAGATGCAAAGCACATATATACATATAAGATAATTAATAATACAAAACATTAATAATCAGTTTATATTTGATATATTTGTATGCTTTAATATTCTTAAATGTGATGTAATCAGAATGTACTCTTAATAATTAAACACTTGGGACTGGAAACAGTAAAGGGCCTTTGTTTCCATGTCTGCAAGTAGCTACATTTGATAATTTACTGGAATAATGTCAATGTGCTCATTGTTAAGTTGTGACCAATGTGAAATAAACCTGTTCAGAAAGTTGGGGGTTTGCTTAATGGAGGTATTTAAAGTGACAAAGAGTAGAGTAGATTAATTATTTCCTCTGATGCAGAAATCCAGAATGATGTTACACAGTCTTAAAATGAAAGCTAACCACTCAGGAATAAATTGGGAAACTTTTTTTTTGCATAGTTAGTGCAAGTCCATCCACTGATTATGAAGAAGGGCCTCGACCCAAAACATCACCCATTCCATCTCTCCAGAGATCCTGCCTGTCTCGCTAAATTACTCCAGCATTTTGTGTCTACCACTGATGATGGGGTCAGTTGAAATTTCCTATGGAATATGTGATCACCAGAAGTTGATTTTTAGGTGAAAGTATCAAAAGATGTTTTAAAGAAAAATAAATTAAGTCAAAGTGCATTGTCATCTGGCAGAATAGTTATTGCTTTTCCTGCCTTGCCAAGAACAAATAATTAGCTTCTCAAACACATTTGTGCTGCACTGACTCATTTGACCACCTGTTCTGCGGTAGTGCCAAATGCCATTCAAGATGATATTTTCTCTTGATGGATGCCAATTTAATTACTTTGGTTTGTTTTTCTACGCAATCATATAAGCAACCCAGTCCAGAGTAATCTGTTAATTAAGCAACAAAATTGTTGATATGCCAAAAAGGCCTTTCATATGATAGTACGTGGGATGGTTATAATCAATCAAATAGTCATACTTCATCTCCCAGAATTTTAGATTAGTTTATTTTAGATATACAGTGCGGAAACAGGCCCTTCGGCCCACCGAGTCAGAACCGGCCTGCGATCCCCACACATTAACACTATCCTACACACTAGGGACAATTTACACTTATACCAAGCCAATTAACCTACAAACCTGTGTGTCTTTGGAGTGTGGGGGGAAACCGAAGATCTCAGAGAAAACCCATGCGGTCACGGGGAGAAATAAAACTCCATACAGACAGCACCCGTAGTCAGGATCGAACTCGGGTCTCTGGCGCTGCAAGCGCTGTTAGGCAGCAACTCTACCCCTGTGCCACCATGCCGTTCATGAACATTAGTTACCATGATTTAGAATGAAGCTATTCCATTGTCACAATTGTCATCAACTGCAGCCCCACAAAGCCAGTATCTTTCTCAGGGACATCTTCCTTTCACTGTGTTGGGAACTATACCAGAAATCTGTCAAGACTCAGGAATGTTTAATTGTCATAAGTACTGACAACGGAACAATGAAATTCTTACGTGCAGTAGCACACAATAAATAAGTAATACATAATAAACAAAAGGCTAATAAATCATTGCCCAATACTAGAGCAAGATAAAACCGAGGTGAGAAGATCATTTTTCACACAGAGAGTGGTGAGTCTGTGGAATTCTCTGCCACAGAAGGTTGTTGAGACCAGTTTAGTGGCTATATTTAAGAGGGACTTAGATGTGGCTCTTGTGGCTAAAGGGATCAGGGGGTATGGGGAGAAGGCAGGTACGGGATACTGAGTTGGATGATCAGCCATGATCATATTGAATGGCGCTGCAGGCTGGAAGGGCCGAATGGCCTACTCCTGCACCTAATTTCTATGTTTCTATGAAAACCCTTGTCCTTAGTGCAACCAAGGCAGTCTGTAGTTCATAGTAGAGGTTAGTATTGTGTAGTGTTCTAGAGCCTAATGGTTGTTGGTGAAAAAGCTATTCTTCAATCAGATGGTCATAGTTTCCAGGCCTTGATAGGAGTGAATTGAAAGCGTGTGTGTCTTTGATGATACTAGCTGCTGTTTTGAGGTAGTTCCTCCTATAGATTCTTTCAATGGTGGTTATGTTAAACCTTAAATTTGTTTCATTGGGTGTAAAGCTGGGCGCCAAATTGCAATCATAAAACCTTCTGCTAACGTGATATGAAGCATGGCATGCACCTTCACATATGGCCTCAGTGGGAGTACTAAATTCCTGAACTCATCATTCATTTCTTTTCAGAGAAAATCGCTCTTGGCTTTGGAAAAAGAAGATGAGGAAGAAAGGAATAAAACCATTGAGAGTTTGAAGACTGCACTACGAACACAACCCATGAGGCAAACTATTCTTGATCTTATCCTCGCATGACTGAGAAAAATAGTGGAAAATAATGTTAAATCACCAAAAAAATGATGTTGATGTGCATTGGTCAATGCTCTGTTGAAGTTTTTGCTGATTTTCTCTTTTAATGGATAACGTCTCCTGAGGTTCTTAAATTAAATAAATACAAAAGAAATGGTAGTGGGAGTATGCCAGTTGGCATCACAATTCTGCTCATTGCTGATCACATCTTGCATCAACATCATTTTTCTTTGTTCACCTTGTATCCCTTGTGTTCTTGTACTTAAGATGTCTGTTGATCTCCACTGTGAATATATGCAATAATTCTGTCACCACAGCACTCTGTGGTAGACACTCATAAATTCATGACCCTCTGAGAAATGTCCTTCCTCTTCATCCCTATTTGTAATGGGTGACCCTTGTTCTGAAGCCACTGCCCTAGGTTGGCGATTCTGCCCACGCCCACCACTCTGCCATAAAGGGAACACCCTCATGGCATCCTTCCTGTTGGAATCTTTTACGTGTGAGACACATCACCTATTCATTTTTTTAATCCCATCTGCTGAACCTTAGTTCACACAAAAAGCCATTCATCCCAGAAATCAATTGCCTCCAATGCAAACACCTCCTTTCTTAAATATCAGGTAGGGTCCTGGCCTGAAACGCTGCTTGTTTTCAGGCTGAAGCACGGTCCTGACCCAAAACGCCGTCAGTCTATTCCCTCCGCAGGTGCTGCCAGACTCACTGACTTCATCTGGCACTTTTTTTTTGCTCTTTCTTAAATATTGGCTGTTCACTTAGTATAATGAAACAATGTAAAATCTTGATTTCATCCTAGCTCTGTTGTCCAGTCCTTTCAGACCTACATTGAGACACCTTGCATGCTCTTCAATCCTTCAATAAGTTTCAATATCTAGTCCCTGATTGCCTCCTCAGTACCATGGACATCAGTCCCTGTTCACCTCCGTTACCCCCCCCCCCCCACCCCACCCCAACTGGGATGGTCTCAAAATCCTCCGGTTCTTCCTTGAACAGAGACCCGATCAGTTTACTAACACTCTCTTCCGCCTGGCAGAGTTTGTCCTCGCCCTCAACAACTTCTTTTTTGATTCCTCTCACTTTCTTCAAGTTAAAGGTGAAGCCATGGGCCCCAGCCATGCCTGCCTTTTTGTTGGTTATGTCGAACAGTCCTTGTTCCAAAAGTACGCATGCCCCAGCGCCTTCTCTGCTACTTTGACACCTGCATCAGAGTTATCTCCTGTACCCATGCAGAACTCATTGATTTAATTGGCTTTACCACGAACTTCGACCCTATTCTCAAATTCATTGGTCTCTCTCTGACACCTCTCACCCCTTTCTTGATCTCTCTCTGTCTCCATCAAAGGAGACTACTGACTGACATCGACTACAAACCCACATCCTCCCACCCTGCCTCTTGCAGAAAAGCTATCGCCTAGTCTCAATTCCTCCGTCTCTGCCACACCTGCTCCTTAGATGAGGCTTTCCATTCTAGGACATTCAAGATATTCTCTCTCTTTACATTTCTTTACCTTTATTTCATTCCACCAGTCCCTGCATCCCACATAGCATTCTCCAACATTTCTGCCACCTTCAATGTATTCCCAACTGCAGAGATCACTCCTTCCGGACCTCCTTGGTTTACTTCCAGGTATTTTCCCCTGCAACCACACGAGATATAACACCTGTCCCTACACCTCTTCCATCCATCCAGGGACCCCAACAGCTCTTCCAGGTGAGGCAGTGGTTCACGTACACTTCCTTTCATCTTATCTACAGCATTCGGTGTTCATGATGTAGCCTCCTGTACATCAACGAGACTGAGCAGAGACTTGATGACTGTTTGCTGAACACTTGTGCTTAGCTTACCAAGGCCTACTGGATCTGCTGGTTGCTAACCATTTTAATTGCTCTTCCCATTCCAATCCTGACCTTTTGGTCAGCTTACAGCCTGGCAGCGTGAACATTGATTTTTCCAATTTTAGGTATCTAACCTACAAACTACCCTTTCCTTATTTTCCTTCCTTCTTTCCTCCCCACCCCCCTCTTCCCTTGCCCCACCTGGACTATCACCTATTTCTCTCCTTCCCTTTCTCCTCCCACCCATATGTCATCCTCTGGCTTAACAATTCGCACCTCTTCTATCCTTATCTCACAATGTTTGTATTTTCATCGCTAACCTTTTACAATCTTTCTATATATAAACCCTTATCTACATCAAGCATAATTTTCACTTGTTTCCTTGCCTCTGCCTCCCACAAAGTCTATACAGGTGACCCTAAGATACAGAATATCTGTGTTATTAGAATCTGATCCGTATTGTAATTTAGGGCAGTGCAAAGCCGCGCTAAATTACTTGCTTATTTTTCGACTTTTTTTTAATGTAAATTCTGTATCTCAAATTTTGTGAATTTTATGAGGAAACATTTCCAATAATCTGAGTAGTGTAATGGGGAGTCACCTGTATCAATATTTTCTAGCATAGGAAATATTTTTGTTTTCATTTATCTGAAAGGAGTTGGGTATTATGTATTTTTATTTAAATTGTATGGACTCAACAGGGTATATCCTTTAAAAAAAAAAAGACCCAAAGTGCTGGAGTAACACAACAGGCCAAGCAGCATCTCTGGAGAACGTGGATTGGTGATATTTTGGGTCTGGTCCCTTGTCATCCATGTTCTCCAGAGATGTTGCCTGACCTGCCGAGTTGCTCTAGTACTTGTGAATTTTTTGGTATACCAGTATCTGCAGTTCCATTTTGTCTAGGATATATCCTGTGCACTCTTTGAATTATGATGTTCTTGCTTTTGGCAGGTTTGTTACCAGATTCATTGACTTGGACGGGTTAACGTGCATTCTCAACTTCCTGAAAAGCATGGACTATGAAACTTCAGAATCTCGAATACACACTTCCCTCATTGGCTGCATTAAAGCACTCATGAACAACTCTCAGGGCAGGGCTCATGTTTTGGCTCACGTGGAGAGCATTAATGTTATTGCCCAAAGTCTGACCACGGAGAATATAAAGACTAAAGTGGCAGTCTTGGAAATTTTGGGTGCTGTGTGTCTTGTGCCAGGTGGTCATAAGAAGGTATTGGAGGCAATGCTACACTACCAGAAATTTGCCAGTGAGAGAACGCGCTTCCAGGTACAGTGAACCTGTTCATTATGCACTGCAAGATGAAAGCGAGCATTTCATTCAATTAGTGACAAGTTAATGCATGTAAAAATCTGAGTTGGCTATTTTAATCCTGAGAGATGTAATAAAATAAAATAAAATTTTCCTGTGACAGGCTTTTCCATTGTACCACTTAGTTTACGTTTTGAAGATGTAGCCAGCCAGATGTAACATGGGTTTGTTATCTTGGGGAATGCAAACATATCAAAAGTGGGTATCAAGAATCCAGTCAAGAGTTGTTACTTGACATAGATACTGATAACGGAACAATGAAGTTCTTACCCAGAGCAGCATAATCGGCCTGTAAACACAATTTTCAGACACTATATAATAAACAATAATTCAATAAATTATAGACCCCAGTACTGGAGCCAAAAAAAAGCCTTAAGGGCCTGTCCCACTTTCACGACCTAATTCACGACCTTTTTTACTCATGGACATTTTTCATCATGCTAGAAAAACGCCCCGACCTACTTGATGCCACGAGTACCTACGATCTCCTACGACCTCGTGACGACCATACTGCGAGTATGTCAAGGGCAAACTTGGCAGAGGTCATGAATTAGGTCGTGAAAGTGGGACAGGCCCTTCAAAGTCCTTAGTGCAACCAAAGACCTCAGTTTATTGCCGAGCTCCTAGTGACCATTTACCACCAATGCTTATCAAGATTCTGTCTACCATTATCTTAAATGTATACAAAGATGCCGTTTGCAATATTTGATTTTATTACTTGTCATTCGAACCTCAGAGAGGCTCGAACGAAACTCCGTTTCTACAAGTCATACAAACAAACAAACAGAACAATTCATAAAAAAACACGCAAACAATTAAATTCACACAAACATCCATCACAGTGGATCTCCTCCTCACTGTGATGGAAGGCAAAGTTCTTCTCTCTCCCGATGTCGAAGCCCCAGGCGGGCGGTGTTAAGTCCCATGTCCACTGAGGCCGCGCCGGGCGATGTACGGCCCCGCTCCAGGCCCAAAGTCACAAAGTTGGAGCCCCCGGCGGGCGCTGAATATCCTTCAAGGAGGAGAGTTTAGAACACATAAGATAATTGAAAGTAAAATATCATCTTGTGTCTTAAATGGATGACCCGTTATGTTGAAAGCATGAAGCTCTAAAACATAGAACATAGAAGGGTACAGCATTGGAACAGGCCCTTTGGCCGGCAATGTCTGTGCCAAGTTTGATGCCAAGTTAAACTAATCACATTTGCACGTGATCCATATCGCACCATCCCCTGCATATTCATGTGACTATCTGAAATCTTCTTAAAAGCCGCTATCGTATCTGCTTCCAGTTCCAGTTTCTAATGTAAATTTCCCTCCATATCCACACTCTCAAAGATCCTCAGGATAATTTCTTTCAATCCAATTAACTCATGTGTACACAAGCCCAGCCTGTTCAAGCTTTCCTCATTGGACAACCTGCTCAATCTAGATATTTCCAGAGAAAGTTAATGGCACTGTTTCCCCCACACTTGCATCCATAAACAAGAGGACTAGGTCTGTGGAGAATATCCTGGGGGATTTTGGCAGGTTGGATGTGGAGCTCTGCCTGTTTCTCCTTTGTGGAAGAGAAGCCTTGACATTGTTGAAGACTGAGGTGGCTAGGTACATAATAAGTACCGGCTGATAGATTATTGTGGATAAATGGGAAAGCAGAGTTGAGAATACGATCAGTTAAATGCTGACTTTATTAAATGATGGAGCAAGCTCAAGAGGCTCTGTTGCCTACTCCTAATCTTGATTCAATATTGTGAGTCGATGTCCCATTTAGTTGCTTTCCCTGCATGCCAGTGTGTAGCCAACTCTATTCTAAGGCATCCAGATCTCTCAACATTTCTCTGTCATTGCAATATCTAGATTACTGTGAAGATGTGTCTGTTATTTGGTAGTGTGGGAGAATTTGCTCAAACGATAGAATTTAAAAACAAAACAAAAATGGTACATCTTTTTCCCAACAGACTCTAATCAACGACTTGGACAGAAATACAGGAAGATACAAAGATGAAGTGAACCTTAAAACTGCTGTCATGTCTTTCATTAATGCTGTGTTAAGTCAAGGTTCAGGAGAGGTAGGAAATGTCTTCTCAGCCATTCAGGGGGGTTGAACAAATTGGTTCATGCAAGTGGTCCAAATCGATAGACATTTTGGATATCCAATCTGAAATGGCAACCACTATGGTGTTTAAACTTAAAACCTTACAGTGCAGGTACAGACTCTTCAGCCCACAACATCTGTGCCGAACATGATGTCAAGTTAAACTAATCTCATCCGTTAAACTATTCTCATATGGATCATGATCCATATCCCTCTGTTCCTTGGATATCCATGTACCTATCCGAAAGCTTCATAAATGCCACGATCGTATCTGCCTCGTCCACCGCCACTGGCAGCACATTCCAGACACCCACTACTCTTTGTAAATATTTCCATATGGGGGGGAAAGGTTGAGACTATCCAAGCTATCTATGTCTCTCATAATTCAATCAGATTTCCACTCCACCTCCGACGCTCCAGAGCAAACAATGCAAGTTGGTCCAATCTCTCCTTATAGGTAATACCCTTTAATCCAGGCAGAATTGTGATAAACCTCTGGTGCGGAATGACTTGTAATCTGCCATTTCTGTGATTGACCAATTTCAATCCTTTTATCCATCATGTAGATTTTTAAATGTTTAACCATGGATAATGTAAAACTTATGTAATTGTGTTCTTTGTTTTGTTTCAATAGGAAAGTCTTGATTTCAGAGTGCATCTCCGATATGAATTTTTAATGTTAGGTATTCAACCTGTTATTGACAAATTACGTGAACATGAAAATGCAACTTTAGATAGGTAAGTGGACTTTATGTATTGAGCTTAATTTATTTGAACATTTGCTGCTGATGTGTTTGAAACTAACTTCAATGATTTGTTTAGGCATTTAGATTTCTTTGAGATGCTGAGAAATGAGGATGAAATGGAAGTAGCAAAAAGATTTGATGTGGTAAGTAGATGGATTTTTGCTGAAATAACTTAAATAGGTGGTATCGTGGACAGTAAAGGTGGTTATCAAGAATTACAGCAGAGTTTTGATCATCCGGGCAGTTGGGCTGAGGAATTGCAAATGGAGTTTAATTCGAATAAGTGTAAAGTGCAACATTTTGGGACATTGAACTAAAGCAGGACCTACACAGTTTATGGAAGTGGTGTGTTGTGGAGCAGAGGGATCAAGGAGTACCTGCATATTACCCAGAAAGTGGCTTCACAGGGAGAGGACAGTGAAGAAGGCTTTTGACATGCTGGCCTTTGTTTGTCACTTAGGGAACGGAATATAACAGATGGGATTTAATGTCACAGTTGCACAAGATGTTGGTGAGGCCACGCTTGGAGTATTGTGTTCAATTTTGGTCATCCTGTTATGGGAAAGATGCCATTAAGCAAGAAAGAGTGCAGAGAAAATTTACAAGGCTGTTCCCAGGACTTGAGAGCCTGGGCTGTGGGGAAAGGACTTTATTCCTTGGAGTGCAGGAGGCTGAGAGGTGATATTATAGAGGTGTATAAAGTAATGAGGGGAATAGACAGGGTGAATGCACAGGCTTTTCCCCAGGGTAGGATTAGGGTAAAGGTGAGATGGCATAGGTTTAAATTGAGATATAAATAAATTAATAGAAATCTGAATCTGAAGGGCAACTTTTTCACAGAGTGCTGGGTATATAGAACGAGTTGCCAGAGAAAGTAGTCGAGGCTGGTACAATGACAACATTTAAAAGACATTTGGGCAGGCACATGGCTAGGAAAGGTTTTGAGGGACATGGGCCAAATTGGGCGTGTGGGACTAGCTTAGATGTGGTGTCGCACATAGGTACGTTGGGCTGAAGGGGCTGTTTCCATGCTGTAGGACTCCATTATGTGCTGTTCCTGCTGATTGTATTACAAAGTTTGTTCTATTAACCTGTTGCCAATCAACTTACTTCAGGTACACATCGACACAAAAAGTGCTACCCAGGTGTTTGAACTAGTGAAGAAAAAAATCAGCCACACAGATGCATACCCGCACTTTATGTCAATTCTCCATCATTGGCTTCAGATGCCATGTGAGTACCGTTTGGGATCAGTAAGGTAGAATGTTATTAAATCTCCAATGGAAGAGTGAGTAAAATGTAGCAAAGCGTGTGTCGCCATCTGAAGTCCTGTCAAATAGTTAGCATGGACTTGACATCGAAACTATCCTCAAAATTCCGCTTCCTAATAAGGATTAGATATGGTTCAATTGAATGTTAAGATGCTGATACAGTGTATCCCTCTAAAAGAGTCAGTACAGTGGTGCAGCCATTAGAGCTGCTGCCCCACAGTGCCAGAGACCTTGGTTTGATCCAGCCCTCGGGTGCTAGTTGGCTAGTTTGCGTAAGAGTCCACATCTCAGGTGCTATTCCTGTTGAAAGCAATACAACAGAGTGGCACAGCTAGTGGAGCTGCTGCCTCACCGTGCCAGAAACCCGGGTGCAATCTTGACGTCTTTGTATGGAGTTTGCACATTCACCCTGTGACCACGTGTGGGATTCCGTCTGGGTGCTCTGGCTTCCTCCCACAACCCAAAGACATGTGTTTGTAGGTTAATTGGCCTCTGTAAATGATCCCCAGTGTGTAGGAAGTGGAGGAGAAAGTGAGATAACATAGAACTAGTGTATTCGGATGATTGATGGTCAGAATTGACTCGGTGGGTCGAAGGGCCTGTTTCTATGCTGTATCTTCAGTTCAGTCCAATTTAATCCTGTTAACAGACTAGGAGACGAGGAAACACTTTTTCTCACAGAGAGTGGTGAGTCTGTGGAATTCTCTGCCTCAGAAGGCAGTAGAGGCGGGTTCTCTGGATGCTTTCAAGAGAGAGCTAGATAGGGCTCTTAAAAATAGCGGAGTCAGGGGATATGTGGAGAAGGCAGGGATGGGGTAATGATTGGGAATGATCAGCCATGATCACACTGAATGGCCGTGCTGGCTCGAAGGGCCGAATGGCCTACTCCTGCACCTATTGTCTATTGTCTATTGACTAATGTGGCTAGTTGTAATCATTCAGAAAATTTTATAGAAATACTAGACTAAGTGGGACCCGTTGCATCCTATGTTCACACATGAGGGCTGGTCCCCCAATGCAATATTCCATCTCCCCACCAATTCCAATATTGGTGGCCAGTGGGAGGGGGTTCTGGAGCACTAGTATGGGTGTTGTGGGCTGAAGGGACAGGTTTCCAGAGGGCTTGTATGGACATTGGGGGCCAAATGGATTCTTGGGCTGGTAACTCATCACTCAGGCCTGGTGGGCTGGCAGTTTACTCACGGCTATTCCTTGAAATTCCATTTCAAGCAGAGTGTAGGCCACGAAATTCTATTCCAATTTCATACCATTTCAAACAGAGTGCAGGCCACCAAATTCAAATGCAATTTCGTACAATTTCAAGCAGAGTGCAGATCACCAAATTCAAATGCAATTTCATACTATTTCAAGCAGATTGCAGGCCACCAAATTCAAATGCAATTTCATACCATTTGGACTTTATACTCCCAGCCCCCCCGGAAGGGGGGTTACCTTCATCATGTTGATTGACAGGCAAGAGGGGGTGGAAGATTGCAGCCTTCACATGGTCCGCCCTGTTTCGACTAATGCAATCAATTCAACGTGCAGAAACAGAAGATCAAATAGAGCAAGTTGTCCTACAACTTTAGGCTGTGCACGCCACACGAAAGAAGAAGAAGAAGACAGGCGAGAGGACCAATCAGCTGATCTCAAGATTTTTTAAACATTCATAACTTTTTTATTTTTCTTCGATCAGAAAAATCCTCGGGGCTGCCTCAGAGGAGGACTGCGAGTAAGATGGCCAAAAATCATAGCGATATAGGGTAGCGTTTTTTCTAACATCAATATACAGCACTGACAGGAAATGGTCAAGATGAGACTTTTAGTTATATAGATAGGTAGAAACATAGAAAATAGGTGCAGGAGTAGGCCATTCGGCCTTTCGAGCATTTACCGCCATTCAATATGATTCACCCCGAATCAGTATCCTGTTCCTGCTTTTTCTACATATCCCTTGATTCTGTTAGCCCTACAAGCTCTATCTAATTCTCTCTTGAATACATCCAGTGAATTGATCTCCACTGTCTTCTGTGACAGAGAATAACACAGATTCACAACTCGTTGGCTGAAAAAGTTTTTCCTTATCTCAATCCTAAATGGCCTACCCCTTATTCTTAAACTGTGACCCCTGGTTCTGGACTCCCCCAACATCTTTCCTGTATCTAGCCTGTTCAATCACTTAAGAATTTTATGTTTCTATAAGATATCCTCTCATCCTTCTAAATTCCAGTGAATGTAAGCTCAGTTGATCCATTCTTTCATCATGTGTCATTCCTGCCATCTGGGAATTAACCTGGTGAACCTACGCTGGACTCCCTCAATAGCAAGAATGTGCTTTCTAAAATTAGGAAACCAAAACTGCACACAATACTTCAGGCGCGGTCTCACCAGGGCCCTGTATAACTGCAGTAGGACCTCCTTGCTCCTATATGCAAATCCTCTCGCTATGAAGGCCAACATGCCATTTGCTTTCTTCATTGCCTATTATACCTTTCAGTGACTGGTGTACAAGGACACCCAGGTCTTGTTGCACCTCCCCTTTTCCTAATCTGACACTATTCAGATAATAATCTGCCTCTTTGTTCTTGCCACCCAAGTGGATAACCTCACTTTTATCCACATTATTATACTGCATCTGGCATGTATCTGCACACTCACCCAACCTTTCCAAATCACCTTGCAGCCTCATAGCATCCTCCTCGCAGCTCACACTGTCACCCAGCTTTGTGTCATCCGCAAACTTGGAGATGTTACATTTAATTAATTAGTCTAGATAGTTAATATATATTTACAATAACTGGGGTCCCAGCACCGAGACTTGCGGCACTCCACTAGTTGCTACCTGCCATTCTGAAAAGGACCCGTTAATTTCAACTCTTTGCTTCCTATCTGCAAAACAGTTCTCTATCCGTGTCAATATCCTATCCCCAATACCATGTGCTCTAATTTTGCACACTAATCTCCTGTGTGGGACCTTGTCAAAGGCTCTGTGAAAGTCCAGATACACCACATCCACTGGCTCTCCCTTATCCATTCTACTTGTTAAATCCTCAAAAAATTCCAGAAGATTAGTCAAGCATGATTTCCCCTTCATAAATTCGTGCTGACTTTTGACCTTCCAAAAGTGCTGCTATCACTTCTTTAATAATCGACTCAACCACTGCCGATGTCAGGCTAACTGGTGTATAATTCCTTTTTTCTCTCTCCCTCCTTTCTTAAAAAGTAGTTACATTAAGGTTACATTAGCTATCCCCCAGTCCACAAGAACTGATCCAGAGTTTATAGAACATTGGAAATTGATCACCAATGCATCCACAATTTCTAGGGCCACCTCCTTGAGAACTCTGGGATGCAGACCATCAGACCCTGGGGATTTATCTGCCTTAATTCCCAACAGTTTACCCAACACCATTTCCTGACTCATGTAAATTTCCTTCAGGTCTTCCCTCATGCTAGATCCACGGTCCCCTAGTATTTCTGGGAGATTGTTTGTGTCTTCCTTAGTGAAGACAGAACCAAAGTACTTGTTTAACTGGTCTGCCATTTCCTTATTTCCCATTATAAATTTACCTGTTTCTGACTCTATGGGACCTACACTTGTCTTCACTAATCTTTTCCTCTTCACATATCTAAAGAAGCTTTTACAGTCAGTTTGTATATTCCCCGCAAGCTTTCTTTCATGCTCTATTTTCCCCCTCTTAATTAACCCCTTTGTCCTCCTCTGTTGAATTATATTGTGGATAGTTAGTGGATTTTTTAAAGGTTCCAACTACTATTCATAATATATAATAACTCGGATAGTTCAGTATCTTTGCACACAAGGGACTGCAGATGCAGCTTAAAAAAAACTCACAAAGTGCTGGAGTAACTCAGCAGGCAAGCACATCTCTGGAGAACATGGATAGGTGATGTTCCAGGTCAGGGCACTTTTTCAGACTAATTGTACAACAGCCCAAAACGTATCCTCCAGAGATTCTGCCTGTCTTGTTGAATTACTCCAGGCATTATGGCTGTTTTGGTATTGTCAGTTATTATTCTTAGTTACCAACTTTTAAGTTTTCTTTGTGTACTATCTTCAATGGTTTGTGTGTTCAGCTGTTACTTTCTTCAATTTTTAATAGTTCCCACTACTTTATTCCCCCCTAGATAAGCGAAGTGGAAACACTCTACAATATTGGCTACTGTTGGACCGAATATTGCAACAGATAGTTTTACAAAATGATAAAGGACACGATCCCGATGTTACTCCTTTGGAAAATTTCAATGTGAGGAATGTTGTCAGAATGTAAGTCTATTTCTTCTGCAGCGTATTTTGTCTCAGAGTTGTAGGAATAGATTTTCTGAGATTTTGCAGTGCATCTGATTCTTACTGTTTGCTAAGTATTTATTTTCTTTAAATTTGATCTTCAACATAAATAGGTTGGTGAATGAAAATGAGGTCAAACAATGGAAGGAACAAGCAGAAAAGATGAGAAAAGGTGCAGTTATATATATTTTTTGTTTGGTTCTGATATTGTATATGTGAAATAATTGTGATTACTGGCCTGTAATTCAGCCAGACCCAATACTGGTCTTCTGATCTTTCTTGCGCTGACTGTTATACTCAATCTTCAGTTGCAAAGTCATCAGTAACATCCAAAAGCACATTGGTGCAGTGATTTAGTTTGTTTAGACTTGCAGTATGGAGACTGAGTCCATGCTTCGGCTCATTGAGTCCTTGCAGAGGCTGTGGCATTAGAGGCAGCAGATCTACCAGATGTGCCACTGCGCCACCCTCAATGGTGCTGCATGACTTTTGTGTGAGTCGAGACCAGGAACGGGTTAAGATTGCATTACAGAAAAACCAGTGCATATTTTAGTTTAGTTCAGAGATGCAGCATAGAAACAGGAACCTTCGGCCCATTGAGTCCATGCCGACCATTGAACACCTTTCGCATTAGTTCTATGTTATCTCGCTTTCTCTTCCACTCCCGGCACATTCGGGTAATTTTCTTTTACAAACTTCAATTAAGCGACAATCCCGCATGTCTTTGGGATGTGGGAGGAAACCCACATGGTCACAGAGAGAATGTGCAAACTTCATACTGAGAGGTGACGATCGAACCTAGGATTCTGACACCATGAAGCAGCACCTGTGCCACTGGGCCGCCCAGATGTTTTGTATGGGTTTCAGCAGGAACAGCACCTGAGACATCTGAGGTAAGGACTCCCATGAAGTTAGCAGTCTTGACTCACGAGAATAACAATTGCCCCTGCTGTCAGCAAATCAGTAGTAGCCATTATTTGAAAGGGAGGTCGGGCTTTGCTTTTATTGATCACGCATCTCAAAGGTCTCTCTGTTTCCAGAGCACAATGAGCTGCTACAGAAGCTGGAGAAAAAGGAGAGGGAGTGTGAAGCTAAAACACAGGAGAAGGAGGACATGATGCAGACACTGAATAAAATGAAAGAAAAACTGGAAAAAGAATCTCAGGAGCACAAAGCTGCAAAGAAACAGGCAGCTGATCTCTCAGCCCAGATCCAGGATCTAAGCAATGCAAGTTCTCATGCAACTGAGCACGTTTTACTGCCTTTTGAAACACATCACAATGTAACACTTAATTTACACAATACTATTGGAAAATTGAAAACATTGCCTTTGATTATAGTGACAAAAAAATGGAAAATAGCTATCACTTGCCAGGCTTTGTCCTGCCCCCCACCTCTCGTTCCAGCTCCCCTTCCCCCCTACTCCTTACCGCCACCTACAAACAGTCTGACTAATGGTCTCGACTCAAAATTTTATTGTCCACTCTCTTCACAGATCTTGCCTGACCCACTGAATTACTCTAGCATTTTGTGTCTTACCAAACAACCATTGTGTTGTTTGCCCCCTGCTATTCGCCCCCTGCCATATCTCTTTCCACCTATATTACTCCCACCAACTTTACATTTCACTCTTCTCTACTTATCTGATACCTTTTTGCCTCCATTGCACCTCTAGCTTTTGTCGCTCACTATCACTCGCCAGGCTCTGTCCCGCCCCACCTATTTTGCAGCTGTCTCCCCCTAGATATAGTTAAAAGCAGTTTATTGGAGGATTTTAGAGGGTCAGACAGTATTTGTGCAGGGAAATGGATCCTGACGAAGGATCCCGACCAGAAACGGCGCCTATCCATTCCTTCCGCATGTGCTGCCTTATCCATTGAGTTCCTTTGTGTTTTGTGTAACATATTAATGCAGCCTGTTTTTGTTATAATTTTGTTCGTGTTGAAAATGATCTAGTTTCTAACAATTTATTTTCCAATTTCTGTTTTGATTTCAGAGAGCCAGGTTCTCGGGAATTCCGGGCGGCCCCCTCTCACCTCCTGGAGCCCCTGGCGGACCCCTGCCTCACTCTGCACTCGGTTCCATCGGGGGTCCTCCGCCTCCCTGTGCCCCTCCCCTCCCATTGTTTGGGGGATTGCCCCCGCCTCCACCACCCCTGCCTCCAGGAGGTCCCCCTCCCCCTCCAGGACTGCCACCCTTGGGTGGTGTGCTACCCCCACCAGGAGCCCCTCTGGGTCCAGGGAACATGAAGAAAAATATCCCTCAACCAGGAAATGCTTTAAAATCCTTCAACTGGTCCAAGTTACCAGAGGTGAGCTGTACATGGCTAATGCAGAAGTAACAGTGGAGACTTCTGTTTAATGTATGAAAATATTTTATTGTATTGATCCTTGAATTTAGATTTTATTGAATCATTTTTGCACAGTATGTTTCTTATTGTCCGTACAGTTAAGGTTTAAATAAGCTTGCAATATAATTCCAGTTAACATCTTGCAAAAAATGGATGTTTAATTTTGTGTGGAAATTGTAGAATACTAAACTGTCTTTTGAACTGGTTATCACAGTTTTTGTTTGTTTCATGAACAGAACAAACTTGGGGAAACTATCTGGAAGGATATTGATGATTTGAAGGTTTTTAAAGTACTTGACTTGGAAGACCTTGAAAAGACATTCTCTGCATATCAAAGGCAACAGGTAATTCAATGAGGTAGTTCCCGTTCAATTTGAGTGTTCGGGTTGGATTATTATTGTCACATGTACTGAGGTAAAGTGAAAAGCTTTGTTTTAAAGGCTATCCAATCCAATCAGATAATACAATACATAAAGACAATCAAGCCAAACTCAAGTGCAATAGGTAGAGTGAACGGAAAGATACAAAGTGCAAAATATAGTTCTCAGCGTCATAAGATCATGTGATAAGGAATAGAATTAGGCCATTTGGCCCATCAAGTCTACTCTGCCATTCAGCCATGGCTATCTCTTCCTCCTAATCCCATTCTCATGCCTTCTGCCCATAACCTCTGACACCTGTACTAATCAAGAATCTATCTATCTCTGGCATAAATATATCCACTGACTTTGCCTGCACAGCATTCTGTGGCAAAAAATTCCACAGATTCACCACCCTCTGACTAACATAGAAACATAGAAAATAGGTGCAGGAGGAGGCCATTCGGCCCTTCGAGCCAGTACCGCCATTCATTGTGATCATGGCTGATCGTCCCCTATCAATAACCCGTGCCCTCCTTCTCCCCATATCCCTCGACTCCACTAACCCCTAGAGCTCTATCTAACTCTCTTAAATCCATCCAGCGACTTGACCTCCACTGCCCTCGGTGGCAGGGAATTCCATAAATTCACAACTCTCCGGGTGAAAAAGTGTTTTCTCACCTCAGGCTTAAATGACCTCCCCTTTATTCTAAGACTGTGGCCCCTGGTTCTGGACTCACCCAACATTGGGAACATTTTTCCTGCATCTAGCTTGTCCAGTCCTTTTATAATTTTATATGTTTCTATAAGATTCCCCCTCATCCTTCTAAACACCAGTGAATACAAGCCTAGTCTTTTCAATCTTTCCTCGTATGACAGTCCCGCAATCCCAGGGAGCAATCTCGTCAACCTACGCTGCACTGCCTCAATCACAAGGATGTCCTTCTTCAAATTAGGAGAGCAAAACTGTACATAATACTCCAGATGTGGTCTCACCAGAGCCCTATACAACTGCAGAAGAACCTCTTTACTCCTATACTGAAATCCTCTTGTTATGAAGGCCAACATTCCATTAGCTTTCTTCACTGCCTGCTGTACCTGCACGCCAACTTTCAGTGACCGGTGTACAAGGACACCCAGGTCTCGCTGTACCTCCCCCTTACCTAACCTAACCTAACCCCATTGAGATAATAATCTGCCCCCTTGTTTTTGCCGCCAAAGTGGATAACCTCACATTTATCTATATTATACTGCATCTGCCATGCATCTGCCCACTCGCTCAACCTGTCCAGGTCACCCTGCAACCTCCTAACATCCTCTTCACAGTTCACACTGCCACCCAGCTTTGTGTCAACCGTAAACTTGCTAGTGTTGCTCCTAATTCCCTCTTCCACATCATTAATATATATGGTAAACAGTTGCGGCCCCAACACCGTGCCTTGCGGCACTCCACTCTCCACTGCCTGCCATTCTGAAAAGGACCCGTTCACTCCAACTCTTTGCTTCAGGTCTGCCAACCAATTTTCTATCCATGTCAACCCTACACCCTATGTGCTCTAATTTTAGTCACCAGTCCCCCGTGCGGGACCTTATCAAAGGCTTTCTAAAAGTCTAGATACACTACATCAACACTGGCACCCCTTCATCCATTTTACTTGTCACATCCTCGGAAAATTCCAGAAGATTAGCCAAGCATGATTTCCCTTTCATAAATCCATGTTGACTTGGACTAATCCTTTTACTGCTATCCAAATGCCCCATCATTAACTCTTTAATAATTGACTCCAGCATCTTTCCCACCACCTCAGGCTAACTGGTCTGTAATTCCCCGTTTTCTCTCTTGGTCCTTTCTTGAAAAGTGGGATAACATTAGCTATCCTCCAATCCACAGCAACTGATCCAGAATCTATTGAACATTGGTAAATGATCACCAATGCAACCACTATTTCTAGAGCCACCTCCCTGAGGACCCTGGGATGCAGACCATCAGGCCCAGGGGATTTATCATCATTCAGTCCCATCCACTAAAGAAATTCCTCCTTATCTCCTTCCTAAAAGGACGTTCTTCAATTCTGAGGCTATGACCTCTAGTCCTAGACTCTCCCACTAGTGGAAACATCCGCTCCACATCCACTCTATCCCTTTCACTATTCTGTATGTTTCAATGAGATCCGCCCTCATACTTCTAAACTCCAGCGAGTATAAGCCCAGTGTCGTCAAACGCTCATCATATATAAACCTACTCATTCCAGGGATCATTCTTGTAAACCTTCTCTGGACCCTCTCCAGAGCCAGCACATCCTCAGATAAGGTTAAAATCGCTTACAATATTCCAAATGCGGCCTGACCAGTGCCTTATAGTGCATTACAGTTTTTGTGTATAAGACCTCTTGAAATAAATGCTAGCATTCAGTTTGCTTTCTTTACTACTGATTTGACTTACAGATTAACCTTTGGGGAATCCTGCACCAGCACGCCCAAGTCCCTTTGCACCTCCGATTTCTGGATTCTCTCCCCATTTGGAAAATATCTACGCCTTTATTCCTACTACTAAAATGCATGACTCCACACTTTGCTACTCTATATTCTATCTGCCACTTCTTTGCCCACTCTCCCAACCTGTCAAAGTTCTTCTGCAGAGTCCCTTCTTTCTCTACACTAGTTTCCCCTCCACCTATTTTCGTATCATCTGCAAACTTGTCCACAAAGCCTTCAATCCCCTCATCCAAATCGTTACTAAACAACGTGAAGAGCAGGGGCCACAGCACCAAGCCCTGCGGAACCCCGCTAGTCACTGGTCACCAACCAGAAAAAGCCCTCTTTATTGCCACTCTTTGCCTTCTGTCATCCAGCCAACCTGATATCTATGCTAGTATCTGGCAAGACCTCCCCTTCATAAAGCCATGCTGACTTTGGCCTATTTTATCGTGAACTAAGTACTCCATAACCTCAGCCTTTTATAATGGACCCTAAAATCTTACCAGCACTGAAGTCAGGCTAACTGGCCTATAGTGCCCACTATTCTGCTTTGCACCCTTTTCTTGTGCAGTGGGATAATATTGGCAATTTTCCAATCATCTGGAACCATTCCCGACTCTTGTGATTATTGAAATATCATTATTCATGCCTTCACAATCTCTAAATCCACCTCTTTCAGAACCCTAAGTTGCAGTCCATCTGGTCCAGGTGACTTATCCACCTTCAGACCTTTCAGCTTCCCAGCACCTTCTCCCTAGTATTAGCCACTACACTAACTTCTCTTGACTCTCTTGAATTTCAAGCACGTTGCTGGTGTCTTCTACTGTGAAGACAGATGCAAGAAAGTTATTCAACTCAACTGCCATTTCTTTATTCCCCATTATCACTTCTCCTGCATCATTTTTCCAGTGGTCCAACGCCCACTCTTGCCTCTCTCTTACTCTTTATATAACTGAAGAAACTCTTGCTCTCCTCTTTTATATTAATATGGTCGGCACGGACTGGAAGGGCCGAGAGGGCCTGTTTCCGTGCTGTAATTGTTATATGGTAATATGGTTATTAGCTAGCCTACCTTCGTATTTCATCTATTCTCCCGGTATTGCCTTTTGAGTTACCTTCTGTTGTTCTTTAAAAGCTTCCCAATCCTCTGTCTTCCCACTAATCTTTGCAGTGTTATATGCCTTCTCTTTTAATTTTATACTGTCCTTGACTTTTCTTGTCAGCCACGATTGCCTCTTTTCCCCCCTAGAATCTTTCTTCCTCTTTTGAATGAAAAGGTCCTGCAATTTCCAAATTATTCCCAGAAATTCCTGCCATTGTTGTTCCACCGTCATTCCTGCTAGGGTCCTTTCCAGTCAACTTTGGCCAGCTCCTCCCTCCTGCCTCGTTAGTCCCCTTTGCTCAGCGGCAATACCGACACATTGTAGCACAGTAGTTCCAGAGATAAAGTTCGCAATCAGAACAACCCTAGCTTCTGGAAGGACCATTCAGAAGCCTAATAACAGAGGGGAAGAAGCTATTCCTGAGTCTGGTGGTGTGTGCTTTCCAGCTTCTGTATCTTCCGCCAGGGTGAGAAAGGTCTTATATTATGTTGGCTGCTTTTCCGAGCCAGTGTGAAGTGTAGATGGAGTCAGTGGTGGGAAGTCTGGTCTGTGTGATGGACTGGACTATATTCACAACTCACTACAACTTATTGAGGTCTTGGGCAGAACAGCTCCCAAACCAAGATGCAATGGAATCTGACAGTATACTTTATACAGAGTAACTCAGTGAGTCAGGCAGCATCTCTGGATAAAACAGATAGATGACATTTTGGGTCGGGACCCTTCGTCAGATTGATTGGGGGGGGGGACTGAATCAAAAAAGCACCAGGACAAACCAGGGCCGGCAACAGATGACCTCAGTTAGGGATGTTGTGAGTCTAAGAGAGATTCACAAACTGGAACTGATTAACTGACCTTTAGTGGAGGATAGATGCGGTCAAGTGAGGGGGGGGGGGGGGTGGAAGCAAGGAGAGGGGAAATAGTGTTTGTAGTGGTTGCCAATTTGCATTTCGACCTCACGCTGCACAATGGGGGAGGCCCAGGACCAAATGATCAGTATGCGAATGGGTGTTAAAATGGTTAGCAATGGGAAGATCCAGTAGGCCTTGGCGGACTGAGCGCATGTTCAGCGAAATGGTCCCCGAGCCTACGCTTGGTCTTGCTAATGTACAGGAGCCAACATCGATAACATCGGATGCAGTAGATGAGGTTAGAGGAGGTGCAGGTGAACCTCTGTCTCACCTGGAAGCACTGTCGGGGTTCTAAGATGGATTCAAGCAAGGAGGTATAGGAACAGGTGTTGCATCTCCTGCGGTTGCAGGGGAAAGTACCTGGGGGAGCGGATGGTTTGTGTGGGAAGGGATGAGTGAACCAAGGAGTTGTGGAGGGAGAATTCGGTCTCAGCAGAAGATGGAAAGTGGTGGAGATGGGAAGATATGATTAGTGGTGGGATCATGTTGAAGGTGATGGAAATGTTGGAGGATGATGTGTTGGAATGTGGGGTGAAAGATGAGGACTGGGGAACTCTGTCCTTGTTGCATCTGGGATGAGAGGAAGCATGAGCAGAACTGCGGGGCACAGAAGAGACGTGTGAGGGACCTATCTCTTATAGATTGGCGGAAACCATGTTCTCTAAAGAATGAGGACATCTCGGATGTAATCCTCCTTCAAACTTCTATCCATGTTACCTGACCGGCTGGATTGCACCACCACTTTTTTGATAAACCAGCGTCTGCAGTCCCTTGTGTCAACATCTTGTGTATAGTGATATACTGATAGAGTCATTAATAGAAGATCCTCACTATTCAGAGAGAAAGAGATTAGCAGATTTTCGCAGATCGAGTGCAGAAAACAACTATTTGTGGCTGAAGTTATTGCAGAATTTGTTGGGAAAAGTGAACAAATGATTATTGCAGGTGGTTGAGAATTAGGGTGGCTGTGATCAGATGTCATATCTCCCAGCAAAGAGAAAGCATTGAGACAACAGGATGAAAATAATCTTCTTTCCAGCCTTTCTCTGACTTTGCCCACTTTGAATTTCAAGCTAATTATTTTCCTTTTGCTATTTTGAAAGCTGTTTATGTGTTTCATCTGTCATCGTAATACAATGAATTGATATTGCAGAAATGATGTGGCTTGTTAAATGGGCACTGATTTGCATGTCATAGCTTTTGCATTATAATATGGAGAATACTGCTTGATCATTTATGTTGCATGAACCCTTTCAACAGCAGGGACCCCTGTAAACTCCTATAAAACTTTATTCTGACTCTTGTCAGTGGGGTATTGACATTTCGACCTTGTTCACAAGACAATTGGAATTTTATACATATATATTGCGATCCTACAAACATTATTATTAAAACAAACTACTTTGATATCAAAGATAGACAAAAATGCTGGAGAATCTCAGCGGGTGAGGCAGCATCTATGGAGAGAAGGAATAGACGACGTTTCGGGTCGAGATCCTTTTTTATCTACCTTTGAATTTTCCAGCATCTGCAGTTCTTTCTTTAACAAGAATTTGATATCAATGTCAATATCAAGATCCATTTGAACCTAATATTTTGCAAAATGCCTTTCCTTGTGATGGTGAAAGGGTTAATTAATGCAGTTGATATTCTTGCTTGATGCTGGTATGCCTTCAATCACATTTTGCTTTGAAAATAATGTATCTGTACAATTGTGCTGTGTCTCATTTTCCACTTTGCAACATTTTCTGAACTGCAGTTTATTTTTTCATTGCTATTAACTGATGCTACCTGTTGTCCTTCTTTTGCCTTGGCCTGCACTTCAGGATTTCTATCTGAGCAATCATTCTAAGCAGGTAAGCATGTGCTTTTAATACAATGCGAGGACTCTGCTTGTACAAAGTGCAACATGATGTTTATAATGTTGAAAATGGATATTGAAGTCAGATTTGGTCATGAGCACTTGAACAGTTTTGTGTACTATGTTTAGTTCAAAATTTGTATCATTATTAACATAAATTACTTTGAAAAAAAAAAGATGTAAATGCTGATGTAACTCAGCAGACCAGGCAGCAGCCCTGGAGAACTGTATGCAATTTACTCTTTCTCCAAGGATATGGAGAGAAATGAAGTGAAATTCTGTCAGATGGAAGGTTTAGGTGGAAGGAGACGGGGGTTGGGGGGGGGGGGGGGGGGCGGATGTGGGGGATGGATAGACCAGCACGATTGTTATTCGGTAAAACACAAAACTGCTGGAGTAACTCAACAGGTCAGGCAGTGTCAGTGGAGGGAATGGACAGGTGACGATTCAGCTCGGGACACTTCTTCAGACTGATTTCTCCAGAGATTTTGCCTGACCCGCTGAGTTATTCCAGCACTTTTGTGTCGTCTTGTGTCTTCTTTTGTTAATTTGCATCGGTAGTTCCCTGTGTCATCAATTACTGTAATCGTTTTAAGCAAACTACCACTTATTGCACTGTTGTATTGCAATTTAATACCAGAAGTAATTTGGGAATACTTGTTTTCATAATGAACATAAAACATAGAACAGTAAAGCACAGGAACAAGCCCTTCAACCCACAATGTCAGTGCCAAATATGATACCAAGTTAAACTGATCACCTCTGCCTGTGTTTGGAATAATTTTAAGAATGTTAGAGCTCATATTATATAAGACAGAACACAGAACAGTACAGCATAGGAACAGGCCCTTCAGCCCATAATACCTATGCCCAACATGATACCAAATTAAACTAATCTCCTCTGGCAGTGTGTGATCCATTCCCAGCATATCCATGTGCCTATTTACAATCCTCTTAAATGCCACAATTGTATCTGCATCCACCACCACACTTGCCACGTGTTCCAGGCACACACCACTTTGGGTTTGAAACAACAAACTTGTCCCGCACAACTGCTTTAAACTTTGCCCCTTTCATCAGCTATTCCCTCTAGTCCTTGACATTTCCACCCTGGGAGATAAAGGTTCCCAGGTTTGAAAAATATTATTCCAATTAATGTTACTTTATAATAAAGATATAAAGGGATAAGATGTCTTGAATTAAAAAATAATAATTGGGTACAAATCTATAACAGGAATAATATGTACACAATGATTTGATACAAAATTAGCAAACGTTTCCTAGCCAAAGACAAATTGATTTCAGTGTAAATATGTCCGAGGGAACTTAGAATGCAGTCGATCCGTTTTAAGTTCTTGTTTTTAATTTCTTGAAGTAAAAAAATATTTATTGAATGATATTTGCATGATTTGGGGATCACATTGGGATAGCTTGACCTGTGCACAAAGGCTAGTTTTAACCATGGAGTTCCTATTTCCTGTAATTGTATAGGAATTTGTAAATTAAGAATGCTTGTATCCATTTGGGCTTTGCCATGTGTTAAAGATCCACGTGTGTGGACTTCATTGCATTTTCTTTTTACACCCTTTGTCATAGTTGCATATCTGAGATAAGACTTATGCTCATGCAGGTTGTTTTGCATCAGCAAGAATTGTTCTTTCTCACTTGATCCGTGTCCTGAGTTTATCAAACTTGAAAATGGCATTTATCTTCGTCGATCAATCCAAATATTAAGGAATATGCAACCGTGCTGTATCCTTGTATTCATTTACAAATAAGGGTTGGGGATGTGAAATAAATAGTTTTATTAGGCTGCGGAATTTTTTGGTTCATGTTCTCAAATGCCTCCTTGTATTTTTTTGGACCACAGAAAGAGACAGAATCTAATGAAGACACATTGAATTCTACCAAGAAAGTCAAAGAATTATCCGTGATAGATGGGAGAAGAGCCCAGAATTGCAATATTCTTCTGTCCAGGTAACGGTTTTCTGATATGGCACAGGAAACCATAATTTTTTATTTCTACTTTTTATTTTCCTGCATGCACATTATAGATCCCAGCAATAATTAAATGATTGAAAGATACAGCATGGAAAACATTATTTTTGGCCCATCGAGCCCACACCTGTTCACACTAGTTCTGTGTTATCCCACTTTTGCATCCACTCCCTACACGTTAGGGGTAATATTCAGTGTGAAAGATACATTAACTTACAAACCCACAAGTCTTTGGGATGTGGAAAGAAACCGGAGCACACACACAAGATCACAGGGAGAACGTACAAGCTGCACACAGACAACACCGAAGGTCAGGATTGAACCTGGATCCTTGGCATCCCCAGTTTGTAACTCATTTCCATTTGTTGTGTATCACAGAAGATCAAGTAGAAACTGTGGTACCATGAGCACCGCCACTGGTGATAGAACCCCTGATGAACATCTGGAGCTGCTTGCAGTAGAGCAATGACATTTTAGTTTTAGTTTTGTTTGGAGATGTAGCTTAGAAACAGGCCCTTTGGCCCACTGAATCCATGCCAACCATTGATCATCTGTTTACACTAACTCTATGTTATCCCACTTTCACATCTATGCCCCATGCACTTAACCTACAAACCCGCGTGTCTTTGGGATGTAGGAGGAAACCAGATCAACTGGAAGAAACCCACTTGATCACAGGAAGAACATGCAAACTCCACAAAGGCAGCACCTGAGGTCAGGATCAAACCTGGATCTCTGATGCTGCGAGGCAGAAACTCTGCCACTGTGCCACCCTGAACGTTCTCTTTTTCATGATTACAAAAATAATTAGTGTTTCTTTGAATTTATTCAGACACTTTAAAGACAAGTCACACCAGGTTTCCTTTCTTCATGCATTTATTACTTTTGATTTTTGGAACTGTTGCACAGTCAAGTTGCCAGCTTTAGAAAGGAAATCAATTGCTTGTGATTCTGCAGCTGATTGCTTTCAACAAGATCATATCTTTTGTTGCCTTTTAATTGACCTCGGTGTTTGCTCTTCAAAACCATTTGTGTGTTATTTACTGTGTTGTCAAATGTACCTTTTGTATGCCTGTTAAATTTACATTTGTTTAACTTGCACGTTCAGCTTTATTTTTATTGCGATGCTGATGAAATATTGAGCATGTGGGAGTACAAATTACAGAAACACAAAACTCAAAAGTTGCAATTGGCAGCCAAGTGCTTTGAGATGTACTGAGATTGGGAAAGCAACATTTGAACAGTGACTTCTAATGTTTTGTTGTCTTTTTTTTATGGTTTTGTCAATGTCGCTGACTGATCCTTTTGACCTATGAATAAGTCGCATATTTGAGAATATTTCACATTTCATGCTCCAACAAAGAAATCTTGAGGCTGTTGATGGGTCCTGATCCAAAATGTTATCTGTCCATCCTCCACAGATGCTGCCTGACATGCTTAGTTCCTCCAGCACTTTGTGCTTTGCTGCAGATATCTGTTTTATTCATGAAGAGTTTCTCTTTGTTTAAAATGTGTGACTCGTGATTTCTCTCCTTGATTTGTGGTAGTGTGACTGTTGAACTATCTGTCAATCTTTTCCACCAATCTACCAATCTCTCGTCCACCCACACTTCTCTTCCAGCTTTCCACCCCCACTGCAATCAGCGGGAAGAAGGGTCCTGACCCGAAACATTAACTACCAATGTTCTCCATGGTGGAAACAGGCCCTTTGGCCCACTGAGTCCACACCGACCAGCGACCCCCACACATTAACACCACTCCACACACACTAGAGAGAATCTTTTAAACATAGCAAGCCAATTAACCTACAAACCTGTATGTCTTTGGTGTGTGGGAGGAAACCAAAGATCTCGCAGAAAACCCTGCAGGTCACGGGGAGAACGTACAAACTCTGTACACACAAACATCCATAGTCAGAATTGAACCCGGGTCTCTGGCACTGTAAGGCATTAGCTCTACTGCTACACCACGGTGCCATTTCTCCAGCACATTGTGCCTCTTTTGTAAACCAGTTTCTGCAGTTACTTGTGTCTACTCTTTACATGTCTACTATGTAATTATGTAGAAAACATAACTTCGTTAACAATTACTGTTATCCTTTGGTAAATATTATCTTCCAAAATTCCTTTTAATCCTCTCCTCCCATGTGTAACTCAAATTTTAACTGGAATTTAATGCACGTCTGGGTCACAATATACAATGTAGACATCTGATTATCGAAGAGGTGCACCAGAGAACAGGCCCTTTGGCATAACTCATCCATGCCAACCAAGATGGCGATATCACTGGTCTCATTTACCAGCTATTGAACCCATATTACTTTAAACCCTTCTTATTCATGTATCTGTCCAAATGCTGTTATTGTACCTGCCTCACCTACTTCCACTGGCAGATTGTTGCATATACCCACCATCTTCCCTGTGGAAAAAGTTGCCCACTCAGATTTCTATTAAATCTTTGCTATCTCTCTCCTTAAACTTATGCCTTCTAATTCTTGATTCTCTTACCCTGGTGAAAATAATGTATACATTAACACAATTGCCCTGATGATTTTATACACTCTATAAGATCAGCCTTCAGTCTCCTACACTTCAAGAAATAAAGTCCTTGCCTTCCCAATCTGTCCATAACTCAGTTGTTACTTGTAAAGTCCTCGCAAATCCTTACTGTGTTATTTCCAGATTAATGGTATTTCCCTAAAGCTGGGTGACCAAAGCTGAACATGATACTCCATATGCAACCTCACCAACATTTTGTTCAGCTGCAGCATTTTCAGTTATGTCCCTCCGCTCTACACTCTATCCACTACTCCCAATTCCTCCATCTACGCCGCATCTGCACCAGGATGAGGTGTTCCAAACCAGGGCATCAGAGATGTCCTCATTTTTTAGGGAATGAGGGTTCCCTTCTTCTATTATAGACGAGGCTCTCACCAGGGTCTCCTCTACATCCCGCAGCTCCGCTCTCACTCCCCATCCCCATACTCGTAACAAGGACAGAGTCCCCCTTGTCCTCACCTTCCACCCTACCAGCCGTCGCATACAACATATAATCCTCCAACATTTTCGCCACCTCCAATGGGATCCTACCACGGGCCACATCATCTCATCTCCTCCCCTTTCGGCTTTCCACAGAGACCATTCCCTCCGTAACTCCCTGGTCAATTTGTCCCTTCCCACCCAAACCACCCCCTCCCCTGGTACTTTCACATGCAACCGCAGGAAATGCTACACTTGTCGCTTTACCTTCCCCCTGGACTCCATCCAAGGACCCAAACAGTCTTGAGGTTCACCTGCACCTCCTCCAACCTCATCTACTGCATCCGCCGTTGCAGGTGTCAATGTCTCTACATCGGTGAGACCAAGCACAGGTGATCGCTTCACCCAACACCTCCGCTCAGTTCGTAATAACCAACCTGATCTGCTGATGGCTCAGCATTTCAACTCCCCACCCCATTCCAATTCTGACCTTTCTATGCTGGGCCTCCGCCATTGCCAGAGTGAGGCCCAGCGCAAATTGGAGGAACAGCACCTCATATTTCGCTTGGGTAGTTTATACCCCAGCGGTATGAACATTGACTTCTCCAATTTCAGGTAGTCCTTGCTTTCTCCTTCCTTCCCCTCCCCTTCCCAGCTCTCCCACAGCCTACTCTCTCCGCCTCTTCCTTTCTTCCCCCCCCCCCCCCCGACATCAGTCTGAAGAAGGGTCTCGACACAAAACGTCACCTATTCCTTCACTCCGTAGATGCTGCCTCACTGCTGAGTTTCTCCAGCTTTTTTGTCTGACCGATTTTTCCAGCACCTGCAGTTCTTTCTTAAACAGACGCTTTTCAATTCTTTGTCCATGTTTAAACAGATCTACATTTTATTTTGTATTCCTTGCTTTATTTGCTATCTTTTTGTCATTTAGTGTTTGACTTCTTGCTCTAGTCAAGCAAGTGCCTATCTGCTGCTTTCTGTTTCAATGTTGAATAGTGTTTCTTTGTTTGCTTTCCATGACGCAATGACTCTGCTGTGAATGCACCCTTGAGAAGGTCATTGTCACAGGCTGTCACTGCAAGTTAAATTCATACTTCTGTCAACAGAGGGTCTGCATTGCCTGTTCTACCTTGCAACAAGGGGTTTAATCAACTCTGCTATCTTCTCCAGAGTATCACTGTTGAAAAGGTTTTAGTTTAGTTTAGAGATACAGCATGGAGACAGGCTCTTTGGCCCACCAGGTGGAAGCCAACCATCAATCACCCATTCATACTAGTTCAATGCTATCCAATTTCTCATCCATGCCCGACAAACTAGAGGCATTTTACAGAGACCAATGAATCTACAAACACGCACGTCTTTGGGATGTGGGAGGAAACCCAAGTGGGCGCAGGGAAGCCTTGTATACTCCACACTGACGGCACCCATGGTCAGGATTGAACCCGGGTTTCCTGCGCTGTGAGGCAGCAGCTCTACCAGCTGCACCACTGTGCCCCCCTTGTGGGCATTTTAGTTTCAGTTGTAAATCAAATACGTTTAATGATTTGTCATTGATATCCTGGTGGTTATCATTATCATTAAAACGTCACAGCTGCCTCAGCATTAACAGGAATAATATATTAGTTTTCTGGGAATTGATTTTTATTTTTCCACCTTTCTTTGGTTTAGATGAGGGAGTGTGTGGCAAATTGTATTCATTAGTGTATAATCCTAGTCATATCTTTCATTCGTATCTATAGCATTGTTAAATAGTCATAGTTGCTGTTACCATTTCTCACTAATGAGTGTGAAGAGACTGAATATGAGACTAGACTATTCAGCTGAAGCCAGCCACCACTGCCATCTGTTCAGTTGTTGCATTTGTTATCTCGCCTTAGATACTCTTCCTTTGCTGCCTCAGTTCCTAACACTGTTGCTGCAGGGTTGTGATTGCAAAGGCAGTGTTGGCATCTTGGCTTTCTTGGTCTTGGTGAAAGCAATCCATTTCCTTCCATCAGCGTTCAGGATGCTGAGGGGGTCCGTGCCTCTCCCTCGTGCCTCACGGTGTTTCCTGTTGCTGCAGCAACTTCCAGCGCAACAATAGTGCAGCTGCTTAATGAAAGTAGGAAGATGATTTAGCAGGAGTGGGGAAGGGAGTAACCCCGGGAAGTGCAGAGAGAAGTGGTTACTACCGAGAAGGATTAGTAGGGTCTCGATCCGAAACGTCACCCATTCCTTCTCTCCAGAGATGCTGCCTGTCCCGCTGAGTTACTCCAGCTTTTTGTGTCTATCTTTGATTGGCAGTAAACTGGATATTGGATGTTTGAATGAAAAAAGAGTATGTAATCTGTATTTTAGGCCTGATAACAAACATTGGTACTAATACATAGGTAACTGGTTGTGGTTTATGACAACAGTTTAATATTTATAGTATGACATGTTTTTACATTTTATTTTCTTGTGTTTAGAAGGAATCATCTGGGAGGGACACAGATCTCTCTTGACGTTATCTGGAGATTGCAAATTATTACTAGTTCTTTTGTTAATTTCAAGAAGCATTTTTAAAAGTACATTTCTGTAAAATTAGGACACTGAGGGGTGAATATTGTAAAATATGTCTTCTGTATTTGGGAATCACACCTGAATTGGAAACAGCAAGAATCATTGATGAAGACTTTCGCTGTCTTTGTCCTGTCAAAATGCCTCTTGAATGAAACTCTACCGTGGGACAAAGAAGCCCCATAAAGTGCTGGACTAACTTAGCTGCTCAGGCGTGGAGGGGCAACGTTTTTGAGTCTGGACCCTTTAGAATTGCTGCCTGACCCGCTGAGTTACTCCAGCACTTTGTGTTCTGCAGTTCCTTGTGTCTCCACTATGGGACAGCGCTCGTCAAACTTTACCTTTAAGCCTGACATGAACAGGTGTTTTTTCCATTGGAGGAATTGGCAAGATCAGCTGAAAGTTTATAATTGATAACACTGTAGTCGTGATTTGTTTTCTGTGTGAAACACTTTGGAAAATGTGTGGCACAGTATCATGTCAATTGGTTGAAGCTCTTTAAAAAGATGGAAAAGACAAACAATTGGATAGAACAGAAAGGTCAACAACAGCAAAAAAATAATGCTGTTGTTGACAAGTGTAAAACTGTAGAAACAGAAAAAATTACAGATGCTGGAATCTTGAGCAAATAAACAAAATGGTGCAATTCCGTAGCTCATCAGCATATGTGATGAAGGCTCCTAACTCGAAAAGTTGTCTGTCTATTTCCTTCCACCGATGCTGCCTGACCTGCTGAGTTACTCCAGCACTTTGTGTTTTGCTCAAGTATAAGATGTTACTATTTTAAGATGATGTAAATAAGTACACCTAATAAGCAATGCATGTCATCTGCCAAGATACATATTTTTGTGGCAAAAAAGTGTGACGTGAGCAGGTTCTAGCAACTGGTCACAGAATGTCTGGGGCAGCAAATGGAGATGATTCCCAGTTGCATCTTGCCTCAGAGACGCTGTAGCATGCTGAGAATATAAGGCAAAATTAAATCATCAGTTCTTTGAGGAAGAGCACAGCATTTGGCATTCCACTGGAGCTTATTTGTTGCAGATTTATTATTGCTGAGCTTCCGATTTACGTGAATTGACATAAATGGCACTGCTTCCAGCTCCATCAGCATTGCAACTGCTCCTAATCGATTGATAGATAGAATGATTCAGCATGGAAACAGACCCTTCAGCCCACCGAGTCCACACTGACCATCGATCATCCATTCACAATAGTTCTAGGTTATCCCACTTTCCCAGCCACTCCCTACATACCGGGGGCAATTTGCAGGCAAGAGGTACAGAAGTGTGAAAATGAACACCTTCAGATTTTGGGGCAATTTCATTCCCGCTGTTATCAGGCAACTGAACCATCCTATCACTAACTGGAGAGCAGTGCTGAACTACCATCCACCTCCTTGGATTATCTTCTATCGGACTTAACTGGACTACCTTGCTCCAAACATTATGCCCATTATCCTACATCTGTACACTGTGAATGACTTGATTGTAATCATGTATAGTCTTTCCGTTGACTGAATAGCACAAAACAAAAAGCTTTTCAATTTATACTTTAATAATGGCGAGTGCTGTTTGCTCAACATTTTTTTCTAAATTGAAAGGATTTTTTATTTAATGCTAACAATGTTCTTGAAATTTATATCAAATGAAACTCAAATGCTGATGAGAGTGGGAGATATACTGGAAATGGAACTAACATGGAAAATGGCCTATTGGCCCACTAGTTATTTTCTTATTTTCGTTGCTGCATCTCAACTCCTGTTCCCCTGCCACCCATCTGCACACTAGGGGCAATTTGTAATTGCCAGTCAACCTAATAACCAGCAGGTCTGTTGACACCAGGGTGTAAACTGGAGAACCTGTGTAGTTGTGAGGTGAACGCACAAACTCTACGCAGCAGTTTCAATCCCAGCACTCTGAAACTGTCAAGCAGCAAATGTAACCATTACATTCGTCTGAAGAAGTGTCTTCTGCGAACAGAAACGTTGCTTGTCCATTCCCTCCACAGAGGCTGCCTGACCCACTGATTTCCTTTGTATGTTATCCACAATTTCAGCATCTGTAGTCCTTTGTGACTCAAATTTAACCATGTGATTGCTGCACCATTTCTTTCATTCCTTGCAGTGAGTCACATGTACATTTCTACTGCTCTGGAACTGTCAGCCCGAAGACATAAACTGAAATTTCCAGATGACCTAATTCGGTCATTGAAAGTGAATATTTGTCAGACTGGCATGGAGTACATTTATAACAACCAGTTTACCAATATGATTCTCTTTTCTTCTCAAACAAGTGGGTTGTGAGAGCAGGGCTGTCTCAGACATCCGTTTCAGTTGATTGACCAGTTTGTGAGCTCTTTAGTCATGCGATACTGCTAAGCAAAAGGATGGATACAAAATCTGAAACAAAGCAATGCTGGACCTAATAAGCAGGTCGAGCAGTGTCTGTAAAGTTAACATTTAAAGCAGATGAATAATGATAGAAGCCAGAGTGTGCGCTGGATGTGTTTAGACATCAATGCCTGCTTTACCAGAACATGAGGGACTGAATTGAATTCTCCTTGTTGCCACCAACACTTAAGGGCCTGTCCCACTTACGTGTCCTTGGCACGCAAATTACGCGACCTCGTGGTCACGTTGAGGCGCACGGGCATCGTGTGGCCGCGCGGGGCCGGTCCCACTGAGAAGCGCGGAGGGGTATGTAGTTGTGCGTGACATCGTACGGGGCTCAAATGTTTGTTCGCGTGCCAACGGCCTTTCGCGGAAAGAGACGGCCAAATTGGGACAGGCCCAAGACCCTGACGCAACGTCTCACCTGCAACAGCAGCAGAAGCAGGCAAACGATCGCCGAGCTCGGCCTGGGGCTCAGGGCCGTTGCGGTCCGGATCAGCCCCCACTCCTCCCAGAGCGGGTCCAAGAAAATTGAAGATGGACACAAAATGCAGGAGTAACTCAGCGGGACCGGTAGCATCTCTGGAGAGAGGCAATGGGTGACGTTTTGGGTCCAGACCCTTTTCAGACTGAAGAATTCTCGACATGAAACGTCACCCATTGCTTCTCTCCAGAGATGCAGCTGGTCCCGCTGAGTTACTCCAGCTTTGTGTCCATCTTCAAATGACGTCACTCACTCCAGACGGCTGTGCATACGCATGAAATCGCGCGCGATCTTCGCGGGACCATCGCGGCCCAACGCGACCCATGACGTCGCGTAATTTGCGTGCCAAGGACACATAAGTGGGACAGGCCCTTTAATCATGTTTTTGTTTTGTGTTTACTTTGTGCAAACAAATGTTCTTTCTCCTAAATTTTTCTGTGTATTTTATATATAATTTGGTTTTGTGTGTTTGAGCTTGTGTGATGCAAACAAGGTTTTTCTTTGTAACTGTTCCTCACTGTACTCCCAAGGCACAATGGTAGAGCTGCTGCCTCAATGCCGGAGTTGAGGGTTCAGCCCTGAGCCTCTGGTGCTTTCTGTGTGGAGTTTACACGTTCTCCCTATGACTTGAGTTTCACCTGGTTTCCTCCTGTATCTCCAAGATGTGCAGGTTTGTAAGTTAATTGGCCTCAACAATTTGAAGTGTTTCGGGAGTGAATGAGAAAGTGGGATAACAGAACAGGTGATTGATGGTTGCTTGGACTCAGTGGGCCAAAGGGCATGTTCCAATGTTATATCTTCCAATCAATCAATCTGACTATCAATTTGAACCTTTTCAATTTACAATTCAATGCCAGAGTTCACTAATAGTATTTGTTATAAAGTTACTTGATAGCTTAAACTTTTCCCAAGGTGTTTTGTTTGCCGGCATTGTGGCACAGAGAGCCACTATAAATGCACGATATTAGTGTGCAAGTATTAGTATTTATACTTCCAGCTACAGTTAGCACTCTTGCATCACTTTGAACACTGCATTGTGCTTATTGCCAATGTTTGTCATCTGTTTAGGTTAAAGCTGTCCAATGATGAGATAAAACGGGCTATTTTAACAATGGATGAGCAAGAGGATTTGCCAAAGGACATGCTTGAACAGGTAACATCACTGGTTGTGACAACCTTTCTGTATTGACAATGAGTGTGTTTGTTGTGTGGTGGGGAGGGGAGGGTGTGGTGAGTGGAGAATTGGGAAATAGTACATGTTTCATGGCAATTTAATGACCCAGTTTCAGTATGGGCTGGCTGCAAGAAATGACCTTCCATTATAGTAATTGAAGCATACAGCAAGGACCCAGGCCCTTCGGCCCACCAAGTCCGTGCTGACTATCAGCCATCCATCCTACACCATTTCCATTTTATTTCTCCCTGAACTCTCATCAGCTCCCCACCGATTCGTCTGCACATTAAGGGCAATTTAAAGTGAATTAACCCACTGACCCATATCATGGATGTACATGTCTCCACATTTTGCCTTGGCACTGAGGTAATCACAACCTTGGCTAGAGATTTAATTTGTCTTTTTAACTATATGGCTTGTCCCACCACAGCCCCTGCCCATGACCTCTGCCACCATGAAGGGTGGGGGAGCACTACTTCAGCTGCTTCTCCCAGACCAGCAAATATATTACTTTGCAAGATTTTCTTTAGCACAAGCAGTAATGAAGAAACTGGAGGAGCTGGAATAGTTCTTGTTGGAACAGCGAAGGTAATGGAGGAACTGAATTTTTCTAAATTATGAGGATCTTTGATGGTGGAAATAGACACCAATTATTTATCTCGCCAGGTCAGTAAGCCGAGTTTGGATTTAAGATAAATTGACAATAAAAGGCCAGGAGGTATTTTTTTTTTTAATGAAGCAAATTGTGATCTCGAATTCAGTGTTAGAAAGGACAGTTGAAATAGATTCAGTAGTGACTTTAAAACTGGAATTACATTTGCACTTGGATATATGCAATTATTGATAAAATGCAGTTATGCAATATGCAGGCTATTGACAAAAAGCATGGGAATGGGACTTTCCAGGCATACACATGGACATAGGTAGACAAAAATGCTGGAGAAACTCAGCGGGTGAGGCAGCATCCCAAAGGGTTTCCACGCAAAACGTTGCCTATTTCCTTCGCTCCATAGATGCTGCCTCACCCGCTGAGTTTCTCCAGCATTTTTGTCTACCATTTTTGTCGATTTTCCAGCATCTGCAGTTCCTTCTTAAACATCCAGCTGAACATGATGGGCTGAATGTGCTACATAAATGTATAACGTTTAAGTTGCTTGAGTTGCTCCAATTACCTCTTTCACATTCCTTTCCTGGAGATGTGGCCCATACTTACTCAACTTGATCTACTGTAACATAATATCCTCGTATGGTTATTATGTTATTGTAGTTTGATTTTTTTTTTCCACTACAATCTTGTTCCATTCTTCTGCTTTGCGCTCGTATTTATAATTACAGTATGTATACAGTTTGAGCTTCATGTGCACAAGGAATTTCGCAGCATCTTGGTATAAATGACAAACTAATCTGAATCTTCTAACATGCGGTCCTTGTATTTGTAAAGAAAAAGTGTTCCATAATATTTCACTGGAATTTGATGCATATAACTACCGACCATAAAATGGGTAATAATTTGAATTATGTTTCTATATTATTGTGATTGATATTCTAACACTTAAATAAGGAAAAGAGGACACCAAAAATGGTAACATTTCATATTTGTGGCTTTATTATTGTAGGGTCTTACATTTAAAGAAAAATTGTTTTCCTTTCTGAACTATCCAGTTACATCCTGGAAAATATCAAAACAAAAAAAAACACAAAGTGCTGGAGTAACTCAGCAGACCAGGCAGCATCTCTGGATGACAGGGATAGGCCACGTTACAGGTCGGGACCTTCTGCAGACTGAAGAAGGGTTCTGACCCGAAATATCGCCTATCCATGTCTCCCAGAGATGCTGCCTGACCCGCTGAGTTACTTCACCACTTTGTGTTTATTTATGTAAACCAGCATCTGCAGTTTCTTGTATTTGTAAGTTGTCGCTTATGTTATGAATGAACTTTCTTTTGGAAAACATAAATGTACTGTGGATTCCTGTTTGCCACTCTGCTGTCATTGTATTTGGAACAGCATGTGAATATCGTTGCAAGAGGATGTTGTCATGACTGAATAGGATAAAATTAAAATGCAAGATAAGGTGGTGTTGCTACTTGCTCCTGCCCATTACTAAATAAATGTTTATTCCCTCCAGTACATTCAGTGCCAAGTGTTTTGTGACCAAATGTTCCTGCAATTGACCTACTCTTAAGTGTCTGTAATTAAGCTGACGATCAGGAAGTGCACAATAACGGTCGAGTCTGTCACACCAGCTGGCTTTCCCTGGGAAGGAAATGCTAGGTAGAGTGATGCGTATCAGGAAGTTCAGTTCATGGAATTGCTCCATTGTGAGCAGTAATGGAAGTTGATCAGTTTTGCTCGAGTTTTAATTTGAATTGATGGGTTATATTTCCCTTCATATATTTAAACCTAGCATTTAAATATTGATGTTTTGCCTCTAAAACATTTTTTTTCTTTTGTAATGCTGCTTGTTTTAATATTTAAAAATGATTCAAATATATTGAAAGCCTATACAATAAGATTTTAATAATATTGAGATGAGATCTGAGCTGAAAGGTGATGCCATTTTCGTAAATGAAAAGTACAAAGAAGGCCCTATAGTGACATTACTGAAGACCAAATCTGTTGCTAATGGTCTGTGGTTTATGGAGACTGTGGATATTTTTAAGGCAGAGATAGATGGATTCATGATTAGTACAGGTGTCAAAGGTTATGTGGAGAAGGCAGGAGAATGGGGTTTGGAGGGAGAGATAGATCAACCATGATTGAGTAGCAGAGTAGACTTGATGGGTCGAATGGCCTTATTCTACTCCTGTCACTTATGACCTCATGACGTTGTCTGTCCATTCCCTTCACAGATGCTGCCTGACCCATTGAGTTCCACCAGCATTTTGTGTCTTGGTCTGTGGTTTATGTTGGAGAATTATGATTTTTGTGTTTATCTTTGCTTTTACTTCTCCGTGTATTGTTGTTTAGCTAAAGTTACTGTCTGCAATAGATATTTAGAAATTTATAGGCTCAAAGTTAATTTAGAAATGCATAAACAATTCATTTCTGCACATTGATTACATGGTTGGCAGCAGGTTAATAATACAAAATGTAATCATGGATTTTTATTAAAAATGTTATTAATTTTTAAGTCTTAAATACTGGACTTCTGCGTTGAAGTTAGGTGCTTTGAACATTTTTTGTGTATTGTGCAGTTTACAGTTTGAGAGGCCGGTAGGTTTTCTGTTCATGTTTAAGAGTGACAGAAGTTGGCTCGTTATTTTATGGGAATCCCCTTGCACCTTTAATCACTTCTCTTTCATCAGTTCAGAATCGAGCAGCAACATCTGACTGCCATCAGTGAACTGAGTAGAAGCAGCTGGTCTCAGTTTACAATGTGAACGGAATAAAATAGGTCTTCTTTCACGATTGCGGGATTGGAAGGGTTGTAATGTAGTCCAGATCAAAGGTGGTGGTTCCGTAAAATGAAAGAAAGACATTCAAAGGCAAGAGTCACCACTGACTGGTGCTAGTTACGCAAAACTAAGATGCTACCTCGAGGAAAATAGAGTTTTGCACTACCTCAGGCAGAAAGTTGTCTTGTAAAAAGACTGGGTAGATAAAAATGCTGGAGAGCCTCAGTGGGTGAGGCAACATCTATGGAGCGAAGGAAATAGGCGACGTTTCGGGTCGAGTCCCTTCTTCAGTAAAAAGAGTACTCGTCATGAGACAAATCTTGAAGCCTCCTGGTGCTTAGACCATTAGGTTAATAAATTTTGAATAGTTTGTCAAAATGTCCATTGAAAAATAACAACTAGAAAGAACCAGACACAACTTATGAAATCAAAGGAGAGAGATGCTTTTTAGAACAAAAGAATGAAATTTACATGGATTTTAAATTGGTGCTGTTTTGCATACCTTTCATTGTAAATAGAATCCAGGAAGCTCAACAATTAATCAGACTTTCATACTTCGTTTGGCGGAATAAATATATATGTAAACAAGCATTATGCTATATTTTTGTTGCCGGTACCATCTCAGTTGATTCATTAGAAATCAGCAAACTTTTTTAAAATCCTGTTTTCATACACAGCTTGAAGTATTTTGTATTATAGACACTGTATTAAATTTAAGTATTGATTTACATTGGAGGTATGAAAAGTTTAATATTCTGCTTGGGTAGCTTACAGTCCAATGGTATAAACTTTGAATTCTCCGTTATCAAGTAATCCCCCCCATCCCCACTTCTAATTTCCCTCTCCCTTAGTGAGCAGCACCATCCCCATCACTCTGATCTTTTCCCTTCCTCTTTCCACTCATCTCTCCCACCTCTGAGTCCCCCATGTCCTTTTAGCCCTCCTCCTCTGACACTCTTTTGTCTCCTTTTCACCTCTAACCCATGTCACTTACTCCACCCATCTGCCAATCGGACCCCCTCTCACCGGTATATACCTACCAGGCTTTGTCCCGCCCCCGCCGCCCTTTCTGGCTTTTTCCCTCTTACTCCATCAGTCTGAGGAGGGGTTGGTCATGATCCGAAACACCCCCTATCCATATCCAAATTTCCTCCCCAGATGCTGCCTGGCCACTGAGGTTCTCCAGCCCTTTGTGTTTTTATTGAGGAACAAAGTTGGTATTTGTAGTCTGTGAGACTTTAAAGTCCTGACACAGTTCCAGTGAGAATTTGATCCGTAACAGCGAATTGGGCAAAAGAAGCTCATCTCATCCCTTGAGAGTTATGTCTTACTCCAGTCAATCCTACAACAGGCCTGTGGCTCCAATTGTGATATTGCCCATAGGTTCACCAGGCTCATTATTACAAAGCAAACAATGTGCCTTCTTGTCAAGGAACACAAGATATCATTCGGTTAGAAAGGGTGCAGAAGAGGTTCATCAGGATGTGGCCTAGGCTTGAGATATAGCAAGAGGTTAGATAGGTTGGGACTTTTTTGTTTGGTATGTAGGAGGCTGTGGGGTTCCCTTATTGAAGTGTACAAGATCATGAGGGGAATGGATAAAGTGAACACCCACAGTCTTTATCTCAGGGTGGAGGATTCCAAAACTAGAGGGTATAGGCTTAAGATGAGAGGGGGGAGATTTAAAAAGGAACTCAGAAGTACCATTTTCACTCTCAGGACAGTCCGTATATGGAATGAACTGCCAGAAGAAGCTATGGAAGCAGATACAATTATGAATTTTAAAATACATTTGGTTGAGAGGGCTGTGGTAATGCAGGTAAATGGGAATAATCCAATATGCCAAATAATGGGCATGTGTTGCATGTCTTTGACTCTGATATGCCCTCAACAGTTTAGGGCACCATAGAAGGCCAGATAGACTGGCACTTTGCCAGAACCCTGTACATGTTTGTGCTTGGCCCACTGTCCAGACCATTAATTATCCTTGCAGGCCCCTGTAGTTTTTGAAATGGAGGTTTGTTTAAAATCTTTATTTATACGAGATTAAGAGGAGAGTTTCATACATTAACTTTGAACAGCCTTACTCCCCAGCCAATCACAAGATTTCAAAAATGAAAATCTCTGACAAACAGGTTAGCACGAAGACTGTGTTAGCACAGGTTAGCATAAACCAAGCGGTGGATGATTAACGTTACAGTTTTGGGACGGTTTTAGAAATGGCTCGGGCTCCGCATGCAGAGAGATGAAAAATAAAGGAACTGATTACTTTTCTTTGGGTTATGCATGTACAATGTTGTACATCAGCTATTTTGCCGGAATGGTTTACATGTATGTTCAGCTTGTCCAGAAATAGTAATAGACATCACCGAGGAATTACACAAGGAGGCATTTGTGCATTTGCAGCACCCCCTTGTGCGGTTCAAATTTCAAGTCCTTAAAAGTATTGAGTCATTTCTTGGCCTTAAAGGTCAGTGGAGGCACGGGGTTGGTGTTGCAGGGCCTGGCAATGATGTTGGTGCCAACCATCGCTGCCATCCGTGCATGTCTGATTTGTGTGTTTGTCCAACCTTTGTGGGGCCTCCAGCAGGGCCTGATCCACGTGATCCTCCAGCTGCTGCAGGGCCTCCAACATCCCACTCCATCGACACACTCCACTGACACATCGACCCACAAATGCGCTGTCCCATCACTTCCTACCGCCACCGCTCCACCTCCGTGTGCCATGGACCTGTCCTCCTTCCCCAATGTAATGCGACAAATTATTGGAAGATTAATTTAAAGATACAGCATGGAAACAGGCCGTTCTGCCCACTGAGTCCACGCTGATCGCCAATCGCCTGTTCACACTAGTTCTGTTATCCCACTTTCTCATTCAATCCCTACACATTAGGGACAACTATACAGAGGCCGACAAGCCCGCATTTCTTTGGGATGTGTGAAGAAGCCAGAGCACCTGGAGGAAAACCACGCCATCACTGGGAGAATGTGCAAACTCCACACGGACAAGACAGCATCCAATTTCACGATCAAACCCGAGTCTCTGGCGCTGTGAGGCAGTGGCTTTACCAGATGCACCACCGTGCCACCCAAATGTATTCAATTTGAAAACAAAATCAAAACCTCACTTACAAAATCTGACTTGCACATCTTTCAAGTTGATTTGTTAGGTTAACAAATAAATCATGTGATATGATGTCTGTTTTTTTTTTTTCATTCCTCTCAGCTGCTGAAATTTGTCCCGGAGAAGAGTGATATCGATGTACTGGAGGAGCACAAACATGAGATTGAACGGATGGCCAAAGCAGACCGATTCCTGTTTGAAATGAGCAGGTAAGTACTATGCCGTGGAACCCCCCTGAACAAACCATCTTGCTGTGGTAGCCCTGCTATGCCGTACCACATGTTATCACGGCCACATGTGTTTGTTTGGAAATTCCTGGAGCAGGGTGTTTCCATCGGGATTAAATTATCCAAAAAAGTGAAGTAAACTGCCAGGCAGTTTCATGGAACCTGTTGACTTGGTGTGGAGACGTGCCAGATTTAAAAAAAAAAAACTGACCAAAGGCTTGGCATGTTAAGCCAATTGTTTTCTTCATACAAGCCAAAACTTCCTGAAACAATTTTAAATACACAAAGGATTTTTTCATCCTCGTTTTGGCATTTGAAATCAAATGAGAATTTCAAACACACATGACTTTTCATACTTGCAGTCCCGGCAGCTCGCTGCTTTTTATAGACTGAAGGACTGTTTAGATGCATTTCAATGCCTTATCAACCCCCAGCAGTTTAAAAGCAGTTGATGAATGGTCTTAATTAATCCAAGATTATTGCAGTGGTGAGTAAAACAAGTAGGAGTGCAGTAGGGGCAGGAACAGATGAATTAACAGTTGTGCACCCTATCCCAATTCACCTTTCCATACAGGTCAGTAGAAGGAGAAATTATGAAGGGTACATGATAGGTGAGGTGGGTGGTCTGTGTATTTTCTGCCCATTGTGTTGAATTTCACTGACAAAATCCTAAAGAGCTGAAAGGAATAAATTGTTTTGGAAACTTAGAAATTGTTTGTGTATATGTAGGGCAAGAATAAAATTGTATTGAAATCCAGGGTGTTAAAATGTCTTAATTAGGAAGTAAATGCACAGTCAAAGACTAGAGGGCTTAGGTTTAAGTGAGAGGGGCAAAGTATGATGGAGGTGTGCGGGTACGTTTTTTTTACACAGAGTGGTGGGTACCTGGAATGCACTGCTGGCGGGTGGTGAAGGAGGCAGGTGTGATAGTTGCATTTGAAGGTTTTTAGACTGGCCCATGGCAATGCAGAAATGGATATGGATTGCATGCAGGCAGAGGAGATTAGTATAACTTGGGATCATGTTCAACACGGTCATTGTGGGCCAAAGGGTCTGTTCCTTTGTTGTAAAACATAGATGAGGCTGATCGACAAAACTGACCAAAGCCTTGCGTGTGTTAAAGTAATTGTTTTCTTCATACTAGCCAAAACTTCCTCTAAGTTGTATTATTTTGGAATGAATTGAATTGAGTGCTTCGAGCTACCAGGAATTTTTACTTTTACAAATTTTTTGACAATCGTATGTTCAAGGTACAATTGTGGAGGTAAAATGGCGGCGCCTCGCAGCAGCGGCCTCTGCAGTCCGTCAGTCTTTTTTTAATTTTTGTCCCGTTGAGTGTATAGTTTGTAGTGGTTTATATATTATTTTTAGCTGTGTATATGTGTGCGGGGGGGGGGGGGAAACATTAAAATCTCTTCCCTGTACAGGGGACCCGACCTTTTCCCTGTCAGGTCTCCATTGTCGTTGGGGCCTAGCACCGTGGAGCGGCCTCCAACCGGAACAACCTGGGGGCTCCAGTCGCGGAGCCTGCGAACTTACCATCGTGGAGCTGGCCAGCTTCGGAGCGTGGAGAGCTGTGGTGGCACGCGGCTGCGACCCAACTCCGGAGCTTCGGAGGCTCCAGCCGCAGGTCCGGTGCACGGTGACATCGGGAGCTCGCGGGTCCCTGGTAGGAGACCGCTTTTCAGAGCTCCCACAACGGCAACTTCTCCCGCCCGAATTACATGGTTGAAAACAACCTGGGGCTCCAACATCAAGACCCGGAGCAGGGCCTTACATCGCCCGGCGTGGCCTTAACGGCCGCGGGACTTGCCAACGCCCGCCGGGGGCTTTAACATCGGGAGAAGAATGGAGAGCAGGGGAGAGACAAGACTTTGCCTTCCATCACAGTGAGGAGTAGATTCACTGTGATGGATGTTTGTGTGAACTGTGTTGGTTGTGTGTCTTGTTAATTGTTTCTTCTTGTATGACTGCAGAAACCAAATTTCATTTGAACTTTATTTGAGGTTCAAATCACAATAAACGGTATTGTATTGCATTGTATTGTAAGCTTACATGGTGTGATTTTATTTTCACTAGAATCCCTCACTATCAGCAGCGATTGCAGTCCTTATATTTCAAGAAGAAATTTGCAGAAAGAGTGGCAGAAGTCAAACCCAAAGTTGAAGGTATGACGTTTATCATTGACTCGTTATTTAGCCCGGAGAGCATTCATAGTGTATGCTTCGAGCTGTTGGCCACTTTCTTCAGTGTTGCATGTGATGTCTACTCCACTATTTTAAACTGTGTCTCGCTGTATGCTGTTGAGTCCCAATGGATTGATAATGTAGATATTTTCTTCATTTGAGGGCCTGAAATTAAAGTCAGTACTATTCAGATACTAATTGTTCTGCCACTACCCTGAAGGTGTGTAAAACAGAGTACATATTATACAGGTTTCACAGATCATTTATCAGTGTTCAGTTCTGATTTTAATCGTCAACTCTATCTTGCCTGGTTTAAATTCAGGACTAGTTTAGTTTAGAGATAGACCAGCGATCTCTGTACATGAACGCTATCCTACACACACTAGGGACAATTTACAATTATACCAAGCCAATTAAGCTACAAATTTGTACATCTTTGGATCTGGAACCCGGAGAAAACCCACGCAGGTCACCAACTCCATACATAGAGTACCCATAGTCAGGATCGAAGCTTGGTCTTTGTCGCTGTAAGGCAGTAACTCTACCGCAGCGCCACCGTGCCACCCTTTTTATTATTTCTATTTATTTTTTGTAATTTCTATTAATTTCGTCCTTGTGTGAAATATTAGCAGAAGTGTTATCCCGCGTGAAAATGTTTTATCTCTGTTACACAGCTGTATTTTTATTGCACTGTTCTGAAGCGAGTCACAAGATATTTGGTACAATTTGAGTAAAATTATCTGTCGGTTGTCTCCAAGGGTTTTGATAAGCATCAAATGAATTTTTGAGATGTACTAAAAATAATGGAATTGAATAGATCATAGTCATTGATTAAGGTGAATGTAGTGACTTGATTAGAAAGGGTAGCTGGGAAACATATTCCATTATAGCAAAATTACTTTGCTAAAAAATGTAACAGGTACAACTTGCATAATTTTCCGATTTTACATTGGTAAACTAGCAAGAGTACAACATTTCACTGCTTTATTTATTTGATTAGGATTTAAACCACCTGACACCGGAATATAGTTTAAGGTATTTTGTTATTTATGTTCTTGATTCATTTCAGTTTTAATGCATGATCCCTCAACTGAGATTTAGTACATCACTATCTGAGCTAGTTTCACCAACGAGATTTGTTCTTAATCTTCCAGCTATTCGTATGAGTTCCAAGGAGGTTCTGCAAAGCAAAAATCTGAAGCAGCTGTTGGAGGTGGTTTTGGCTTTCGGCAATTACATGAACAAGGGACAAAGAGGCAATGCTTACGGTTTCAAACTCTCCAGTCTGAACAAGATTGCAGACACCAAGTCTAGTATTGAGAAGTAAGACATTGTCAACCCTGTGTTTTTGAAATGAAATGTTGTTGCGGCTTGTGTCAGTCCTAAGGCCAGTATAGCTCTGTTCCCTTAACTAACCTAGAATCAAATACTTTGTCTTCAGTCTGTTCTGCTTATTGATCATGGAAAGCACTACAACAACTGAACAAGAATGTAGCTACGACTAATCTTTATTTTCAAAGCTTGGAGTGGGGATGTCCACATAAACATCAGAACCACTTTTAGCCTTGTGAATATTGTGGAAATGTATCTTCATTTTGTGAAGTGACATCTTTGTGAAAATAGTTTCCTTGGCAATTAATTTCAATCATTCCAGTATGCTCTACCACTCTGTTAGTGTAGATGATATGTGTATACACCTTTAATTGATAGTGATGATGTCCATGCTAACCACTCCCCCACCAGTTAGTATAATTGTAACCAACACACCCCTAGCTCTCTCTCTAGTGATCGTGACAGACCATGTACAGCTAGGGCAACAATGTATGTTTATTAAAGTAGTAAAGATCCTATGTACCCGTGTCCATGTACCCTCTTTACATGGCGTCAGAAGTGTTTCTTTCTGCGTCTCCAGTTTATCGGGTTTTATTTTCTTAGTCCCAGTATCCCGCTCCGATATCTACCTGGCCCTGCTGTACCTCCGCAACATTTCCCGCAACCATGCTCTGGGTTCCCCGGCTCAGCGCCTCATGTCCCGTGTCACGCGGCCCACGGTCCCGGTGTCTCAGCAGGCCCTGTCACTCACTGTTTGTTTTGTAGAGGAAGGATGTAGATGATATGTGTATACACCTTTAATTGATAGTGACGATGTCCATGCTAACCACTCCCCCACCAGTTAGTATAATTGTAACCTACACACCCCTAGCTCTCTCTCTAGTGATCGTGACGGACCACATACAGCTAGGGCAACAATGTATGTTTATTAAAGTAGTAAAGATCCTATGGTGTCCGTGTACCCTCTTTACAGTTAGTTGATGGCTATATGTGCCTTTGCATCTGAATAACTCCTACCTAACAACAATCTACCGATCTCAGCGTTTGACCCAACTTACCCAACCCGATAAACCCGAGAGTTCAGTTCCAAAACCTCGCCCGTCTATTTCCTCCACAGATGCTGCCTGACTTTCTGAGTTACTCCAACACTTTCTGCTTTTTTTTGTAAACCAGCATCAGCAATTCCTTGTTTCTCTATCTCGGTTTATTATTTAACTTTGGACTGTAGATTTTTATTGCTTGTCCTTTTTTATATTTTAAAAAACAACACCTAAAATGTTATTTTTGTTCAAGGAATATAACTCTTTTGCACTATTTGATTACAATTTTGGAGAAGAAATATCCCAAAGTGGTGACCATCCATGATGATTTACGGAGTATTCCTGAAGCAGCCAAAGTAAAGTAAGTTTTCAAGGCATGATAGGTATTCAATGTATAGACATCTTTGCTTAATATTGTTGTGCATTTAAATTTATACAGATTTTTCTATTAGATGCATTGTTGTAATAAGACTCTTGCATTTAATCCCATTTTTGAACATTAATACAATAATAATAGTACTTAATATTGCTTTGAAAGATTAAATAATAAATCAAGTTTAAGGGTGATCGGCTATGTATTTGTGTTTTATGGTGCAGCAGTGTATATGTGCAAGATTATAGTTGCTGAGTGGAATGTGGAAATTCTCTTCACTGCTGTTCATTAATACAATGGGATGTTAATCAAATTTTCGTTGCTGTGGCGAGGGTGAACCCACAGTGTGGTGTGGCGGTAATGTTGCCCTAACTATTATAAAGTAATGATGAAAATGATCAACTGTAGGATAATGAGGGACTTGGAGGTGATGCCATTTTTTTTTCCACCCTCTACCCTTGTCATTTTGGATGAACAGAGATTGTGATTTAGTGTAGTTTAGAGATACAGTGAGGAAACAGGCCCTTCAGCCCACGTAGTCCGCACGGACCAGCCCACATTAACACTACTCTACCCACACTTGGGACAATTTACATGTATACCAAGCTGCAAACCTGTACGTCTTTGGAGTGTGGGATGAAACTGAAGATCTCACGGAGAAAACCCACATGGTCACGGGGAGAACGTACTAACTCCGTACAGACAGCACCTGTAGTCAGGATCGAACAAGGGTCTCCGTCACTGCAAGCGCTGTAAGGCAGCAACTCTACCGCTGTACCGCCTTTGCGAGGTGCTGTCAAGGACATGATCTGTTGCATTGTTGCCTGTGGATTGTGGATCCTGGATGGTGTCAACCTTTGAGAGTTGGTGTCGGTCAGGCATTGATATGTGACATTGATTTTAACAAAAAAAGGATTTATTTTCTCGGAGTCCTCAGGAGCTCTGATAATTGATCCAAAAGGCACATTCTTCACCCTACAGCAATCCTCCCCACATGATAACACAGATGTGGAAGGTTGTAGTTGTTAAAGGGTGAAGAATGTGTGTGGCTTGGATCAATTGCCTTTCCTTAACTTCACAAAGACTAAACTAAACTAAATCGCATCTCAAATCACTCATAAAGCACCAGGAGTGGACTATTTCAGAGCTTAGTTCCACTCCTTCAGTTTCTTTGGCAATCTTGAGTATTCACCAGTCAGTGAAAAATTTTCAACTCAGAAAATAAATAAATATTACAATGTTAAACATTTTTTGATATGGTCCTTTTGAGTAAATTATATCTTTAATGTTTCAAAATGTTAATAAAAATGTCTCCTCTAGACTTAGTTTTCTTTCCAGAGAAAGGTTTAAAATTCAATTTAGTAATCAGTTAAAAAGTTATTGTATTGTGTACCTTTTGACACTGATAAATGATGTGGTTTTGTTCTGCAGTTTGATTGAGTTGGAAAAAGAATTCAGTAGTCTGAGAAGTGGTCTGAAGGCTGTGGAGAGTGTAAGTATTCCCAGTACTATGTCTCTTTGTTAGATTGTTTTCTTCATTATTATTATATACTTAAAGGAAGCCCGGGTGGGAAGACTTCACATTCATTAGTATTAACCCATTTCCCTTCACATTAGGCGTGCTTCCTTCCTTCACTGCAAGTGCCCTTCCCTTTCGAAGTTGTGCATTTGAATTTACACTGGCTTTTCTATTGGATGTTTCGTTCTGCTTAAACATTTTGTCTATTCCACTGCGAAATCTCCTCAAGGTATGCCTACTTTGAAGAAGTTCCCCTCCTCTCTCCGAAGACAGTTTAGCAACCTCCTCTCTCACTGCCCCCCCCATGTGATTTCCCCCTTCCCTCCAACTCGACGACCACATCTGAACCCAGAAAAATAGATGCTGCCTCACCCGCTGAGTATCTCCAGCATTTTTGTCTACCTTAGATGATTCGTTCTAATAAGACTTTTACATTTAATCCAGATTTTGTTCATTAGTACAAGCCATTACATGCTAACACCTAGATGGGAGTGATGTTATATGTGCTCAACACTTCACTGACAGGAAACACATTAGCCGGCTTCAGATTGCTGGTGACTGCTCTTTACTTGGCTTTCCTGTATATTTCTATTGTTGGAGGCATATAAAGAGAAAGCGCGACAACTTAGAGGATATTGTAGGATTCTTAATACATTGTTGTCCCTCTCTACAACTCCTAGAATATAGTGAATATTGTGAACAATAAACAAGTTAAAAAGCTATTTCTGAAAATTTAGTTACTTTGTAATTAAGTTACAGGTCATATAAATATATCAAACATCCCAATTAAAGAGGAGCACACAAACTTATTTTGTTCACATTTTGTACTTAGCACCGTCCTAGTTTCTGTTCGTTGTGAGGATTTGGGATTCACTTGTGTTTTAAAACAAAAAGGCAAAACATTTAAGTTATTGAAATGAGGACAATGTTAATTGTGCTGGCCTCAATGACCGCATGTCTGCAGAATTGAAGTGAATGCACAATGTTGAGAAATGGGGTTGCTGATGAAAGAGCCACGATGAGATCACAGTTGATTTTGCAACTTTGCACTTTGAAAACAGGGATAAAAGCACAAAGGAACTCGGGAAGGGGAAGCAGCTTTTGTTGCTACTTCCAACTTTTAAAAGTGTTTACATACTATTCTAATTTTTGAAGCCGCTGTATTTGTACAGCGATGATTTCAGCAGCAGGTGTGGGGGGTATGTGTGCGTGTGTATGGGATGCGGGTGTGGGAGGGGGCATAATGTGGTGAAGGTGGGGGGGGGGGGGGGGTGGGATGAAACATGAAAACTCAGTCAGAATACGTCAGAATCCCCTCTCTCCACTGGTTCAGATACTGATATACTTCAATGAGTTTTAATTATTCAAGGGCTCAAGTTTTGGAAGAGACATATTATTGCAAAAAGCACAGAAATGGAGAGGACAAAGAGGTGGATTGTTTTGGATGGACAAGCTTCAACTCATTGGATGCCACATGGATCAGTATAGCTATTCTCCATCAATAATAACATAGATTACCACTCATTGGCAACATCTTTACTGATTCCTGTGGCACAATCTTTATCTACATATATGAGAGTTATAAACCACGGTGATAAAGTAAATTTATCAGGAAGAAGTATAAGGACATGGACAAGTTGAGTGAGTGAGCAATACAGTAAAAAGTATAATATTGACATATATGAGATGGTTTACACTGACAAGTTAAATAGAAAAAATGTTCTTTAAAAAAACTGGGGAAATTAGTAAATATTGGAGGATTCATTGGTTCATGAGATACAGAAGTAAATTAGTTAATGTAAGCAATTAAAACAACATATGGTATGTTAGCCTTTATTGTAAAGGGATTACAAAAGTGAAATGTCCTTACTGAGACAAAGCAGGGCTTCATGATCTCTGTATCTAAAGAATTCATTACAGTGGAGTTTCAGGATTTCAGTGCCCTGGTTTCCTCCCACACTCCAAAGACATACGGGTTTGTAGGTTAATTGGCTGCGGTAAAAATTGTAAAATTGTCCCTAGTGTGTGTAGGATAGTGCGCGTGTACGGGGATCGCTGGTCGGTGTGGACTCAGTGGGCCAAAGGGCCTGTTTCCGTGCTGCATCTCTCAAACTAAAACTAAAGAGTATTTTCAAGGCAGAGGTTGATTCCGTTTTTGAATTGGATGTAATGGGAATCAGGGAGCTATACATTCATGAAGGAGCATCTTATTAAATGGTGGACAATGTTGATGCTCAGGGAGACCTGAGTATCCTTGTACATACATCACTGAACATTAAAATACAGTTGAAACTGGCAGTTAGCATGCCAAGTGACACATTGACCTGTTGCAGTATGAGTAAAGATGTTTGTCCATCATTACATAGTGTAAGTGAAGAACACAACTGGAGTGTTATGTACAACCTTTGGTCTCTTACTTGAGCATGGGTATGGAGAGTGCAGCAAAGATTGACTGTGGTGGTTTTTTTGTCACATGAGGAAAGACTGCGAGGCTTCTCGTATCTAGAAGAAAGAAGTTGATCTCACTGAAATGTGTAAACATGTTTGAGGACTTGACAGGGTAGATAGCAGGTAGATAGCAAAATGCTGGAGTAACTCAGTGGGTCAGGCAGCATCTCTGGAGATTCCTTCTCTCCAGAGATGCTGAGTTGCTCCAGCATTTTGTATCTACCTTTGATTTGAGCCAGCATCTGTAGTTCTTTCCTACACAAGGTAGATAGCTGAGTAGATATACTCGGGTAGGTGGCTCGAATAAGAGGGCACAGTCTCAAAATAACAGCCAGGACATTTAGGACTGAAATAAGTAGAAATGGCTTCATGTCAGATGGTGGTTAATGTTTTAAATTCTACACCTTTGAAGGATTGGCCATTGATTCCATTCAAAATGGAGATTGTGGATGTTGGAAGGGTCAAAGGGGAATGGGAGTAGGGCAGGAAAATAGTGCTGAGATGGAATATCAGCCATGATCTTGTTGCCTGGTAGAACAGGCTTGAGGGATGAATGGCCTACTCTTGCTCTTATATTCTCATCCATGAGATATTCTCTTAATGTCTGTGGGAAAAGTAAAAAAGTATGAACTGTGTTGAGCAAAAAACAAAGTGCTGATGGAACTCAGCGGGTTAGGCAGCATCATTGCAAGGATATGGACAAATGTCCTTTCAGATCAGGACCCTTTTTCAGACCTGAGACGTATTCTATGCATTCCTTCTACAGATGCTACGTGACCCACTGAGTTCCTCCAGCACATGGTGTTTTCCTCAAGATTCCAGCATTTGCCGTTCCTTGTGCCTGTATATAAACATTTTTTGAAAAGATTGTTAAAAGCGTAAATAACCATTTTATTTCCTTTTTTGCAGGAGCTGGAATACCAAAAGTCGCAACCTGCACTGGCAGGCGACAAGTTTACCTCTGTAGTGAGTCAGTTTATTGCCGTAGCAAGTTTTAGTTTCTCTGATGTGGAGGATCTTCTGTTGGAAGCTAAAGATCTGGTAAATTTCATCAAAGCCTCTGCATATTTTTGGAATTCTATTATTTTGTATTTGAGCTTTGAAGGAGAGTGGGGGGGTGGGAGTGGGTGAGCATTCTTCACTAAGAATGAGCCCATTTTCTTCTCTGGATTTCCTTCTGTGCACCTTTCTGTGTGTGAGTGGACATCCTGTTTGCTGTCCATATTGGCACGGCTCGAGATGAGGATTCATTATCTCCAAACCAATTGTTGGCTGCTCTCTATGCAGGATGTCTAAGATCATAGTGCAGGAGTCAGAGATACTTCCACACAGTCCGGTGCCAGATCATGTTCCATGGATCTACACCACATTGCCATTTCAGTTGCCTTCTTTTAGAGTCTGATGCTTGCAAGTCAACGCAAATAAAATGATTTATAATTTCCTGCTAATGCAATTAAGCCTGCTTTTCCTAGAAGCTGTGTATTGGAGACAATAAATTATACTTTAAATCAAGATCTGTGGCAATTTAGTTTCTGACTAAAATCAATGTTGAAAGAACAGGGGTGCTGAAAAGAATTGTCTTTTATCGTTGAATTCTGATCATTCCTTCTCCATGTCGGGCAGTGCAGAAGTTTGAAAGCTAGACTCGGGAACAGCTTCTTCCCCTGTTATCAGACTTCTGAACAGTCCTTCCGTAAGCTGTGGAACTGTCCAATTTACCGCTACTCCATTCCAGACATTGAACTTCTGTCTTTGGAACTGGTGCTCTAAAATGCTGAGAACTATATTTTGTACTCTGTGTTTTCCCCTTTGCTCAGCAATTGTACTTGAATGTATTTATGAATAGCATTATCTGATTGGATAGTATCCAAATTGTCCCTGCACCTCAGTACACATAATACTAATAAACATAACTTGTTTAAATCCTCGTTTAAATTCAGATTTTGTTTGAAATTTGGTTGAATTTAACTTTCCAATATGTTTTAAGTACTTATTTGGGTTATAACCTTCCTTGTAAATATTGATCTGCCTTGTTCAGCTCTATGGCTTGCCTTGGGGCAAGATACAGTATTTAATATCCAAATGAAAAGACACCAAACATAGACCAAATGGAAATGAGCTCAGTAATTAATATTTTTGACTACCTGGTGTTTCCAGCAATTTCTGTGGACATATACTTTAGTCAAATGATTAACTACTTGCGTGGTTCCTGTGCTTAATGAAATGAATAAATTTACCTCGACCTATAAAAATAAATGTACAGATGGAACTAATCGTGAAACCTTTTGATAAGAAGAAAGTGACTACTTCAAAGGAACTTAGCAAATGAAAATTTTTCCAATAAAATGTTTACAATGGTTTTATGATCTAAATTAAATTGTTGTACTCTGCAGTCTATTCTTTGTACCACTATTTTTATTGGGTTCTCAATAGGTTGAGCATTAGAAGTGGGGAACATTTTAATACCAGGTAGAGAGTGGGTGGGTTTGAAGAAACATGCTGAAACCTGGACAGAGAATACTTGTCCAATTAGATGATGCGTTAATTATGGCTTTGTCAGCAATATTCCGTGCATGTCGTTGTTGTCAAACTAGGGTTCATGTAATATCACAATTAGAAATGACGAGTCAGAAGTGTTTAATTGTCATATGCGCCGACTAGAGAACAATTAAATTCTTATTTGGAGCAGCATAACAGGTCTATAAACACAATGCACATACACAAAAGTTAAATCCACTAATAACTGCAACTAGTGCAAAAAACAAAAACAAAATCCCTCAGTGCAACCAAAGACAGTCCATATTTGATAGTTGAGGTTAATGTTGTGTAGTATACAAGAACCTGATGGTTACTGGGAAGAAGCCATTCTTGAATCTGGTGGTCAGTTTCTAGATTCTTATACCTTCACTCCTTGAAGAAGATTCTTATACCTTCAAGGTGTGAAATGGGAGCATAGTCAGGGTTAAGTGAATATTTGATGATATTGGCCGCGTTTTTGAGGCAGCGCCTCCCATAGATTCCCATATCTTTGAAGCAATAAAACATTCTCGGTTGGCAGTGTATTGTTGGACAGGTGATTCATATTGCAGGTTAGATATTTGAAACTAAATGCGATGTTGGATTTTTTGTCATCATTTATTCATATGTACAACTGAAAGTAAAACCAAACAATCCAGTTTGAAGAGTGTTATCTGCTGGAAAACATTTTGCTGTAAATGTTTTTTGTTATTTATTTGAGTTGCATAGTGGCATAGCTGGTAAAACTGCTTGCTCGTAGTAGCAGAAACCTGAGCTTGGGAGCTGTCTGTGTGCAGTTTACACATTCTCCCTGTGCAGCATGGGTTTCCTCTCGCATCCCAAAGAAGGGTTTGTAGGTCTCTTTAAATTGTCCCGAGTGTGTAGGGAGTGGATGAGAAAGTGGGATAACTCAGAACTAGTGTGAACGGGTCATCGATGGTCGGCGTGGGCTGAAGGACTTGTTTCCATGTTGTATCTTTCAATCAATCAGTATCTGACAATGAAAAAGATCCCAACCCAAAACTTTGCTTATCCTCGTCCTCCAGAGATGCAGCTTGACTCGCTGAGTTACTTCAGCACTTTAGTCTTTTTTTTGTAAAGCATCATCTGCAGTTCCTTGTGTCCCCTCTGTAAATCAATGTCTGTTTCTCTCCTCTTCTCCAACAAACCAGTTCAACAAAGCCGTGAAGCATTTTGGAGAAGAAACCGGCAGAATCCAGCCTGATGAATTCTTTGGGATTTTTGATCAATTCCTCCAAGCATTTGCAGAGGCCAAACAGGAAAATGAGAATATGAGGAGGAAAAAGGAGGAGGAGGAACGCAGAGCTAAAATGGAAGCACAGGTCAGATGGTGTCAATCTCAAAAGATCAAGTGTGCATGGTCCGGCATATTATCAAATTATAGCAGATTTCATGGATCATTCCAGCTTTCATGGTGATTAATATTTTTGAAGATAGTAGCTGGAATGATCAATGATTTCAAGTTTCGTGTAGAAGCTTTTTTTAAAATTCTGTATTGATCTGGATATAGTGTCTGGGTTCACCTATACAATCTTAATTTATGCCATTGCATTGCAATAATGACATTAACACAATAGACTGTAGATCAGTCTGAAAAAGGGTCTCGACCCAAAACGTCACCCATTCCTTCTCTCCAGAGATGCTACATGTAGTAAATACTGAGTTACTCCAGCATTTTGTGTCTATTTTTGATTTAAGCCAGCATCTGCAGTTCCTTCCAACACAATAGACTTCTGCAAAATAGTACATTAGGAAAAAATTGGGCTTGGATTTGAGACATTTAAATCCAAAGGTGTCTTTGTTGATTTCTAACTCAAAACGTCTGCAACGATGCTCATTCCTGGTCTGTTCCACTAAATGCTAGTGCAGTTGTATCAGTGCCTTGGAATTGCCGCTGATGTGCTATACAAAGTCTTAGCTGCTCAGCCTCTTCACTGTCACTTAGTCCCTCAAGTTGTGGCAACATTCTTGTATGTCATTTTGGACTCTTTCCAGCTTAAAGACGTGTTTCCTTTAGCTGGGTGGACAATACTCCAAGTGTGACCTCACCAGCATCCTTTACAACTACAGCATAATGTCCCAGCTTCTCTACTTAACATCCTTGCTGATGAAATGGTCTGCTCACCACCCTGCCTACCTATAATGCCACTTTCAAAGATCTATGTATTAATATTCGTTGATCCCACATTGCTCTCCAGGTGTCATTCACCTTGAAAATCTTACTCTGGTTTGACTTCTCACCTCACGAATATCTGAATTGAACTGTTTGCGATTATCAATAAACTCACCAAAATTCTGCTGTAATTCTTGATAACCTTCTTCACTGCCTAGGATACCGCCTATTTTACTTAAATTCTCATGCAAATTGTTTATATATAAATGATGAACAACAATGAGCTCAGCAGTGATTTCTGTAGCACATCACTAGTCACAGGGCTCCAATCTGTCAAACAACCTACCACCATCACCCTCTCCAACTAACCATCAAGCCAATCATGTATCCAATTAGCTAGCTCTCCATGAATCCCTTCCAGAGTAGCCAACCATGTGAGACTTGTCAAAGGCCTTGCTAAAGTCCAAATAGACAACATCCTGGCCGCATCAATCCTTTTGGTTACCACTTCAGAAAATTTGTGAGACATGATTTCCACACACACAGATATGCTGACTATCCCTAATTGGTCCTTGTCTGTTCAAATGCTGGTAGGTCCAGAATGTAATCACTCTCGCTTCCCCCAATGTAGTTATTTCTTGCTTTTTACGTAAATACCCATTAACAGTTTTTTTTTTAACCTTTCATATTTGCGTTTGGTTAGCTCATATTTATGTGTAGTATTATCTGATTTGAATGGATAGCATACAGACAAAACCTTTTCATTGTACCTGGGTACACGTAACAATAATAAACCTAAACCTTACAGTTTTGTGGAGTAATACCATAACTCATTCACCCAGATGATTTGAAAATGGATTTCAGTAAGGCCTTTGACAAGGTTCCCCATGGAAGGTTGGTTAAGAAGGTTCAATCTTTGGGTGTTAATGGCGGAGTAGCAAGATGGATTCAACAGTGGCTGAATGGGAGATGTCAGAGAGTAATGGTGGATGGCTGTTTGTCAGGTTGGAAGCCGGTGACCAGTGGGGTGCCTCAGGGATCTGTGTTGGGTCCACTGTTGTTTGTCATGTACATCAATGATCTGGATGATGGGGTGGAAAATTGGATAAGTAAGTATGCAGATGATACTAAGATAGGTGGTGTTGTGGATAATTGAAGTAGATTTTCAAAGTCTACAGAGAGATTTGGGCCATTTGGAAAAGTGGGCTGAAAGATGGCAGATGGAGTTTAATGCTGATAAGTGTGAAGTGCTACATCTTGGCAGGACAAATCAAAATAGGACGTACATGGTAAATGGTAGGGAATTGAGGAATGCTGTGGAACAGAGGGATCTAGGTATAACTGTGCATAGTTCCCTGAAGGTGGAATCGCATGTAGATAGGGTGGTAAAGAAAGCCTTTGGTGTGCTGGCCTTTATAAATCAGAGCATTGAATATAGGAGTAGGGAAGTAATGTTAAAATTGTACAAGGCATTGGTAAGACCAATTCTGGAGTATGGTGTACAATTTTGGTCGCCTAGTTATAGGAAGGATGTCAACAAAATAGAGAGAGTACAGAGGAGATTTACTAGAATGTTGCCAGGGTTCCAGCAACTATGTTACAGAGAAAGTTGAACAAGTTAGGTCTTTATTCTTTGGAGCGCAGAAGGTTAAGGGGGGACTTGATTGAGGTCTATAAAATGATGAAAGGGATAGACAGAGTTGACGTGGATACGTTTTTCCCATTGAGGGTAGGGAAGATTCAAACAAGAGGGCATGACATGAGAATTAAGGGACAGAAGTTTCGGGGTAACGTGAGGGGGAACTTCTTTACTCAGAGGGTGGTGGCTGTGTGGAATCAGCTTCCAGCAGAAGTGGTGGAGGCAGGATCGATTTTAACATTTAAGCGTAAAGTGGATAGGTATATGGACGTGAAGGGAATGGAGGGGTATGGTCTGAGTGCAGGTAGATGGGACTAGGGGAAAACAAATGGTCGGCACGGACTGGAAGGGCCGAGAGGGCCTGTTTCCGTGCTGTAATTGTTATATGATTATATGGTTATATGATAGGAGATTGCTTTGGAGAGTACATTGTGATAGTCTCATGATTTGCAATATTTTAAACAAAGAACGAACTCCATTATCTTCTTACGAGACCTAATGCAAATTAAAATGTTAAAGGCCAGCATGTTGCAGATCCAACATGAAGCCAGACGTTGACTATGTGGATTTTATAGTTTGAGGATCATTTACATGTAGTAAATTATTAATTTCATATCCTTCACATCTGTTCTTGACTGGGCATGTTCTGTTTTTTCAGTTTGCACATGTGTTACATTTAGAAATAAAGTTCTGTCTTAAGATTACATGAGCTTTGATAGCTATAAATATAGGCTTAATGTGAGAGAAACACGAGGAACACAAAATCAATTAGGTATTTCATCAAATGTGTATTAGTGGGGTTATTTTGCTGGGAAACATTTATTGCGTTCTCACTTTCTTCCAGTTTTTCATTTAACATGCCTTTTGGTAGTTTACTGCTGCCAATCACACATTTATGAAAACACAAAGTGCTGGAGGATCTCTGCAGGTCAGACAGAGGAGGGGTCCTGACCCCAAACATTGTCTGTCTGTTCCCTCCACAGATGTTGTGTGACCTGCTGAGTTTCTCCAGCACTCTTCTATAACACAATTAGACAATATTTCAGGTTCTTCAGGCTGCCCACAGGCCACAGATGATGCTGGACCTCACCGCCTAATTCTGAAGAACCAGCTCAACCCAAAAGAGTTGCTTTCACAGATGATGTCTGACCCCCTGAGTCCTCCAGCATTTTGTTTTGCTCAAGATTGTAGCATCTGCAGTTCCTTGTATTTCCTGTGTACACATCTATAAAATTGTTCAGTTTGTTTTACCATTGGATTTGCAATGAGTAACTTGTGTAAGCTGGATGTTAACATATTAGTCTTACTGATAAGATGTATATTCCAAAATAAGCTTTATTTCTTAAAGATCTTAGTTTAATTTAAAGAATCAGCATATGGAAATGGGCCCTTTAGCCAACTGAGTCCATGCTGACCATCGATCACCCACTCACACTACTTCTCTGTTATCCCATTTTCTCATCCATTCCCTACACGCTAGTGGCAACTTACAGAGGCCAATTAACTTCCAAACCAACACCTTTGGGAGATGTGAGATTGTGCAAACTCCACAATGTCCTCATCCATGAATTTCTTTTTAAACCTTAGATGAAAGAACAAAGAGAGAGAGAACGAAAAGCAAGAAAGGCAAAAGAAGGTGGTGAGGAAGAAGGGGAGTTCGATGACCTGGTTTCAGCTCTTCGTTCGGGAGAAGTCTTTGACAAAGATTTCAAGCTCAAGCGCAACCGGAAACGTGTCACCAGCCAAGTGACGGATGGGAGTCGGGAACGGCCAGTCACCAAGCTCAACTACTGAGCCATCAGCACCAGTGCAGATTAATGGCCATGCAGCAGCCAGCTCCCATCTTACTATCCCGTTGTGTTCATACTCACCAATTATCCTGCCCACTGGTCCTGCTAGCGGCTGCTGCTCCTCACAGCGGGTCCCTTTTCCTCTCTGTAGCTGGGTTTTGCATGCACCACGGTCAATGAGAAGCTTGTTCTACGTGGTGCTGAAGCGCAGGAAATGTTGGAGCATTCCTAGGATTCGCACAACTGATGAGTACAACTAGGTGTCCGTGAATTTGTAACAAAAAAAATATCCTTCCACTAATGCTTCACCAAGTAAGCATTGCGTGGCAACTTAACTTTTCCATTCAGTTACCCAATGGACTAAAGATGGTGCTGATACAGTAAGGAGATGTGTGGAGCTGATGATTATTTGGATGTGAATCTGAAGTGAATAAAGCATGCCGAACGACCGTATTAAATGTGGAGTTTAGAAGGACCATTTAAGTGTGTGTATTGCTAAATATCCTTGAATATCTGTGGCTTTTGACCTGGTTCCAAGGAATTGAGGAATTTCCCTGGATCATTTTTTAAAACAATTCTTATTTGGGAAATGCTTTATTTTAAACATCTTTTTCTCAAACTATTTTCTTGACTGAAAACAAGTATGAACATGAAAATACAAATATAGATGTTATCTTGGTGACATCCAGATATCCTTTTGTTTTTCTATAAAACATTCCATAATTAATGGGATGATGGTAAGCGTTCTCTAAAGGGCCAATGACATATTGAACCTTTATTCTTGCTGCTGGCAGCTCTACAGCAGGACCATAACCAGACACAAAATATAGTTGAAATGGTTCTATTCAGTTATATTGGTGGAGGATTGATGGGAGGGAGGGAGGGGGGTGGGGGTAAGGGTGGTGTGGAGTAGTGGATTTTGACAAAAATAAAAATGTGTCCTTGAAACTTGAATAACAAATGACGTTTATTGTCAATCTAATTAACAGTCTGAAAATGGTTATTGTGAATGGACTGTGAATAATTAAGGACAATCGAAATCTGCAGCCTATTTGTATTTGGACGTATTTGGAAAGTGGTTTCAGATATATATATTCAAGTACTTCAAATTTTCTAGCCAAATTGTAAAGCATTAATTTGGTAGCAACAAGATGAGCCTTTCTTTTCACTGTACAGTGACTTGATCCCTTAACCAAAGTGCCTGCAAACAGGTTTGTGTTTATGATAGGGCTCACTCTTAAGTTTTCTTATTCAGACTCCGATGTTTTGCTTAAAAATTGTTTGGACACTGTACAGTTTAAACTATTGGCTGGGGGAAATACGTGTTCTGATTGGTCCTGTAAAGAGTGAGAACAAAATTAAAGCATAGGTCTGACTGTGTGTGTGTGTGTGTGTGTGTGTGTGTGTGTGTGTGTGTGTGTGTGTGTGCGCGTGCATATGCGCATGTCCCTGTGTCCTTCCTGTCAGACTTTGATATACCATTTTGCTTTCCTCTCCAGAATAGAGGCGTGAAAGCAATTTCATGTGCCACGGTTATAAGAATGCTTTAGACTGGTGCTGGTTCAGGTAGAAGCTCATTTGTTTCTTGGGTTCATTTGACAAAAACTTTCAACAATGCCAAAAATGGTTATAATATTTGTGAACAAGAATGTACACTAAGGATCTCATTTGTTTGGTAATTTTGTGGGATGTCATTTAAAGCAAACGTGAGCAGTCACAAATGCCATGTACCTTTTCATGACTTGTAAAACCCTTAATGGTAAAATGCAATAAAAGATAAAGTAGTTGAACAATTGTTTTCTGCATTGTGTCAAAAGGTAGCTGTAGTTAAAATATTGGGTTATTTCCACTAGTATTGGAATCATTAATTTATTGAATTGTGTTTGCTTATTATATGATATCAATGAGTATTATGTTTACAGGCCTGTTTGCTGCTGCAAGGAAGAATTTCAATTTCCTTTGTCAGTACAGACAGTATGATAATTAAACATTTGTTACTGATAACAAAGCTGAATCGGGATCAGTATGCCACCTAAGTTGTATGCAGTAGGTTAATGTTGGTTGGCTACCTTGATCAATTATTGGAAAAATTCCATCATGGCTTGTGAAGTATTTCAATGTTTTATTTGGAAACCTCTCAAAATCCTATTTAGAGACTTCCATATTTTGAAGAATTTTAATACAATTTTGACACCGTTTTAGTAACAATTTCTGTTGATGATTATGCAATGCAGGTATTGATTTGTTATGACATGGGATAAAAATAAATGTTTTAGTTTATGCACCAGTTTAATTCTAAACAATGTGCTTTCCATCCCCTTTAGACGTCCACGGTTACAATATAGAGAGAAAAAGTAGGCTACATTTAATTATCTTATTTAAGTTTCACAACTTGTGAGTCCCTGGAACGTGGTGTTCGCTGTCGTAATTGGAGATATCTTCCTGAATGCTTACGAAAAGGAGCTGCCTTATTTCTTCATAGGGCCACACATGGTATCATTGAAAAAGTATATTAAGATATATTTTAGGTGACTTCAGCATTGAAGTTTAAAATAAAATATTAACTGGCATTTAAGTAACAATTGTGTGGCTATTAAAGTGGAATTGAAAACAAGTATATTGACTTAATTTTGAGATTTATATCAATACTTCTTCACTTCTTGAAATGTTATTTTAGTCCAATACAGATCAGTGCAATAACATTCTCCTCAGTGCACCAAGATCCAATGGGAAATGGGCTCAGAAAGTACCAACCCAGCTAATTGTTGCCATCAGAGTGCGTGAAGTTGATGAAACCTTGGTGCTGAGTTTCTATTTTAAGATTTGCTATATTCTATAACAGAAGAAATTGAGCAGTTATTTGACCACATGGCTTCATCTTGTAAAATCATACATTTAAATGCATTTAATTTAGATGCATCTTGCATCATTAGGGTGTCACAGAGACCATTCTTACACCAGAAAGAAGATTTTGAAATTCTTAAGCTGAAGTGATCACATTACCAATCAGCGCAAACATTTTTAAACGGCAGCCTCCGAGATTAGTGAGATTATATGATGTCTTTCTATCTGGAACGTAAGAACTTTTGTGTACTTCATGTCTCAACATTTCTGGTCTGGTTAGAATCGGATAATGTAATAAATGGTATTTGTGAATTAATTATCAATTGCTTACTCTGAAAACAAAAGAGATCTAAACGCTGATATGGCAGTTTCAAGAAATAATTTTAACAGAGTTTGGCCATTATGAGTAGTGACATTATATTTTCCTCATTAATCTTAAAATAGAAACAGGATTTTGTACAAAGTGCAAAAAAAAAATCATGTCATTATTCTGACACTATCTTTGATTCGGAGATTTCACTGCTGCCTTCTGCACCATTCTTGGCTGTGATAGGAAGTGAAATTACTTTTTTGTATAACAACTGGGGATTTGTTCTTATTCCAACCTGATTTTGTATGAATTCGTTCCTTTCTCAGGATGGTTATATTTTATCTTATCTTTATCTTTAGTTCAATTAAAATATACGCAACTTTGTAAGTTAACAAAGCTGTAAAATAGTGTTGCAAGTGGGGCAGCAAGGTTAAGAATTTGCTTTTAATCAGTGTGGTCTACATCTATCTTTGGATCGGACCCATAATCTCTTAAGTATTGGGTTTGGTTCACTGTTGGTCTAAAAAGGGAGCAGTTTTATTCCTCTTTAGATTATTTTACAGACAGGCATCTGAATGAATTAGCCTAGTTTAAGAGAGGTTATCACAAGTGATTTATAGATAGTTTTACCCAGTTTCTGAGTTGATCCTTGCTGGTTATGATGTGGAAGAATTGCCTTGAGGATTGAAATCAACGTAAATTCTGAGACTAATATATAATGAAGTACAAATAACTATGTGTTACACGAAACAGTGTGATGTTGAGTGTGCTTTAGTTTTAGGTGCCATGAGGGCAGGAACACGTTACAGGTCATACTACAGAGAATGAGTTGGATCGGGGCACAATGTTGTTCATTGGCTGAGATCCTTGCAAAGAACCACATTTCCAAGGGCCCCATTGCCTCATTTGTACCATGGATGTCCATTCCCTTTGCATCTCCATTCTTCACCAGATGGTTCTTGGGAGCCCTCTGGTTCTTTCTTGAACAGAGACCCAATCAGTACTTCTTTACTGAAACTCTCCACTGCCTGGTGGAACTTGTCCTTTCCCTCAAAAATCACTCTTCTGATGTCTCTCATTTTCTAAATGCATAGCGGAAGATGGGTCTTGACTTGAAACGTCCCTATCCGTGTCCTCCAGAGATGCTGCCTGACCCGCTGAGTTATTCCTGCACTTTGTGTCCACATTTTCAAATCTATATTGTGTGTGGGGGAGCATGGACAACAAGCCGGGAAGTTGGAATGACCCACAAAAATGGCTGGGGTGAAGCATCTTTGCAGGAATTTGTGGACAAGGAGGAAGAACCTGGCACCAACATTTGCGGTTAGGCTGGACAAACAAAAGCAGGAAAATGAGATGAATGTGATTAGAAACGTTTATATGTGGAGTATAAATGAGTACACACATTTTTTTTGTGATGTAATTTCTGCACAATTCTCCAAGGCAATGAGGGATAGCACACTCACAACATCGAACAAGGTAATTTTTATGTCAAAGTTGTAATGGATCTTAATATGCTGAGCACACTAACAGGCAGATGCAGTGCAAGTCCTCCTCATCTCTGAAGCACCGTTGGTGTTCCTGTCAGACCAAAGAGTCCTGATGTTCACTCTACCAGAAATTTGTGCCTCCTCACATGTATTCCTTTGATAACTATACCAGCGATTTTATGCAAAATAGGAAATAGGGACGATTGATTTAATTGTGTCTGCGCATTTGCTAGGAATGAATGCCAAAGCCTATTTATGAGAGGCTTCAAGATGCAATGGATGTAATCCATTTTACCTGAAGCATGGACTAAGCCAGGATGGTCCCCTCAATTATAGTCTTATTGTAATACTATATTGAATTTAATGGGATTTTTGGAATGGTTTTAGGCATTAAACAAAAGTGCAGCTTTATAAAGACTTTAGACCGCATTTGGAGTATTGTGTGCTGTTATGATTGCCCCAATATAAGATGTGGGGATTTGGAGAGTGCCAAACAGGTTTACCAGAATACTGCCTGGATTAGAGATTATTAACTATAAAGAAGTTAGACAAACTTGGATTGTTTTCTCTGGAGTGTCAGAGGCTGAGGGGAGGCCTGATAAAGTATATAAAATGATGTAACACATAGATAGGGCAGGCAGTCTGGACCTTTGGCCCAGGTTGGAAACAACAAAGACTAGAGGGCATAGCTTTTATGTGAAAGTTAGAAGGAAATGTGTGGGGCAAGTTTTTTTTTTTCACAAAGAGTGGTGAACACTTGGGATGCACTGCCAGGGCTGGTGGTGAAGGCAGATACGATAATGGAATTTAAGAGGCTTTAGATAGGCACATGGATATGCATGGAATGGGGAGATATGGATTATTTGCAGGTAGTGAAATTAGGTAAACTTTGCATCATGTTTGGAACGAACATTGCGGGTGAAGGGCATGTTCCTGTACTGTACTGTTCTATGTTAAAGGATTAGTTACTAACCGTTGACAGTCTGTAATCTCAAGTATTATGGAATTTACAGCTCAGAGGCAGACAGTCCAGCCGAACTAGTCTGTGTTTGCATTTATAACATTTCTTGCTGGCATCTCCTGAAAGCAAAAAAAATCTCTTCCGTGTACCAAGATACAGCGAAATTCTTTGTTTTGTATACAATTCAGTAAAACCTTACTCTACATAAGCACTGAAGAAGGGTCTCGACCCGAAACGTCACCCATTCCCTCTCTCTAGAGATGTTGCCTGTCCTGCTGAGTTACTCCAGCTTTTTGTGGCTATCTACATAAGCACAGTCATACATACAAGTGTTCCATGATTGTAGTATAAAAATAGCTGATATACGAAGATCTATTTCTAATATTATTATTTCACACCCATCAAAACAAAGCATAAACAAAGCACTCCACAATCAAGGTTTTTCACAAATTCCAGAATCCCAGAATAAGAGTTTAGAACGCTGAATAATTTTACATGTTTTGCATTACCCCTTTTAACATTATTATCCCTGTATCATATCCTAAATTCATGAATTATTTACTCTGCAATGATATTGCAATATCTACAGGTGTTAGTCATATTACATTTAGTTTTATCTTGCCTGTTTCAAACTGTCTTGTATCTCCAACTAATTAGTTTAGTTCATTGTCACATGTACCAAGGTACAGTGACAAGCTTTAGCCTGCTTCTTTTAGTCAGCTGCCTCTGGATTAAGTAAGTAAACAAGTTTATTGGCCAAGTATTCACATACAAGGAATTTGACTTGGTGCTCCGCCCACATGTACAACATGACATACAGTGACAGTTACGAATGACTCAGAAAACACTAAACATTAATAATAATAAAACATTAATGATAAAATACCATTGATCAAGCATGTGAACCAACAAAATACCAGATCAAAGAGAGGCTGCAGATTTTTGGCTATTGAGTAGAGCAACTACTCGTGGATAAAAACTGCTTTTATGTCTGGCTGTGGCAATCCGGAGTCGCCTTCCAGAGGGAAGTGATTCAAAGAGTTTGTTGCCAGGGTGAGAGGGGTCAGAGATGATCTTGCCCGCTCGCTTCCTGGCCCTTGCAGTGTACAGTGCAAAGTAGTCAATGTTGCTCATTCTTCCCTAATGCCTCCAGTATCATCCTTGCAAAACTGCACGCAGTCTTAATTCAAGAGCTCTGTTGTTTTAATTCCGCCAATGTATAATTGTACCTTGGTGCTTATTTTATTTTATTGGTCTTAGTAACCAACATTTCTACTCTGGTTGATTTTTGTTTTAAGATCAAGTTCTCTAATTGTCTAATCCTCTCCTCGATTTGGATAATTATAGGAATACATGGCTTTGGTTTTCTCCATAAGATTGCTTCATGTGTCCATATTGAAATAACCTTTTCTAATCTGAAGAAGAATTCCGACCCAAAACATAGCCTATCCATGACTGCCATAGATGCTGCCTGACCTGCTGAGATACTCCAGCATTTGAGTTTTTTTTGCTAATCTTTCATGTTGTGTTTGTTAATATTCAATAATAACCACCAATAATAACAGGTGCTTGAGATTTATGTACACAAAGTTTTGAAAGATGCAGAACAAGTCCGCATGCAGACATTGAGACCAGTGCTTTATAAATAGTGGCATAGAGTTTAAAAGCAAGAACATTATACTGAACTTGATTGGTTCAAGGATGCGGTCAACTTACCATAATGACACTAGAATTGAATGGTTTCCATTATAGAAAAGTAGATATTGTTCTGCTTGGTGATAAAGTTCAATTTTTAGAGGTTCAAAACTGATAAAGCGAACAGGAGGAAATTGCTTCCGCTTGTGAGTGCGTTGCTCACTAATTGGCAAAAGAGCCAGTGAGTTGATCATAATTTTGTTTCACATCACCAGACATAACCTAGAATGCACCGCACAAGAGAAGAATCAGCAGTAGAGAATCCAAAAAGAAGAAATATACTGAACTGTGAGGAAAGATGAGGCAATGGGACAACATAGAACATTACAGCAGAGGAACAGGCTCTTCGGCCCACAATTTCCATGCCAAGCATGATGCCAGGTTTAACTAATCTCTTCTGCCTGCACATGATAAATATCCCTACATTTCCTGCATATCCATGTGCCCAGCTAAAAACCTCTTAAATGCTACAATCGCAAATGCCTCCGCCTCTACCACCATCCATGGCAGTATGTCCCAGGTTCCTATCACCCTCTGTGTAAGGAAAAAACTTGCCCCAGACATCATCTTTAAATTTTGCTCCCCTCACCAGAAAGCTTTGCCCTCTAGTCTTTGATATTCCCACCCTAGGAAAAATATTTTGACTGTATCCTATCTGTGTGCCTCAAAATTTTATATAAGATGAATGGGTTCCTTTTGTTCTGTATAATGTTATGATTTTGCAAAAGGTTATTAATGGTCCTTAAAACTCTTAAGCATTTATGTTTTTACGTGTATTCTGGAGCTGGGGAAAAAAATCAAGAGGGCGCCGGAGCGTGGCAACTCTCTGCGTGCTGGTCCCAGACGAGGATTTGCTATCATTCATTACAATAATTTCACTCTGTTACATCTTTATTTCAACGGCAGCATTCCTTATTCAATCCGTGCACTGTTGACAGCTTGATTATATTCATGTATGGTCTTTTCTTTGACTGAATAGCATGCCAACAAAAATATTTTCACTGTATCTCAGTACACGTGACAATAATAAATTAAATTAAACTTTAAATAACGTACTTGGTGATGTATTTTTTGTCCCCTCAATACAGCAGACACAAGTGCTTCCTTTCCTCAGTACAATCCCTCTGTCCCTGTCGTCTCCTCCCCCATCTCCGCTGTATATCCTGATCTGTAGGAAACAATTCCTGTTTTTTTTCTCTCTCTGTCACACACCATTCTGGCCAGCTGCTCTCAATATGTCTTCTGGGATTGTTCGCAGGCAAACATGTGTTTCGGGCAACCTTTTATCTTGATGGGATGAGTGTTTTCACTCATTCTTTCAAGCGTGGATAAAGCACTTAGTATTTTTTTCAAGAAACTTAAATAATTCATTTCAGAAGGGACATTTTACTCTGGAAATGGAGAAGCATGCTGGCCCCAGAGTCGTGTAATGCTACTTTGCTACAAAGCTGCAGGCGGATGTGTTTAGTTCATCGATTTGAAAAAAGGATTAAGGAAAATCACTGTGTTCAATCTCAATGTACAATACGAAAACCACATTTTTAAGTTGCATTTGCTGAAATTTATATATTCTCTAGAGTGTAAAATTAATTTTGAGTTATGATACAATGACACCACCTCATGGCCTTACTAAAGAACTACAGATTCAAGCTGTCATCAAACCCCTCTATACATGTATTTTAATCAATGATGTCAAAATGGTTATTGAAGAATAGAACAGAATTATTTTACTGTTTTTTGTATCAATAATCATGTTTAGCATTGTTAGCGAGTTTTTCCCTCACTTATTAATTCTTGTTCTCATTCCACAGTTGTGCCATGTTCTGTGTCTGTTGAACAGATAAATATCTACATTTTATCTTTCTGTTCCTATTTATTTCCATAGTACTAAAGGAAGCCAGAAAAAGAACGTTTATAACTCATGCTTACTGTACGCTCCTGCTGAAATGGGATACAAGAGAAACTGATTATTTTTTCCATCACATCCTTCCTTCTGAACACCTCCTTAATTAACGGGTCCTTTTCAGAATGGCAGGCAGTAACTAGTGCAGTGCTGCAAGGCTTGGTGCTGGGACCCCAGTTATTTACAATATATATTAACAATTTAGATAAGAGAATTAAATGTGACATCTCCAAGTTTGTGGATGACACAAAGCTGGGTGACAGTGTGAGCTGCAATGGGGATGCTATGAGGCTGCTGGGTGACTTGGATAGGTTGGGTGAGGGGGCAGATGCAGTATAATGTGGATAAATGTGAGGTTATCCACTTTGGTGGCAAGAACAGAAAAGCATATTATCTGAATGGTGTCAGATTAGGAAAAGAGGAGGTGCAACAAGACCTGGGTGTATGTGACACATTAGACACTGAAAGTAAGCATGCAGCTACAGCAAACAGTGAAGAAAGCTAATAGCATATTGGTCTACATTGCGAGAGGATTTGAGTTTTGGAGCAAGGAGGTCCTGCTGCAGTTGTATAGGGCCCACAGCTGGAGTATTGTGTGCAATTTTGGTCTCCTAATTTGAGGAAAGACATTCTTGTTATTGAGGGAGTGCAGCATAGGTTCACCAGGTTAATACCCGGGAGTGAAATATGCTGAATGAATGGGTCAACTGGAATTTAGAAGGATGAGAGGGTTTCTTATAGAAACATATAACATTCTTAAAGGATTGGACAGGCTAGATGCAGGATGTGGGGGGAACTCCAGAACCAGTTTAAGAATAACAGGTAGGCATTTGACTGAGATGAGGAAACATTTTTTCACCCATAGTTGTGAATAGGTGGAATTCTCTGCCACAGAAGGCAAATACACTGGATATTTTTGGGTGAGAGCTAGATTTAGCTCTTAGGGCTAAAAGAATCAAGGGATATGGGGAAAAAGCAGGAATGGGGTACTGATCAGCCATGATCATATTGAATGGCGGTGCTGGCGCGAAAGACTGAATGGCAAGAGACAATAGGTGCAGGAGTAGGCCATTCGGACCTTCGAGCCACTACGCCATTCACTGTGATCATGGCTGATCCACAATCAGTACCCCATTCCTGCCTTCTCCCCATATTCCTTGACTCCGCTATCTATAAGAGCTCTATCTAACTCTCTGTTGAAAGCATCCAGAGAATTTGCCTCCATTGTCTTCTGAGGCAGAGAATTCCACGGATTCACAACTCTGGCTGAAAAAGTTTTTCCTCATCTCCCTTCTGCATGGCCTACCCCTTATTCTTAAAATGTGGCGCCAAGTTCTTATCTGTCCAACTGTTGCCTGAAAAATATTTGCATTGGTTTCATCTCCTACTCCTTCATCATTACCACCTGAAATGCCCAATAATCTATCTGACTTTCCAATCATAGTACAGCCAGATTTTGGTCCTAACCCAAAACGTTGCCTGTGCAATCCCTCCACAGATGCTGCCTGATCAGCCAAGTTTCTCCAGCACTTTGTTTCTCGCTCGGTATTCCAGCATCTGTAGTTGCTTGTGTCTGCAGATTTTGCTGGAGACATTTACCTCATGTGGCTTGTCCTTCCTGCTATGTGTGACCAGCTTTCAATAGTTTAATGCAAAATCAATGCTTAATGATTGGATGGCTTAAAAAAAATAATTCAACTTTGTTCATCTTTTGCAATTAATGGGCCGGTAAATAGTCTTTTCAATGTAACTCCACGACTTCACCTTGTTTGTTGCAATCAATCCTAACAAGTTTGAATTTCTGTCTTGTGCTCAATTTGGATGAATTCAAATTTAGGGAGTGTAGAATGGAGAAGGCCAACTAGGAGTGAATTGAAGGCTGGAGCCAGTTATTGTTCAGGCGATGAAAAGAGACAAAGGATACTTTAACAGTTGTCAGGTGCAGTTTTTAAGAATGCCTTTTGAATTATCCAGCTATTTAGTATGCAAAACATGAAATGCTAGAGTAACTCAGTGGGGCAGGCACCATCTGTAGAGGGAATGGACAGGTGACGCTTAGTGTCGGGACCTTTCTCATTCGCTCCATTCCTTCCACAGATGTGACTTTGTGTTTTGGCAGCATGTTCAGTACACTGTATGTCCAACCTATTTTATTGACATTTTTAGTTTCTGACAGTTGGGAGCATGTATGGGAGAAAGGAGCACAAGTTACACACAGTTTGAAAACAGAGTTTTCTATTAATGAGAATTTTGTTTCCAAATGGAGTGTACTGAAAGAGAATGAAACATTACTGGTTTTAGTTTTGAACAGTGGATCCTGAAATGCAGCTCCATCAAGAGTCTGAGGTTTTGTGAGTATATATTATTTTACTTATTAATAATTTATGCTAACATGTACAACTTGTCCAGGGTATTTGTTAACCACAGCCTGGTTTTGCACAGTGGATCCTGGGGTGCGGTGGTGTCAGTGGAGGCTGTAGCGAGTGAGGGGCCTTTAGTGAGAATGATCATTGGTGAGTAGCAACAGGTGGGCATTTCTTCCTTTTTTACTACCATCATTCATTGGAGTAAAGTTTCACTAGGCAGTAGAAGCATATGACTGTGAGGTGCAGTCAGGTGTTTTATTTATTTATTTTTTAAACTTGTGCAGGGACTTTAGATTCCTTGCGTTTAAGGTAGAAGGTCCCAAGTAAAACCATCCTCATCCTCACCTCTCCCGTTGGGCAAAAGGTCCAGAGGCTTAAAAGTGTGCACCACCAGACTCAGGGACAGCTTCTTCCCTTCTGTCTGATCTTCTGAATGGTCCTTCCCTAAGCAAGGGTGCGCTCAGATATACCTCTACCTTGTGGACATTGGTCTTTGCCTATGGAACTGTTGGCCAACAATGCTGAGAAATATATTCTGCATTCTGTATCCTCCCCTTTGTTTTCAGCAGAGCAGAGACACAGGTTCGATCCTGGCTATGGGTGCTGTCTGTACAGAGATTGTACGTTCTCCCAGCGACCATGTGGGTTTCCTCCAAAGATGTACAAGTTTGTAGGTTAATTGGCCTTGGTAAATAAAAAAAATAGTGTGTGGAATAGTGTTAGTGTACTGGATGATCGATTGCTGGTCGATGCGGACTCGGTTTCCGCTCGGTATGTCTAAAGAGTCGGACACACGGCAAGCAGTGGCTGTACAAGCAGTAAAGCAATGGGTAACCACCAGGTAGGGCTGTATGCGTACTCAGATACTACAGGAGACCCCTGTGGGCGACCCCCTCTCAAACATGTGTACCATATTGGATATTGTGGGAGGGAAGCAGCAACAGCCAAAATTGTGGCATCGTGGTTTGCTCAGCTGCATAACTAGGAAGAAACAGATTTGAATTCCAGTAATCGAGGGCTTCGTTGTACAGGGAGTAGACAAGTGTTTCAGTGCCCACGAACATAACTTGAACGGTACTTAACTCGCTAGCGCCAAGGTCTGAGATATCCAAATGCTTGTACGCCTTTCTAAAGGGGGAAGGTGAGCACGCACTGGACATGGTACACTTCAGAACAAATGACATGGGTAGAAAAAGTATAAGCTCCTTCGTTGTGAAATTGGTGAGTTAGGTAGCAGAATAGAGCAAGAACTCAACGGTTGTAATCTCTGGATTACATCCTGTGCCACGTGTTCCTGAGGATAAGAATAAGAGAGGTCAGATGAATGTATGGCGAAGGAATGGTTTAGGATTTTTGGATCAGTGGGGACGTTTCTGGAGTGGATGAGACCTGTAAAAACAGATAAGTTGCAGCTGGACTGAAATGGGTCCAATATAATCGATGGGAGGTTTGCCCAAGATATTTGGTAGGAATATGGGACATACATTTGGGGGAGGGGGCAAGGTTAATTCAAGTATAGAAGAAAAACTAGGTCAGGGCAATCGACAGAGCATAGATAGGCATGATAAGCATGTGAGAGGATTGTAAGACTAAATTGCATCTATTTTAACATAAAGATACCTGACAGGCAAACCAAATGAAGTTAAGGTTTGGTCGGCATGTCGGAATGTGATATTGTTGCAATCAATGAAAAGTGGGTAAAGGGGCAGAACTGGCAAATTTACAGTACATAGAAGTTGTGGGCTTTATGGGGGAGAGATGTTAAAGAGAGGGGTTCATATTATAAATCAAGTAGACCATCACTACAGTTACAAGAGCTGAAGTCTTATAGGGCTCATAAAATAAGGCCGTGTGGATAGAGCTCAGATATAATAATGGGGCCAGAATGGAGACACTTGGAATTATAGATGCTGGTTTACAAAAAAAGGACACAAAGTGCTGGAATAACTCTGGGTCAGGCAGCATCTCTGGAGGACATGGATAGGTGATATTTTGGATCTAGACCCATCTTCAGACAAAGGAAGAGTGTTTATTTTACCGGGTCTATAGTACGGGGGGAAGCGTTAGAAGGACGTATGGTGGTTGCATATTAAATTGGGCTGAGTCCATAACTATATTTTCTTGTGGTCTTGAGCAGAATAATTGCCAAATCAAGTTGTGATGCATCCCAATGGGATGATTTTATGGTACATCTGTAGAAACTGGTAAGAGGGTGCTTTATAAGACTGAGTTGATTTATGGGCCTGTCCCACTTATGCGATTTTTCAGCTGACTGCTGGCGACTGTCAGAGTGGAACACACACACATCGTTTCCTTCACCAGCCCATTATGCAGGCGGGGCCAGGGCAAGTGGGGGGAGCGCTGCCTGAAAAGATTCACAAGGTGCAAAGCCAAGGTGATATAGACGTGCACCGCGATGAACAGGAAATTTGGAAGCTGTAAAAGCAGTGTACGGTAAGTCCTTTAAAAGAGGGGGGGGGAGAGAAGGAGTGGAGACAACTTTTAAGAAGCCAGAGATACACGGCTGTGAAGCTCGGCGGACATTTAATATTACCGGTCGGTTATCCTTGGTTCGGAAAACTACTGCTTACCTGTTTTTCCCAATGAGATTCACCGGTCAGCACCGGCTACAACCTACGAGAATCTCCGACCTCCTGGCAACCCATTAGGACCTCCTGGTGTCGCCTAAAAAATCGCCTAAGTGGGACAGGCCCATAAGTGTGCCTTTTGCAGTAGTCAGGTTACGAAATAAATTGGAAACTCTTTGAACCCGGAATTATAAATGGTTTTCAGTGATATTTTTGTAGTATCTGGTGCCACAGAATTAGTTGCATCCGTGGGTCACAAAGATTTAAATAGTTGTGCCCATAAAACTTTGGCATGCTCCTTTTGTGTGTTTTGTAAAACAAATTCAAGGTAGAAAGCCACAAAATTGAATCTTATTTCAAAAAAGTTGTATTTTAATCATGCTTTTTTTATAAATAAGGCTCAAGTTCACAATCAATGAATGTGGATTATTTAAATTATTGTAAATAAAACACATTGATAGAAATCACAATTTTTGTAGTGATATTGTGCACTGGCAATACTGCTACTGTACATTAAATATTTCATAAATTAACCTTAAATAATAGTGTATTGATAAATACAAACTGTAGTATTTTAACACCATACAACAAACAAACAGCAGAAACAATCAGACATCTGTTTGGGGAAATTAACTTGCAATATTTCTATAGTAAATAAACCAACATTAAAAAGTTCATAAAATACACAACAGTTTTCAAAATAATTTTCGCAAACATTGGCAAATTTTCAATTTTAGCAATTAATATATTACACACCAAGTAGTCTAATTTCAGCACTCATCCCAAAAGGGCAATCAAAGAATGAAATTGTATGCCTAAAACAAAGTGCTGGAGGAACTCAATAATTCAGGTAGCATCTGTGGAGGGAATATACACACATTTTAGGTTGGGACCCATGTTCAGTCTGAAGAAGGGCCTCGACCTGAAACATTGCCTTTGCATTCCCTCCAGTTTTTCTAGCACTTGTTTTTTGCTCATGTTTACAGTTTCTTGTCTCCAATGAAATGATAGGATTGCTTCAATATTTAAAATTAAAAAATCTTTAAAACTGATTCAAAACCAAGAAACTGGGACAATGAATTGGCATTGCAAGGAGATTTATTGCATGTATTTTACTGATTTTTGATTAGAATTATTTTAATATGTAAAACAGTTAAAAGTAATGTGATCTGTATCCCAGATATTGAAATTCCTTATGACAGGTTTAGACATACAGTGTGGAAACAGGGCCTTCAGCCAACTGAGTTCACACCGACCAATGATCACCCTGATCTACGTTATCCCAATTTTGCATTCTACACACTAGGGGCAATTTATAGAAACCAGTTAACCTACAAACATGCACGCCTTTGGAATGTGGGAGGAAAGCCCACAGGAAGAACATACAAACTCCGTACAGAAAACACCCATAGTCAGGATCGAACCCGAGTCTCTGGTCCTGCTAGGTAGCAACTCTACGGTTGCACCACTGCACTGCCATACAGAAATAGTTCCTAACTAGTTTTCTATTGATTGCAAGAAACAGGACATAAAGAACATTTGTTTTCATACAACCAGTTAATTTTTAATTATTTTGCAATCTTCTATATAATTTTGGCACAGATAATTGATGATGGAAGGTAATTAATGGAATACATTGGTCTTGCAGAATGGGGTATAAACTATTGAATATGTTAACTATCTCCTATCCTTTTAAGGAATTGGGTATTTCTTTAAGGAATTTAGTATTTTTGTGTAACATTCTCCTCCGGCTAGCAAGCTGGTCCTTACCCTTATCAACTTCTCATTCGACGACTCCTATTTCTACCAAATCCAAAGTGTAGCTATGGGCACTCACATGGGCCCCAGCTATGCCTGCCTCTTTGTAGGGTGATCCCAAGGTGCTCTACCAACATAGCATAGGTAATAGAATTCCTATCTATGGATAGGAATACAGCGTCATACAAGATGCAGTTTGGTTTGGCAAAAACCTTTCAAGATGAACTTGTCCAGGATCTTCATAGCAACATGTTTTCCATGAACATTAATGAAGGCACTTCAGATAATAACAAAAAAATTCTGGCCGTCTTGGTAAGCTACTATTCTCCATCTTTGAATAAGATGGTTATCAATCATTTTGTTTCACTCAGTTTGATTGAGGTGAATAGTGAGACTCTCCTTGCTGCAACAACACAACATTCCATGGACAAATGTGACATCTATCTTGATGGATTCATGTAATGTCATGAGAGGTTCGAAGAGTGGATTGGAGACAAGGATAAGGACAAAGCATGCTCCTTATCTCCTTGATATAGATAGAGATGTTTGCCACCATGTACACAATGCATGTAAGGGATTCTCAAAAGCATTTGAACATCATTTGGAAGAACTGTTCACTTCAATCTACAATAACTTTAAATGGTCTACAGACCTTCGCCAGTACTTGGAGAGGCTGTGCAATATCCTTGGTGTGAAGTTCACCGTACCCGAGAGATATGTTCCAACAAGGTGGCTGAGTGTGTATGATGTAGCGGTGGACACGTTGAGATTGCTTGATGTGTATACAACCTTCTACTTTCCCTTCCTGTCTTTACCAGATTGTCAGCAATTTTCCACTTGTGCAAGGGTCTCTACTTATCAAAGGAGATCGGAGACAAAGCAGTTAGGGCTATCAAAGCAATTCAGGACAGGTTGAGAGAAAACAAAATGACAGAAGTAGGGAAACAGTAGAAAGAAAGGATCACACAGAAGCAGTTTGTGAATCACAGTTACACAAGATTGCTCGTTTATTTTCACGCTAGTGCCTTGGTTCTACTGAAGAAATTTGTTCTGGTCTTTCAGAAGAACGAGACTCAAATCCACAAACTACATGATGAAGTTGTAGACCTGAGCAAGAGTTTCTTCTCATGCTTTGTGAAGCCAGAAGTGCTTCTTCAGTGTAAAGTGACTGATTTAGATGTAGTAGCTGAGACTTAACTGCTTGCTCTTGTGGACATATTCATTGGACCAGAAGCAACAGCTATCCTACACAAAGAAAACAAGATTGAAGTAAAGAAAGCTTTTCTTTCTAGAGCAAGATCTGCTAGCAAATGTTTGCAGGAAAAGCTCCCATTGAAGAACAGGTTATTAATTCACCTGTCTGCCATCGATCCCTTGGTGACAGGACATACACATCAGTCTGAGTTTCCTACCAATCAGTATGAGTGAGCATTGTTGTTTGCTCACCCTGTTTAGTGTTTAGTCACTTTTTAGCTTTAAAATATAATTGAGTTGATTGACCATGGCTTCTAGAGCGAGCGGTGTTGATTGTGTCAGTCTAAGTGTTAGCCAGAAACTAGAGTTAATAAAAAAGTTAGAGGCTGGTGCTATGGTAGCGCACATATGTGAAGAATATAGTATGAAAAAACAAGCTGTCAGACATACAAAATGCAAAGGACAAGTTTACTGCATTTTCATTAAAGTTTGGAGTCGATTCTAAAACTTCTATTGGTGGAAGGAAACATATGAGTTGCGCAAGTTAAAAATCTTGACGAAGCCGTGCGCAAATGGTACACGCAAGAATGATCCTGTGGTGTAAACATCCGTGGTGTACAGATCCAAAATGCAGCAAGCAAACTAGCCAGGCATATAGGAGTGGAGGAGTTTGTGGCTAGTGAGAAAGTACCATGGCATAATTAATATAATTACTCATGGTGAAGCTGCCAGTACGCTAGCACAAGTAGAACCTTTCAGGAAGAGGCTGAATAATCTAATCAAGAATGAAGGTCTACTACTTTCCCATGTGTATAATATGGATGAAACGGGTCTGTTTTGGCAGTCAATTCCCTGAAATACCCAAGCATGAAGCTTCCACACATGGCCATAAATGGAAAGTGGAGAGATTCTCAGTGTGTTGCGCAAATGCAGATGGTATGCATCATCTACAGTTAGCCATCATGCGGAGATCAGTACAGGAATACGGTGAGAGTGCAAAATCTTAATAGGAATCTAAGGGGCAACTTTATCACACAGACTATGGTGAGTATATGGAACAAGCTGCCGAAGGAGGTAGCTGATGCGGGTACGATAGCGACATTTAAAAAGACATTTGGACTGGTGCATAGATAAGAAAGGTTGAGGGTTGTGGTCCAAATGTGTGAAAATAGCTTAATTGGACCATCTTGGTTGGCAAGGCCCTTGAACCTCAGGATCCTAAGGATTTTGTTCCCAACAACAAAACGCACCTCGGCAACATGGTGGGAATCCCTCAAGGTTACATGGCAGCTCAATTTACCAATGGTTTGTTTAATCTTAACTCAATGGTTGCAGCTCATAAACACAAATAAAAAAACTGTCCAACTTGTATCATCTCCTTTTCACAATATGATCATTCCACTGCAGACATTGAGTTGCAAAACCAACTGACTCTTGTGTACACTCACATTGAGGTTTCGCTCCAAGACATCAGACTCATTTACTGAAGGGTTTGAGAGAAATAGGTCTAGCACTCAACATCTGTGTGATTAAAATCAATTACAAAGCTGCTTCTCCTGCTGTCCATCATTCCCTGACATGAAAGGTCCATGACATGACAAATGAAAATGTGTACCACTTTCTGTAATTTAGGAGCCACCTCTCATTTATAATTAAATCCACCTTTGGATTCAGTGTGCCAGCAGAGACTTAAGGTGCCTGTGGGGTGAACATGTTTGAAGATCAAGTTGCCCGTTTTAGATGAGGGACTTGCTCCTCAAACGTTATTTTCCCCACAGACGCCTAAAGATCGCTACTGTAGGAAGTCCATCCAGACACCAACTGAATCTCCACAAAATCCTCCAAATCCAGGCAAACATCCCCAGCATTGTGAGCCCAGTTTCACTCAGCCAGGTGTGCACTGTGTGAATGTAACCTGCTCATAATAACGGACCAGGTAGCCAGACATAATTCACAACACAATTTAACTTGTGGTAAACCAACAAAGATGAATTATCACACATTAAAGAAATTTTAAAAATGCAATAAGCTGAAGAAACTGCTAAAGGAATAATTCATAAACAAGACTAACCAAAGGACAAATTGCGGATCTGCTTTCTCTACAGATCTTCTGCGGAATGGTATGACTGCCCACTGAATTTACACAGCAGATAACTGTTCACTCGAGTTAAGAATGTCTAATGGTGCTGATAAGCACACATTCCTCTTCCGCATCAGATCAAACATCCTAAGAATTTATGACAAGGACGTCGTATCAAGCAATGTATGACTTACGGAGCAGACCAGAAACAGTACAAGCAAAAGGAAGGCAATTACATTAGTTATAATTTCTGTGTTTTTGTATTATTTTAAAAAAGGTGTTTGGGGAAAATCCATGGACAAAATGCTTAGAAAGGAGCAAGTGATCAACAGACGGAATTATGTCCAGAAATAGTTACAGAATAAATTCTAGCTGAAATTATTAAATAAAAAAATTAAGCCAAGTAGTTTTTTAAATCTTACTACTATAGCCTTTGTACACTAAATCAATTCACTTTTTTTCTTGTTTATGTTGAGTGTTTATTATATTGCAGTGTTCATTTGGTTTAATAACGTTTTTAGAAAGATCTCGGGTTGTGCCCGAGTCTTCACTAGCTTTTACCCAATTTGAACAAACTCAAGCTGAACTTAGAACAGTTATAAACGGTGGAATTCTTTGCTTCAGAGGGCGGTGGAGGCAGGTTCTCTGGATGCTTTCAAGAGAGAGCTGGATAGGGCTCTTAAAGATAATGGAGTCAGGGAATATGGGGAAAAGGCAGGAACGGGGTACTGATTGGGGATGATCAGCCATGATCATATTGAATGGAGTTGCAGGCTTGAAAGGCTGAATGGCCTATTCCTGCATCTATTGTCTGTTGCTGATGGTTCCCATTTAGAAAATAATCTAAACACACTTCTCCAAGCACAGCAACAGCAAGAAATATCAAGGACTATCAAGCAATACAGGAGTTAAGGAATAGACCAGAAACAAGTGGTATAATCAAAAGGCAGGCAATCACATGTCATTCCCATGTTACTGTGTTTATTAAGAAAGCATTAAGACTGTTTTCCAGGCCCCCACTATGGATGTCCAGTCACGCCACACCTCCATCCCCCACCAGGAACTTCTTAAAGTCCTCCGTTTCTTCCTCAACTGTAGAACCAGCCAATTTCCGTCAACTAATACTCTCACCCGCCTAACAGAGCTGGTCCTTACACTCAACAATCTCTCCTTTAACTCCTCCCACTTCCTTCAAATCCAAAGTGTACCTATGGCCATTCTCATGGGCCCTAGGTATGCCTGCCTCTTTGTAGGGGACGTTGAACAATCATTGTTCCAGGCATACACTGGCCCTATTCCTGAACTCTATCTCTGCTACATTGACAACTGCTTTGGTGCTATCTCCTGCACCAATGCAGAACTCATTGACTTCATCAACTTCACAACCAATTTCCATCCTGCACTTAAATCCACTTGGACTATCTCTGACATCTCCTACCTCCTTCAACCTCATCTACTGTATCCACTGTTCCAGGTGTCAACTCCTGTACATCGGCGAGACCAAGCGCAGACTCGCCAATTGTTTCGCTGAACAACTCCGCGCCGTCCGCCTTAACCTACCTAATCTCCCAGTTGCTCAGCACTTTAACTTCCCCCTCCCATTCCCAATCTGCCCTTTCTTTCCTGGGCCTCCTCCATTGTCAGAGTGAGGTCCAGCGCAAATTGGAGGAACAGCACCTTATATTTCTCTTCTGTAGCTTACACCCCAGCAGTATGAACATTGGCTTCTCTAACTTCAAATAGCCCTTGCTTTCCCTCTCTCTCCATCCCTTCCCCCTTCCCAGTTCTCCGACTACGTTCTATCTCTGTCCCGCCCACTCCCCTGACATCAGTCTGAAGAAGGGTCTCAACCCGAAATGTCGCCCATTCCTTCTCTCCAGAGACGCTACCTGTCCTGCTGAGTTACTCCAGCATTTTGTGTCTATTAAGAAAGCAGTGTTGGGAGGGGGAACTGTGGAAAATGTTCATCACCTGTATAAAAAGGAAATGGTTCCTTCAATTGAGCAATCTTCAAAGTTAGAGAATTGTGAATAGAGGGAATGGTGTCTAAGCCTCCTGCAAAAATGCAATATCTTTACCAATTTGTGGTATTCTCTATACCTCAATTGCTCAAAACAGAATTTATTTCTTGAGAATGCACATCTCATCGCTTACAATGGAAAAAGCATACCACCTCCCAATCCACCCATCTTACTCTCCACTGCACCCTGTACAGCATCTCCTCACACACCAGTGGCAGGGTCCCACAATGGCCTCAGCAACCATCTCAAACCACAGAACTGGCAACCCAAGCCTGACATCATCAAGACAACATTACTCATCTCACTGCCATTAAATGCAACTATATGTAAAAATGGATGCAGCTGTCCTCTACAATGACATTTACCAAATAATGTCATAATCAATAAATTATGTTTATGCTCTTTTATGCAAGATTATCAGTGTAAGTATTGAAACAGAGAACACACCCCAGCCTAGAAATGGAATGCACACCTGCTTTTATGTACCTATTATTCAAAGGTATTTTCACCTGGATTGTACCAGCTATCATTTCCAGATGAAATTTGGCCAGGCATTTCTGGTCATGTTCCACCCTTGCATGCATAACCTTTAAACAGTAATGGACAGATATTAAATAACATTACTCTTAACATCCTTCTCACTGAAATTATACTTCTGGCAGAAGCGAGAATGACAGTGAAATGAGTTTTTAAAAATCTGCCGAAATCTGCAATGTGACACAACCTAAAGATCTTCCCAATTGTATTTTGATAACATCTGACAGATTTGCATTACAAAAGGTCAAAATACTTTTACAATGACTTTTGCTTGTTCTATCACTGTTTACTGTCCTTTGAAAAGAGCATGAAACTGCCATAGCTGATCATCCCTATACATTCAAGAGTTGAAATATTGGGTGTATCAAAATACAATTTTCTTCAGCTTTACAGGCACATTAATGCAACACAGCAAATAAATATGTAACAATAATACAATAAAGACTATGTTTCGTGTGGTTCTGCTTGAGGCATAGTCCTCCACAGGACAGAGGATCTGTTGGAGTTGGCTATACGCCTGCTCTTGCACCTATTTTTTTTTTCTTCAAGACAACCACAGACCAGTTGTAGTAAAGATCACAATGATACAGGATCCTTCCAAGATCTGATGACTCTCCCTGCACACAGTTCAGCAATCATATTCATGGTGGGGAAATCACAACTGTTATTGACAACTAGTTTCAGGAAACGTGAATGTCACTTTTCAGAGGTGCAAATTTGGGCAGTACTTCAAATGACTTGATCAATCTGACAATTTCTTGCAGCGTGAACCAAATCAAAATTAACTCTGATGACAATGGAAATTCAATACACCATAAAATAGTCACAATCCAATTACAAAGCAATATCCATCAACCTGCTTTTCAACTATTCATGTATGGAAACTATTTTCACACCATTACACTTTTGCATCTTCAAGCCTCAATGTATGGTTTTCAAAGGGAAAGAACACAATATGTAGCATCTGAAAAAATGTAGTTGTCCCATCGTTTAGGGTAAGGCTATTTTTTTCTGTTATTAATGTCCTATTGCCATTTGGCACTTCAGCCATGTTGCATTCAGCATTTCAGAACATTTAGTTTTCTCAAGCGAAGGGCTCGATATTGTACTTTATACAGATTAGACATAAAATGATCGGTTTCATGTTACCAAAAACTATTTTTTTTCCTTTATGATTAACACTTTGGAATGAAACCACCTCAAATCCAATCATAGCACATTTTAACATAACCCATCCCAGTGTCACAAACAGGTTTTGTACCACAAACTGTTTGCTCCACCCTTCTGCATTTTCAGCAAACATTGTCCTCCATTAAATGTTACCAAATGTAAATAATCCGATTGGATGGTTTTGATCTTATTTAAAGGCTGGTGTCTGCAGTCACTGATTTTGCTACTGTAGGCTCAGGTGTTGCATCATGCTGTCCATCACGACAGAAGAACACAGCTGGATTTTTACAGGCCCACCTTGCCACGTCCCCATTCGCGGGACTAGAAGAGGTCATCCTGCTGCCAGCTTCTTGGCCTCCGACGTATTGGTCCCTTATCCTGTCTGACTGAATCCTTGTCTCGTGATCTTGGTTCTGCCCAGACAGATAGGCTGCTATGTTTCTAGTCCTGTAACCGTCTTCCCTTTTCCTTCCCAAAAGCATGGAAATGTTGGGATTTCTGGTGGCGTAGATGACAGGATTGAGGGCACCATTGGCCCAGGCCAGCCAGATGGCTACGGTGTCCATGATAGGAGTGAAACGAAAGTTGCTTGTGGCAGCGATAATTCCCATGACACAGTACGGGCCCCAGCAGCAGATGATGAAGACAATCATTATCAACACTGTGGTGGCGGTCCTCATTTCACTGTAGAAGCGCAGAAGGTGGCCATAGGTAGGTTCTGGGCGGACTCGGATTTCTGAAAGCCTCACAGTCTTACAGATGTTGTAGTGGCAGAAACACATCAGAGAGAAAGGCAGCAGGTAACAAGTGACAATCAGGGCCAGGCTGTAACCAGTGCCCATGGGTGAGCTGCCCGAATGAAAGATGTACATGCAGTGGTAGAAGCCCTTCTTGTGAACCACCTTGGCTGGTAACAAGAGATGCCAAGGGAATGAAAAGCAGAAGGCCGTCAGCCAGACGGCGGCCAGGAGCTGCGCTGCCAGGCGCCTGTCCATCTTTCCCCGTGGCCGCCTGACGATTGCGTAGTAGCGGTCGAAGGAGATGAGGGTCATGGTGAGGCTGGAGACGATGCCCGAACAGGAATTGAAGAAGCCGTTGGCCAGACAGAGACAGTCGCCGAAGATCCAGGCGCCGTCGGTACTGAAGAGCATGAGGAAGGAGAAGGGGAGGCAGAGCAGTGCGGTGAGCAGGTCGGACAGCGACAGCGACACGATGAAGGCGTTGGTGACGGTGCGCAGCCGCCGGTGCCTGGCGATGACCGCGATGACCGCCGCGTTGCCCAGGCCCGACAGCAGGAAGATGAGGAGCAGCACCAGCGCCTGGGCGGTCACAACCACGGCCGTCGCCGCAGCGGCCCCCGCCTCGGCCGCCCCGCTCTGGTTGCCGAGCGCCGTCAGGTTGCCGGGCCCCGCGGCCGCGGCCGCCCCGCTAGCGAGCTCCATGTCGCTCAAGTCCGCTCCGCGTCGGCCCATCACCGGGGGCCTCGGGCCTCGCCTACCTTACCTACCCCGGCTCCGGCTCCGCGGCCGACGCCCATTCCCAGTGAACCGGCCCTCGCCCCTCTCCCCCGCCCGGGATTGGGGTGAGGAGGCGGCCGGCCGCGGTCACACCGAGCGCCCGGCTCTGCTCTCTGTCCTCTCGCCGCATCAGCGAGGGGACTGGCGGCTCCCAACGCCCGCCATCGCCCGCCGCACGTGTCCGCCGGCTGACGTCGCCGGGCCACGTGCTCTCCCCAGCGCACGTCACGTCACTGGGCACGTATCCTTCGCCCGCCGCATGACGTCACGCCTCAGAATCCTCAGGCCGCCGTTGCCTAGCGACAGGAGGCGCGCGTGCCCGCCCGCCCGCCCGCCCGCGTCATAGGTGGCCGCAGCTGCTTTACATTGCGGCGGCTGGGGACACCTTACAGTGAGCGAAGTCTATCTGCAGAGGAGATCAACAAAACTGGGATACCATGCACCAGAACTGGGATAGTTACAAAAATAAATATTTTAGTGGCAGGAAGACAACTAGATAAAGTGCTAACCCCAGCAACAGACAGCCTCCGCTGTCATGCTGTGAAAACAGAGGATGAGACGGAGTTTCTTCCCACAGGCCATCAGGACTGTAAACTCCTATGTCACTAGGGACTAATTTACTGTGTTGTGTTGTGTCTCTTGTAAAAAAATATTTGTGAGCATGTAAATATTGATTCTGTTCTATAGTTTTTGCACAATCCACAGGCATTGCCACTTTCATTCCATTGCACATCTTGTATGTGTATGCGACAAATAAAGTTGACTTGACGAGACTTTTGGACATTGTTGGCGATTGAGCGCAGTCCCAGGCCTGTAATCAAGAGTCAAGACTTATTGTCATATGTCCCAGATGGAACAATGAAATTCTTACTAGCAGCAGCACATCAGCTTGCATGGATTGATTTAACAGATTTTTGTAGGCCAACAAACTAGTTCTTTGTGTCCACATCTGCCTGCTTGGGTTAGTCTAGAGTGTTTCATTGTAAAGAGCCAAGTGTGTATAAGTGTTGTATGTTTAAGAAAGAACTGCAGATGCTGGTTAATCAAAGGCAGACACAAAATGCTGGGGTAACTCCATTTGCGCAAATTGGAGGAACAGCACCTCATATTTCGCTTGGGTAGTTTGCACCCCAATGGTATGAACGTTGACCTCTAACTTCAGGTCGCTTTTGCTTTCTCTCCCCATCCCCTCCCCCTTCCCAGTTCTCCCACTACTCTTACTGTCTATGCCTACATTCTTTCCTTGTCCCGCCCCCTGACATCAGTCTGAGGAAGGGTCTCAACCCGAAAACGTCGCAAATTCCTTCTCTCCATAGATGCTGCCCCACCCGCCTAGTTATTCCAGCATTTTGTGTCTACCTAAGTGTTGTATGTACCTGGTAACGGAATAATAATAGCTGAAGCTTAACATGTCTAGTAATGCAATAACACGCAAATAACTATACATTATTTTTCATAAATTGGGAATTGAGCGTACAATTTGAGAATTATGCTGTGGCCATACACGACGTGAGATTTAACTGGAATAATATAACAGGACAGGCAGCATAAGTGGAGAAAATGAATAGATGATGTTTCGGGTCCAGACCCGACTTCAGACCGATTGTAGTAGGGGGAGTGGGGAAAAAGACGTTGATGAAGCCGTACTTGGAGCACAGTGTTTTGTTTTGGTCATCTCTTCCATTAAGCAAGAAAATGTGCAGAGATTTACGAGGTTGTATTCAGGACTCGAGGGCCTGAGCTTTCGGGAGAGATAGGGCAAGCTAGGGGTGATCTTATTGAGACGTATAAAATCATGAGTGGAATAGATCTGGTGAATGCGCAGTCTTTTTTCCCAGGGTTGGGTAACCAAGAACCTGAGCATAGACACAAAATGCTGGAGTAACTGAGCGGGACAAGCAGCATCCCTGGAGAGAAGGAATGGGTGACGTTTCGGTTCGAGACCGTTCTTCAGACTGAAGAAGATCAGCCTGAAGGGTCTCGACCCAAAACATTACACCTTAACAGGCGGGGGACCAGCATTCTGGCAGGCAGGTTTTCCACTGGCTAACTAGTGGGGGGGGGGGGGGGGGGGGGGGGGATGAGACAAATTGGAAATACAAGGATGGAGTTAAAGGGAAAGAGAGTAAAGGAAGTTAAGAAAGACACCAGAATTAATGGGGCAGAAAGCTCACGAATAGGGACAGGAGAGTATGACCAAGTGAAATAGGAATTGATGTGAAAGGTGAGGGGAGTAATTGATAAAAAGTTTTAAACATGAATGCACGAAGTATAAGAAATAAAGTGGATGAGCTTGAAGCTCAGTTAAAAATTGGCAAGTATGATGTTGTGGGAATTAGAGACATGGCTGCAAGAGGCCCAGGGTTGGGAACTGAACATCCTATCGAAAAGACAGTCAGGTGGGCAGAGGGGGTGGGGTAGCTCTGTTGGTAAGGAATTAAATAGTCCCTTGTGAGGGGTGACATAGAATCAGGAGATGTAGTCAGTATGGATAGAACTGAGGGAAAAAATACCCTAATCGGAGTTATCTACAGGCCTCCAAACAGTAGCCTGGATATAGGGTGCAAGTTGAATCAAGAGATAAAATTGGAATGTCGCAAAGGTAATGCTACAGTGGTTATGAGAGATTTCAACATGCAGGTAGACTGGGAAAATCAGGTTAGTACTGGACCCCAAGAAAGGGGGGTTTTGGAGTGCCTCCGAGAAGGATTCTTAGAGCAGCTTGTACTGGAGCCTACCAGGGAGAAGGCAATTCTGGATTTAGTGTTGTGTAAAGAACCAGATTTGATAAGGGAACTCGAGGTAAATGAGCCATTAGGAGGGGGTGACCATAAAGTTTAAGTTTATACTTTACTAGCCAAGTATGTACCCATACAAGGAATTTGCCTTGGTGCTCCACTCGCAAGTAACAACACGACATACAGTAAACAATTAAGAATAAAATAAAAAACATTAAAAATAAAAGAGTTTAAATGTGATACGTTTTAATCTACAATTTGAGAGGGAGAACGGAAAATCGGAAATGTCAGTTTTACAGTTGAGCAAAGGGGACTATGGAACCATGAGGGAGGTGGCGAAGGTTGACTGGAAAGAGACCCTAGCAGGGATAACATTTGAACAACAGTGGCAGGTATTTCAGGGAATAATACAGAAGGTGCAGGATCAGATCATTCCAAAGAGGAAGAAAGATTCTAAGGGGAGAAAGATGCATCCGGGGCTGACAAGGGAAGGGACAGTATAAAAATAAAAGAGAAGAAGTACAACATAGCAAAGATGAGCAAGAAGCCAGAGGATTGGGAAACTTTTAAAGAGCAACAGAAGATAACTAAAAAGGCAATACGGGGAGAAAAGATGAGGTACGAAGGTAAGCTAGCCAAGAATATAAAGGAGGATAGTAAAAACTTCTTGAGGTATGTGAAAAGGAAAATTTAGTTAAGACCAAAGTTGGATCCTTGAAGACTGAATCAGGTGAATTTATTACGGGGAACAAGGAAATGGCAGACGAGTTGGACAGGTACTTTGGATCTCTGTTCACTGAGGAAGACACTATCTCCCTGATGTACTGGTGGCCAGAGGACCTAGGGTGACGGAGGAACTTAAGGAAATTCACATTAGGCAGGAAATGGTGTTGGGTAGACTGATGGGACTGAAGGCTGATACATCCCCAGGGCCTGATGGTCTGCATCCCAGGGTACTTAAGGAAGTGGCTGTAGAAATTGTGGACGCATTGGTGATCATTTTCCAAAGTTCTATAGATTCAGGATCAGATCCTGTGGATTCGAGAGTAGCTAACGTAATCCCACTTTTTCAGAAAGGAGGGAGAGAGAAAACAGGGAATTATAGACCTGTTACCCTGACATCGGTGGTGGGGAAGATGCTGGAGTAAATTATAAAAGATGAAATAGCAGCACATTTGGATAGCAGTAACAGGATCGGTCCGAGTCAGCATGGATTTACGAAGGAAATCATGCTCGACTAATCTTCTGGAATTTTTTTTATGTAACTAGGAAAATTGTCAAGGGGGAACCAGTGGATGTAGTGTATCTGGACTTTCAGAAAGCATTTGATAAGGTCCCACATAGGAGATTAGTGTGCAAAATTAGAGCACATGTTATTGGGGGTAGGGTACTGACATGGATAGAAAATTGGTTGGCAGACAGGAAACAAGAGTAGGGATTAACGGGTCCCTTTCAGAATGGCAGGCAGTGACTAGTGGGGCACCGCAAGGCTCTGTGCTGAAATATATGTTTCCCTCTTATTACTAAAGAAAATTAGGTACTGGGCAACAAACAGAATCATTTGGAGCTATGGAGCTCTGAAATAAAGTTTTTATCCGGAATAACTGGATACAGCTGTATTTTATTAAAAATACTTTGAAATACATACATTGAACAGAAATATATATTTTTAATTGACATTTCCAGCAAAGAGCTGCACCTCACTAGCCAGATGCAGTGCAGTTATTATCCCTGTATTGGTTTATCATTAAGTAAACATCACATTGCCCTATTGCAAAGCCAATGTAAATAGCTAGAGATGTAACAATGTGATTTTGTTTTGTTCTTCATCACTTGTGTTTAAATTGGGTATAATCTACCCATAGATGATGTAGATTTGTCAGAATTGCCATTGTTAATTTTAGCAAAATAGCTATTGGAGAAGGCACTAAGGAATCAAAATAAAAGCTAATATTATCAACAGTAATGTGTACAAAGGTAAATACAGTAATTAGAACTTTTCTTTGAGTCTTTACAATTAGTATCATTGAGATAATATAATTTTAATATACACTAAAAGCTAAAGGGGTTGAAATTTCAGTTTAGGATTCACTCAGAATGAAATATAGGATAATATTTAGATTCCATATTCATAAATGTTTAAACATGATCTATCAGACGACTAAACATTTACATAATATGAATTTAATTATATTGACAATGTCTTGATATAAAATTCAGATAGAAAGCTAAATTGCATTTAATAAGAGCTAGGGCTTTAAAATAATACATGTAGTTCTGCCACAAATGCAATAATTGCATTCCTAAGAAACTCCCTGTTATTGGAAATTGTGTTCAAAAGATAATTGTCAGTAGGGGAAAGAGGATTAGAGGCTAAAGAGTTTTTCTTGAAGGATTGCACATATAAAGGTCTTTTCAATAAGAAAATAGTTATTTTTATTACTGCGAACGAAAAATACTAAGACTGTATGTTGCATTGTTTAACAAAGTATTATTGCACGTGTCAATAGAAGTGGTTGGTTATCAATTTCTAATGACCTCACACGGTTAAAGTAGCAGCTGTGTTCTTATGAGGTAATGGTGCCTGATTACTGTGGGGAGGTTACATGGAAATAGTTTTTTCCTCGTTATAGTGTTTAAACTCAAGACAGTACTAAGACAGTATTCTGAAAACACGTTACCCACAGAGATGGGTTAAGTACAAATGATAATTTGTTTACAATACTTTATCGGAGAAGGAACCCATTTTTGAGATCATCATCATCTTCCACATAAAAGTTTGCTGTTCCTGTGTAATGTGCTTGTCCCGATATTTCCACTACAACAGCTTTGAAATCGCCACATTTTGTTTCCTGAAAATAAATCAGCATCCCCTTCACTTTGGATCAAAATATTGCAGTATTAAGTGTTTAAAAAGCAATAATCCTAAATTGTATGTGCGAGGTGTTGCACTCTAGGAAGTTGACTGATGGCAAGACCCTTAATATCATTAATTTGCAGGAGGATCTTGGGGTCTAAGTCCATACCTCCCTGAAAGTCACAATGCAAGTAGACAGAGTGGTAAAGGTGTATGGTATGCTTGTCTTGACTGGTTGGGGCACTGAGTAGAAGCGTCAGGAAGTCATTATGCAGCTTCATAGGACTGGTTTGAATGCATTTGAGAGTAATGTGTGCAGTTCTGGTCGCCCCCATTGCAGGAAGGATGTGGAGACTTTGGAAAGTGTGCAGAAGAGATTTACTGGTATGTTGCATGGATTAACGTTTATTAGTGAAGGAGAGGTTGTACTGGCTTGAATTGTTTTCCCTAGAACAACAGAGGATGGGGGGCGATCTGATAGAAACATAAAAAATTATGAGAGGCACAGACATCATAGACAATCAGAAGTGGACTCAAAATGCTGGAGTAACTCAGTGGGTCAGGCAGAATCTCTGGAGAATGCTGCTTGGCCCGCTGAGTTACTCCAGCATTGTATATCTATCTTTGGTATAAACCAGCATTTGCGGTTCCTTTTTATTACATTATAGAACATCATAACCTTTTTTTTCCCCAGGGAGAAAATGTCAAAGGCTAGGGTGCATAGCTTTAAGATGAGAGGGACAATGTTTAAATGAGATGTGTGGGGCAAATTATTTTTACACAGAGGGTGGTGGGTGCCTGGACCACGCTGCCAGGGATGGTGATGGAGGCAGTTACAATAGTGGTGTTTAAGAAGCGTTTAGACAGGTACTTGAGTATGCAAGAAATGGAGGGATTATGGATAGGTTGCAAGCAGATGAGATTAGTTTAACATGCCATTATTATTGGCACAGACATTGCCAAACGGAAGGGCCTGTTCTTGTATTGTTCCATATTCCACGTAACTCACCTCAACAGCTTTCCCAGTGAATACTGAGTTAGTTAAACCACTTTGAAATGTCCTGGTCTGATTCAGGGGAATCAATCCTTTGTGATATTGCAATGCAATACGAGCTGTCACACCTGAGCCACAGGGACTCCTGTCCACCTATTCAAGGCAAGTTGAACAAATTGTCCATGAACCTTTGAATTATATATAATTGTGTTATTTCAATCAAAATCATCTATCCGTTTAAACCCAATAGATTTGAATGAACTAACCCAGAAAATTAAATTTCAAAATTATCAAATTTAACCTTATATATATGTACTTACATATAGGGAGTAATTTCCGTTACCTTTAATTACACAATTCGTCAATACACGTCTTAATACATAATTTAAATAAATTAATACCTAGTAGCTAGCCAGTCTGAACATTTCGAGTACTGATTTCTTGTTTTAATTACACATTATAGATCAATGTTAAACACTATTAAAATGCCAATATCATTAAAACTCTACTGAAATAAAGTTTACAAATCATAGTTCTTTTTGTTTTACCTGAGCATCTGCAAAAACACAGACATTTGCAGTTGGTTCTTTAGAAAATTCATCTTTGCCATCAGTAATTATGGTGCCATAGAGAAAGGCAAGATCTTCACTATCAGGGTGGTGTAGTTTGACCTGTAAACAAAAACTCAGTCAGGTGTGTCATTAACTTATTTGACTAGTCAGTCAATTGTTTTAATTGTTACTTGTCATCACACTTAAGTGTCTTTCAGAAACTTTCATAATCCAACATCTGTTGGGTGAATTTGTACTTCAGAAGCCATTTGGAATAAATATAATGGAATGATCATGAAACAATAAAACAACATGTAATCTCCACTTATCAGTGCAAATGCCGTTAACCATTTAGTTAACCACAATACCTCCCTGTGGCTGATATTATTTGATATTGACCAAAATCCCACTGTACACAGTTCAAATAACCAGAAACAAACCAACAGAAGTAGCAAGCCTGTTTTTTAATGAATGATTAAAAATTATAAGGTTTCAAATGATGAATAAAAATTGCAAGAAGAAGTTTCCTTCCGTCATGATCTACTGAAAATGTTACTTTTTATATTATTAGCACTCACACATTATTCTTTTGAATATCCTATAACCGAATGGTAATAGACCTGTTAATGTCTCGGAGTGGCAAGGACTAAGGCCCACTTGTCCGGTTAAGCAAAATTCCAGATCAGATCATGAAACAGCAGCAAATGTTGAGATTATGGATTTCCACCCAGGGACAAACAGTTCACAAAAGCCATCAATTTACTTCGGAGTCACGTGAGTGATTCCGTGAAGAAGCCCCGCCAGTGCGCATGCGTGTCATTACGTCAGACGCATGGTGCAGTGACAGGCTGGAGAGCGCAGCATCACCAGCGGTAAGTTAAAACCTCGCAGGAAGTTTTAAACTTCACTGCGATTTTGCTTGAGATCCATAAGGCTGGTTGCAGGAGCCAGCAGGAACAATTCCAAAATGGATAAATCAACTAAAAGTAAGGCGAGGTGTGCCGCCGACAAAAGCAAAAAGACTGACCGCGGCCAGCGGGCGGGCACTTACGCCGGCTCTAGAGACACCGGCAGTACAGGCAGCGACAGCAACTCCGGTGCCTCAGAGCACCGTGACCACTCCAGTTGGGAGGAAGGCCAAGAGAAAGTCATCAAGGCCTGTCAACTCTGATGAGTCACGCCAAGAAGACTCCCCTCCTACCAGCAAAAAAGGTTTGGGAACGTCTGGATAAAATGGAACACTTCCTAGAGAAAATACTCAATCATGAGGTGTTCCAGCCAGGGTTTTATACCCCCGGGGTTCCCTAGCAGCTCTCAGCAGCAAACTCCAGCAGAGGTCCGTATAGAGAAGAGCTATACCTGCAGGAGGAACCATATGCCCATGAGTCTGCATGGGAACCCATACCAGCAGCGCCAAGTCAAGGGCTGCATGATACCTCCCTTATGCATGAGCAGGGAGAGCCAGTGCAGTATGACTCTGACCCTGAAGTTGGTGATATAGTGGAGGAGCATACACCAAAGCACACAAACTTCGCTCCAGGTGTGCCGGATGTGGCAAGTAAATTTGCCATACCGGCTGGAACTGGTGAGGAAATGGAAGAAAACCTGGCCAGGAATATCAATTATATGGCCTCTCACCAGCTCCAGGAATCCATAATGGATGAAACCTGAAAAAGATATGAAACACCTGTTAACTGTGCACATTGAACCAGGCCATCTGGGGGCAAATGGGCGTATCCATGCGGTCGCATGAGTTAAGGCTGCAGAAAGTCTTAAAATTAATTGGAGAGGGAATAACGGCTTTTGGGCAAACAGTTGAAGGGGCACCACTATCAAACACACAGGAGGATATGTTGGCCCTGCTGTGTAACACCCATTTTGAAATCAATTGCTTAAAGAAAACTGCCATCAAGCCTACGCTCAACCCACGATTCACAGCCTTATGCAGATCCTCCAATATTCAGCCACCAAACTTACTATTTGGAGAGGATCTAGCAAAACAAGTTAAAGACTTGGATGATGAGGCAAAGCCGATCGGCCTCATCAAAACACATCCCTCAGGCAGGATGCCGCCTTGTAGACCATACCCCTTCAGACGGGCCACAGACACTGGTGCAGGGCAAGGACCAAGCCGGGCGATTCTACCTCTACGCCATTGGCACGCACCAATGCATACCCCCAACAGGTCTAGGAGACAGAGGAATCCAGCAACTATGGAGGTACGAGTAACTGGATACTCGTACCTCCTGGTACGAGTAACTATATTCCCCAGGCAAAAGAAGAATGGTGGGTGTCGAATCATTCTGGACCTAACCCGACTGAACTCCTATGTCCAGTATAAACATTTTAAAATGGAAGCTTTCAGTACTGCTAAGCAACTGGTTTCCAAAGGGTGTTATATGGCAAGTATAGATCTGAAAGATGCACATTATTCAGTACCAATTCATCACAAATACCGTAGATACTTAAAATTTAGTTGGATGAGACAGCTGTGGTAATTTAAAGCTTTGCCCAATGGGTTAACCTCAGCCCCTAGGTTATTTACAAAATTGTTGAAACCAGTTTTAGGACTACTCCGGGCTCAGAATCACATTGTGATGGCATACTTGGATGATGTTCTGATCATAGGCAAAACTCAGAAAGCAGCTGAATTGTCAGTTTCAGTTACCAAACACATGTTTGAGTGGATAGGTTTCCTCATCCACCCAACTAAATCCAAATTAGTGCCGTCTAGAATGATTGACTATTTGGGGTTCATCATTGATTCAACTAACATGTCAGTGACTCTGCCTACGGCCAAAACTTTAGAAATTATGGAGGCCTGCAGCAATCTGGTAGATGAACAGCAACCTTCCATCCGACAAGTAGCCCGTGTTATTGGTAAATTAGTAGCGGCTTTCCCTGGAGTGCAATTCGCGCCTCTACACTATCAGAATGTGCAACGGGCCAAGGAACAAGCACTCAAAAAACATGCAGCTCATTTCGATAGACCAATGCAGTTGCCAGTCGAAGCTATCATGGAGTTGCAATGGTGGATAACTAATGTCTCATAATGTACTAGAAACATCCTGACTAAAGAACCTTCAGTTATTTTACAAACTGATGTGAGTGCTTCGGGATGGGGAGCCACTGATACCAAGTCTAGCTGTGGCGGCAGATGGAGTATGCAAGAGGCATTGATCCTGCGGATGCATGGGATAAACTATTTAGAATTATTTAGAATTGTTGCCTAAAAGCATAGTTCAACAATGCATGATTTACATGCTCAGCTCCAGATTGACAATACCACAGCTGTTGCATACATTAATCACATGGGTCGAATTAAGTCATTATTATGTGATAATCTGGCTAACCTCATCTGGCACTGGTGTATTATGAGAAATATCTGGGTCTCAGCTATCTACCTACCAGGTAGAGATAACGTGGTGGCAGACACCAGGTCACGTAAATTTAATGACAACACAGAATGGATGCTGAATCCAAAAGTCTTCAAAACGATTGTCACCCAGTATGGATTGCCAGACATAGATCTGTTACCTAAATACGTCTCATGGGAACCGGATCCAGGGGCAGTAGCGGTGGATGCATTCTCGCTACATTGGGGAGGTACGTTCTTTTACGCTTTTCTCCCATTCAGCCTCATCAGTCAATGTCTAACCAAAATTGAGCAGGACTCTGCTTCGGGTGTTTTGATAGTTCCGGACTGGCCCACACAGCAATGGATCCCGTTGGTTCTCAGACTGATGACACAGCCATTCATGGTTATCCCCAAATGCAGCAACCTGTTGGTTCACCCTGTGACGGGAAAGAGTCATCCTTTACATGATCGTATTAATCTGTTGATTTGCAGATTCTGACCAGACCGTTCGAGGGGCTCGAACTATCGAGTAGGACCGTGGATGTGATTACTGCGGCCTGGAGGGATAAACAATATGTATCTCATATTAAGAAATGGGAGATGTTCTGCTTACAGTCAAATATATCTTATCATACTGCAGGCATACCTGATGTATTGGAGTTCCTTGCCACATTGCATTTTGATGAGCAATTAAGCTATAGTGCCATTAATAGTGCTCAAAGTGCTTTGTCCTCCTATTTATGGCAGGGGTCGGGTCAACACTCTGTCGGATCTCATCCATTGGTGTCCTGATTCATGAAAGGTATTTTTAACAAGAACCTTCCCAGACCTAGATATACGGAAATCTGGGATGTGAGCATAGTTCTCACATTTCTTCGGCAATGGGCTCCAATTACATCTCTGTCTTTCCAAAAGCTAACGCTCAAAGCTAACGCTCAAAGTGGTCATGCACATGGCGCTAGTTTCAGCACAACGGGTCCAGACATTGCAAAAGCTACGACTGGACAGCATGCATTCTTCTGTAGATAATATTATGTTTTATGTATATGATCTAATCAAACAAAGCAGGCCAGGGACGTCTGGAACCAAAATAAGCTTTAAAGCATACCCATGAGACTATGTGCAGTTACGCACCTGCGTCAATATATGGAGGTCACCAAGAGTCTCAGAGGCTCTCAAACAACGATGCTCATCAGCCACAAAAAAACTCATAGAAAGGTGTCGGTACAAACTATTTCTAGATGGCTGAAACAGGTTTTGGATTGTGCTGGAGTAGACACTCATGTGTTTAAATCTCACTCCACCAGGGTGGCGTCAACATCCGCAGCGAAGGCGCTGGACGTCCCTTTAGACCAAATCCTCGGGGCTGCAGGATGGTCCAGTGAAGGGACTTTTTCACGGTTTTATGACAAACCTGTCCTCACAACGGAAGGATTTCGGCATGCTGTTTTGGATTCTGTTTTGTAATTTCCCCCTGGGAGAGAGGGGTTATTACTGTTCTTTTATTATTAAACATTTATTTGTATAATTCAAACTATGTTCAATACATTATTTGTTTATCCTGTGTCAACCGAAGCAGTGTGTCGTATGGAACTGGATCTACGGCATGAAATCACAGAGCTTTAAAATCTTCACGGAATCACTCACGTGACTCCGAAGTAAAATAGTAAGATGAGTTACGGTGAGCGATTACATGCCCTCCACTCCCGGGCCTCATAATCGCAAAGATCATCTGGTAGTTCTAGTCTTACTATATCACTTCGACTGTAGTTACTGTGATTTCACGCCGCTGCTTTGAAGATTGACGCCCATGCGCACTGGCGGGGCTTCTTCACGTAATCGCTCACCGTAACTCCTCATAAAATAAAGATCAAACTTCAAACTAGTAAGTTCTCATTTAATCTTACTATTCTCTTATTGATGTTTCAGTCAAATAATCTAGGGATGGCTGAACAAAGAACCCTGCGTTGGAAATCGGTATTATTTCCCCTAATTTTCATTCAAATAATTTATTTGTGCTTCAAGTAGGACTGTTAAGTTCTTAAGGTAAAGAAAAAATATGTAATAAAACATATTAAAAAGATATTGTGGATATTTCACCAAATACAACTCTACTTTATCTACCTGAAGGAGGGGGTGAGCAGTGAAAGATCTGCTTGCTGAATCAGTACAGTATTTCTATTTTTTACTCACCCGTGCTTTAACGGCATTAGTGACAGCCACTGCTGCATCGACAAGATCTCGTGTTTTGGAGGAACAAACATCCAAACCAAAACAATCTGCACTCACAAACGCATAAAAAGCACCTCCGTATACAACATCCACTACGATCTTCCCATGTCCTGGCACATCAACAGGAATATCTGAAAAAGAGCAGTAAATCAGGACTGTACACATCTGTGTCACCACTGAATTTGTGCAGGGCTTCAGTTAGTACTTTGCCTCGTTTCCAAGGGGCTGATTGAACCACTCAAGAGTGACTGGCTATTTCCAGCAATGCAGGACTCAAAATTAGCTGTGCCCAGGTGCCAATGACCACTCAAAGTGCCGCCGGGCAACCTGAACGCCGAGTCATTTTGCCCGGCTTGGCACGCAAATACTGGTTTATAACGATAGACACAAAAAACTGGAGTAATTCAGCGGGTCAGGCAGCTTCTCTGGGGAATAGGAGCGTGACGTTTCGTGTCGGCGACAGCTATGCGGGGCAAAGATACTAGGAGTGGGGTGATGAAGGGTCGGAGCGAATGACGGGCCCCGCACTGCGGCTCCACCGCCTCCTCCTCCCGCACCCCTCCCGGCGGAAGGAGGCCTCCCTGCCTCCCTCCCTCCTCCCGGCCTTGGCGTGCGAGAAGGGTTGTTTTGAAAGCGCCGTTGGCAGATTTGCAAGCAGCGGCCGCTATCCTGAGGGAGGCGGAGGCCTCCTTCCGACGTCTGAAGCAGCTGCACCAAAGATCCTATAGCTATAAGATCTTTGAGCTGCACCGCTCGGCCCCACACCTTGCTGTTGGCTGGCGGAGGAGGGGAGACGGTGGCGATGAGTTCCCAACCGCCACCCCCTTTGGCGGCGGCACTTTGGCGTTGGACAAGGACAGCTGAGGCAGCGGGGCGATGTTGTCCGAGGAGCGCTGACCTTCCTTCCTCCCCACCTCCTCTGCCCCTCTCTCTCTCTCGTACGCCCCCCTCCACCCCTCTTATCCTGAGACCCCTCCTCTCCATCCCGCACTGATCCCCATTCCCTCCTCTATTCAGTCCTCACTGACATCCCCTGTGCTCCCCTCCCCATCTACCAATCCCCAAATCTATTTCATCACCCTACCCACCTCGCACTGATACTCCTGCCACCCCCTCCATCCATCCTACACTGGTCCCCCAATTCATCCTGTACTGACCCCCCTTCCCATCCATCCTGCACATCTCCCCCCATTCATACTGCACTGGTCCTTCCCATTCATCCCGTACTGTCCCACCCCCCATTTACCCTGCACCAATCCTCCCATCCACAGAGATGCCAACCCTAAATTTAGTTCACAGTAACAATCAACCCATTTGTCCGTAACAAATGGGGTTAAATGCATTTCTCTCCGTAACATACTCACTTGGGGTTGTTGCCGGCGGCTATGCGCCTGCGCACTGGTGCAGATCAGCGGGCTGCCGGCGGGCGGGTGCGGCACATGCGCACTTGGCAAGGTTGCCGGCGGGTCTGCGCCTGCGCACTGGGTGGGGGTGGGGGTGGGGGTGGGGGGGAGGCCCGGTGATGGGGCTGCCGCGAGCGGCCGGCTGGCGGCAAGAAAGTGCCGCTGATCGCGCGGGCCGGCGCCGCCCGGGCTCTGGGCCGGGCGTGGCTGCGAGCTGGCAAACCGGGGGCACATGGCGCCGGCGTTCACCACGGGAGGAACACCGGCGCGGCGGTGTTCCGTAACAGCATGTTTGGCTGCCGGAACACCGTAAAAAGGTTATTTCGCCGGGACAAAATACGGCGAATCCGGGACACTTGGCATCTCTGCATCCATCCTGTAGTAATCTCTCCGTTCATCTTTTACTGATCCCCTCATTCATCCTGTACCGATCCCCTCATGCATCCTGTACTGATTCCCTCATGCATCCTATACTGATCCCCTCATTCATCCTGTAGTGATCTTCCATTCATCCTGCACAGACCCTCCGATCCACACTGTCCTGACCCCCCTCATCCCATTCATCCTGTACTGATCCCCCCATTCAAGAAGAATGAGGGGAACAGTCTGAAGAAGGGTCTCGACCCGAAACATTGCCTAGTTCCTTCGCTCCATAGATGCTGCCTCACCCAGAGTTTCTCCAGCATTTTTGTCTACCCCATTAAACCTGTACTGACCCCCCCCATCCATCCCGTACTAAACACCCCATTCAACACCACTAACATCCCCCATGCTCTCCCCTCACAATTTTACATATGCCAACCAACATGTACTAATTCACCTGCCTCAACCCATCCATTCCGCACCGATTGTCTTCTCAACCCCTCCCCCCATCTATCCACCCTGCATTGATTCACACCCCCCCCCCCCCCCTCCCTGACCCTATTGTGCTTCATGGTCTTCAGAACAAACATTGACTGTGTTTGATAACGAAATGCAATCAAATGTGTTTTAATTCATAGAATCATAGAAAATAGGTGCAGGAGCCTTCGAGCCTGCACCACCATTCAATATGATCATGGCTGATCATCCAACTCAGTATCCTGTACCTGCCTTCTCTCCATGCCCCCTGATCCCTTTAGCCACAAGGGCCACATCTAACTCCCTCTTAAATATAGCCAATGAACTGGCCTCAACTACCTTCTGTGGCAGAGAATTCCACAGACTCACCACTCTCTGTGTGGAAAATGATCTTCTCATCTCAGTCCTAAAAGACTTCCCCCTTATCCTTAAACTGTGACCCCTTGTTCTGGAGTTCCCCAACATCGGGAACAATCTTCCTGCATCCAGCCTGTCCAACCCCTTAAGAATTATGTAAGTCTCTATAAGATCCCCCCTCAATCTTCTAAATTCCAGCGAGTACAAGCCGAGTCTATCCAGTCTTTCTTCATATGCAAGTCCTGCCATCCCAGGCAACAGTCTGGTGAACCCTCTATGGCAAGAATGTCTTTCCTCAGATTAGGAGACCAAAACTGTACGCAATATTCCAGGTGTGGCCTCACCAAGACCCTGTACAACTGCAGTAGAACCTCCCTGCTCTTGTACTCAAATCCTTTTGCTATGAATGCCAACATACCATTCACTTTCTTCACTGTCTGCTGCACCTGCATGCCTACTTTCAATGACTGGTGTACCATGACACCCAGGTCTCGTTGCATCTCCCCTTTTCCTAATCAGCCACCATTCAGATAATAGTCTACCCTCCTGTTTTTGCCGCCAAAGCGGATAACCTCACATTTATCCACATTATACTGCATCTGCCCACTCACCCAAACTATCCAAGTCACCTTGCAGCCTCCTAGCATCTTCCTCACAGCTAACACTGCCCCCCTGCTTCGTGTCATCCGCAAACTTGGAGATGTTGCATTCAATTCCCTCATCCAGATCATTAATATATATTGTAAATAGCTGGGGTCCCAGCACTGAGCCTTGCGGTACCCCACTAGTCACTGCCTGCCATTCTGAAAATGACCAGTTTATTCCTACTCTTTGCTTCCTGTCTGCCAGCCAGTTCTCTATCGACATCAATACTGAACCCCCAATACCGTGTGCTTTAAGTTTGTATGCTAATCTCTCATGTGGGACCTGGTCGAAAGACCAGATATAACACATCCACAGGTTCTCCCTTATCCACTCTACTAGTTACATCCTCGAAAAATTCTATAAGATTCGTCAGACCTTTCATAAATCCATGCTGACTATGTCCAATGATTTCACCACTTTCCAAATGTGCTGCTAACCCATCTTTAATAACTGACTAGCATTTTCCCCACTATCAATGTTGGACTGGTCTGTAATTCCTCGTTTTCTCTCTCCCTCCCTTTTTTAAAAAGTTGGGTTAAATTAGCTACCCTCCAATCCTCAGGAACTACTCTAGAATCTAAAGAGTTTTGAAAAATTATCACTAATGCATCCACTATTTCCTTACGTACTCTGGGATGCAGCCTATCTGGCCCTGGAGATTTATCGGCCTTTAATCCATACAATTTACCTAACCCCACTTCCCGGCTAACCTGGATTTCACTCAGTTCCTCCATCTCATTTGACCCCCAGTCCCCTGCTATTTCCGGCAGATTATTTATGTCTTCCTTAGTGAAGACAGAACCAAAGTAGTTATTCAATTGGTCTGCCATGTCCTTGTTCCCCATGATCAATTCACCAGTTTCTGACTGCAAGGGACCTACATTTGTTTTAACTAACCTTTTTCTCTTCACACATCTATAAAAACTTTTGCGGTCTGTTTTTATGTTCCCTGCCAGTTGGTTCCTCTACATGTTGGTTTAGAAAACTATCCCGCATACATTCCAAGAAATCCTCTTCCTCAGCACCCCTGCCAATTTGATTCACCCAATCTATATGTAGATTGAAGTCACCCATTATAACTGTTTTACCTTTGTTCCCAATGTTATTATTTCTTTTGACACCTTTAAACATATTACCAAAAGAACATTTGCTGCAGTTATGTCCTTTGGCCATCTCTTGTCAGTTAGTGTAATGCTTAACCTGCCTGATGGGTATAGTCGGTTTTAACAGCTATTATCATAAAATGACTTTAGAAATTTCCTTGCAACCTGTATATTTTGTTATGGATAGATTATGTGGGGGCGCCGTCCTGCATGGGTATGGCTGCCCAGCCTGCAGCTCTCCGTTTTTTCTCTTTTTAAAATTTTTTTAGTTTGTTTAGTTTTTCTGTTTTTCAGAGTCCTAGCCTTTTTTATGTAGGGGTGGGGGAAACTGCTTTCTAGGGTCACTACCTGGTCGGAGAGGCAGCTTTCTCCGGGCTGCACTGTCGACCCGTCCTCGTGGCCCACCAGCAGGCCTGGAGCGACATTTCCTGGGGGGACCGCCCAGAACCACAGCTTCGGCAGCGGTGCAGTGCTGGAGTGCCATCGCGGAGCGGGCGATGCCTTGCCTGGGTCGCCGCGCTGGAGCTCCGATGAGCTGAAGCTGCAGGAGAACATCGCGGAGCTGCGGGACTGTGGAGCGGCCAGCCGCGAGCGGCGGCGCTGAACTTTAACATCGGGAGCCTGTGATGTCTCGGCGAGATCGCCAGTTATGGAGCTCCATCCAGCGCGGCCTGTTGGCGTCGGAAACCAGTCTCCAGCAAGGAAGCAACCATTACAGGCACCCCGCTGAGAGGGTTCTCCCGTCGCCGGAGCACCATTACCCGGCGAAGAAGGGCCTGGAACATCGGCCCCCATAGCAGCGACTGTGGAGGCCTCAATAGGCCCGACTATGTGTAAACTGGGGATGAGGTCTGGACTTTGTGCCTTCCCTCATAATGGGAACCATTGTGGGGGGATGTTTTTTATGTTTTATGTTAAATTCTTTAATGTTATGTCTTATCTTTATCGATGTGCTGCATGGCAAGGCAAATTTCACTACACCAATTGCTGTATGTCCTGTCCTTTGTATTATGTGGGAAGCCAGTGCTTCTGTACCAATAGCAATAACGACCCATGCTATGGCCATGTCATGATAATTTTCGGTCCTTCACAGAGAACATGCTTGCATCAATCTGTAGTTTGCATGGTTAAGCATATATGTTACCATGGTACAGGATTTATTGACACAGGTTGATCATATGCTGAATAATCCAACCACATTTTTGTTTGGAAGTGGAAAGAACTAATAGAAATTGCATTAATTGCAATGTGTAAAAAGAGTTGAAATACTGTATTATAATTTTGCTACATGTCATTGTGGTATATATCGTGTCTTGATTGCTGAATATGTCTAGCTTGTGAGTTATTTGAAGCAGAAATAATGTGAATGTAGACAAAAGTGCTGGAGAAACTCAGTGGATGCGGCAACATCTATGGAGCAAAGGAAATAGGCAACGTTTCGGACCGAAACCCTTCTTCAGACTGATGGGTTGCGGCCTGAAACATTGCCTATTTCCTTCGCTCCATAGATGCTGCTGCACCTGCTGAGTTTCTCCAGCACTTTTGTCGATCTTCGATTTTCCAGCATCTGCAGTTCCTTCTTGAACATAATATGTGAATGCTTCATTGAGCATAACTCTGACTGGTAACTACGCACTTCATCCGAGCACATTATCACATGCGTCATGCAAACCGTCTCAAATGGCCACCTAAACTGTCATTTGGCAACCTAAAAAGCTGTCAAGGTTGCCCGGCTGGCAACAGGGAAAAAAAGTTAAGTGAGAGCCCTGCAATGTTTCAAATTTGTGTTTGAAACGTAAAATCTCTCTATGTATTCATTTCTTCTTTTCCTCCTTGGGCAGAAGGTACAGAAGCTGAAAAGCATGCACCATCAGTCTAAGGAACAGCTTCTATCCCATTCTGAAGAAAGGTTTCGACCCGAAAAGTCACCGATTCTTTCTCTTCGGAGATGCTGCCTGTCCCGCTGAGTTACTCCAGCAGTTTGTGTCCACCTTCCCCTCTATTATCAGGTTTCTGAAAGTTTTTTCCTTAAGTTAGGCTACTGCCCGACTCCCCTCTAACGCCATTGGACTGTGTCTGGAACTGATGCACTGCAATGCTGAGAACTACATGCTACACTTGCGAAGTGGCGGCGCCTAACGGCAGCGGCTCGACTGCAGTCCGTCTGTCTTTAAATTGTTTTTTGTCCCGTTAGATGTATGTTTTTGGTTCTATTTTTTTTTTAGCAGTGTAAATGTGTGTGTGTGTGTGTGGTGGGGAGGAGAAAACCGTTTAATCTCTTCCCTGTACAGGGACCCGACTTTTTCCTGGTCAGGTCTCCGGAGCCGGCTGCGGCCTCCAACCAGAACCAACCTGAGGGCTCCAGCGGCGGAGCCTGCGGACTCGCCATCGCTGAGCTGGCCGACTTTGGAGCGGGAGAGCTGTGGTGGCGCGCGGTTGCAACCCGACTTCGGAGCTTCGGAGGTTCCAGCCGCAGGCCCGGTGGACAGGAACATCGGGTGCTCGCAGGTCCCTGGTAGGAGACCGGTTTTCGGAGCTCCCGCAACGGCAACTTTTCCTGCCGGAATCGCGGGGTTTAGATGACTCGGAGTGGGGCCTAACATCGCCAGGCGCGGCTTAAACAGCCGCGGGACTTACCATCGACCGCCGTGGGCTTTAACATCGTGAGCCCCAGTCGACTCGACGCTGCAGTTGGACTGCTGAACCGCGGGAGAAGAACAAAAGGAAGAGATAAGACTTTTGCCCTCCATCACAGTGAGGAAGTGCTGGAGATTCACTGTGGTGGATGTTTGTGTAAATTGTGTTAAATGTGTCTTGGTTTTTTTGTAATGTCATGACTGCAGGAATGAAATTTCGTTCAAACCTTGACTGTTTGAATGACAATAAAAGGCATTCTATTCTATTCTACACTTTCGATCTTCCTCTTTGATCTACCTATTGTACGAGTTTGACGATTGTATTTATATAATAGCATTATCTGATCGTATAGCATGCAAAACAAAGCTTTTCAATGTTCCTTTGTACAGATGGCAATAACCTCATCCCATTATTTGTGAATCAACAGACTACCCAGGCTTGTCAAATAATGACAAAAGCATTGTGCAGTACATGCATTGGGAAAGGAAACCAGTGTGCTGAAGTGCAGAAACAGATGGCGCAGCGATTATTTAACATACTGATCTTTGTTCTGTTTACTGTTTTGACTGAATAAACCATGTTAACATAGAATAGTGCAGCGCAGGAACAGGCCCTTCGGCCCACAACGTCTGTGCCAAACACAATGCCAAGATCCATTTATCTCTGCGCACACATAATCCATATCCCTCCATATCTATGTGCCTATTCAGAAGCCTCTTAAATACCACTATCGTATCTGCTTCCACCACCACCACCCGCAGCACGTTCCAGGTATTCACCACTCTATGCCCCTCACATCTCCTTTAGGCTTTTGCCCGTCACCTTAAAGGGCCATTCACAAGGAACACTTGTTCATTTCCACCTTCAAAGTTTGCATTGCAACATCAGGACTGCTAGCAGAACTGCTGTCTCTCAGCTCCATTGACAACGATTCAAACCTGATCTCTGGTGCTATGTGTGTGTAGCTTCCATGTTTCCCTTGTGGACCATGTGGATTCTCCAGAGGCCTCCACATCCCAAATACTTGCAAGTTGATAAATTCATTGACTAGCTAATTTCCCAAATGGCAGGGGGGGCAGGGTGAATTGGCATAATGGGGAAAATAGGTTAGTGAAGGACTTGCACAAATGGCTGATTTATGTTTGGCATAGACCAGCTAGGGCTAAGGAATTACTGTTATGTTTAACTATTAACTACTGATAGCAGCTTAGTCATCCTGAGTTCTGTTCTCATGAGACCTCGCATACTCGACAACTATTTTGCTGAACATTGGGCTCAGTCAACCAAGGCCTGCTGGATCTCCCGGTTGCTGACTATTTCAATTGATAGAGTGAGCCCACACACAAACTGGCGGAACAGCACTTCGTATTCCACTTGTACTTATAACCTAATGGAATGAACATACAAATTCTCCAATTTCGGGTAACTAACCAACATACTCCACCCGTTCCCCAACCTACCTGGATGCACACCCATTTCTCCCACAATCCTGCTCCCATTTCCCCTACATCCCTTCCTCCAGCTTCACATTTCACGCTTCTTCTCTCCTCTATCCTTATAGCACAGCCTTTTGTCTTTTCATCTCTGACCATCTGCCAATCAACTCCTCACCTGTATCCACCTATCACTTGCCTGGTTTTGACCTACCCCTACTCTTTTCTGCCTTTCTCCCCCATCTATGATCAGTCTGAATAAGGGTCCAGTACAGTTCAGGAGGTTTAAAAAGAGTGCCAAGAAGCCGCCCGGGGCAATTACCTTGAACGCCGCAGAGGAGCAGCAACGAGACCAGCGAGTGAGTGGATTGGCTGAAGGAAGGCTTTCTCATTGGCGAGTAAAGTTCGGGAGGTTTGTAAAGAGCGCCAAGAGTCAGCCCGGGGCAATTACATTGAAGGTCGCCGAGGAGCAGCTGCCAGACCAGCGAGAGAGTGGATTGGCTGAGACATCCTAATTAGTTGTGTGGATAGTTTACTTGATTAGATAAAATTAAGTTCAGGTCTAGTGGAACGGCCTTGGTGAGGTAAAGTGCGAGTCTTTGGTGAGGAGGCTGAGGCAAAGAGGCTACACTTGAATCGGTTGTGTGTTTAATTTAATTTAAATATTTACTTGTGATGGCAGGAATGTTATTGCAGTGCAGTTGCTGCAGGATGTGGGAGGTCAGGGGCACTGCTGGTGTCACTAACCACTACACCTATGGGAACTGTGTCCTCAAGGATCGAGTTAGGGAACTGGAGCAGCAGCTGGATGACCTATGGTCCATCCGGGACCACGGAAGCTTCCTGTACAGGACCTACAGTCAGGTCGTCACTCCAAGAGTGTAGGAGGTGCGAAGGGTAGAGACGGAAAAATGACGAAGCAAGTGCAGGAGACCTCAGTGAAAGAACCTCCTGTGAACAGGTACACCCTCTTGGAAGCTGTCGGGGCAGATGACGCTTCCAGTCTGAGTGGTGGGCAGATCTGTGACTCGAATCCTAGTTCTGAGACTCGACCGGCAAGATCCAGCAGAGCCATAGTGGTGGGTGACTCCATTGTCCGAGGTGTGGACAGGAGATTCTGTGGCGACAGGCGAGACTCGAGGATGATGTGTTGCCTCCCTGGTACCAGGGTCCAAGATGTCTCAGACCTAATTGAGAACATCCTCGAGGGAAGGTGAGCAGCTGGAAAATAGTTGTGCATGTGGGCACAAATGACATGGGTAAGAAGAGGAAGGAGGTTCTGTAACGTGAGTATAGAGAACTAGGCAGGAGGCTGAAAAGCAGGACTTCTAGGGTGGGTATCTCTGGGTTGCATCCAGTACCTAGTGCTAGTAAGCGTAGGAACAGGAGATCTGAATGCGTGCCTGAGGTGTTGGTGCAGGGGACAGGGATTTAGATTTCTAGATCACTGGAATCTCTACTGGGGCATGGGTGACCTGTACAAATGGGATGGGTTGCACCTTAATTGGAAGGGGATGGACATTCTGGCAGGCAGGTTTGCCAGTGCTACATGGGTGGGTTTAAAAAAAAAGTGGGGGGCGGGGGGGGTGGAGTCAACAACATGGAAACGTATCCGTGCAGCTAACGGGAAAATGAATATAGGAAAGGCCACGTTTAAACTAACAGGGCAGGAGGATGGATCCAATGCAAGGGCCATAAAAGGAGGACAGAAGCAAAAGTAAAAGGGAGATAAGAAACACTTACCTGTAAGCTTTGTGCATTAATGCGAGGAACATTCAAAATAAGGTGGATGAATTGAATGCACAGTTAGCAGCTAAGGGATATGATGTAGTTGGAATTACGGAGACATGGCTCCAGGGTGACCAAGGCTGGAAGCTAACCATTCAATATTCAGGAACGATAGACAGAAAAGAAGAGGAGGTGGGGTGGCATTGCTGGTTAAAGAGGAGATTAATGCAATAGCAAGGAGAGACATTAGCATGGATGCTATAGAACTGTGAAATAGCCAAGGGCAGAAAACGCTTGTTGGAGCAGTATACAGACCACCAAACAGTATTAGAGAGGTTGGGTGTAGCATCAATCAGGAAATTAGGGATGCGTGAGGCAAAAGTACAGCAGTTATCATGGGTGACTTTAATCTACATATAGATTGGGCCAACCAAATTGGTAACAATTGGAGGAGGATTTCCAGGCATGTATATGGGATGCATTTTAAACCAATATGTAGAGGAACCGACTAGAGGGCAGGTCTTCCTAGGCTGGGTATTGTGTAGTGAGGCAAGATTAGTTAGCGCTCTTGTTGTGCAAGGCCCATTGGGCAACAGTGACCATAATAAGGTGGAATTCTGCTTTAGGATGGAGAGTGACACGGTTAATTCAGAGACTAGGGTCCTGAACTTGAATAAGTGAGTCTTTGAAGGTATGAGACCGGAATTGGCTAGGACAGGTTATATGGCAAATTATACTTAAAGGGTTGACAGTGGAGATGCAATGGCAAAGATTTAAAGTTCGCATGGATGAACTCCAGAAATTGTTGGTCCCTGTTTTAGCGAAAAAATAAAACTGGGAAGGCAGCTCAAAACAAAACATTTTCACCAATGTGATCTAAACGGTACATTAGCATATGGATTTGACCTTTATCGATGGTCGATTATTCGTCAGAACGTATGATTTGAGCTTTTAAAAAAAAAGTAAATTGTCTCAACGGTCGTTGCGGAGCTTCCCGAAGTTGACACGAAGGAATGAAGTTAGCGACTTGGTCTGTACGAAAAGTAAACAAGAGACAGTGTGTTGCCAAATTGAAGATTGGTTCAGTTTTTAAGTTTTGATGACCAATTTACGTCCCAAAATTTTTTTTCATTGATTTTATAAAGCCGATAATATATCGCAAACGGTCGTTGCGTTTTTGACACGATGTTTTTATATATTAAATTGGAAAATAAGAGAAAAAAATTAACCCGCCCAAAAATCGCTACTACCATAGGATACCTCGTTGGGTTTTTGAAAAGCATTAGGTTTGGAGCTTCCGTGATTTAACTTACGGAGGTACCGACCCCAATAACAGTCGTTGTGACAATGGACACCAAGCACAACGACCGTTACTGGATCTTTACTGTACTGTATTATCTTTATGTTACTGTATTTGCCTCCTGATATTGATGAAGATATTTCCATAGATCCTTATCAAAACATATATGTATGAGGGGCCATATGAAGTTTATTTATGAATTCAATATTCATGACTAAATGTGGTAGAAGTTTTTAATGTCACATTTTTGGTGTCCAAATTCGTGATAAAATGATGAAGATTTGTGTCATGAAAAAAGTTTTTGACTGTGTCTTGGTTATCTAATTTATATCTGTTATTTGTAAGGTTTCACATGGTGGGTAGATTTTTGTTAAGAACGGTGTATTGGTGTAAAAAACTGAATAATCTTGTTCCTCAAAATCTCTCCAGTATTGTAAAAGGACACATATACAGAAAGAAAGACAAAGTGCTGGAGTAACTCAGCTGGCCAATATGCATCTCAGGAGAACATGGATAGGTGATGTTTCGGGTCAGAACCCTTCTTCATATATGTAAACACTAAGTTTGTATTGATGCACTCTGATCGTACAGAAGATATAATGCTTAAATTCTGAGGCTGGATAGATTCACTGAAATATATAGAGAATACATCTACAAATTCTGATCATGTATTGATTCACTTTGTATACATTACATAATACATGCAAACTTGAGGAAGTATTGATTGATTGGGTCTAAAGGGAAAAAAAAAAATCACGTGGAAACACTGAAGTTATCTTTATTCATTGTCCAATAAACATGAAATATAGATGGTAGAAATAAGGAACTACAGATGTAGGTTTACCAAAAAAAAGGACAAAAACTGCTGGAGTAACTTGGCAAATCAGACAGCATCTGCAGAGGCAATAGGGGGGTTGCTCGTAAGGTCATAGGGCTTGACGCACGGAGCCGCTCAATCGCAGCTTCCGGTATATGTTGTTAAAACACGAAACGCGTACTTTCCTACCAGTTAAAAACCCGCCAAAATGGTGAATTTTTGAGCTGTAAAAAATTTTGGGTTGGAGTAAGCGTGAGAGACATGTACCCAACTTCATAATTCCAAAAAATAAAGCAAAATGAAGGTAAAGGGAAGCAAGAGTTGAAGGGACAACAACCGCTGAACATTGGCCGTGCAGATATCGAAATTGAAAATATTGGGAATCATCGTGTTTGTTCACTGTATTTCATCAACAGTAAGGCATTATGTGTGTTTTTTCTTGATTCCTTTGGTATCTAAAAAGTCTCAGATGTGATAAATCTGGCTATAACATTTTTAAATCAGCCATGGTTCTGAAGTGGGTTTTTACATGCAAAAAGTAAATGCTTCCGAAGCTAAATATAGCATGGGCATTACAAAAATTTCCAGACTTACGAATGGTGTGTGGGAAAGTCTTCTATCATTATGCTATTGAGATGTATATTTTGGCAAATAATAACATGTCCTGACAGCTTAAGCACCCACTCCCTTTCAATAGGATATTGTCAATTTGCTGAGGTTGATTATGTCCAATTAACAGCTAACAAATATGCCATTCCCTGGCTTGCATCTGAGTAAAATGTAATTCAAAACCCATGTATGGTTTGCAAATTTTTTAATGATAAATTTTGCTTTAGAGGCGTTTTCTTTTTGTATGTAAAAATCCACTTGAGAACCATGGGCGATTTAAAAAAAAAAATTACAGCCAGATTTATCACCTGAAACTTTTTAGATGCCAAAGGGATCATGAAAAAACACAAATAATGCCTTACTGTTGATGAAATGCAGTGAGCAAACGGCCAATGTTCGCCAAGCACATTGGCTGTTGTTGTCCCTTCAACTGTTGCTTCTATCTGTCATTTCTCCTCACTTTTGAAATTCTGAAGGAGGATAAATGTCTCGCACTTATCCCGATTTCCATAATTATTTACAGAGCAAAAATGGACAATTTCAACGGGTTTTAACAGGCCCGCTACGCTGGAAACAATGGTCAGTGCTTACCTGCAGTTCATCGCGTGTACTCCAGTTGGCGTAGCATAGCAACAGTACGGGTCATGGGTCGTGACCCGACTGCCGTGCAACCTCCCTATAGTCAGCCGGACCCTGGCCCCCACGAATCATGGAATGTGTCTTGGAGAGCTTAAACTGCGGAGCATCCTGGATAATACAGATCACCCCCTTGGTTCCGCCAAAATACAGGACAGAACGCCACGGGAGATCCTTCTTTCCTGTGGCTATCAAACGTTGCAACTCCTCCTACTGTCGTGGGGTAGACTGAGACCGACTACCCCCCCCCTCCCCCCAATCTTTGCACATCCCCCAAGCCCTTCCACTGGTCACTTCAATTTCAAGCTTCATTGATTTTGGGTTTTTATAACTGTTAGCAGATCAATTTTCTTCCTGGGATAAATAAAGTTCTATCGTATCGTGTGCTGCCTTACCCGTGAGTGCCTCCAGTACTTTGTGTGTATCCCAGAGGTTTGCTGCGGCCCCCAACCCTCACCCTACCTGTGGCGAAGACGAAGGCGGGGACGCTGTGGAAGCGGACGCGGCCGCTCTTGCCGCCCTCGTATTGGACGTAGGCCCGGACCAGGCCACAGGGGCAGTGGATGTTGACCTGCGTCTCGGGGGAGCTGGGCTGGGCGACCAGGCCGTAGTCCACGGCATAGCGGCCGAGGGCCAGCACGGCGTGGCCGCACATGGTGCTGTAGCCCTGGTTGTGCATGAAGAGGACGGCGAGGTGCGCGTCGGGCAGCTCCGAGCCCACCAGCAGCGCGCCGTACATGTCGCGGTGGCCGCGGGGCTCCAGCATCAGCCGGCGCCGCAGCCCGTCCAGCCGCTCACGGATGTAGCGCCGCTTGCTGAGCAGGTCGGGCCCGGGCACGGCCGGGAAGCCGCCGGTGATGATGCGCAGCGGCTCTCCGCCCGTGTGCATGTCCAGCACCCGCATCACACGCCCGGCGGCGGCGGCGGCGGCGGCGGCGCCCGGCTCCTGCATGGCGCGGTCACGTGACACGCGCAGCTGAATGGCGGCCGGAGTCACGTGATGCCGGGCTGGGGTGACGTGGCAAGCGCGTCGTCATCGGAGGGGGCGGCCGAAACGTCACGCATTCCTTCTCTCTGGAGACATTGCCTGTCCTGTTGAGTTATTCCAGCTTTTTGTGTCTCCCGTCGGTGTAAACCAGCATCTGCTGCCCTTTGCTGCACGCAACGCGCGTCGGCCGCCCGCGAGGCCCACGCACACCAGCGACGACACGTGATGCGGGGTGACGCGCTTCAGGAAGGCCGGAAGTGGAGCGGCTGGCTGTGTTCCGGTGTGGAGGCCGCGGCCGGGCTCGGTGTTCGCTGCTGACTTCACTATGGGTAAGGTGGCGGCGGCCGCGGCCTGCACCGAGAGCATGCAAAACAAAGCTTGTCACTACAATAATAACATAAACCAACTACCTCCAATATGTAGGAAGGAACTGCAGATGTAGATTTACACCAGGGATAGACACAAGAAACTGGAGCAACTCAGCGGGTCAGGCAGCATCTCTGGAGAAAAGGAATATGGGACGTTTCGGGTCTAGAGCCTTCTTGACTACCTCCAATGGTTGTAGATTATTTCTTAAATAAATTAACCTAAATTAGACCTTAGGCTTCAAGTCTATAGTTGTCTGAAAGTGGCCACACCGGTAGCTATGGTGGTGAAGATGCCCTTGGCATGCTCGCTTTCCTTGGTCAGGGCTTGGATTATACAAGTTGTGATGTTATGTTGAAAAACACTGAGTTGGCTGCACTTGGTCATGTTGTGTGCAGTTCTGGCCATCATAACAGGAGGATGAAGGTTGTGATGAAGAGTGCAGAAGGCTTAACAGGATAATGCCTGGAGTATTGTGTGCAGTTTTGGTCCCCTAATTTGAGGAAGGACATTCTTGCTATTGAGGGAGTGCAGCTTAGGTTTACAAGGTTAATTCCTCGGATGGCTGAAGTGTGATATGAGAGAGATTAGCCTTTAGCCTGATTTAAGTATACCAATAACAAGTAGGTAGGTGGGACTAGTATAGACGGACCATCTTGGTTGGCATGACAAGTTGGGCTCAAGGGCCTGTTTCTGTGCTGTATGACTTTAGGTTTTTAGGAGAGGAAGGGATTTTAAAGTGGATTTAAATTGAACATTTTTTTACAGAGAGTGATTGATATCCGAACCTTATTGCCAGAGGACATGGAGTCATACAATCACTACATTTATGAGACAATTACAAGCACCAGGCAAAGTGTAAAATAATCTGAACCTAAGGCAAGCAAATGGGATTTGTGCAGATGGGCATACAGGGTGGGATGATGGGCTGCAGAGTCCATTTCTATGCTGTATGACTGACTGTACCCCAGGTATTGACTTAACCAATAGCCAGCAACAATAACTTCCTATTTCTAAATGCTGACTAGCAAATAAAGACCAGTGTTATCTACCTTAAATTATACTTCTAAATTGGCCTATAAGCATTGTTGAGGTTGCCCAAATGCTGAGCAGAAACAACCCATTAAAAATGGGTTAAAAACACATAAAACGTAAAAGGAAATTTAAGCACTTAAATAATATATAATTATAAATAATATTACTATTACTCAATGCACTGCAATCCATTTAGTAGACACTAGACCAAGTGCCGACCCATTGGGTCTGTTCCCCCATTGCGCCTTTGCGGGGGGGGTGGGCATGCGGCGTCACACACACTAACCACCCCCACACTAACTACGCCCTTCATATTATATTAATATTATTAATTAGATACTTTTACCCCATAACCGCCCTATCCACTGACGCATAGCACCCAACTCGCAGGCGTGTCTAGATAGGGAGAGGGGTGTAGAGAGTGAGGGCAGAGAGAGAATGGGGAGAGTCAGTGAGAGAGGCAGAGACAGAAGGGAAAGAGACGGGGGGGGGTGGAGGAGGGGAGAGAGAGGGATGGGAGGGGAAAGGGAGGGATGGGAGGGGAGAGAGATGGGATGGGAGAGGGTGGGGAAGGGGGGAGATGGGGTGAGAAGGAAGGGGGAGAGGTGGGGTGAGAAGGAAGGTGGTGGGGTGGGGGGAAGGGGGGGTTTAGGGGAGGGCAGGGGGAGAGAGACAGGGAGGGAGAGAGCGAGGGGGGAAGAGAGAGAGGGGGGGTAGAGAGTGAGAGCAGAGAGAGAATGGGGAGAGACAAAGACAGAAGGGCAAGAGACAGAGGGAGAGGGGGTGGAGGAGAGGGTGGGTGAGGGAGGGGTGAGAGAGATGGGAGGAGAGAGGGGAGGGAGGAGGAGATGTGGTAGGGGTGAGAGGGGGAGGGGGAGAGAGTGGGGAGGGAGGGAGGTGGAGAGGGGTGTGGGCAGTTCATCTATTCCCCACTCCCTATCACCCCCACTCCTCTCTCTCTATTCCCACACTCTCCCTCCCTACTCGCCCTCAATCCCCCGACTCCCCTTCTTCACCTCCCCAGGATCGGGCCTTACGTTGCCCGCCTGTCGCCTTATCTCATCTCCCGATCTGCAGAGCATGCCAGCGTGAGAGTGGAGCTGTGGGCTTCTGACCAAAGATCCTGCTTGTGACTCTCTGGAGCGCACAGCGGCCGGGAGGGGCGCGCAGGTGGGCGGGGCTTCGTGAGCTGCGCCAGCTTCGCGGAACTGACGCCTTATCTATCCCGATCAGCAGAGCATTTTGAGAAGGGGGGGGGTTTGAGCGGGCACGCGCGCGCGGGCGATTCCAGCTGTGGGAAGTGCGGTGCGAGCATAGTTGGAAGGGGGGGTTTGGAGCACGTGGGCGAGTCCAGCTGCGGGAGGCGCGAGCATAGTTGGAGGAGGGAGGGAGGGGGGAGCTGGGCTGGCAAATGAAGAGAGAGAAGCGGCTTGGGATTGGTCGGCATGTGGGATTGTGACGTAAGCAGCTCGTGAGGTGCAGTTTCGATTTTAAAATGAGTGACGGGGGGGGGGGGGGGGGGGGGGAGTACTTTATTAAAAAATGTGTGCATAAAAATTTCAAATGTAATGAGGAGTAAATCCGTGAATGTACAAGCGAAATTGCTAGCGAAATGGAAAAAATAACGGAGTTTGATCATGTGGTTTTGGCGGACCATGGAATCAAAGGCCAAAAATCTTATCTGAAAAAAAAACACACACACACACACGCGCACATACACACACTTTTTTAAAAGTATATAGATAGATGGTCCCAGTCATACCATTCTCCCAACCTTTTTGCAATGCAAAGAGGAATTTATTTTAAAATAGAGCTTTATGTTTGGGCAAATATTTTGTAAATTGATCATGAGGGTATGTAAAGGATGATAGACACAAAAAGCTGGTGTAACTCAGTGGGACAGGCAGCATTCCTGGAGAGAAGGAATGGGTGACATTTCAGGTCAAGATATATCTCGTTTCCCTTAGGGATAAGAGAAACGAGAGATATATCTTGACCCAAAATGTCCCCAATTCCTTCTCTCCAGAGATGCTGCCTGTCCCACTGAGTTACTCCAACTTTTTTATGTCTATCTTCGACCTCTCATGACTGGGGTCTGAGGTTTCCATCTGCTTTAAAAGGGCATCACTAATACCAGTGCACAAGAAGAGTAATGTGCCTCTATGAATACCAACTAAGGTCTGCGGTGTTAAAGTACTTTTAGACGTTGATTCTGGCTCACATCAGCTCCTACCTCAATAAGAAACTGGACCCACTACAATATGCCTACCACCACGATAGGTCAACTGAGGATGCAATATCACTGGCACTCTGAACTGGACCATTTGGGCAATAAAAGCACATATGTCAGGTTGTTGTTTATAGACTACAGCTCAGCATTCAACACAATCAGTCATCTCCAAACTGATTACTAAGCTCACAGAACTGAGTCTCTGTGCATCCCTCTGCCACTGGATCCTTGACTTCCTCATCAACAGACCACAACCTGGATGAATTGGCAGCAACACCTCCTGCTCAATAACCATCAGCTCAGTGGCATGTGAAGGCTGCGTGTTCAGCCCCCTGCTCTAATCACTCTATACTATTGACTGTGTAGCCAGACAAAGTACCAATCCATCTTCAAATTCATGACAATACCACCGTTGTTTGACAAAGTACAGATGATGATGAGTCAGAGTTTTGGAGGGAGATGGATTGACTGACTAAATGGTGCCAGAACAACCTTGCTCTCAACGTCAGTAATACCAAGGAACTGATGGTTGACTTTGGAAGAGGAAGGTCAAGGATCCACAAATCTGTCTTCATTAATGGAATAGTGGTGGAGAGAGTCAAAAACTTCAAATTTGTGGATGTAAGCATCTCATAAGAACTGTCCTGGACCCAGCACATTGATGTAATTATAAAGAAAGCCCATCAACATCTCTGCTTCTTTAGAAGGTTGAGAAGGTTCGGTATGTCAACAAATATTCTCTTGAACTACTTAGTGTAGTAGAGAGCAGGGGGGGGTTACACAAAATGCTGGAGAAACTCAGCGGGTGCAGCAGCATCTAAGGAGCGAAGGAGATAGGCGACGTTTCGGGTCGAGACCCTTCTTCAGGGCATACTGACTGGTGTAATAGAGAGCATACTGACTTAGTGTAGTAGAGAGCATACTGACTGGTTGCATCACGGCTTGGTTCAGCACCGTGACGCCCGGGAATGAAGAAGATTGCAAAAAATGGTGAACACTATCACGTGTTCTGACCTCCCCACCATCGAAGGGATCTACAGGAGTCGCTGCCTCAAAAAGGCAGCCAGCATCATCAGAGACATCATCACATCACCCTGGCCACACTTCATTTCACCTCATCACATCTTATTGTTTATCTCATGTTTAACTTCAGCTACTGCAGAGATTTCTCTTCAATCACTGTTGAATTAATTTTGCTGCGATTCTATACACAGTCATACTCTGTTTTGATCATCAGTTTCCTTTGAAACTCTATTGTCTTTTTGCCAGGTTTGTCAGGTTATAATAACTGCTTTAGAAAATGTTTACAAAATATTTAAAGATTGAGAATTAAAATAAATGATAATTTATCTGAATTAATTTAATAATTCATTAATAATTAACTGAATAATTTTATTTAATTTCAGAGGTTGATGTAATGTGTCCCGGATTATATTGTGGAAAACAAATAAAAGAGAGTGGAAATGATAGTCAATTACAATATGGAGACTGTGGGGTGAGTTTCTGTTCATTTTTGCATTTCTTACAAAGTGCAAGCTATGAGATACTCTGATTAGTAGGCAGTTAATTTAAAGAGTACTCTGAAATGAAGTAATTTGGATGCTAACTATTACCCACTATTCTGCATTTTGTTTAGTTCATTAAATAGCGAAACTTAGGTCTGCCAGTGACTATATCATATCTGGAAATTATATTAATCATACAATCCTCGATCTGCAATCCAAATGTTATTTTTGCTCTTGCACATTGTGGGATGTAGTTTCCTTTTTAAGTGGTCTTCATTTTGTCATTTGCTTTCATGGGCATGTTGGATTTTTTAGTGAAACCAAATAGTGGGGGGGAGGAATTGACAAATAAAGATGGAGTTGAAGGGGAAGTGCGTACAGGAAAAATTACAAAAGATTCTCAAATTAATGGGAAGGAAAGTTTGAGAAGGGATGCAAGAGTAAGGTCAGGCCAAGTGCGAGGGGGGGGGGGGACGTGAATATGGAGTGTTGTATATGAATGTGCGAAGTATAAGAAATAAAGTGGACGAACTTGAGGCTCTGTTAGAAATTGGCAAGTATGATGTTGTGGGAATTACAGAGACATAGCTGCAAGAGGGCCAGGGATGGGAACTGAATATCCAAGGGTATACCTCCTATCGAAAATACAGACAGGTGGGCAGAACGGGTGGGGTAGCTCTATTGGTGAGGAATCAAATTCAGTCCCTTGCAAGGGGTGACATTGAAACAGGAGATGTGGAGTCAGTATGGATAGAACTAAGCAATTGTATGGGTAAAAATACCTTAATGGGACTTATCTACAGGCCCCCAAACAGCAGCCTGGACATAGGGTGCAAGTTGAATCAGGAGTTAAAATTGACATGTAGCAAAGGTAATGCTGTGGTTGTTATGGGAGATTTCAACATGCAGGTAGACTGGGAAAATCAGGTTAGTACTGGACCCCAATAAAGGGACTTTGTAGAGTGCCTTCGTGATGGATTCTTAGAGCAGCTTGTATTGGAGCCTACCAGGGAGAAGGCTATTCTGGATTTAGTGTTATGTAATGAACTGGATTTGATAAAGGAACTTGAGGTTAATTCAGATTCAGATTCAGATTCCTTTATTGTCATTCAGACCTTTCGGTCTGAACGAATTTGTTACCTTGCAGTCATAACATGTAATAAATTAAAACAAAACACACAATAAACACATATTTAACATCCACCACAGTGAGTTCACCAGGCACCTCCTCACTGTGGTGGAAGGCAAAAGTCTTAAAGTCTTTGTCTTTTTCCCCTACTTGTTCCCCCTCTGTACTGAGGCAATCCAGGCCTTCGATGTCATCGTCCACTAGGCCCGCGGCCGAGCCTCCGAAGCCAGGCCGTCACCGCCGCCGTTGCCGGAACGCCGGAACACCACCACAGCTCCCAATCAGGTTCGACCACGGGAACGCTGGAGCCGCCGGAGCTCTGAAGCCGGGCCGCCGCTGGAGCACCGCTGGAGAGCCGCTGGAGCACCGCTGGAGCAACTGCTGGAGCCGCCGGAGCTCTGAAGCCGGGCCGCCGCTGGAGCACCGCTGGAGAGCCGCCGGAGCGCCGCAGCCGGGCCGCTGCTGGAGCACCGCTGGAGAGCCGCTGGAGCGCCGAAGCCCCGAAGCCGGGCCGCCGCTGGAGCACCGCTGGAGCCGCCGGAGCTCCGAAGCCGGGCCGCTGCTGGAGCACCGCTGGAGAGCCGCCGGAGCGCCGAAGCCGGGCCGCTGCTGGAGCACCGCTGGAGAGCCGCTGGAGCGCCGAAGCCGGGCCGCCGCCGCCGCTGGAACACTGGAGCTCTGAACGCTCGCCACAGCTCCGAGGCCACCAGCTCCGCCATTAGGCCTCAGCACAGACGGAGACGGTGACGGGGGACACGACAAGAAAAGGTCGCATCCCCCCGAAGGGAGAGACTAAAACCTTGTTTCTCCCACCCTCCCCCCCCCCCCCCCACACACAAACACAGCCTAATAAACCAAAATTCTAACTAGAACAGACACAAAAAGACGAAAAAAAAGAAAAAAACAGACGGACTGCAGGTGAGCCGCAGCGCCGCCACTTCCGGAAAAATTAGGTAACTAACTAATGAGCCATTAGGAGGTAGTGACCATAATATGGTCAGGTTTAACCTACAATTGGAGAGGGAGAAGGGTAGATCGGAGGTGTCAGTGTCAATAAAGGGGACTATGGGGCCATGAGGGAGGAGCTGGACAAAGTTGACTGGAAAGATACCCCAGCAGGGATGACAGTGGAACAACAATGGCAGGTATTTCTATGAATAATACAGAAGGTGCAGGATCAGTTCATTCCTAGGAGAAAGAAAGATTCCAAGGGGAGTAAGGGGCGACCGTGGCTGACAAGGGACGTCAGGGACAGTATAAAAATAAAAGAGAAGTACAACATAGCAAAGATGTGGGAAGCAAGAGGATTGGGTAATGTTTAAAGATCAATAGAACATAACTAAAAAGACAATACAGGGAGAAAAGATGAGGTACGAAGGTAAGCTAGCCAAGAATATAAAGGAGTATAGTAAAAGCTTCTTTAGGTATGTGAAGAGGAAAAAATTAGTTAAGACCAAAGTTGGACCCTTGAAGACCGAAAAAGGTGAATTTATTATGGGGAACAAGGAAATGGCAGATGGGTTGAACAGGTACTTTGGATCCGTCTTCACTAAGGAGGACACAAACAATCTTCCTGATACAGTAATGGCCAGAGGATCTGGGATGACTGAGGAACTGAAGGAAATCCACATTAGGCAGGAAATGTTGTTGGGTAGACTGATGAGACTAATATCAGAAACAGGAAGGCAGATTACTATCTAAATTGGAAAAAGGGGAAGTACAATGGAATCTGGGGGTCCTTGTTCATAAGTCTATGAAAGTAAACATGCAGGTACAGCAGGCAGTGGAGAAAGCGAATGGCATGTTCGCCTTTATAACAAGAGGAGTCGAGTATAGGAGCAAAGAGGTCCTGCAGTTGTACAAGGCTCTAGTGAGACCACACCTGGAGTATTGTGTGCAGTTTTGGTCCCCTAATTTGAGGAAGGACATTCTTGCTATTGAGGGAGTGCAGCGTAGGTTTACAAAGTTAATTCCTCGGATGGCGGGTCTGTCATATGCTGAGAGAATGGAGCGGCAGGGCTTGCACACGCTGGAGTTTAGAAGGATGAGAGGGGATCTTATTGAACATTAAGATTGTTAAGGGTTTGGACATGCTAGAGGCAGGAAACAGGTTCCTGATGTTGGGGGAGTCCAGAAGCAGGGGCCACAGTTTAAGAATAAGGGGTAAGCCATTTAGAACGGAGACGAGGAAACACTTTTTACTCGCAGAGTTGTGAATCTGGAATTATCTGCCTCAGAGGGCGGTGGATGCCGATTCTCTGGATACTTTCAAGAGAGAGCTAGATAGGGCTCTTAAAGATACCAGAGTCAGGGGATATGGGGAGAAGGCAGGAACCGGGTACTGATTGGGAATGGTCAGCCATGATCACATTGAATGGCGGTGCTGGCTCGAAGGGCGATATGGCCTACTCCTGCACCTATTGTCTATAAATAAATCAGAGTTATTGAACAGTGTTTGAAAAAATACGGAAAATATTGGAAATACAGCAGTTCAGGCAGAATGATTGGAGAGAGAAAAATGGAGTTCATGTTTCGGATGAACAGCCATTCACCTTCAGAGCCGTACAGAATGGAAGCAGGCTCTTGGGCCCAACTTGTCCATGCTCACTGAATTGGGTCTCATTGGCCTGCATTTGACTCATAGCCCTCTAAACTCTTCCTATCAATATTTCTGTTCAATGTATTTTAAACATCATAATTGTTTCTACTTCTACAGTTTCATTTGGCAGCTCTCTCCAGATACAGACCACCCTCTGAGTACAAAGGTTGCCTCTGAAGTCCCTCTTAAATCTCTACCCTCTCACGTTAAGCCTTTGCTCTATAGTTTTAGAATCTTCTAATCTAGGAAAATGACAGCGAGCATTCATTTATCCATCTCTCTCCTAATCGTGTACATCGCAACATAGTCACCCCTCAGTTTCCTATGCTCCAAAGAAAATAGTCCCAGCCTATTCAGCCTCTCCCTATAACTCAAGCCTGCAAGTCCAGGCAATATCCTGCTGAATCTTTTCTGCACTATTTCCAACTGCACACATTACTCCAAATGTTGTCTTGTACAGCTGCATCCTGATGTCCCAACATTTGTACTCAATACCCTTCCCAATGAGGGTAAATGTGGCAAACGCTTTCTTCACCGCACTATCGACCTTGCTCGCCATATTTAGGAAACTGTATATTTTTAGGGAAGCTTACTGATTCACACTTGAACTTGGGTAAAGCATGCAATGTTATAAGAGCCTGTAATTCTAAATTGTTATGAAGGAATTTGTAGTTTGAATCCAGAAACTAATGAATGACAGCCTCATTATTATCCCTAATCTAAGATCAAACCAGTTTGACTTTTGTAAAAAGTCTTGTAAAGTTAAGAGTGTTTAATTGTCATGTGTTCTTACTTGCAATGAAATTCTTACTTGCAGCAACATGTCAGGTTTATAAACATGTTTAAAAAAGAACTGCAAATGGTGGAAAAATTGAAGGTAGACAAAAATGTTGGAGAAACTCAACGGGTGAGGCAGCATCTGTGGAGAGAAGGAATAGGCGACATTTCGGGTCGAGATCCTTCTTCAGACTGATGTCGGGGGGGGGGGGAAGGAAAGGAAGAGGCGGAGACAGTGGGCTTGGGGGAGAGCTGGGAAGGGGAGGGGAAGGAGGGAGAAAGCAGGGACTACCTGAAATTGGAGGTCAATGTTCATGCTGCTGGGGTGTAAACTGCCCAAGCGAAATATGAGGTGCTGGGCCACACCCTGGCAATGGCAGGAGGCCCAGGTCAGAATTGGAATGGGAGGGGGAGTTGTAGTACTCAATAGATAACTTAATAAACAAACAAAATACACAAAGTTAAATAAATAAATAACAGCATAGTGAACCATAAAATAATGCCCAAAGTCACTTGTATAATTAAGCCAGTTGGGAGTTTAGTTTGATTGCATGGTGTTCAATAATAGCCTAATGGATGTTGGGGAGAAGCTATTCCTGAACCTGGATGTCAGTGTTCAAACTCCTACATCATCTTTCCGATGGCAGTAGTAAAATAAGAGCATGGCCAGGGTGATGTTGGTCCTTGTTGATGCTGGCTGCCTTTTTGTACCCATGATGGACTGGACAGTGTTCACCACTTTTTATAATCTCCTTTCCTGGGCATTCGAGTTGCCACACCAATTGAAACAAAGTTATTTCATCGAAGCAGGGATATGTATTAAACCTATAATCAGTGTAGCAGCATTGCATATACTTGTACACTGGTACAGAAAAGTTGGAACGCTTTTTCATTTACATCAACCTTGCTCAACAGGTATGCCCAAGAGGGGAAAGATCAAATGCCTTGAAGATTTGTCGGAAATGTGAGGAATTACCAGAGTTATATGACTGGCTGTATCTTGGCTTCATGGCAGTCCTACCTTTGGTTTTGCATTGGTTCTTTATTGAATGGTACTCGGGCAAAAAGAGGTTTGTTTCTTTGAGAAACTGGAATGTGAATCATAGTGTAATATACTATTAGTATGTGTCATAAGAGTCAACATTGCACTTTCATCTCCAGATCATAAATTTATATCCAGTAGGGTTCTAAGAGACTGAAAGTCTGGACGTGAAATATGAATGGACAGTCTTAATTCATTGATGCCTTTATGCGGGGCAGATGTGGATATAACCGAAGGTACATCAAAATGACGCTTAGCAGAAATGAAACTGAAGTGGATGGTCAAATAATTATGTTGGGGGTATTAAATTGAAATTGCAATAATTTGAATTCATAGGCCAGTTCCTGGTCTCTGAATTGAAAGGATTGCAATTTCAAATAAACAATTTTAAGCATCCCTTAATGTTAAACATAACTCCAGGAAAATTTATACATTATGGATGTGATTTGAAACACATACCTTTCAATGTAAGAACTGCTATATCGTAGGTGGTGCCCAAGATGATACTCACCAAATTAAAAGCACTGACACATGTAATTGTAAATCAGAATCGTTATACATTATTCCACAGAACCATGTTCAAGGGTAAGAAATAATAAGTGTTCAGTTTTGTCCACAAAGTAAATGAATTAAAGTGGAGAGTCTAGCCAGGTACAATCATTAAAACAACCACTTTGTCTTGGACTGTTTCTTCATTAGTTTAAGTCGCTCTAAGATTTACACTTATTTGCATTATAACCAAGTTCATTTGCATTTTTTTTGTGCAGTTCCAGTGCACTTTTTCAGCATGTGACTGCATTATTGGAATGTGCTGTTGCAGCCATTGTCACATTGTTGGTGAATGATCCAGTTGGAGAGCTGCAAATCCGGTCCTGCCGTGTGAAGATGCTGTCAGATTGGTACACAATGCTTTATAATCCCAGTCCAGATTATATTACTACATTGCATTGTACACAGGAAGCTGTATTTCCTTTGTAAGTATATTATTTTAAAGATTATTTTATTTTAAATTATTTTAGGGCAGCACGGTGGTGTAGCAGTAGCGCTACTATCTTACATTGCCGGAGACCCGGGTTTGATCCTGACTGCGGGTGCTGTCTGTACGGAGTTTGTACGTTCTCCCCGTGATCTGTGTGGGTTTTCTCCGAGATCTTTGGTTTCCTCCCATACTCCCAAGACCTACAGGTTTGTAGGTTAATGGGCTTGGTATAGTTGTAAATTCTCCCCTATGTGTCTAGCATTAGTGTGTGGGGATTAGTGGTTGGTGCAGACTCGGTGGACCGAAGGGCCTGTTACCCGCGCTGTATTTCTAAACTAAACATAAATATTAAACGCTTTCATTTTCTTGATACATTAATTTATTCACTGCCATTGTGTAAGTAAATTTGACATTTTTTAAGTACTGGTGTATACTGCATGCATTTCTCTGGTTCACATCAATACAGATTAAAAGAACAAATACAAAGTCTTTGCATTTGCTATTATAAAAACATTCTATTAACTATAATGAATGTTAGAAGAGGAAGAGCCAATGGAAATCTTAAATGGAGATTTCACCTTCACTGATGGTCAGTCTTGTCTGTTTCAGGTACACCATTGTCTTCATCTACTATGCTTTCTGTCTGGTTTTCATGATGCTGCTCCGTCCTCTCCTGGTTAAAAAGATTGCATGTGGTCTTGGAAAGTCGGACCGATTTAAAAGTATTTATGCAGCCCTCTACTTTTTCCCAATTCTTACAGTGCTTCAGGCAGTTGGTGGAGGCTTGCTTTGTAAGTGTATTTTTATTTACAGGCCACCTTTGGATTTTATTTACAGGCCACCTTTACATTTCAAATAATTCTAATTGACGGGTGGGTCCATAACATGAATTTATTTACTTATCTACCTTAATTAACCTGATGGAATTTGGGGATGAATACCAGAACCATCATCTTTAATAATTTTATTTGCAAGTCAAGATACCTGAGAATTGCATATATGAGAATAAGGATCTTCATCTTTGGTTGAAATTTCATTTTGCATTTAGGATTCGTATTTAAGGATCTGAAATTACTAACAATACATTATCTTAATATAAAATAGAAAGTAAATGCTGCACAAATATATAATTTTGTTAAGTTTGCACCTATTCATTATTTGCAAAAGACATACTGCATTTTAATCAAGTTGTTTTTCTGTGTATTATCCTAATTTTTGATGTCTACATTTTTTTTAGACTATGCTTTTCCATACATAATTCTAGTCCTGTCCTTGGTAACTTTGGCAGTATATATGTCTGCTTCCGAAATACAGGTAAATTAGAATTCTCAAAATAACATTGTTTGGGAAAACTAACATATAATAGCACTAATTGATGTAAAACTGATAAAATTAGTATGAGAATAAGTATGGGTTGATTACATACTATGTAAACACGTAGCCGTATAGATTTACAGGAAGTACAGCAATCTCATAGGTAATTCAACATACCATAATTACTAAGTTTTATAATTCAGTCAAAATGACTAAAAGTGCACATCAAATGTAATCATTTCTAAATATAAAAGAATGATTTTTATTCATCTCTTCCTTTAACAGACTTATAAGGATTTGATCACCAAAAAGAAGAGAATAATTGTTCTGTTCAGTCACTGGATACTGCATGCCTATGGAATAATCTCAATTTCCAGACTGGATAAACTGGACCAAGATCTGCCCCTGTTGGCCTTAGTGCCCACTCCTGCACTTTTCTATCTTTTAACTGCTAAATACACAGAGCCTTCAAGGATATTGTCAGAAGGTGGCAATGGACATTAAAGAAAGCGTGGGAAAACAGAATACAGTAGATTGGTCAATGAATATTATAGATTGCTTTAATAACATGGGGAGACCCACTAATGTTATCACCAAGGAAACCTGTTTTTTATTGCTTATTAAGATTGTTATTTATATTTTGCGCACACGTGAACAAAAATTGCACTAAAAAGCATAAAGGAAATGTTAATAAAGTTGAATATATAAATGATTGGATAATTCAAATTAGCAACTTTGTTTCTCTGATATCCTGTGGGATGGGGATAAAAAGTGATAATTTGAAGCGGTTTGTAGAAAAGCAGCATTGTAGTGTCTTTGTATCCTTGCAGTTTGCTAGCTGTTTAGATTAAGTTAATGTTTTATTTTATGAGATTTCATTTGACTATAATTCCATTGCTGCACTGTTACCCGTATCTTAATATCTCTAGATTGAACCAACACAGCATTTCCAAAAGCCTCATCAGTTGCCTTGTTAATTGCTTTACTATTAGACTACCACCGAGTAAATCACACAAGAAATTAGTGCCACTTATTTTTTAAATTATAAAACATCCATTCATGCATTTCATATTTTGCCATGTTGCTTTTACAGAGCTACCTTATTTCCAAATTCAAACATGTAAGTGTCTTTTCATTTGTCAACACCACATTTGTAGACAATATTACAGTGTAAATACAGTAATTTTCATGACACTTAAAAGGATTAATTGGAACTCCTGTATTCTCAGGAAGTTGGAACCGTGAACTTTTTTTAATCTAAACGTAGAGATTTAAGATTAAATGCGCGGTTATTAAATCTCTAGCACAGGCTTTATCAGACACGAAAATATGCTTAAGATAAACACAAAAGGCTGGAGTAACCCAGCGGGTCAGAGAGCATCTGGAGAAAAGGTCGCTCCTTCTTCAGACAATGTGCTTTTTCAAATCAGACTTCTTAAATTAAAGCAGGTTTTGCAAGTGACAGTTCAAGACTTACACAATTTCTACAACTAGTAGATCAGCTGCCAATTAAAGAGCCTGTTCCACTTTCCTGAGTCCTCTGCCGAGTTGAAAGGATCTTCAAAAAAAAATCAAGATTTTTGTGATCTACGAACTCCTCCTCCCGACTATCTTTTTACTCGTGGACTTTTTTGTCATGCTGGAAAAAACGTCCCAACTTACCCGATGCCCCGAGTACCTACGGCTGGCATAATGAGCCGCTACGATATATCTACGGACTCGCTATGCACATTCTCCGAGTTTGAATCAAGGGGAAAACTCAGGAGAATTCGTGAGTAACTCGGGAAAGTGGGACAGGCCCTTAACTGTAAATGTAAATAGTTTTAAATTGTATTCTAATCCAAGTACAATTTGTGATGCTGTCAATAAAATGTTATCTTACCTCATTTAAGCGTACCTCATTTAAGTGGGATGGTTTTTTCATCCTACATTTTTGTTTTATTCCTTTTGTAATTCAAAGAAATTAAAGTTTAGAATATGTTTAATACAACTAAAAGTAAAATTATTCAAAGCTCATTGTATCTGCTTACCTTCAGAAGGTGTACTTCCCACAAAGGATAGCAAATTACTTAAATGATCTTTGAGCTGATCACCAATGCTGCCAAGCTTTATCTCTCTGAGCTGCATTTTATTCATCAGTTGCTCTATGACATTCAGAACACTTTGATCACAGGCACCATACTCCTGCAGTGGCACAAAGCAGTAATGTGTACCCTATATTTTTCTACAGCATGAAGTACAAAATAAATACATTAAAAAATTGTTACCAGCTACCATTTGAACACTAAAATCCAATGCCCAGCTTTTCATTAAGTTATCTAAAAATAAATAGAAAAATAAAATTAATGACATAACATTTACAGGCAATTTTAATTAAAGTTAAATGCATGCAATTATACAATTGCCTGCTGCTTAGAATATAGAACAGCACAGGAACAGGCCCTTCCGCCCACAATGTCTGTGCTGAACATGATGCCAAGACTAATTCTTATCTGCCTGTACATAACCCGTATCCTTCCATTCCCTCTATATCCATGTATTTCCAAAAGTCTCTTAAAAACACTATTGTGTCGATTTCCACCACCACTCCCAACAGCTGTTCCAGGCACGCACCACCCTCTATGCAAAAAAAAAAACTTGCCGTACGCATCTTTAAACTTCATCCCACTCATCTTAAAGCTATGATACGGCCCGATCCACCTGCCTAACAAACACGCTGCTGAAGACTGGAGTGACGACTGACGGCCAGAATGTGCCCTAGTAGGACTGACGCCCCACAGGCCTCCCAGGGGACAGCGGTGAAACCGGGCAGTGAGGCCTGCCTGGGCCGAAGGAGCCTCAGCGGTGGCGGCGATGGGAGCATAGGGGCGGCAGTGGGTGCCCTGGCAGCACTGGGAGTCTCACAGGCAACGTGAGCCTTGGCGGGGGCCTCGCGGTCGATGAACGTGAGGCGGGAGGGAAAGACAATGGGGATCCGGCATGGGGAGACCTCCGTGAGGGACGGTGGGAGAACAAAGGGGGACCTGATGTGGGGGGGCACTCTGCCCAGGGGATGTGGGGTCAAGGAAAGAGCGTTCACCTTTCGGCCCTGTTTCCACCAATCTTTCCACCACCACGCACAAGAAGTGACAAGACTGACACCATTGTACTGCAGATGGCGAGAAGTGTGTTCAGCTCTGGCTGAACAACTTCCAATATTGTGTGTGGATTCGATAAGAAGAAGCGGATAAGTCTGTTTGTTCATTTGTTCTGGTGAAGGCGCCGTGCTCACAGCAGCCAGCCAACAGTCACTTATCTTTTTTTTTCATTTTTAATTTCAAGTTGGGGTGGGAGATTGCAACTTCACGTGGTCCGCCCTGTTTCAACGAAGGCAATCAACCTGCTGTGCACAATCAAATAAGATCAAATAGAACAAGTTGTCCTGCAACTTTAGGCTGTGCACCCCATACACAAGAAGAAGATTTCACGTTTTTCTGTAACCTTGTGTATTGTGACTGTCGGCAGACCAATTTTCCTCTGGGGATGAATAATGTTAATCATATTGTATTGTAAAATAGTAATTGAAATATGTCAGTAATACCCACATACAAGAAAGAAAAATGACACTAGTAAAAAGTGGACCATATTCAATTTTGGGAAGCAAAACAAAATATTTTTAGGAGATTCTGAAACCTAAACAAAACATGGTTGGCTAGAAGGTCAAATCTGTTTTTTTGTGTATTATGTCTAAATTGACTATTACAACTGTTTTATTTAATTGAAAAGTCATTTGCAAATGCATCATTAAACTTTAAATAATATCAGTTTGCAATATTTCCAATCATGAGATTTATGGTTGCTAAAAAATACTCTTGGTTTTAACATTATATGATGATCATTTTTCAACTTTAAGCTTGAAACTAAAACCACAACACTTATAGCTAATTTAAACCAAAACTACCTTTCCTACCCACCCCATCCCAAGCATGTACCATGGATAGTTTGAAGTTCATTATCCTGCTTCTCCTTTTCTGCTTTTTGCCTTTCTCCTTCTTCTTCAAGTGAGGCAAGATCTTTGGTCAGTTGGAAATTGCACTGCCAATGAAAATAATAGAAATTTTATTCAAATGCTGATGTATTGCAATTTATAAAAAATAGTGAATCAAAACCATAGTATATTTTTCCAAAGGACTCGGATAGAGATGAGAGGAGGAAATACAAAACTTAATTTATATCCCAATTACTGACACAATGGCTATTCGTGCAGTTATTGACAAAGGAGTCATTTTCCTCATTTTACAGTGTAATTAAGGAATATTTTTCAATTAAAGGGGATTGGTGTGACATTATTTGCTAGATATTAACTAACAAAAAAACAAAGTTAGCTTCTAAACTCAAAGGTTTCCTTGTATAAATAAGGAACTGCACTTGATGGGTTACACAAAAGGACACAAAGTGATGGAGTAACTTCGCGGGTCAGACAGCATCTCTGGGGAACATAGATTGGTGATGTTTTGTGTCAGTCTGAAGAAGGGTCCCAACCTGAAACATCACCTATCCATGTTCTCCAGACTTGCTGCCTGACCAGTGGAGTTACTCCAGTACTTTTTATCCAGAAGGTTTCCTTGGTCTCTTTGCTCCAAAGACCCTGTAATTGGATAGCTTGACAGTCATAGCTTATGTCAAAACCACAAAACACGGAATCTCATTCATTGGGCATGCTATATAGTTGTTACTGAATAGAAGAGAAATGTGCATTTGAAATGTTATTCCTCACCAGTGAGCCAGAAAGTAAAATCTGGATAGAGGAAATGCCCTGCAAGATTAACTTAAATAATACGGTAAGATATAATATGTTCCTGCCGAATGGCCTGGTCTTATGCTGTACCTTTCTATGTTCTATGTACACAATTGGTTTTCCGGGCATAATCAATACTAAATGGATCAACAAAATAACTTTACACTCACCAGTTTCAGTTTGCAATTCTCTATCTCAACAAGTTCAAGCCTTCTATCTGCTTCATAAATTTCCACTTCAAGCAAGTTCAATTCCTCAGCAGCACATTTAACTTGGTAAAAGATATCATGTCGAATTGTAGACAACATAGATTGTAGGTCTGGCTGATGAAATGAATGAATCGATTTTTATGTATTGAATCAAAAAAAGGGATTTGCATTATTAAATGTTCTGAATTATTGCAAAAGTATTATATAATGCTATTAATGGAAATGAATGTTCAAGGAGATGTGGGCAGAGATTCCCACAGTATTTAAGATGAGACTTGAATCCCCAAGGCATAGAAGGCTACAGACCAAGTGTGGTAAATGGGATTAGTGTACATGGATACTTAATAGTCAGCATGGACATTGTGAGCTGAAGCATCTCTTTCAATGTTGTATGACTCAATAATGGGTGCGTAAAATTATGAGAGAAGTGGTTTCTCTCAGGAATCAAAGCTCTCAGATTCTCTTTAGTTGCCCATTTCCCCCTTATGTATTTATCAAATCTTTTGCGATTGTCCTTAATGCTACCCGCCAGAGCAATCTCCTGGACCCTTTGTGCCCTTCTGATCTCCTTATTCAGTTTACTCCTTAGTTCCCAAAACTCCTCCAGGGATGCACTTGATCCCAGCTGCTTATACCTGTCCCATGCATCCTTCTTGTTTTTGATCAACACCTCAATTTCCCTCGTCAGCCAAGCTTCCTTACGTTTGCCTGCTTTGCCCTTCACTCTAACGGGGACGTACATATCCTGAGCTTTCGTCAGCACACTTTGGACATTGAATTTTCTCAATTCTGTTAACCCCTGCTGTCTCCTCCCCCTCCCACCTCTCCCTCAGCCCTCGGGCCCTGGCATTCCCTCTATCTCTATCTCCCTCCCTCACCCTAGTTGCACTAGCTTCTCATTTTTACACCACAAACAGCTTACAATGGCTTGTTCCCTTTATCATCAATACTTTTTTGCATATCTTTCATTCATTGTTCTTTATCTCTCCACATCACCGTCTATATCTCTCGTTTCCCTGATCCCTGACCAGTCTGAAGAAGGGTCTCGACCCGAAACGTCGCCTATCTCCTTCGCTCCTTAGATGCTGCTGCACCCGCTGAGTTTCTCCAGCTTTTTGTGTAACCCCCTTTAAAAACATCCACTTGGCCGATGTTCCTTTCCCCTCAAATAACCTGCTCCAGCCAACTTGAGCAAGACCTTCTCTCATACCCTCAAAGTTGGCCTTACCCCAGTTGAGCATTTTAACATGTGGTCCCAGATACAGTAATGGTGTTTGTGATTCTTTTAGACAGGCTCATGGATATGCAGGGAATGTAGCGATATGGATCAAATGCAGGCAGAGAAGATTAGTTTAACCTGGCATCATATTTGGCAAGTACATTGTGGGCTGAAGAGCTTGTTCCTGTGCACATCCCAAAGATGTGTGGATTTGTAGGTTAATTGACTTATTTAAAATTGTCGTGTAGCAAGTGGATAGAAAGTGGGATACCGTAGAACTAGTGTGAACATGTGAATGGTGGCTGGCATGATCGTATTGGGCAGTAGGGCCTGTTTCCACCCTGTATTTTTCAATCAATCAGTCAAACATTTTTATTGCAGCTAACACCACATTCTTTTTCCAGTGATTTGGTGTTCTCATTAAATCAAATAGATTATCTTATTGAAGACTCCAATGAGCCTTGATTGGAAGGATGGCAGCAGGATGTTTCTTCTCATAGTAAATCTCAAACTAGAATGCACAGTTTCAGAAGAAGGATTTGTGGAATATCTGTGGTGATGAGGTAACTCAATGTCTGAGGTCAAGACAGGCTTAATGCCTAATCTCAGTATTTTACAACCCGAGACATAAACCTTCTGGAAGGACAAGGGAAGTGCAGTGCATTGAAATGTGTGCATATGGATGTGGAGACCAACACAAAGTGGTGCATAATTGTGAAGTGGAAGGAAAATGATACATGGTTTCCAAATTTTATTACAAATAAAAAACTGAAAAGTGTGGCGTGCAAAAGTATTCTGCCCCCGAGTCAATACTTTTCAATTACAGCTGCAAGTCTTTTGCGGGATGTCTCTACCAGCTTTGCACATCTAGAGACTGAAATTTTTGCCCATTCTTCTTTGCAAAATAGCTCAAGCTCAGTCAGATTGGATGGAGAGTGTCTGTGAACAGCAATTTTCAAGTTTGCCAGAGATTCTCAATTTGATTTAGGTCTGAACTTTGACTGGGCTATTCTAACACATGAATATGCTTTTATCTAAACCATTCCATTGTAGCTCTGACTGTATGTTTAGGGTCGTTGTCCTGCTGGAAGGTGAACCTCCGCGCCAGTCTGAAGTCTTTTGCAGACTCTAACTGGTTTTCTTCCAAGATTGCCGTATATTTGGCTCCATCCATCTTCCCATCACCTCTGACCAGCTTCCCTGTCCGTGCTGAAGAAAAGCATCCCCACAGCATGATGCTGCCACCACCATGTTTCACAGTGGGGATGGTGTGTTCAGGGTGATGTGCAGTGTTAGTTTTCCGCCACACAGCGTTTTGCATTTAGGTCAAAAACTTCAATTTTGGTCTCGTCAGACCAGAGCACCTTCCTCCACATGTTTGCTGGGTCCCCCACATCGCTTGTGGCAAACTGAAAACAAGACTTCTTATGGCTTTGTTTCAACAATGGCTTTCTTCTTGCCACTCTTCCATAATGGCCTGATTTGTGGAGTGCACGACATGGTTGTCCTGTGGACAGATTCTCCCACCTGAGCTGTGGATCTCTGCAGCTCCTCCAGAGTTACCATGGGTCTATTGGCTGCTTCTCTGATCAATGCTCTCCTTGCCCAGCCTGTCAGCTTAGGTGGACGGCCACGTCTTGGTAGGTTTGCAGTTGCGCCATACTCTTTCCATTTTCGGATGATGGATTGAACAGTGCTCCATATGTTCAAAGCTTGGGATATTTTTTTATAACTTAACCCTGCTTTAAACGTCTTCACAACTTTATCCCTGACCTGCCTGGTGTGTTCCTTGGGCTTCATGATGCTGTTTATTCACTAATGGGCTCTAACAAACCTCTGAGGCCTTCACAGAACAGCTGTATTTATACTGAGATTAGATTACACACAAGTGGACTCTATTTACTAATTAGGTGACTTCTGAAGGCAATTGGTTGCACTGGATTTTATTTAGGGGTATCAGAGTAAAGGACAATTCTTTTGCATGCCACACTTTTCAGTTTTTTATTTGTGAAAACATTTGAAAACCATGTATCATTTTCCTTCCACTTCACAATTATGCGCCACTTTGTGTTGGTCTTTCACATAAAATCCCAATAAAATACATTTACGTTTGTGGTTTTAACGTGACAAAATGTGGAAAAGTTCAAGGGGTAAAAATTCTTTTGCAAGCAACTGTATAATGTGTAAGGAGGAACTGCAAATGCTGACCGAAGACATACACAAAAGATTGGTGTAACTCAGCGGATCAGGCAGTATCCCTGGAGAAAAGGAATAGGTGACGTTTCGGATCGTGGGTGGCACAGGGGTAGTTGCTGCCTTCCAGCCCAGAGACCTGGGTTCATAGATCCTGACCATGGGTGCTGTCTATATGATGTTTGTACGTTGTCCCTGTGACTGTGTGAGTGTTCTCTAGGTGCCTCCCACATTCCAAAGATGTACTGGTTTGTAGGTTAATTGGCTACTGTAAATTGTCCCTCGGGTATAGGATAGAATTTGCGTACAGGAATCGCTGATCGATGTGCTCGGTGGTGAGATAATTAACCATCATCTTTTCTTCCATTCTCCTCTCTATCATCCAGTGTGTTTTTACACTCCTCTCTCCACCTATCCTCATTTTCCCTCCCCATTCTTTCTCGCAAGCACTTTGATCCTTCACCATTTATTTTGCTCTCTCTGTCCTGTTCTTGTTCTCGAGATTGTACTTTCTATTTCACCTCTCCATGCTCTCTCATTGGTATCTAATGTATATCTAATTTATATTAGCAAGTAGGTATGAATCTAAGATAACAATTGGACGTTTCTGATGCTATTAATCACATTGAATGTAAATTATAAAGAATGTTACCAGAGAAGCAAGAAGGGTTTCAGTTTCTCCCTTTAACCTGGCGATGTTGCGATCAAAGTTAAATTTCTTACTCATTTGGTCTGTAAAATGTCAAAAAAAAACATTCAATAATATTAAAAGATTGGCAGAGAAAGTCATGAAGATGACAGAATTTGTGAAAGTTAATGGCAGTTCTTAAGAACAATCTGCATTACTGTTCATGAAGTTCATTTATTGTCACGTACACCAATTGGTGTAGTGAAATTCAAGTTGCCATTGCAGCACATTAATAAGAATACAACATAACATAATAAAACATCCCCCCAAAATGTTTCTCACTGTGAGGGAAGGCACAAAGTCCAGTCCACATCCCCTTGTCCACAACATAATCGGGCCTATTGAGGCCTCCGCAGTCATCGCTACGGGGCCCGATGTTTCAGACCCTTCTCGCCGAGTAATGGTGCTCCAGCGTCAGGGGAACCCTCACAGCGGCTTGGGATGACTGGATCGGCCGCATCCTTACCGGAGACCACAGATTCCGAAGCCAACAGGCTGTGCTGGATGGAGCTCCACCACTGGTGATCCCGGCGAGAGATCCCAGGCTCCCGATGTTAATATCAGCGCTGCCGCCCGAGGCTGGCCGCTCCACAGTCCCACAGCTCCGCGATGTTTCATCGGTGGTCTCAGCTCACCGGAGCTCCAGCACGGCGACCCGGGCAAGGCACCGCCCGCTCCGCTCCAGCACTGTGCCGCCACCGAAGCCGTGTTCTGGCTGGTCCCCTCAGGAAATGCCGCTCCAGATCCCGATGGTAGGCCGCGAGAATGGGTCGCAGTTGCTACTCGGAGGAAAACTGCCTCTCTGAACAGGTAGGGACTGAGAAATACAGTTTCCCCCTTCCCAATCCCCCCCACCCCCCACACATAAAAGAATAGACCGCCAAACAAAAACACTTTTTTAACATATTAAAAATTAAAAAAGAAGTGGAAGGACGGACAGCTGCTGGCGGGGCAACCATACCCAACTGGTCGGCGCCCCCTAGTAATTGGACGGTGTCCCCTAGTATGTTGAGGAGATGCTGAATGTCATAAGATGTATGAAGGTAGAGAATGTTCCTGGGCCTGATCAGATCTATTGTAAGACATTGTAGGAAGCTAGATAAGAAATTGCAAGAATCCCGACTGAGATATATGATATGGGTGAAGAATAGAGGGTGGCTAATATTGTGCCTCTATTTAAGAAGGGCTGAAAAGGAAAACCTGGGAACAATAGACCTGTAAGCCCAACATCTGCGATGGGCAAGTTACTGGAGAGGATTCTTAAGGAGAGATACATGCATTTGGAATTGTTCATGGGTTGATTAGGGATGGTCAGCATGGTTTTCTGCATGAGAGATTGTGCCTCATGCATTTGATTGGGTTTTTATAAGAAGTAACCAGGACCGTTGATGAGGGAAGGTCCACAGACAGTGGCCTTCAGCAAGGCCTTTCTTCAGGTTCTGCTTGGTATTCTGCTCTCGAAGGTTAAGTTATGTGGGATCCGGGGAAAAATAGCTAAATTGATACAGAATTGGCTTCATGATAGGAAGAAGAAGGTGGTGGCGGAAGTTTTCAGATGACACTAAAATTGGTGGTAGGTGGTAGCGCAAACAGTGAAGATGGTTAGCAAGAATTACACTGGGATCTTAATCAGCTTAATAAACTGGGTATGTGGGCCAAGAATAACTAATGGAGTTCAATGCAGTTAAATGTAAGGTGTTGCATTTTGGAAGTCAAACCTAGCCAGGAACTTTACAGTCACCCCAGTTGGGCCCTGGAGAGTGTTGTAGAGTAGAAAGATATAGGCATATAGGTGCACAGTTTCCTGAAGGTGGTGTTGTTGGTAGCTAGGATTGTGAAGAAGGCTTTTGACATGTTGGTCAATAGTAGGGAATTGAATTTAGAAGTTGAAACGTTATGTTGCAGTTGCACAAGAGTTGGTAAGGCCACGCTTGAAATATTGTGCTCAGTTTTAAAAACTCTGCCAGTGGAAAGATGCCATTAAGCTAGAAAGATGCAGAGAAAATGTATGAGATTGCCAGGTCTCGAGGGCCTGAGCTATAAGGAGAGGTTGCAGGTTAGAACTTTATGCTTTGGAGCGATGGAAGCTGAGATCTTGTAGAGGTGCATAAAATCATGAGGGGGATAGGGTGAGTGCATATATTATTTATAGGTCAGGGAATCAAGAACTAGTGGGCACTGATTTAAGGAGAGACGGGAAAGAATTATAAGGAACATGGGTGGAAACATTTGCACGCAGAGGTTGGTGGATATATAGAACGAGCTGCCGGAGGAAGTAGTTAAGGCAGGTACAATCACAATATTTAAAAAGCACTTGGACAGGTGAATGAATACAAAGGGGTTACACATATATATACCAAATGCAGGCAAATGGGACTCGCTTAGAAGTGGCTTCTCGGTTGACAGACAAGTTGGGCGATGTCACCATGACTCTTTGGCATTAGCGTTATTACAAGGTTAGATGGGTAGACAAGTATCATTACTATAATCATTGTTTAATCATTAGATAGATCACTGAATGAAATGCCTCTGGCCTAGATAAACTTGTATAGTCCTTCTCATGGAGATTTGAAAACTTCTCTTTACATTGTGCACACAAATAAGTCCTGCAGTAGCCAAAGCACTTATAATCACAAAATTATACCTTATAGACAAGATGCTGGACTTTTCCATCACAATCCATGACCCATCCAAGATTTTGGTTACTGAAAAATAGAGGTGAGGAAACCTCATCCTGATTACCACCTACTGTCAACCGATGAATCAGTGCCTCTCTATGGTTAGCAACAGTTGGCTCCCAAGAATTTGACCAGCTTCAACAACATGTTAATGTCATCCAGTATGTGAATAATAAAGATGAAGTTGAGGCATTCATAAGCAAATGCAATATCCTTGCTTTTGTAGAAGCTAGTCTTGAGGTAATCCAATTTACCTCTTCAAATGACAAGCAAAGATTATGGGAACAGAGAACATGACTAACTGTAAATTTGAAGACTTGTGCTAGAGAACTAGCTAAACCTCTAACCAAGTTGTATAAGAAAGGACTGCAGATGCTGGTTTAAATTGTAGGAAGACACAAAATGCTGGAGTAACTCAGCGGGTGTGGCAGCATCTCTGGAGAGAAGGAATGGGCAACATTTCTGGTCGGGACACTTCTTCAGACTGATGTCAGGGGAGGGGGCGGGACAAAGATAGAGTGTAGGCGGAGACAGTAAGACTAGTGGGAGAACTGGGAAGGGGATGGAGAGAGAAAGCAAGGCCTATCTTAGTTAAAGAAGTCAATGTTCATACTGGAAAATATGAGGTGCTGTTCCTCCAATTTGTGCTGGGCTTACTCTGACAATGGAGGAGACCCAGGACAGAAAGGTCAGATTGGGAATGGGAGGGGGAGTTGAAGTGCTGAGCCACCGGGATATCAGGTAGGTTAAGGCAGACTGAGCAGAGGTGTTCAGCGAAATGATCGCCGAACCTGCGCTTGGTCTCGTCGATGTAGAGAAGCTGACACCTGGAACAGCGGATACAGTAGATGAGGTTGGAGGAGGTGCACGTGAACCTCTGCCTCACCTGGAAAGACTCTTTGAGTCCTTGGAAGGAGTCGAGGGGGGAAGTAAAGGGACAGGTGTTGCATCTCCTGCGGTTGCCCCCCATTCGTAGCAGCTCCGCTCTAACTCCCACTTCCCCATTTGTAACAAGTACAGAGTCCTCATTGTCCTCACCTTCCACCCCATCAGCCGTCCCATACAGCATATAATCCTCCAACATTTTTGCCACCTCCAACTGGATCTCACTATTGGCCACATCTTCCCAACTCCACCCCTTTCTGCAGAGACCGTTCCCTCCGAAACACCCTGGTCAACTCGTCCCTTCCCACTCAAACCACCCCCTCCCCTGGTACTTTCCCCAGCAACCACATGAGATGCAATACCTATCCCTTTACCTCCCCCCTTGACTCCATCCAAGGACCCAAACAGTCTTTCCAGGTGAGGCAGAGGTTCATTTGCACCTCCTCCAACCTCATCTACTGTATTCGCTGTTCCAGGAGTCAACTTCTCTACATCAGCAAGACCAAGTGCAGGCTCGTCGATCATTTAGCTGAACTCCGCTCAGTCCGTCCCCTCACTTCAACTCCCCCTCCCATTCCCAATCTGACCTTTCTGTCCTGTGCCTCATCCATTGTCGGAGTAAGGCCCAGCGCAAATTGGAGGAACAGCACCTCTTATTTTGCTTGATGAAGGGTCTCGACCCAAAACATCGCCTATTCCTTCTCTCCATAGATGCTGCCTCACCCGCTGAGTTTCTCCAGCATTTTTGTCTACCTTCATATTTTGTTTGGGTAGTTTACACCCCAGCGGTATGAACATTGACTTCCCTAACTTCAGATAGCCCTTGCTTTCTCTCTCCATCCCCTTCCCCGTTCTCCAACTAGTCTTATTGTCTCCACCTACATTCTAGCTTTGTCCTGCCCCCTATACTGACATCAGTCTGAAGAACGGTATCAACCAGAAACGTCGCCCATTCCTTCCCTCCAGAGATGCTGCCCCACCCGCTGAGTTACTCTAACCAAGTTGTTTTAGAACAGCAAAGATTACAGGAAAAATATAAGGAATTGAGCCCCACTAATCTACTTCAAATCATCATCAATATGATGGAAGATAGCACTAATAGTACTATGAAAGGACACTTGCTAACCAATATCACATCAATGCTCAGTTTGGGTTTGAGCAGAACTACTTGAGTTGCATCATCAAGTTGGACCAACAGAACTCTGGTCCAAATATGAAGCAAGAAGCTATATTCTAGCAATAGAATATAGAACATAGAATACTGCACAGGAACAGGCCCTTTGGCCCACAATGTCTGTGCCGAACCCAATGTCTAGACTAACACTTATCCGACTGCACATAATCCATTTCTCTCCATACCCTGCGTATCATGAAGTTTATCCAAAACAGTCTTAAATACCATTATTGTGTCATCCAGCATCACCATCCCTAGCAGAGAGTTCCAGGCATTCACCACCTTGTGCAAAAAAAAACTTGCCCCGCACATCTCCATTATCCTGCGAGATTAAGGAGTTAATTATTGACTTCAGGAAGTATGTTAAAGTGTATCCCAAAATCAGCATCAATTATGCCAACGTAAAAATAGTTGGGAGCTTCAGGTTCCTTGGCATTTATATTACCAATCATCTGTTTTAGACCAACCACTTGATGCGACAACCAAATAGACTAACGGAATTTGGCACATCTCCAATGACTCTTACAAATTCTACAGATGCACAATAGAAAGCATACCGTCGATCACAGCTTTGTTTAGGAACAGCTCTGTGCAAGAACACAAGAAATTGCAGAGTTGTAGTTGGGCTAGTCCATCACACAACCAAATTTCCCACCATTAATCCATCTACACTTCACGCTGCCTTGGAAAAGCTGTCATAATCAATGACTCGTCCCACACCGATCATTCCTTCTTATCCCTGCTTCCATCGGGCAAATTGCACAGAAACTTGAAAGTGCACACCAGACTCAGGAACAGCTTTTTACTAGCTTATCAGGCTTCTGAACGTTTGTTCCAAAAATTGAGGGACTATCAGATTCATCTCTACCTCATTGTAGACATTGGACTTTGTCTTGAGAATTAATGCGGTACGGTGTTGATATATAACTATATTTAGCACTCTGTATCTTCCCCTTTGTTCTACGTATTGCATGAATTAATACTTTTTTGTCACATGTGATGAGTCACAGTGAAATTCTTTGTTTTCAGGTCTTCCTTTGTTCCACCCCCCACTCCCCATCACCTCCCCCTCCCCTTCACAGCAGTTTCCCCAAGCGAGGTCCTCCTCTGTTCTCCCCCCCACCCCTCATGGAGATTCCGCCACGCCAGATCCTCTTTTGTTCTTCCCCATCTCCTCTCACGGTGGTTCCCCCACGCCGGGTACTACTTTGTTCCCGCTGGGCTGTCTCCGCCTCCCACTTGGCCCGTGCTTGACCGCCGGTGCCCTCAATGCCTGCCAACCTAAACCAGCGCCCTCATCGACCACCGCACCAATCTTCTCATCAATTGCTGCACGGGGCTTCTCGATGACCACCGCCGGGTCCCCTCCTGACGCCCCTGCGGCACCAACCCAGGCCCCGGCCGTGGGGTTTCCGCCGCCCCATGTACTGTACATGAATTTAATTTTATTGTATTTATGTACAGAATCTGATTGTATAGCATACAAAACAAATCTTTTCAGTTTAGTTTAGAGATATAGCACGGTAACAGACACTTCGGCCCACCGAGTCCACATCGACCAACGATCCCCATTCACACTGTCACTATCCTACAGACAAGGGACATTTTACAATTTTTACCGAAGCCAATTAATATACAAGCCTGTACGTCTTTGGAGTGTGGGAGGAAACTGGTTCATTCGGAGAAAAAACACATGGTCATAGGGAGAACGTACAAACATCGTACAGACAGTACCCATAGTCAGTTTTGAACCCAGGCCTCTGGTGCTGTAAGGCAGCAACTGTACTGCTGTGCCACCCGCTGTACACGAGATAGTGATAATTAACCCAAACTTTGCCTCTCTCAGCTTAAAGCTATGTCCTTTAGTCTTTGACATTTCCACCTTGGGATAAAGTCTACCTTATTAATGCCAATCATCATTTAAAATATACTTCTATCCAGTCTCCAGCATTCCAGAGAAAACATTCCATGTTACCCAACCTCTCTCCTTGCAGCTAAGGTTTCCAGCTTTCCAAGGAAAATAAACCAAGTTTGTCCAATCTCTTCTTGCAGCTCGTGTCTCCTATTTCAAGCATAATTCCAGAAAACCTCCTCAGCAACCTCTCCAAAGCCTCCACATCCTTCCTAGATTAAGGCGATGCAGCAAGATAGGTTGTTTTTGACATGAAGGCAGTCTGGGTAAAGTATCATGGAAAAACAGGATAAAACTGAAGATAACGGGCAACAAAAGGAAACCACTTCAATAGTTGGTGCCATGCCTTGTATAAAGGAAGAGAATTGCCATACCCATCATTACTGTAGATGTTTCCTATGGGCAATGTCCAGTCAGCCATCTTTGGTTCTTTTTCAATGATATCATCACCATGTCAGAAGTGGGGATGTTCGTTAATGATTGCATTCCATTTACAACTCCTCAGCAAATGAAGCAGTCTATGTCTATCTGTGGCAAGACCCAGTCAACAAGTATGCATGGCTGATAAGTAGCATTTGCACTGCCAAAGTGCAATGATCATAGCCAATAGCAGAGGATCTAACCACATCAATTGACATATTATATCGTAATAATCACAATGTCTCTCCAACCAATGGCATTTTGGGGTCACCCAGCAGGTCAAGCAGCATTTGTGGAGAACACGGATAGGCGATGTTTCAGGTTTAGGCTCTTAGTGTCACCTATCCATTTACATTTTTGCACTACGTGCTATTTATATGTGGGAATAACAAATTCAAACAAATACCATGTTTACATTACCTTCAAATTCATTCCCTCGTTCATCACAAATTGCTGTCGCTTCTGCAAGATCAGAGTCTAGCTTCTGTTGGATGGGCAAATTTATTTCCAATTCTTTTTTCACCTGCATTATTTTTTCATTTACTTCTTTAATTTCATCCTTTTGGATTGAACAGAAAATACAAAATGCATTGCTTTACTACTGTAATTGATATCAACAGGCAAGGATTAAACCTTGCTTCATAATTAGTACTAGGGTTTAAATGTTAATAATATGTGATGGTTTCACTGAAGATAAGCCCAAATCCTCAATGTTAAATGAGAGTATCTGTTCAGGGAAACAACCAAAGCATGATGATGGGTGCATAGATTTGAGGTGTCCTTTACATCAGGGCAGATCTTAAACTGACTAAGTTTACCAGTTGCCGGTGCCTTGGACCACACAGTTTCTGTCAGCACAATCCAGAGTGTAAGCTTTTGCATGGGAGCCCAGCTCATTACCTAGACCTTATCATTCAAGGGCCGTTGCAACTGAAGTGTCAGCTGCAAAAATGTCAGAGGCAGAAATGCTGTTGACAGCAGTGAAGAACAGGCCCATTTTCAGAGTCATTTCCTGCCCTGCTCAATCCCACCCCCAACCCATCACCATAAGTAGCTCGAAAAGTAGCTAATACATCCAATAGGAAGGCAATGTGTATACGTAATACAGACACTCCCCCAACTGACGTAAGGGTTACATCCCGCAGACCCTTGCGTAAGTATGATGTTACGCAAGTCTTAAATGGAAGTGCTACTGCGCACGTGGAAATTTACTATTCGACGCAGAGACCACGTGGGAGCTCCGACACGGAGACCATGTGGAAGCTCCCAGGCGGAAACCACACGCGAACATCCACGAGAAAAGCTGACTGGCTTGCAGAAATGGCTGTATGCAACGGCAGTAGCACACTGCTGCAAAGACTACCGTGACATGGAACTCAGAAATAAAGCAGTGGGCTTAAAGCATTGCTAACACAAGTGAAAGTCGCTTATCACGTAAGTCATGGAGTATCTGTATTGAATTGTTTATTGCAATTTCAGTCAATTAATAAAGGTGGAGACACAAGAAACTACAGCTGCTGGAATCTTGAGCAAAACACAATGTGCTGGATGAACTCAGTCGCGTTCATTCCCTCAACAGATGCTGCCTGGCCCGCTGAGTTCTTCCAGCATTTTGTGTTTCATCAAAGAATGAAAGGTACATTTGTCTACAGCTGTTTCCTGGTCTGACTGAGCAGAATGAAACTTTCTTGAAGTGGTTATCATGGATTAACTTGGCACTTCAAGCTTGGTTAGAATAAGCTTTAAACATCACAGGCACTTTATCAATATCACTAAAAGTTGTTATATAATATGAACATTAATTTATTCATTCACAAAGCAAAATAATTGCTGGCTATTATTGAAGCTTTATGCAAGCATTTCATCCAGACAATCATTTCTGTAAGCACATATAGATATTGCTGACTGTAAATTCCAATCTGCAGATGCTATAAACACAGCTGAAGAAATGAAAGGAATACTATACTTTCAAATCCTTTTTTTCTTTCAGCAAATTCTTGATCATGTTTTTCAATGCATCTTCTTCTGCTGCAACTTGTATTTTAAGGGCCGCATTTTTTTCAGCATATTCTCCAATAGCCTTCTCGAGATTCATGCTCTGGTTTGAAACATAAAACAGTGGTAAGTTTTGTTTTTAATTTAATTCTTCACTAAAATGGTCTTCTAAAACCACTTGATATATCCACTCAAACTCAAAAGGTGAAAAATTGGTGACATATTCTCAACAAAACTTTTTCGAAACTTTCAGATTCCAACAATACATGGACACCATGTATATACAAGCCCAGTCGCTCCATTCTTTCAACATATGACTGTCCTGCCATCCCAGGAATTAACCTCGTGAACCTACGCTACGCTCCCTCAATAGCAAGAATGGCCTTCCTCAAATTTGGAGACTGAAACTGCACACAATGCTCCAGGTGTTACACCATTTTATTATCCACAAGGAGCAATCTTTCACAGAAGCTAACTACAAACCCGCATATCTTTGGGATGTGGGAAGGAAAACCATCTGTCATTGGGAAACGTGAAAACTACACACAGACAGCAGTCAAGGTCAGGATCAAACCCAGTTGTCTGGCACTGTGAGGCAGCAATTCTATCAGTTGGTCCTCAGTGCTACCTTCAATGCATTTCCTCCCCACATGCAACAGGTGAAGTCTACTGCAAACCTTGATAATCTTGGATATCCTAAATTAAGCAGGTCATCACGAATGTCACCTCCCTCAACCACATTTCCCTGCTCCGCATCTTAAGTATCACCGTCCATACCTGTTTTATCTGTTTCTCACGTTTCCTCCTGAAGGACTGCAAGCGCCTACTCATATTAATTAAGTACCGCTCAGTTGCTCTTTTGGCTTCCAGCATTTCCCTTGACATTTCGTCTCTTCTCCGTTGGGTGGCTCTCCTATTTGTTAATTAAAAGAGGTATTGTAGCAAATTTCAGATACAGAAATTATGACATTGCATTTCCTTAATTAAATACATCAGGTTACAAAATATCATCTACATTTTAAAATTGTACTTGAAATTCAGATTTTTTTGTGTGAATAAAAAAATAAGTAGTTAAGCTTCAAATTAATGGCAGTGTGATAGGTGAAAGCAGAACACATAACAGTCCTTCAGCATGAGGTCTGGGCTTTTATATGTGTAGTGCAGATATATCTCTAAACCAAAATTAACATGACGGCTGGCTGACAGGAATGGAATCACACCAGAGACTTAATGCTAACTAGGACTTGATTAGGTTTAGGTTTTGTTATTGTCACATGTAGAAGCCGAGGCCGGAGCCTCGCCAGGTCAGAGGCCCTCGCTGACCGGACCCAGGCCTTGCGAGTCGGTGAAGCCCACAGCCAGCAGCCCCTGGGTCGGCGCCACAGAGGCATCCAGAGAGGACCCGACAGCAATATTGGAGAGGTCGGTGTGGCGGTTAATGACCAACGGACGAGGACAGACATATGGAAGTGAGGACGCCGCAGCCGGGGGAAGGAGCAAAGGAGGACCCGCGTGGGGGGACCGCTGTGAGGAAGGGGGAAGAACAATGGACAACCCTGCGTAGGGGGAACCGCCGTGGGGGGGGGGGGGGGAGAACAAAGGGGGACTTGGCGCGGGGGTACTTTGTAATTTCATAAGCGCCTTTTATGGGCAACTTTTTGCATACCGGGTATGCAAGCAAAGAATTTCACTGTGACTTGTCACATGTGACAATAAAGCATTAATTCAAAAAAAAGTATTCATGCATTCATTTATCATTCATTCATTCAATATTAGTTTGCATGCCATCCAATAAAATTAGATAAAACGATACATAAGTACAAACAAGTCAAACTCTTGCATAAAAGGCAGAGCAAAGGGGACCTTACAAAGTGCAGAATATAGTTCACAGCATTGTGGCATACCGGTTCCATAGAAACAGTCCAATGTCTGCAATAGGGTAGAAGTGAGTAAGACAGTGCAATTGACAAGCCTGAACAGAAGGGATGAAGCTTCCTGTGTCTGGCAGTACACCCTTTCAAGCTTCTGTATTTTCTACCTGATGGGAGTGGGGAGAAGAAGGAATAACCAGGGCAGAAAGGTCTTTGCTTATGTTGGCTGTTTTCCTGTACCATTATGAAATGTAGATTAAGTCAATGGTGGGGAGGCTGCTCTGTGTGATCGAGTGGGCTACATCTACAACTCTACAATTTCCTAGGCAGAGCTGTTCGCACATCAAGCTGTGAAGCAACAAGGATAGTATGTTTTCTGTACTGCATCTATAGAAGTTTCTAGGAGTCATTGGAGACATGCTCAATTTCCTTAGTCTCCTAAGGAAGAGGCATTGGTGTGCCTTTTTAGCTGTCGCTTCAATGTGGTTGGTTCATGACAAATTGTTGGTAATATCGACGCCAAGGAGCTCGAAGCTCTCAACCTTTTCCACTTCACCATCATTGATGCTGATTGTGGCATGTACTCCACCATGCTTGTGAAGGTAAATGAGGAAAGAGCAGGGTTTAAGTAATGTTTAAGAAGGAACTGCAGATGCTGGAAAAATCCAAGGTAGATAAAAATGCTGGAGAAACTCAGCGGGTGAGGCAGCAACTATGGAGTGAAGGAATAGGTGACGTTTCGGGTCAAGACCCTTCTTCAGAATGATGTGGGAGTGGTGGGGGCAGAAAGAAGAAAGGAAGAGGCGGAGACAGTGGGCTGTGGGAGAGCTGGGAGGGGAAAGAGGGAGAAAGCAAGCAATACCTGAAAATGGAGAAGTCTATGTTCATACCGCTGGGGTGTAAACTACCCAAATGAAATATGAGGTGTTGCTCCTCCAATTTACAGTGGGACTCACTCTGGCCATGGAGGAGGCCCAGGACAGAAAGGTCGGATTCGGAATGGGAGGGGGAGTTGAAGTGCTGAGCCACCGGGAGATCAGGTTGGTTATTGCGAACTGAGCGGAGGTGTTGGGCGAAGCGATCGCCATGCCTCCGCTTGGTCTCACTTATGTAGAGCAGTTGACATCTAGAGCAGCGGATGCAATAGATGAGGTTGGAGGAGGTACAGGTGAACCTCTGCGCACCTGGAAAGACTGCTTAGGTCCTTGGATGTTTCCAAGGACCTAAGTTTCCAAGTCAAGGGTGAAGGTAAAGTGACAAGTGTAGCATTTCCTGCAGTTGCAAGGGAAAGTACCAGGGGAGGGTGTGGTTTGGGTGGGAAGGGACGAATTGACCACGGAGTTATGGAGGGAGCAGTTTAGCGGAAAGTCGAAAGGGGAGGAGATGGGAAGATGTGGCCAGTGGTGGGATCCCGTTGGAGGTGGCAAAAATGTCAGAGGATTATCTGTTGTATGTGCCGGCTGGTAGGGTGGAAGGTGAGGACAAGGGGGACTCTGCCCTTGTTACGAGTGGGGGGGATGGGGAGTGAGAGCAGAGTTAAGGGGTATAGAAGAGTCCCTGGTGAGAGCCTCATCTATAGTCGAAGAGGAGAACCCCGGTTCCCTAAAGAATGAGGACATCTCCATGCCCGGGTTTGGAACACCTCATCCTGGGTGCAGTTGCAGCGTAGACGGAGGAATTATGAGTAGGGGATAAGAGTCCTTGCAGGAAGCAGGGTGGGAAGAAGTGTAGTCCAGATAGCCATGGGAGTCAGTGGGTTTATAATAGATAGTCGGTCAGCAGTCTGTTACCTGTGATGGAGATAGTGAAGTCTAGAAACGGTAGGGAGATGTCGGAAATGGTCCAGGTGAATTTGAGTGTAAAATGTTAGTGGTAAAATGGATTAAGTCAGTGAGACCTGCATGGGTGCAGGAGGTGGCACCAACGTCGATGTAGAGGAGGTAGAGTTTGGAGATAGGGCCACGGTACGCCTCAAACAAGGATTGTTTGACGTACTCTACAAAGAGGCAGGCAATAGCTGGGGCCCATGCGCGTGCCCATAGCTACACCTTGGATTTGGAGGAAATGGGAGGAGTCAAACGAAAAGTTGTTGAGGGTAAAGACCAGCTCCGCTAGGCGGGGAGAGTATCGGTAGAAGGGAATTGGTTGGGTTCTGCGGTCGAGGAAGAAACTGAGGGCTTTGAGACCCTCCTGGTGGGGGATGGAGGTGTAGAGTGACTGGACATTCATGGTGAAAATGAGGAAATGGGGGCCTAGAAAACAGAAGTCCTGGAGGATACAAAGAGCTTGTGAGGTGTCTTGGACATAGGTAGGGGGGAACAAGCAGAAACAATGGGTCTACCAGGACAGTCAGGTTTATTGATTTTGGGGAGAAGGTAAAATTGGGCCGTGTGGGGCTGGGGATTTATGTATCTGCACAGGATATGATTATGAATTTTTAACAGCGTTGATTTTTTCAAAATTTACCCTTAAAGTCTGTTAAATTACTTAAACTTTCTACCTCTCTCCTATTTAAGGATGATTTGAAGTCCGGTGAGCCAACAAAAAATTGATGTGTGGACGAGTAGGGGGAAATGCACAGCTTTCTAAATCTTACCTTATTTGTTGTTCTTTTTCTAACTTGCGCATATGTTTATGCAACTCCTTATTTAGAAAATCCATTGCATCCCTTTAATTAAAAGAAATTCTTAGGATCTCAGCTTTATCATCAAATAATCATAAAATTATCATAAAATAAAATAAAATAAAAAAATAAAATAATAAAAGAAAAAGTGAACATTTAAAAAAGTTTAGAATCAAGACATATTTCAGCTAAGAATATGTTTTACTTATAAAGCACAAAGTGCTGGAAGAACACAGCGGGTCAAATAGCATCTGTGGAGGGAATGGACAGGTGGCGTTTCAGGGGTTGGGACCCTTCTTCAGAGTGAAGCACTCTATTCAGAGTCTTAAGAAGGGTCCTGACCTGTAATGAAGCCTGTCTATTCTCTCCACAGACACTGCCTGACCCGCTGAGTTCTAATTAAGATTTGTGTTTTACTCAAGATTTCTGCATTTGCAGTTTCTTACGCTTCCTTTTTTTCCTGTAGGTTACATTAATATGAAGCTACTTTCTATTTACACCTGATAACAAATATAAAATATTGTGAATAATTACAACAGCATTTCTCTGTGGAATAGAGTAGATGTCCAGATGGTAAAAGGTCCTAGCACTGTCTTTTGCAGTAAACTCTTCAGCTTGGATAGTGCACTATTGATAAAGCTCTACGAAAGACCTTACACACAAGGAACCGCCGATGCTGGTTTACAAAAAAAGACGCAAGTTCTGGACTAACGTGGCAGGTCAGGCAGCATCTCTGTAGAATATGCATAAATTACTTGTTAGTTAGGAGCACAGACACGGGATTCTGTGGTAGTAAATGAGACTCCAGGATGTTGTGTTGTCTCCCTGGTGCCAGGATCCAGTATGTCTTCAAGCGATTGCAGAACATTAGGGCAAGTAGCTGGAAGTTGTTGTGAATGTTGGCACAAATGGCATAGGTAGGAAAAGGGATGAGATCATGTGAGGTGAATATAGGGCATTAGGCAGAAGATTAAACAGCAGGACCACAAGGGTAGTAATCTGGATAACTCTCGGTGCCATGTGCTAGTGAGAGTAGAAATAGGTAGATAGGACAGATGAATGCGCGGCTCAGGAGTAGGTGCAGGGGGCAGGGAATCAGATTATAAGACCATTGTGATCTCTTCTGCGGCAGGGGTGACCTGTATCCTTGTATCCGCTGGCGCTACTCCGAAGTATTTAAATGAGAGCGGCAAGGGGGTAGGAACCAAAAATTTGACAAGGTGATAGGCAGGTAGAAATCAGGACCAGTAAGTATCAAAGGAAGGATAGTCATGGAGAGATGAAGGAATATGTTGCCGTTGATAGGCTAAAATGTATTTATTTCCATGGAAGGAGTAATATGCAAAAAGCAGATGAACATAGCATGGGTTGATGATTGGGACTAGGATGTTGTGGAAATGTGGTTGCGGCAGGGACATGTCTGGTAGCTCAATGTTCTAGGGTTATGATATTTCAAATGTGATCAAAAGGAAGCAAAAGAGGTGTAGGAGTTGCACACCTGTCACAGCAGCACTCGGAATGGACAAACTGGAGGGTTCGTCTGCTGAGACAGAATAGGTGGAGCTTAGAAATGTTGTCTGGAAGGGTTGGCCTTCTCACCAGCACCGCCATTCAATGTGATCATGGCTGATCATCCACAATCAGTACGCCGTTCCTGCCTTCTCCCCATCCCTTGATCCCTATCTTTAAGAGGTCTATCTAACTCTCCTTGAAAGCATCCAGAGAACTGGCCTCTACTGCCTTCTGAGGCAGAGAATTCCACAGATTCACAACTCTCTGGGTGAAAAAGTATTTCCTTGCCTCCATTCTAAATGGCCTCTCCCTTATTCTTAAACAGTGCCCCCTGGTTCGGGATTCTCCCAACATCGGCAACATGTTTCCTCCCTCCAGCGTGTCCAATCCCTTAATAATCTTTCATGTTTCAATAAGATCCCCTCTCATCCTTCTAAATTCCAGTGTACACAAACTCAGTCGCTCCATTCTTTCAACATATGCCAATCCTGCCAACCCGGGAATTAACATTGTGAACCTACGCTGCAAAAATACATATTGTAAATTGTAAATCAATGTATATTGTAAATAATGTATATTGTAGAGGAAAAGATATGTAGACAAATTATCGAAGATGCCAAACAACAGTTGTCTTAGTGGGTGACTTTAACTTTCCCTGGGTATTGACTGGGACTTGTTCTGTGCCAAAGGCTTAGATGGAGCAGGATTTGTGAGGTAAATCCAAGAGGTTTTCCTGAAACTGTATGTGGATAGTCCAACCCGAGAAAGGAACATACTGGATCTTGTGTTGGGAAATGAGCCCGGCCAGATGAACGGTGTTCCGTGGAAGACCATTTTGGGGATAGTGATCGCAACTCTATAATTTTAAGATTGTTTTGAATAAGAAGACTGGACCTTATGGGAAGATAGGTTCACCTGCACCGCCTCCAACCTCATCTACTGCATCCGCTGCTCCAGATGCCAGATGATCTATATCGGTGAGACCAAGCGGAGGCTTGGCGATCGTTTCGCCGAACACCTCCGCTCGGTCCGCAAAAACCAACCCGACCTCCCGGTCCTGGGCCCCCTCCACGGCCAGAGTGAGCAACACCGCAAGTTGGAGGAACAGCACCTCATATTCCGCTTGCGGAGTCTGCATCCTTTGGGCTTGAACATTGAATTTTCTCAATTCTGTTAGCCCTTGCTGTCTCCTCCCCTTCCCACCTCTCCCTCAGCCCTCGGGCCCTGGCATTCCCTCTATCTTTATCTCCCTCCCCCACCCTAGTCGCACTAGCTTCTCATTTTCACACCACAAACAGCTTACAATGGCTTGTTCCCTTATATCGATACTTTTTTGCATATCTTTCATTCATTGTTCTTTATCTCTCCACATCACTATCTATATCTCTCGTTTCCCTGATCCCTAACCAGTCTGAAGAAGGGTCTGGACCCGAAACGTCGCCTATCTCCTTCGCCTCTTAGATGCTGCTGCACCCGCTGAGTTTCTCCAGCTTTTTGTGTAACCCCCTGCTAAATTGGAGTATGGCTAACTACAATGTTATTAGGCAGGAACTTGGGAGGATACACTGGGAGCAATTATGATTGGTTAAGTCCACATCTGAAGCCAGTTGATCCATGTTTTTTCAGAAATGCTGGCTGACCCACTGAGTTACTCCAATACTTTGGGTCTTTTTTTACTGTGTAATATCTTAACGCATGTTCATACACTGATATCTCGTTTAGCTTTCATGTTGTATGCTCAGGAAAACGATGCTAGTGGAATAGTTACTAAGAATGGTCCTTATTGTATTTTATACATAAAGGTGTGTTTCTGCTGTTCCAGAAAGTTTACATGAACATCTGCCCTCCTGCAGCTGTGCCGGTAACTCAATGCAAATCCCTGGCCTCCGCTGAAGGCTTCAAACAATTAAGGTTTCAAACAATGAATCAATCGAAGATCAGAGTAGAGAAGCAGTGCAACCAAATAATGAAAGGGAAAGATAACAGCTACCATCACATCTAACAGGAAGTGATAAGAATGGCCAGAAAGTCTGGGTGGCTTGTCAACATATGGACCATTGTTAAGCCCCAGCAACTGCCTGCATTCATTGTGGTAGCCCTAAGCCTACATCTCAGTGCTGAGGGAGCACACAGATTGTTCTGACCTGCCCAAGACCAGTCCTCACAGGCAGCTTCTCCACACCGAGCTGCAGACAAAAGGATCTATAGATGCTGGTTTACAAGAAAAAAATGTACTAAGTGCTGGAGTAATTTAGAGGGTCAGAAGAAGGCTCCCGACCCGAAACGTCATCTATTCATGTACTCCGGAGATGCTGCCTGACCCATTGAGTTACTCCAACACTTTGTGCCTTATATTGAGCTGTAGACTGTTCTTTATTGCGGGAGCGTCAGCCAAGGGAAGGGGTTCATGCTATGTTATGAGCACAGTTGCAGCACTAGCACGAGGGCAGGGATGAGTTTCCCAGCACAAAAGTGCACTGTTCCAGTAAAAGTCCTGTTTAAAGTCCATGTCCATTAGTTTTTAGATTATAGAATTCAAGACTAAGAAACGGAATTAGCACCACAGGACTCGGCTCTGTTGGGTAATAGTGTACTGTCCATGAGCTTAGCAGCACAATTATAAACTGTGAGTATTAAGGCATATATAGTTTTCTTCACTTTTGCTGTCTTACCCTGGGCAAGACATTTATAGTCTTACATTTCAGTGAGCAAAAAACGTCTGCTTAACAAATGCAGTGACCTGCTTAATAGCACATATGCATCAGATATCATGCTGTGCCTTATGCAGTTAGTAAAAACATGCATATCTGAAACTATTAAATCTGCAATTTTAAAGCTATTACACAGTTCTACAAGCACCGATACCTCACTCGGGCAATAACCATGTGCAAGCTTTGGTGGTGTATGTCTTCTTGTCTTCATAACAGCTTTCTAGCACAATCTATATAACTAAAAGTCTCATCTTGACCACTTCCTGTCTGCGCTGTATATTGATTTTAGAAAAAACACTACCATATATCGCTATGATTGTTGGCCATCTTATTCACAGTCCTCCTCCGCTGAGGCAGCCCCAAGGATTTTTCCGATCGATTCAAAATAAAAAAGTTATGAGTGTTTAAAAAGCTTGAGATCAGCTGATTGGTCCTCTCGCCTGTCAATCACCATGATGAAGGTAACGCCCTTTCCGGGGGATGGGGGGGACAGGACTATAAAACCCTGGATGCCTGGACATGAGTCAGTCACTCTGAAAGATCGCGAGGGAGAGTCCACAACTGTGATTCTAAGCTGTGAATCAACTGAACTGTGAGTCTGCAATGTACTTGCAACAAATTATTTGTTAGCCCTTAATGACAATGCAATGAGTTGTTTGGCAATTTTGTGACCTGCACTCTGTTTTAAATGCAATGAAATTGAATTTGGTGGCCTGCACTCTGCTTGAAATGCTATGAAATTGAGTTTGGTGGCCTGCACTCTGCTTGAAATGCTATGAAATTGAGTTTGGTGGCCTGCTATTTCAAGGAGTAGCCATGAGTGAACTGCCAGCTCACCAGCCCTGTGACTGATCTGCCAGCCCACCAGCCCTGAGTGCCTGATCTGCCAGCCCACCAGCCCTGAGTGACTGAGCTGCCAGCCCACCAGGCCTGAGTGACTGAGCTACCAGCCCACCAGGACTGAATGACTGAACTGCCAATGCACCAGACCTGAGTGACTGAGCTGCCAGCCCGAGAATCCATTCGGCCGACAATGTCCATACTAGCCCTTTGGAAGCCAGTCCCTTTGGCCCACAACACCCATACTAGCGCTCCAGAAAGCGCCCCCCCCCCCCCACCCACTGTCCATCAATATTGAATTTGGTGGAGAGGTGGAATATTGTGTTGGGGGACCAGCCCTCCCGTGTGAACATGGGACCCAACGGGTACCACTTAGTCTAGTTCATACTGTAAGTTTGAATGAAGAGAAGGAAACATCATCCATTTTCTTCTCAAAATTTATATCTCATTTTTCAATCAAAACATTTCTCTAAATGCTTAAGGTTGTGAGTGTACATTATTAAAATGAAGATGCAAGGAACTGTAGGTGCTGGAATCATGAACAAAACACAAATTGCTGCAGTAATTCAGCACGCCAGGCAGCAAAAGTGGAGGGAATGGGCAAACAACATTTTGGTCAGAACTTCTTCAGACTGATGAGGAAGGGATCAGTCTGAAGAAGTGCCCCCATCTGAAACATCACCTATCCATTCCCTCCACCAATACTGATTGACCCACTGAGTTAGTTCAGCACAAATTACAAATGTGTATATACTGAAATGAAATAAGGCAATAGCCTGCAGATTTGACAATCCACAAATATAATTGAAACAATACACACCCGCATGGAACTCTACCCATTTCTAAGCAGCTGGAGTGAATAAGGAATAAATAAATGATAATTAGAATATAAATGAAACTTAAGAATATTTTAATGGTCTTACTTGTGTTTATCTGCAAAACTCAGCATCAATTCTTCAAACTCTTGGATTTCCTTCCTTACACTTGACACATTATTTTCAGTCTGATTAAGCATATTGTTGGTTGATTCTAACCTAAAAGATTAAATTAATTGATATATTACAAATATAGCTTAATATATGTTGCTGAGTGAAATTGTTTCAAAACTGAGACTATCCATTTATGTATTTGGTTTTCTCTTGCACAGAACATCTGCTTATTTAATTTATAGAAGCTCCAGAAAACTACCCGAAGTAATAACATATAAATAGTGGAGAAATTGTGGAAAATATTGCAAAAGAAGTCAAAAAAAGCACGTAAACAGTAAACGGTACAAATTAATTCTAAAATCTATATAATTTTAAACAGTGCCATTTAGTACATAACCTATTAATTAAATCCTAATTTAAGTATGGCAATGCACAATTATCTCCTCAAATCAGTTTTAACTACCATTCAATCTGTAGCTCATGCTCTCTTCTAAAACATTTGCATTCAATTCCCATATAATAATTCCAATTTCCTAACAAAAGTGTACTCTTTCCACATAGATTTTTGTTAATTTCCCATCAACATTTCAAGAGGGAAATCTTGAACAGTACAGTACAGCACAGTAACAAGCCCTTTGGTCCACAAAATCCATGACGAACTTATTGCCAAATTGAACTAATCTCATCTGCCTGTAATTATCCATATCCCTCCATTCCTTCCATACCTAAGTGCCAGCCCAAAAGTTATTTAAATGCCACCATCATATTGGCCTCCACCACTGTCCCTGGCAGCATGTTCTAGGCACCCATCGCCCTCTGTGTGAACAAAATTTGCTCTGCACATCTCCTGTAAACTTTGCCCCACTCACCTTAAAGTTATGCATTGGGGGAAAAGGTTGTGACTGTCTAATAATCTTATATAGATAAAACCCTGCAGAGATAGTTTACAAAGATAAATAAGAATTAACTTGAATTTACTGCATGATTACACATGAACATGCAAGTCTTTTCCTTTTACATTAGAGATACAGCATGGAAGCAGACACTTTGGCCCACCGGGTCTGCCCAGAGATTACCCCATACATTCGCACTATCCTATACACTAGGGACTATTTATGATTTTTACCAAATCCAATTAACTGAACATCTTTGGAGTGTGGGAGGAAACTGGAGCACCTGCAAAAAAATCCATGTGGTCACAGGAAGAACGTACAAACACAAGCGTAGACACAAAAAGCTGGAGTAGCTCAGCGGGACAAGCAGCATCCCTGGATAGAAGGTGACGTTTCGGGTCGAGACCCTTCTTCAAACAGAGGGTATTGATTCAGTGAAATTCTCTTCGCAGGGCTTTGCAGATATAACCGAGTTTACTTAATTTAGAGACTGAAAGATTTATGGACATAAAAGGATTCAAGGGATATAGAAACATAGACAGAGAACATAGAAAATAGGTGCAGGAGGTGGCTGATCGTCCCCTATCAATAACCCGTGCCTGCCTTCTCCCCATATCCCTTGACTCCACTAGCCCCTAAAGCTCTAACTAACTCTCTCTTAAATCCATCCAGTGACTTGGCCTCCACTGGCAGGGAATTCCATAAATTCACAACTCTCTGGGTGAAAACGTTTTTTCTCACCCAGTCCTAAATGACCTCCCTCGTAATCTAAGACTGTGGCCCCTGGTTCTGGACTCGCCCAACATTGGGAACATTTTTCCTGCATCTAGCTTGTCCAGTCCTTTTATAATTTTATATGTATCTATAAGATCCCCCCTCATCCTTCTAAACTCCAGTGAATACAAGCCTGGTCTTTTCAATCTTTCCTCACATGACAGTCCCGCCATCCCAGGGATCAATCTTGTGAACCTACGCTGCACTGCCTCAATCACAAGGATGTCCTTCCTCAAATTAGGAGACCAAAACTGTACACAATACTCCAGATGTGGTCTCACCAGAGCCCAATGCAATTGCAGAAGAACCTCTTTACTTCTATACTGAAATCCTCTTGTTATGAAGGTCAATATTCCATTAGCTTTCTTCACTGCCTGCTGTACCTGTACGCCAGCTTTCAGTGACCGGTGTACAAGGATGCCCACGCCTCGCTGGACCTCCCCCTTACCTAACCTAACCCCATTGACATAATAATCTGCCACCTTGGTTTTGCCGCCAAAGTGGATAACCTCACATTTATCTATATTATACTGCATCTGCCATGCATCTGCCCACTCACTGAACCTGTCCAGGTCACCCTGTAACCTCCTAACATCCTATTCACAGTTCACACTGCCATCCAGCTTTGTGTCATCTGCAAACTTGCTAGTGTTGCTCCTAATTCCCTCTTCCAAATCATTAATATATATGGTAAACAGTTGCGGCCCCAACACCGAGCCTTGCGGCACTCCACTCGCCACTGCCTGCCATTCTGTAAGGGACCTGTTCTACTCTTTGCTTCCGGTCTGCCAACCAATTTTCTATCCATGTCAACACCCTACACCCAATACCATGTGCTCTAATTTTAGTCACCAGTCTCCCATGCGGGACCTTATCAAAGGCTTTCTGAAAGTCTACACTACATCCACTGGCACCCCTTCATCCATTTTACTTGTCACATCCCCAAAAAATTCCAGATTAGTCAAGCATGATTTCCCTTTCATAAATCCACGTTGACTTTCACTGCTATCCAAATGCCCCATTATTACTTCTTTAATAATTGACTCCAGCATCTTTCCCACCACCGAAGTCAGGCTAACTGGTCTGTAATTCCCCGTTTTCACTCTCGCTCCTTTCTTGAAAAGTGGCATAACATTAGCTATCCTCCAATCCACAGGAACTGATCCTGAATCTATTGAACATTGGAAAATGATCACCAATGCTTCCACTATTTCTAGAGCCACCTCCCTGAGGACCCTGGGATGCAGCCCATCAGGCCCAGGGGATTTATCATCCTTCAGTCCCATTAGCCTACCGAATACTATTTCTCGCCTAAAGAAAATTTATTTCAGTTCCTCTATCCCCTTAGATCCTCTATCCTCCAGTACATCTGGGAGATTGTTTGTGTCTTCCTTAGTGAAGACAGATACAAAGTACCTATTCAACTCGTCCGCCATTTCCTTGTTGCCCATAATAATGTCGCCTGTCTTCAAGGGACCCACATTTGACTTTGCTACTCTTTTCCCTTAACATATCTAAAGAAGCTTTTACTGTCCTTTATATTCCTGGCCAGCTTCCCTTTGCACATCATCTTTTCAGCCCGTATTGGCCGTTTTGTTTCCTTCTGTTGTCCTATGAAAGTTTCCCAATCCTCTGGCTTCCGGCTACTCTTTGCTCTGTTATACATCTTTTCTTTTAGTTTTATTCTATCCCTAACGTCTCTTGTCAGCCACGGTTGCCTCCTACTCCCCTTAGAATCTTTCTTCCTTTTTGGAATGAAATGATCCTGCATCTTCCGGATTATGCCCATAAATTCCTGCCATTGCTGTTCCACCGTCATTCCTGCTAGGATCCCTTTCCAGTCTATCTTGGCCAGTTCCCCTCTCATGCCTTCATAGTCCCCTTCAGGGGACTGATCGAAGAAGAGGTGCTAATCTAAAAATAAAATCAAACCCAATTTTATTCAATGGTCAAGCAGGTACAAATGCCCAAATAGTTTACCCCTGCTTCTATAACTTATATGCTTATAAAGAAATGTTTTTGCCTACAAGCCAACCTAAAAGATGTAGGGGCCAATAAAATATTATTGATTTAGTCACTCATGAAATATGGCAGGCCGCTTATATGTAAAATGACCGAACAAACTGCAATGAAACAATGCAGTCTGAAGAAGGGTCTCGACCCAAAATGTCGCCTATTTCCTTCGATCCATAGATGCTGCCTCACCCACTGAGTTTCTCCAGAATTTTTGTCTACCTGCAATGAAACAATAACTATTTTAAAAGGGCATTTGGACAGATATATGGATGGGAAAGGTTTAGGGGGACAAGGGCCAAATGCAGCCAAACGGGAGTAGCCTTAACTTGATCAGCATGGGAAAGATGGGACGAAAGGAATGTTTCCATGCTGTATATACTAGATGATTTGCTTTACATATTGGTTGTTCAGATAAAACATCATTATAACATTGGAAAGGATTTCCGGATCTTCCTCAAATAACTTCATGAGATCTTTTAGGCAAACCAGAAAATACATTGAAAGGGAGTAGATTGGAACACAACCTTACTTTGGTACTGTGCTGACAAATCACTCCACACTGACACTCTGGAGAGGCATTTAAAGCTCTATCCCAGAAGTTAAAAAAAAGTATCCTATAAATAAAGGCTAAAATATTAAAGAGGGGGAAATCCTTGAAAACATGAAATACAGAATAAAGATCAGTAGTGAGGCACATTGTGGAAATAGAAGAGAAAAGGAGGTTAGGAGCTTGATATTTTTCTTTCCTTGTTTCTCAGTTTTTGTACTAGAGGATCTGATGTTATGCATGCAGTGTTTCTTTAGTGACAGGGCGTGTCAATACAGCATAGCAGCACCTTTAAAAGCTAAAAACTAGATTTTAAAATTGATACTTAATGTTGATGTTATGCATTATACTTATCTGTTTATTTAAATTAGACATTGATCACAAAATCAAAACAGAAATGGGTGGTATATTGATGGAAAACAAGCGTTGATAAGTGTAGCTTAATTTTTAATGGATAAACGTCTCCAGAATGCCAGTGATTGAGGGGAGGCCTGAGAGAAGCATATACAATGAGAGGCCTAGATATGGTAGACAGTCAGAACCTCTTTCCCAGATGGAAACGCCAAAACAAGAGTGCATAGTTTTTGGGTGAGAGAGGCAAAGTTTCAAGGAGATGTGGGAGGCAATTCTTTTTTAAACAGCTGGTGGGTGCACGGAAGGTGCTGTCAAGGGTGATGGTGGAGAAAATTATGATGTGCATTTTAGAGGCTTTTAGATAGTCTCAGGGTATGAAGGGATATGATCATATGCAGGCAAATGTTTAATTTAACTTAGCATCATGTTTGACACAAACATTGTGGACCAAAGGGCCTGTTCCTGTGCTGTACGTTCCTTCTCTATGTTCTACGCACCTGTATTTTTTTTGTCAACAAGAAAAAGCAATGTATATGTTCATAGGGATTGTGAATGGTACAGTCAAATTGTGTAGGAGGTTCTGCAGGTATGGGAATTTCAGCCTTTTTGGGTGATTACGAGTTCAGAAACAACTATTAATTTTTACAAATAAAATATACCAATTTATTTTATTCATTTATGCATCATGCAATTTCCAGTTGCTGTTAATTTCTGCTAAACATTCAGTGCAACTAAGAATAATGCCTACAAACACACCGATCTGTTAGACTTTTCAAACGATTTCTTGTTTCAGTTTCATATTCTCTTGCTTTTCTAGCTGCTTCGCTGCGAGAATCTCTTTGTTCTCGAAGGTTCTGATTTACAACCTTAACTTTATCGATGTCCTCCTGAACCTGCAGAAAATAACAAATAACAAAAGGTTAGGGGGGGGGGGGGGGGGGCAAAGTTTAAAGGAGATGTGTTAGGAAAGATTTTTTCCACACTGATAGTGTTGGGTGCTGGGCACATGCTGCCGGGATGGAGGAGAGCTGTGGTGTGTTGGCGTGGAAGCAGATACAATAGGGATATTTAAAAGGCATTTAGGTAAGCAAATGAAGGTAACAGGGGCAATGTGTGGGAAAGAACTGAAGATGCTGGTTGAAACCAAAGATAGACACAAAAAGCTGGAGTAACTCAGTGGGTCAGGCAGCATCTCTGGAGAGAAGGAATGGGTGACATTTCGGGTCAAGACCCTTCTTCAAGGTAACAGAGGCATATGAATCGTATGTAGGCTGAAGGTAATAGTTAAATTTGGCATCATGATTAGCACCGACGATGTGGGCCAAAGGGCCTATTTCTGTACTGCACTGTTCTATGTTCTATTGCACAAGCTGCAAAAGGATCTCGATTGAATATAAACTTATGCCACTCATTCTGGGTCACTTGCATTTTGTACCCAATGCAAAATTAGTATTTAATACTATGTGATTTATGCCTCACTCATTGCACCCAGTGAACAAAGGAGGGACACAAATAAAATGGCTAACTATTTGCATCCTAAGCAGAAGTAACATTGATCTTCATATCTCAGATGAAGTAGTGTTTCAGGGATAATTAACAGTACTATTCCTTACTGTCATTCAGTTTCTGTTAGGAAACTTCATGAGTGTTTTTTGTCAAATGGCCACTTGATTTTCCATTATGACTAACCAATACGCAAAATACATTTAGGCAAAGTATTGAGGGCAGTCAGCAGCTGCAAAACTATACCCCAACAAACAGCCAACATCTTCAGCAAAGGACAACATAAATATGAGAAGAAAAATAAACTAAAAAAGTAAATTAGATTTTCTGAACAAGCAGACCTTTAGTCATTCCATCCACAATTGCTGTCTGACCCACTGAGTCTTCTTTCTGAGTGCTTCTTTTTCTTATAATGATTAACTTTGAATCCGGTAAATGTTGTGATTTTAAACTCCTCATAGTTTGTTGCTCCTCAACTCTTTCTAGAATTCTTGCCTCAAATGAAAGGAGAACTGCATTTACGAACATGTAAGACTAATTCTATATGCAGTGAAGGAGGTTACAACGGGGTCTTGATCAACTGTGCCAATGGGCTGATGGGGTTCAATGCAGATTAATCCAAGGTGCTGCATTTTTGCAGGACAAACCAGGGTTGGACTTGCATAGTAAAAGCTATGGTCCTGGGAAGAGTTATAGAATAGAGAGATCTAGGGGTGCAGGTACTTTGTTCCATGAAAGTAGCAACACAGTAGACAGAGTGGTGAAAGCAGCATCTGGCACGCTTGCCTTGATTGATTAGGGCACTGAGACATCATGTTACAATTATATAAGACATTGATAAGGCTGCATTTGGAGTATTGTGCATAGTTTTGAACACCCTGCTATAAGAAGGATGCCATTAATCGTGAAAGAGTTCAAAGGGGATTTATAAGGATGTTATAGGGTCTGGAGATGAAGTTATGAGGAGAAGGTAGACACAAAATGCTGGAGTAACTCAGCAGGACAGGCAGCATCTCTGGAGAAGGAATGGGTGATGTTTTGGGTTGAGACCCTTCTTCAAACTATTTAAATCCATTTAAATCATTCAGGTGATTTAAACCAGCATCTGCAGTTCTTTCCTACACAAGTTATAAGGAGAGGCTAGTTATCTTTTCCCTGGAGAAGGTGGCTTTTCACAGGAGGCTGAGGGGTGACCTTATAGAGATATATAACACGCATCAGGGGCATTGATAAGGTGAAAAGCTGCAGTCTTTTCCCTATGGCAGGGGAGTTTAAAACTAATGGGCATAGGTGATAGGGGAAATATTTAAACGAGGCCCTAGAAGCAACTTTTTCCACACAGAAAGTGGTGCATAAATGGGACGAGCTTCTAAACAAAGTGATAGAGGTGGGTACAATTATACCATATAAGGTACTTGGACAGGTACATGGATAGAAAAGGTTTGAGGTAAGTGGGCCAGGTGCAGGCAGGTGGGATCAGCTCAGTCAGGCAATTTGGTTGGCAAGGACAGGTTCGTCCGAAGAGCCTGATTCCGTGTTGTGGTATAGCACTGTAATTTTAATAGCCAATGTCTTTCAGAAAACAACTAAAGGGTTGCTGCTCCCTGAATGATGTCACTTAACTCTGGGAAAATGTCAGGCTTGCTAAGATGAATCATGCCCAGAAGTGTCCACTGAATGGACACTGATCAATGATCATTCACGTGATCTAATCAATTTCAAGCCTTTAATTTCCAATCCAAAATCAATCCCCAAATCTAATCAATCCTATGGAGAGGCAGGAACGGAAGACACTGGCATCTTGAGCAAAACACAAATTACTGGAGAAACTCAGTCTGAAAATGGGACCTGACTGGAAACATGCTCTGTCCATTCTGTCCACAGATGTTGCCTGATCTGCTGAGTTCCTCCAGAACTTTGTTTAGCTTATCAATCCTATAATTTGCCAGCTACTTTGCCAGACCTAATTTACTCACAATACAATACTGAAAGCCAATAGCACAATGGGTTCCAGTTTTGTTCTAAATTTTTTAAAACATTCAGACGGAGATTTCCATAACAACCAAGATGAGTAGAAATGACAAATTCTGATGAAAATTAAACATTTCAGTGGCAATTTTGTTACTTTTGAGAAAATCATTGTTTAGTGCTTTCAGATATTCCACCTACATTATCCTGCAAGTGATTGGCATTACACCTATCAATGAGTGAGCATTCAATACTTCAAATCGAAGTATTCAATACTTCGTTGAATGACCAGAAACTTAACTATGGTTAGAAAAGTAGATCAGTGGCTGGGCACTCAGAACACATGACTAATTTCATACTTCCCACAGGACAGTAAGGAACCAGGGATCTATGTAGACGTGGTAGATTAGATTCAAAATTGGCTTGGCCAAAGAAGAGAGGGAAGTAGTGAGGTGGTGTTCTTCAGATCGCATGTCCATGACCAGCGATGTACCACAAATATCAGTGCTAGCATCTTGACTCTCGTGACTCTTGACAGTGCTGCAGGGGAATTGATGGAAGTAGATACGATTGAAATGTTTATGAGGTACTTAGACATGAGCAGGCAGGGAATTGAGCGATATAGACTAGAGCAGATAGATGTGCAATTTAGATTCGCAGCGTGGTCAGCACAGTCATTGTGGGTGGAAAGGCTTGTTCTTGTGCTGTATTGTTCTATAGGCTTTCCACCACCTACACTGTACAAGCCAGCGATCTGATAGAAAATTCTCCACTTACTGGATGTGCACAACTCCACATCCAGGACAAAGCACAGGCCAAAGACAAGGCAGTGGTTCTTAACCTTTTTGGCATACATATACGCATACGCGAACAAAATACTATATATGGTATGTACCTTTGTTAGATTTCTAAAAATGGGTTAAACAAATGGATATGTTATTTATGACCATGTCCCCTGTTAAAACCCCAAACGACCCCCACGGGTCCTGACCCCCAGGTTAAGAACCACTGCCTTAAGGGCATCTAGAGATGGGCAATAATATTGACCTTGCAAGTTACTTCCACATCCCATTGAAGAGAAATGGACCCACGGGTATTTACCAGTACTTTATAAGCAGTCATCATTTTCTTTCATCTCTGAGCCATGTATAATTGTTGCTGAAATCAAAATAATTAATCTAATACATTTATAAAAATCCTACCTGTGATGATCTCATCTGTGAATTTTCAATTTCCTGTTGGTTGTATTCTATAAGGGTTTTTAAGTCATCGGTAAATTTGTCCCTATTCACAGCAAAATACATATTCATTATTTAAGTAATAACACTAATCATAATTGTATGCTTAAAGTTATTTTCTCTGTTTAAATATTTAACAATATAAAATCAATAAATAATCAAGATCAAATACTAGTTACATTACACATATAGCAAAGTTCATTTATCTAGTTACAACCGCAGTAATTCTGATCAAGCTAATTGCTTTCATATACGGTGGCTTGCAAAAGTATTCATACCCCTTGAACTTTTCCAAATTTTGTCACGTTACGACCACAAACGTAAATGTATTTTATTGGGATTTTATGTGATATACCAACACAAAATGGTGCATAATTGTGAAGTGGAAGGAAAATTATACATGGTTTCCAAATTTTATTACAAATAAAAAACTGAAAAGTGTGGCGTGCAAAAGTATTCAGCCCCCCTGAGTCAATACTTTGTAGAACCACCTTTCGCTGCAATTACAGCTGCAAGTCTTTTGGGGTATGTCTCTACCAGCTTTGCACATCTAGAGACTGACATTTTTGCCCATTCTTCTTTGCTCGAGCTCAGTCAGATTGGATGGAGAGCATCTGTGAACAGCAATTTTCAAGTCTTGCCAGAGATTCTCAATTGGATTTAGGTCTGGACTTTGACTGGGCCATTCTAACACATGAATATGCTTTGATCTAAACCATTCCATTGTAGCTCTTGCTGTATGTTTAGGGTCGTTGTCCTGCTGGAAGGTGAACCTCCGCCCCAGTCTCAAGTCTTTTGCAGACACTAAGAGGTTTTCTTCCAAGATTGCCCAGTAGTTGGCTCCATCCATCTTCGCATGAACTCTGACCAGCTTCCCTGTCCGTGCTGAAGAAAAGCATCCCCACAGCATGATGCTGCCACCACCATGTTTCACAGTGGGGATGATGTGTTCAGGATGATGTGCAGTGTTAGTTTTCTGCCACACATAGCGTTTTGCATTTAGGTCAAAAACTTCAAGTTTGGTCTCATCAGACCAGAGCACCTTCCTCCACATGTTTGCTGTGTCCCCCACATGGCTTGTGGCAAACTGCAATCGGGACTTCTTATGGCTTTGTTTCAACAATGGCTTTCTTCATGCCACTCTTCCATAAAGGCCCGATTTGTGGAGTGCATGTCAAATAGTTGTCCTGTGGACAGATTCTCCCACCTGAGCTATGGATCTCTGCAGCTTCTCCAGAGTTACCATGGGCCTCTTGGCTGCTTCTCTGATCAATGCTCTCCTTGCCCAGCCTGTCAGTTTAGGTGGACGGCCATGTCTTGGTAGGTTTGCAGGATGATGGATTGAACAGTGCTCCGTGAGATGTTCAAAGCTTGGGATATTTTTTTATAACCTAACCCTGCTTTAAACTTCTCCACAACCTTATCCCTGACCTGTCTGGTGTGTTCCTTGGGCTTCATGATGCCTAAGGAACATTGTTTGTTCACTAATGTTCTCTAACAAACCTCTGAGGCCTTCACAGAACACCTGTATTTATACTGAGATTAGATTACACACAGGTGGACTCTATTTACTAATTAGGTGACTTCTGAAGGCAGTTGGTTGCACTGGATTTTATTTAGGTGTATCAGAGTAAAGGGGGCTGAATACTTTTGCACTCCACACTTTTCAGTGTTTTATTTGTAAAAAAAATGTGAAAACAATGTATCATTTTCCTTCCACTTCACAATTATGCGCCACTTTATGTTGGTCTTTCACATAAAATCCCAATAAAATACATTTACGTTTGTGGTTTTAACATGACAAAATGTGGAAAAGTTCAAGGGGTATGAATACGTTTGCAAGCCACTGTATAATGTGTAAGGAGGAACTGCAAATGCTGACCGAAGACATACACAAAAGATTGGTGTAACTCAGCGGATCAGGCAGTATTCCTGGAGAAAAGGAATAGGTGACGTTTCGGATCGTGGGTGGCACAGGGGTAGTTGCTGCCTTCCAGCCCAGAGACCTGGATTCATAGATCCTGACCATGGGTGCTGTCTATATGATGTTTGTACGTTGTCCCTGTGACTGTGTGAGTGTTCTCTAGGTGCCTCCCACATTCCAAAGACGTACTGGTTTGTAGGTTAATTGGCTACTGTACAATTGTCCCTCGTGTATAGGATAGAATTAGCGTACAGGAATCGCTGATCGATGTGCTCGGTGGTGAGATAATTAACCATCATCTTTTCTTCCATTCTCCTCTCTATCATCCAGTGTGTTTTTACACTCCTCTCTCCACCTATCCTCATTTTCCCTCCCCATTCTTTCTCTCAAGCACTTTGATCCTTCACCATTTATTTTGCTCTCTCTGTCCTGTTCTTGTTCTCGAGATTGTACTTTCTATTTCACCTCTCCATGCTCTCTCATTGGTACCCTATTTACTCCTTAAATTTCAACACATTTGTCATCTCTTGGCCCTTCACTTTGATGCACTTTGCTCTACTTCTCCCTCTGCTTGTCCTGTATACCTCTTCTACCTCCAATCTATCAATGACCATCATCGTGCTCCCTACACCTTTCTTCACACTTCCTAATTTCCAAAGCCATCTCCTGTATCCTTCTCTCCACTTTAATCACCACCATTCATCGAAGATTGATTTGTCCAATTTAGGTTATAGAACAAATATAGCCAGAGTTTTGACTAGTTTGCATCTAAAATGTGGTGTGATGTTTACAATATGAAATTGCTTTTCCCTAAATATGATTAAATACAATGAAAATAGTACTTTCAGCACTGGTCACTTGTGCACAAGCTTTTGTCTGACTGTATTGTTTTCCAAGAATATTTAATGACACATATTTTTCTTTTACTTCTTAATAATTAGATCTTCAATCTTTTGCAATTTTTCTACGTGTTCGTATTGAAGAACAGTTTTATTCTTCTGTAAAACTGTATTCTGTACTCTTAATTCTGATGTCATCTGTTTAAAAAAAAAAGCACAGCATTCACGATAATGTTTAAGAACAAAAACCATTATTCAATCAAGTGCAATATGAAACTAATTCTGCCTTATTTGGGTGTAAAATGGTAATAAAATATATGCTCCATTTCGTGGCTTCCTTTTGTTCATACTTCACAGTGGATTCTTTATTCTTTCACCACTGCCATTGTTGCCAGACCGTTCTGTAAAATAGGCCTCACTGCCTCCTTATTTAGAATTTAGAACAGTTAGTTCCAAAACATAATTAACTGTCGTTTGCAGGTTAGAGTAGAAATATGAGCTTTTAGAGTAGTGGGCAGATTAGAATAAAAATGTATGCTGTGAGTGAGCAGACTCATGTTCACCTCGGGTGTTCCCACTGGATCTCTAGAACTAATTTCCTGAACACACATCTGGATCCAGTGATGTACACAGGATAACAACATAATTTTCTTTGCTTTTGAGTGAATTGATCACTGTGGCTCTCTGTTGAATGATCAGACCCACACATAGAGGTTATAACTCATAGTCTTTATTGCAGTACAAGCGGAAGGAACACGTCATGCTTTCATCCCCATGGTCTGCATCATATCTAAAGAGAGAGAGTGACGCACTGGTTACAGGACCGGTGTGCCCAGGGTAGGGATGAAGATCTGGATTGGATTACAGAAGGAATGTGTAGCATGCATAATCTGTGTGGTGATCTATATATATATTATAGTAAAGACATACTAATCTACATCCTTCCTCTTAAAGAATTAACTCCTAATAAAATAGCTATGATAATCGCATGCAAAAATGTAGGTACTACTGATTACATAAAGTACATATTTTATGTGTAAGTATGCTGGAGCGAAGTTCAAATGTAACTCGGGTACTTTAGGGTGACCTGCAAGCATACGGTACAGTCCTGCATCTTCTCCTATCACCGGATATGCGATCGGTGGTAGAGCAGGTGCGGGAGATTGAAACAGCATCCCTGGCGATGAAACTGGAGACCTTGGCAGGGGTCAAGGCAGCAGGACCATGGGTGAAACGACCGGATCAGGAGCGGATGGTAGTGGTAGTATGGTTAGGATAATGCGGAGGTGGTGCTGGTTCGTTCACAGGCAGGATGTGCTGTCTATTACGTCTATAGGTGTCACCATCGGCATTGACCAAATATGAACGGGGTTCGGAAGCAGTTCCAGAAATTACACCGAGGCGGTCGTGACCCTTTTCGGTTTGTAGACGGACCACCTGTCCCTTGGCTAGTGGTGGAAGTGGTCTGCTCGTCTTGACATACCATCCTTTTTGAACGTTATGCCTTTGTTGTAGCCTGGACTGGATTTCAGATGGTGGGAGCACTTGCAGTACTAGTGCCTGTTTCGCCACAGGCAGTGCGGCTCGGGTTTGCCTTGACATCAGTCGCTGGGCGGGTGACCCAATATCAGGTCACGGGAGATGTTACGCAGGTTGAGCAGGTCTAGGTATAGATCTGATCCTGCTCTGTGAGATAGTTCCATAACTTGTTTGGCACTCCTGACGGCATTTTCAGCCGGCCCGTTTGACTGTGGGTAATATGACGAAAACCCCAGCATGTAGCAAAGTCTTTGAAGTACTGGCTGGTAAATTGACTGCCATTGTCAGACACTGGCTGATACAGGGACCCGAGAACAGAGAAATTGCATGGGCTGCCAGCTTCTGGACAACCACTGCAGAGGTGGGGCTACTGAGTAGATCGATTTCAACAGTCGACTAGAACCAGGTATTGTTTGCCATGCCACTTAAAAATACGGTTGCCATTGTGGACCATGGGATGTCGGGAACCAGGTGTGAGAGAAGTGGCTGCTTTTGTTGGTGTGGTGTCAAACTGTTGCACACTGCACAGGACTTTACTTTCTCACAAATATAATCAGCCATGTCAGGCCAGAAAAACATGCTTTTCGCTCACAAGACAGTTGCCTCTGTGCCTGGGTGTCCCACATGGACGGCATCAAAATACTTGGTGTGTAAGGAGGCAGGAATTACAGCTTTGTGGCCCTTTACGCTAATGTCCTCTTGTAGTACTAGTTCATCACGAACGGCAAAGAAGGGCCGGATTGGTAGTGGTAATCTGTATTGCTTGTCTGGCCACCCGTGCTTAATGACGGAGGAGAGCGATCGTAAGGTATCGCCAGCAGCAGTTTGGGCAACCGGGTCCTCCAAACAGGACGAAGGAACATAGACATCATGCCAATTAAGCTGTCTTCAGCCGAGGATTATTTCTCACAGGTCTTCCGTGGAGCAGCCAGTTGCATGTCCTTGCCACGTTTGTAAGTCCGAACAATGTCATACTTCTGTAGCTGTAGCAACATACGTTGGAGGTGCCCTGGAGAAGCATGTATCAGTTTGTTCAGGATGCTGATTAGGGGTTGGTGGTCAGTCTCAATCGTGACCGTTTTTCCGACGACAAAGTCATTAAACTTCCTGCAAGCGAAAACGACCGCTAGCAGCTCCTTTTCACTCTGAGTGTAGAGTTGTTCCGTGTCGGTCATGGTGCGAGAATAGACAACGAGCCTGTTGCCGTCCCCGTTATTTTGGAGGCAAGCCGCTCCTCATCTGTACTGCGAGGCGTCACAAGTCAGTGTGACAGGTAGCTTAACATCAAAGTAGGTGAGGGTGGGGGCACGACATTTGTTGTTTAAGAGTGTCGAACGCCCTCTGCTGCTGTTCATGCCAGGACCAGACAGTGTCTTTGGGGGTTAGCTGGCACCGTGGGGCCGATAGTTCACTGAAATTTGGAATGAATTTCCCCAAGTAGTTTACCATGCCAAGGAATCTCTGTGGGTTGAGCACATCTGTGGGTGCTGGTAATCAAAGTCAAAAGAGTTTATTATCATGTATCCCTAACAGGACAATGAAATTCTTTCTTTGCTTCAGCACAACAGAACATAGTAGGCATTGACTACAAAACAGATCAGTGTGTTCATATACCATTATATACGTAAATACACACATGAATAAATAAATTGATAAAGTGCAAATAACAGATAAAGGGGTATTAATGTTCAGAGTTTTGTCCAAGCCAAGTTTAATAGCCTGATGGCTGTGGGGAAGTAGCTATTCCTGAACCTGGTCGTTGCAGTCCTCAGGCTCCTGTACCTTCTACCTGAAGGTAGCAGGGAGATGAGTGTGTGGCCAGGATGGTGTGGGTCCTTGATGATGCTGCCAGCCTTCTTGAGGCAGTGACTGCGGTAGATCCCCTCGATGGAAGGGAGGTCAGAGCCGATGATGGACTGGGGAGTGTTTACTACTTTTTGTAGTCTTTTCCTCTCCAGGGGGCTCAAGTTGCCGAAACAAGCCACAATGCAACCGGTCAGCATGCTCTCTACTGTGCACCTGTAGAGGTTAGAGAGAGTACTCCTTGACTGACCGACTCTCCGTAATCTTCTCAGGAAGTAGAGGCGCTGATGAGCTTTCTTAATAATTGCACCTGTGTTCTCGGATCAGGAAAGATCTTCAGAGATGTGCATGCCCAGGAATTTGAAGCTCTTGATCCTTTCAACCATCGACCCGTTGATATAAACAGGACTGTGGGTCCCCATCCTACTCATTCCAAAGTCCACAATTAGTTCCTTGGTTTTGCTGGTGTTGAGGGCCAGGTTATTGTGCTGGCACCATATGGACAGTCGCTCGATCTCTCTTCTATACTCTGACTCATCCCCATCAGTGATACGTCCCACAACAGTAGTGTCGTTGGCGAACTTGATGATGGAGTTCACACTATGACCGGCTACACAGTCATGAGTATAGAGTGAGTACAGCAGGGGGCTGAGTTCGCAGCCTTGAGGTGCTCCCGTGCTGATTGTTATCGAGTCTGACACATTTCCACCAATACAAACAGACTGTGGTCTGTGAATGAGGAAGTTGAGGATCCAATTGCAGAGGGATGCGCAGAGACCCAGTTCTGTGAGTGTGGTAACCAGCTTGGAGGGGATGATTGTGTTAAATGCCGAGCTGTAATCGATGAATAACAGCCTGACATAATGCGTTAATTGCAATAGTCTTTGATGAATCCTGTTTGAGGCCGTCACTGGTGGACACATGACCCACATAGTTCATCTCACTCACTATGCATTTGCACTTTGGGGGGGTTTAACTTGAGGTTGATCTCTTTGGCGTGGTCCAGAACTTTCTTTACATTCGCATGGTCTTCTTGGAGTGTTTGTCCAGCAAAAATAATATCATCAACAATGTTGGTGCATGGGTAACCTGCAAATAGTTGTTCCATAGTGCGCTGAAATACTTAACTTGCCGGGTTTATGCTGATTGGCATACGCAGGAATTTGTAATGTCCAAAGGGTGTGCTGAAAGTGGTTAGCTTGGAAGTGCTGTGATCCAACGGATTCTGCCAGAATGGCATCTAGACTCTTGGCATCTAGAACTGAGAATACAGTTGCTTTGCCCAGCTGTGCTGCAACTTCTTCCACTGTGCGCATGGGGTAGTGTTTAAGAAGTAACTGCAGATGCTGGAAAATCGAAGGTAGACAAAAATGCTGGAGAAACTCAGCGGTTGAGGCAGCATCTATGGAGCAAAGGAAATAGGCGACGTTTCGGGTCAAGACCCTTCTTCAGACTGATTTAGGGGTGGGGAGCGGGAAGAAGAAAGGAAGAGGCGGAGACAGTGGGCTGTGACAGAGAGCTGGGAAGGGGAGGGGAAAGAAGGAGAAAACAGGGACTATCCAAAATTGGAGAAGTCAATGTTCATACCACTGGGGTGTAAACTACCCAAGCGAAATATGAGGTGCTGCTCCTCCAATTTACGGTGGGCCTCACTCTGGCCATGGAGGAGGTCCTGGACAGAAAGATCAGATTCGGAATGGGAGGGGGAGTTGAAGTACTGAGCCACCGGGAGATCTGGTTGGTTATCGCGAACCGAGCGGAGGTGTTGGGTGAACCGATCGCCAAGCCTACACTTCGTCTCAGCTGACACCTAGAGCAGCTGACACCTAGAGCAGGAGATGCAATAGTTGAAGTTGGAGGAAGTGCAGGTTTCTAAGTTTCTAACCTCTGCCGCACCTGTAAACACTGCTTGGGTCTTTGGATGGAGTCAAGGGGGAAGGTAAAGCGACAAGTGTAGCATTTCCTGCGGTTGCAAGGGAAAGTGCCAGGAGAGGGGGTGGTTTGGGTGGGAAGGGCCAAATTGACCAAAGAGTTTCGGAGGAAGCAGTCTCCGCGGAGAGCCGAAAGGGGAGGAGATGGGAAGATGTGGCCAGTGGTGGGATCCCGTTGGAGGTGGCGAAAATGTCGGAGGATTGTTTGTTGCATGGGATAGTGTGGTCGTTTGATGGCAGTGTTTAAATCTTTAGGATTGATGCAAATCCATATTTCCTCCTTATTCTTTTTCGTTGCTACTACCATGGTTGAAACCCAATCCGACAGGGGCAATCACACCCAGAGTCTCCATTCGGTTGAGTTCATTTTGTACGCGATCCCGCAAAGCATGGGGAATCCGGTGTGCAGGACAGACAGGATCTCCGGGTCGGTCGTGATCGTGTACTTGATGGGAAGATTGCCCAGCTTGTCGTCTAAAAGATTTCCGTGTAGTGCCAGGATCTGCAGACAGTTGATGAACTACCGTACCAAAAGTGGCCAGACCTAGGTAGTTACAGGCATCAATTCTCGGACAATAAAGAAGCTCAGATTATAGACACGTGATGCCAGATGGCACTGTAACTCGACTCTTCCAACAGGGAGCATTGCACCTTCTCCAAATGGAAGTAAAGTGGTGGCAGTCTGATTGATTACCTCGGTTTTTCGAATCCTGTTGAGCTCAGATAAGGACAGAACATCGCCTCGAGTTCCAGTGTCGAGCTTAGCAATAACACTCGTCCCATTAATGAGGAGAGTGACCATGGGATCTTGGTGCTCATGAGACGTCCGACAAGGAATGTATGTTTACACCCCGTCTCTCAATAGCAGACAGCAAGTCTGTGTTAGTCAGAGAGGTTGATGTGAGAGTTAAGTGGGAAGGTTCTGGCTGTAAGCTGTCTTGCTGTAGCAGGTGCACTGATTGCTTTGTCTGTACTCTGTTCCCACACGAGCGACAGCAGCGGATGAAATGTTTTCTGCGTTTACCATGGTAGCAAACTTTTCCATAGGCCGGGCATTGTTCACGAATGCCTGCATGCGAACCTCCACAGTTCACACAATTACTAATGAATCCGACACCTGATCTACCGGGCACTTGTGAAGGCTGGCGCTGGGCCTGATAAAACATGCCAGCAACATTTACATCATAGGCAGAGTGGGGACCCAGCCCCAGAGATTTTGTATGAGAGTCTGTCATCTCTGCAACACGACAGCGATTCTCAGCCCTTTCCAGAGTGGGATCTGCATCGCGTATAAGTTCATCACGCACCTTGTCATTGAGAATACCATAAACCAGTCTGTTACGTATAAGACTATCACGAAAAGAATATGTGGTGCTCCTTTACTAATCTATACTCTCCAAGAAATTAACTTATTATGGAGCCAGAGAGATTTGCTAAGCCCATCGGTCGACCTACACCTATTAACCACCAATCTCTGTCTTCCAACTCCACCCATCCTCCTTCCCTCCCATCTGCCTGCCATCCTTCACCCTTGCTCAGTATACCTATCACATTGCCATGGGCACATTTGTTCAATCAATCAATAATTGTTTTATTTGTATACCTGGAGAGTCACCCTTGTAACACTGATTTAAGGTATTTGGGTCTAAATAGCTTTTTGATCATTCACTTGAATTACTGTCCCAGAGAGGGTGTTTTGAATACTCATAGATGTCTTGGCAGTTGAGAAATGCTCCCATTATAAATATGCAATTCATGGAATTATTTGCTGCATCTAAAATAGGGAAGTAAACTATGTAATCATAATCATTGAAATTGTATTTAATCAGCTGCCGTTATATTTGTTTTTAAGAGTGTAAAAACTCAATTATCTTTCAGCTCAGTGCAATTAGGGCAGCACAGTGGCACAACTGGTAGAGCTGTTGCCTCATAACTCCAGAGACCCAGGTTCGATCCTGACCTTGGGTGCTGTTTGTGTGGAGTTTGCATGTTCTCCCAGTGCAGGTTTCTTCCACATATCGCAAAGACATATAGTTTTGTAGGTTAATTGACCTCTGTAAATTACCCCTCGTGGGTAGAGAGTGGATAACATAGAACGAGTATGAACAGGTGGGTGGGTGTGGACTCGCTGGGCTGAAGGGCCTGTTTCCATGCGGTATGTTTCAATCAGTCAATTCCTTCAAGACATATACCATTCAACCTTGAGTGTTTGATCCCTATCTTTCCCTTTATGTTCGAAATCTGATACTTCTGCTGAGGAAAGATCACCAATCTGCAACATGAATTCTGTTTCCCTCTCCATGGATGTTATCTGGCATGCATCCACTACATCTAAGAACAACTCTGGGTTTCCATAAGCATCAGGCTCTTGAACACTGCCCAACACTGACTACATCAGCTACTGATGTGTTCAGAATCCCACAAATACTGAAATTCACATCACATCAGTTGCTGAGGTAGTTAGTGTTATTATTTCAATTTTTCATCATCTTTGTTTTTATTTGAAATTTCCATCATCTACTAACTTTTGGTGTTCTATTAATGATCGCAAATTGCCCTTTCTGCAACTCTTACCTTTTCCTGGTCCAAGATATCATAGTTTAAATCTTCCAGTTTTATCTTTAAACCATCAAGTTTGTTTTTTTTCTCATAATTGATTCTGTTCTGTTCCTGAACCACATCGTATATTTCAGTAAACTAAAATAAAGGATTTAAAATGTCAGAATACAATTGAATATACACAGGTTTCTGAGAATTAAGGTGTACAAAGTACCAAAGTTCATCAAACACTGATTTTCTATAAATACCAGTGAACTTAAAAGATAAATCATGGAATCTCCACTGTGAATACAGTCTGACAATTAGATCTTGCTCTCAACATCAGCAAGATCAAGGAACCGATTGTTGTTCCGTCGCCAGTATATGTCAATTAAACTTTGACTCTTGGAAAATGCAACTTAATGCAGACCAAGGATCACAGCACACCTGGACTTCAATACATATAGAAATAAAGTGCTGCAATTCATTTTATTATTATTTGTGTATGTTAGGTTTAAAAACATGCAATTGGGAAAGCTTCTCAATTTTCAACTTGACACACTTATATATTAGAATCTACTTAAAGAATCAATAAAGAGTTAATCTCAACGAGGATTTTAAAAAAATGGTAACAACCTTGTTAAAACTCAAAGGGTATAGACTTGATTACAATTTGAAGAGGCTCTATGAGAAAATGCAATGCAGAAATCTTTCCTATTGGACCATTAATAGGAGCTGGGGAATTAATGATATTGCACATATGAAAATAATAATCAAGGTAGTTTGAGCAGGCACCATTTGGACAAATATCTCTCCGAAACCATGCTTTTCCATTATCTTTTCAACCACCTATTTACTATGTGTCTGGACTGGACTCCAGTCTCAGGATGGCAATTTCAGACAGTTGACCCATAATAAATAAATTAGGAAAACCATTATTTGACTAAAGAAGCAAATTAAGAGTGTAAATTTGTAATGAAAGACAGAATGAATGACAACTTACATGCAGGTTGCCTGGCTCACGAGAGAAAGATTTATTACCCAACATATTGGACACCAACTCATTACATGAATAAGTATGAATACATTACACTGCTCTCCTATTTTAAAATATTAAATCTAAGTACTCAGTTACAATTTTGTTGTTGTGATACTTGATTTAGAAACATAGACACAGAAACATAGAAAATAGGTGCAGGAGGAGGCCATTCGGCCCTTCGAGCCAGCACAGCCATTCATTGTGATCATAGCTGATCGTCCCCTACAATAACCCGTGCCTGCCTTCTCCCCATATCCTTTGATTCCACTAGCCCCTAGAGTTCTATCTAACTCTCTCTTAAATCCATCCAGTGATTTGGCCTCCACTGCCCCCTGTGGCAGGGAATTCCATAAATTCACAACTCTCCGGGTGAAAAAGTTTTTTCTCACCTCAGTCTTCAATGACCTCCCCTTTATTCTAAGACTGTAGCCCCATGGTTCTGGACTCGCCCAACATTGGGAACATTTTTCCTGCATCTAGCTTGTCCAGTCCTTTTATAATTTTACATGTTTCTATAAGAATCCCCTCATCCTTCTAAACTCCAGTGAATACAAGCCTAGACTTTTCAATCTTTCCTCATGACAGTCCCGCCATCCCAGGGATCAATCTCGTGAACCTACGCTGCACTGCCTCAATCACAAGGATGTCCTTCCTCAAATTAGGAGACCAAAACTGTACATAATACTCCAGATGTGGTCTCACCAGAGCCCTATAGAACTGCAGAATAACCTCTTTACTCCTACACTGAAATCCTCTTGTTATGAAGGCCAACATTCCATTAGCTTTCTTCATTGCCTGCTGTACCTGTAAGCCAACTTTCAGGTCTCGCTGCACCTCCCCCTTACCTAACCTAACCCCATTGAGATAATAATCTGCCCCCTTGTTTTTGCCGCCAAAGTGGATAACCTCACATTTATCTATATTATACTGCATCTGCCACGCATCTGCCCACTCACTCAACCTGTCCAGGTCACCCTGCAACCTCCTAACATCATCTTCACAGTTCACACTGCCACCCAGTTTTGTGTCAATTTAAACCAGTATTTATGAAATCTTAAATGATAAACATAATATATTTATTTTACATATCTACACATTTTCATTTTACTTATACAGTGAGTTACTTAACTTACAAACCTAACCTGACTACAGGTTTACAGATCCTGCCTGATCATTTAATAGTAACAGGTGTAACAGGTTTAGGTGTTGACTCAACTGTTGGCTTGTTTAGCTCTGTTTTAGTACCTGACTTTGACCAGAGGATTATGTTTCTTTGTCTGTACTAACTGAACTTTCAATCACTGTGGTCTCTTCACTTTCAGATAAAAACTCAGGGATTAGGACTTCATGCTCATTGGCCCATCTTTGGCTGGAATCATTTGATCAACATGAACACATTTGATCCTATCTCCAACTTCAACTAAGTATCTTTTGTTCCACACACTTCCATTATTTTCCCAACATCACATTAGTCTCGACTGTACTTGTTGGGAGGACTGAGAACACGAACCTGCTCATCTGGCTTGAAGAACCTCTCCTTTTTGTGGGAGTCAAAATGGTGTTTTTGACTTAACTGTTTTTGCTCAACTCTCAAGGCCAAATTGGGCTGAACTAGACTTGGGCGTATTCTTAGCCTTCTCTTCATCAACAGTTCTGCCGGTGAATAACCTGTTTTTGTGTGTGGTGTGGTTCTGAACCTCAGCAAGAAACTAGCCAAATGATGTTTCATGCTGAGCTTTGAACTACGCTGCAAAACCTGTTTCTTGAGAGCATCTTTGACAATTCTAACAGACCTCTGCCCCGCCCCGTTGGAGGCTGGATGGTATCGGGGAACAAGTGTGTGTTTTACACCATTCTGCTGCATGAACTCTTTGAACCATTCTGAGTGACACTGAGGCCCGTTATCAGAAACAAGTTCTTCCGGTAAACCATGGCATGCAAAAATTGATCTCAACTCATCTATGGTACATTCAGTAGTAGTACTTGACCCCATTTGCTTGACCTAAATCTAATTTGGAATGACTGTCTACTAGTACCAGAAAATGATCATTACCTTTTCACAAAAATCTACATGAACTCTCTGAAAAGGTCTACTTGGCCATGACCAGGGCTGCAGTGGTGTTTTTGGTGGTTTATTCCTGCAATTTTGGCAGACGCTACATTTGCTCACCAGTGACTTGATGTCACTGTCAATACTAGGCTAATACACAAAACTTCTGGCAATTGACTTCATGCTTACAATGCCAGTATGTTCGGGCATGAAGTTCATTCATAATTTTGATTCTCAAAGACTCTGGTACAACCACTCTGTAACCCCACTTAATGCATCCCTGCTCACATGATAATTCATGGTGTCGATTATGGAAAGGCTTCAGGTCTGAGTTCAGAACTGAGTTCAATCCACTATCGATTTCAGTCCAACCGTTCAATCTGTTCAGAGACCCTCTTTAGTACAGTGTCTTTCTCTGTTTCTGCTGCAATTTGTGTTACAGTCAATGGAAAGTCTTAATCTACAACTTGCAGTGCGTAGATTGAGTTCTCACTTCTCATGTCAGAGTTCTCATGGGGCAATCGGGACAACGCATCTACAACTGCGTTGCACTTGGAGCTTCTTTACTCCACCTTGTGGTCATACTGGGATAGCAAAATTGCCCAGCGCTGTATCCTTGATGCCGCCATGGAAGGTATAGCTGACTTGAGGATACAATACGATAATACTTTATTGTCAGAGCGAGTCTGAAATTTGTTTTGCATCACATAAGTTCCACTTACAGCATCACAAAAAAGACAAGAGGGGCGAAAGAAGACACGCATCAAGATATCAAGACAGGATCCCAAAATACCCACAGTATCACTAGTAGTGATCAAGTAGCACTTGTAGTGATCAGTCACTAGGGTGAATGGTCTGCCGAAAAGAAACTGATGGAATTTCTTGATTCCGAACACAATGCTGAATGCTTGCTTTTCTATTTGTGCATAATTGCGCTCACTCGGTGATATGGTGCGGGATGCAAAAGCAATAGTCTTTTCCTGTCGTCATTCATTACGTGGGCGATCACTGTACCTACACCATAACTTGAAGCATCACAAGCAAGTTTCATTTTGTGCATCGTATTGTAGTGAACAAGGAGTTTGTCACTTGTCAAGTTTTCCTTGCAAATGTCAAATGCACATTGATGTTTCTTTCCCCATGTCCATTTCACATCTTTTTGCAGCAGATGATGTAGTGGCTTTGGCACAGTTTCTAAATCTGGAAGGAATCATGCATAGAACTGCATCATCCCAAGGAATGATCATAGGTCTGACACATTGTTCCACAAGTGGAAGCATTCACTATTGCTTCCACTTTCGCCTTCACAGGGCGAAGTCCGTTGACATCTACTTTGAGTCCAAGGTAGACCACCTCTGACTGCGCAAATGCACATTTACTTTGTCGCAGTTTGACATTGTGGCAGTTCAGTCGTGTGAGAACTTGCCTGAGGATTTCCGGATGTTCTACCATGCCCTCTGTAACTATCAGTAGGTCATTCTGGTTGCACACACAGTGCAGAATGCCTTGTAACATTTTGTCCATGACAGACTGAAACATTTTCTGAGGATTTCACACCATAGGGCAGCTTTCTATATGAATACAAGCCCTTATGTGTATTGATAGTCAAGTACTGCTGAATGTCCTTGTCGACATTGAGTTGGGCGTAAGCATGAGACAAATCCAGTTTGGTGAAGACTCTTGCTCCGCTAAGTTCTGCGTACAAATCTTGCGACGTTGGTAACGGATATTGTTCGCCATCAACGGCTTGCTTGATTGTGACTTTGTAGTCACCACATAGTCGAACATTTTTGCTGGCCTTGGGTACGGCCACAATTGGCGTTGCCCAGTTACTCTGGTCTGTCTTCATGAGTACTCCATTCCGCTCTAACCTGTCAAGTTCTTCCTCCACTTGTTGCTTTAGTGCATATGATACAGGTCTTGGTCGACAATACACAGGTCTCACATCTTGCTTAAGTCGTGTAACTGTCAGCAAAAATGTTTGCATGTTTGCTTATGACTTTTTCAAGACGTGATTTGGACAAATCAACGCTGAAAATGTTCTTCCAGTCTAACTCTATTCTACGCAGCCAATTATGACCATTGTGCTGAACAATAACTGACCATTATGCTGAACTTTACAGTTCATTTGTCCACATGTCTCCAAAACTTTGCCCGAGTAGGTTCTCAGCTTGACCTTACTCTGAAACAATGGTGTCTTTGGGAACTTTGTTTCGTACAGGTCTCTGCTCATGGCCGAACAATCTGCTGCAATGTCATTGCACATATCAATTAACTGTTCATTTATCAATAGTTTAGTTTGAAAATCCTTGCCTAGGCTTGTTGTAGGCTTATGGATGTTGGTTGCAAAAATGGTGAACAGCCCAAGTTCATTTCCATTTGGGTTCACCTCCAAGATTGTTAACGGTTTGGACACGCTAGAGGCAGGAAACATGTTCCCGATGTTGGGGGAGTCCAGAACCAGGGGCCACAGTTTAAGAATAAGGAGTAAGCCATTTAGAACGGAGACGAGGAAAAACCTTTTCTCACAGTTGTGAGTCTGTCGAATTCTCTGCCTCAGAGGGCGGTGAAGGCCGTTTCTCTATATACTTTCAAGAGAGCTAGATAGGGCTCTTAAAGATAGCGGAGTCAGGGGATATGGGGAGCAGGCATGAACGGGGAACTGATTGGGGATAATCAGCCATAATCACATTGAATGGCGGTGCAGGCTCGAAGGGCCTACTCCTGCACCTATTGTCTATTTTCTATAACTCCTCTCTGGCGTTGTCGCTTGATTCCCGCAGATTGTTGGTTTCCTGTTTTAAGCTTGGTCCAACATGCTGAGGCAATATGCCCTTTCTTCTGGCAGTTATAGCACTTGGCTATTTTGAACTGACAAAATTGGGATGAGTGATTACCGTTGCAACGATAACAACTGGCTGAACTCGGCTCCCCGCCATACTTTGGTTTTGGTTTAGCGCCTCTTGGTCTGGCCTGTAAACGGCCACTGCAGTCCCTGATGGACGAAACTCGCAAGCATTCTTTGAGGCCATCTCCATTGTGGTAGCAATATTGCATGTTTTCTCTAATGTAAGATCTGGAGTGTTCATGAGTTTGGACTGAATTTGTTCATCCACTAGACCATAAACAAATCTGTCGTGTAGTGCGTGTCCGAGAAAGGTTCCAAATTTACAGTGTAAACTTAAGTTTTTCAAGGCAACAATGTACTCATTGATGTCTCATTCTGCTTCTGGTTTCTAGTGCCAAATTTATAGCTTTCTGCAATTTCCAGAGGCATTGAGTTGAAGTGCTCCTCCAACTTCTTCATAATGTCATTGAATGGTTCATCTTTTGCCTTTATGGGTGGAAGGAGATTCACGAGTGTGCCATACACTTCAGGACTGATCTCCGTGAGCAGAATCGCTTTCATGCGTTCGCAAATGGCCTTATTTGTTTAGGTCACTATCTCTCCTTCACTACTAATCTCCAATATGTTATTTGCCGTGAAAAACATGTTTGCTCTCTCCATATAGGAGCTGAACGGCTCTCTATTCTTGTCAAAAGTGCCAAGGTATCCGATGTAGCCCGTGGATGCTGCCATCGTGTTGTTCTCTTTTTTTTAAAGTCCGTTCAAAAATCCTGATTTCCTGTCTGTTCTGGTGTAACAATTCACCTAAAACTTAGCTGAACAAAGGCTATTCAGCTTGAAGAACTCGACAAAAAAAAAAAAAAATCTTATACAATCCCAAGGACGGCATCTTGCCAAGTAGACACAACATAGAGATAGCCTGACAAACTCTCGATGATTTGTCCAGCTGCTGTTTTAAACTAGTCCCCTGCATAGGAGGATCTGCGGCCTATCGTGTCCAGCTCGCAAACAACTGCGACACAACTCCGTATTTACTGTTTAAAATGTTAAACAATACTGCATGTCGCAAAACAGTCCTGCACTGTATTTAAAGGATGAGATCACAAACTCTATCCCATCCTCGTCGCCAATTTTGTTATATTCCGAACGGCAGAATGAATAACAACTTACATGCAGGTTGCCTGGATCACGAGAGAGATTTATTACCCAACATTCCCTGCTTATATTGAACACCAACTCATTAACATATACATGAATACATTACAGCTAGTATACAATTTAATATCAATAGACAAAACAGAATTCCATTTTCCTTTTAAATGAAGAAAAAAATTACTTTTTCTGTCAAGTCTCCTTTTTTCACTCGATATTCATTTCGTCTCTCATCCATTTCCTCTTCTAAATCATGCTTGTCTTTTTTTACATCAATAATTTTCATTTTTGTTTCTCGTATGTTGTCATATGTTTCATTCAATGTGATTTGCTTATTGGCTCGATCTCCCATCACATTATTCATGAGGAATATGATGTCATTGTATCGTGCTCCTGCCTCTCGTTGTACAGGGCTGTTAAAATGGGAGGCAGAGAAAGAGCATACTGACCAGACATTTCATATGATCTCAAAATTCTGTACATCTCCATGCATCGTATCTTCATTCTATACGAGAGTTGCGGAATGATTAAAATTGAATTATCAGGTTAATTGTTTTAATCACACTGTTGAACAATCAAAGAATATCTTTTTGAATTGTTCGATGGACAATGCTTATAATTTCCCCTTGTTCAGATTAACTATGATTTCGTTTTGAAGACACAAGAACCTGCTGATGCTGTTATCTTGAGCAAAAATCAAACTGTTGGAGGAACACTTCAGGGTCTGGAGAAGGGTTCCGACCTAAAATGTTGTCTGTCCATTCCCTTCACAGTTTGCTGATGATCTGTGAAGTTCCTCCAGCACTTTGGTTTTTGCTATGCTTTTGTTTTCTCTGGGTAGGACTATTTAGATACGTACCTAACAAAACTCCCTTCTTCCACCACCTGAACAAACTTGCCTTACGGAAAACCCTCCCACCACATTCCAATCCAAACCAGGTCCTGGTCACCAGCACTCCTTGTTCATGACTTGCATCGTTTTAGCAACACTCAATTTTAAATTCCCCTTGTGAAAAAACAAAGTGCTGGAAGAACTCAACAGGTTAGGTAGCATCCATGGAGTGAGTGGACAGACGACCTTTTCAGTTGGGATCCTTCTTCAGATCCGAAACAGCATCTGCCCATTCCCTCCACAGATGCTCAGAGGCCCACTCAACTTCTTCCAGTGCATTGTCTTTTGCACAAGATTCCAACATTTGCAGTTTCTTGTATCTGCTCTTAAAATTCTCCTTATCTTTTATAATCGCTCCTTGTCCACGTCTCTTCAAAGTCTATCACCATCAAGGGAGTGCAGCGTAGGTTTACAAGGTTAATTCCCGGGATGGCGGGACTGTCGTATGCTGAGAGAATGGAGCAGCTGGGCTTGTACACTCTGGAGTTTAGAAGGATGAGAGGGGATCTCATTGAAACATATAAGATTGTTAAGGGCTTGGACACGCTCGGGGGAGAAAACATGTCCCCAATTTTGCGGTAGTCCAGAACCAGGGGCCACAGTTTAAGAATAAGGAGTAAGCCATTTAGAACGGAGACAAGGAAACACTTTTTCTCACAGAGAGTGGTGAGTCTGTGGAATTCTCTGCCTCAGAGGGCGGTGGACACAGGTTCTCTGGATTCTTTCAAGAGAGAGCTAGATTGGGCTCTTAAAAATAGTGGAGTCAGGGGATATGGGGAGAAGGCAGGAACGGGGTACTGATTGGGGATGATCAGCCATGATCACATTGAATGGTGGTGCTGGCTCGAAGGGCCGAATGGTCTACTCCTTCACCTATTGTCTATCAACTTCAATCTGTATGCTAATTCAATTCTGGGTCCTTCCTGACAAGAACCAAACCACCATCGATAGCTGGAACTTCAACCGATTAAAGCCCATCCCCTAGAATTCCCTTGCTGAACCACTTTACTTTTCCCGCCATCCTTTTTAAATTTTGTAAAGTCATTCTGTAAAATAAGCCTCACCATCTCCTTATGTAGCTTAATGAATCTTTGATAAGTTTAACAATCTGAAAAAGGCACTACATAAATTCTTGTTGACGGTACTACAATAAAGATATTTATGAGAAAAGAACTCATGCCAGATGATGATATTGTAAAGTTATCTTTGTATTAGCACTAAATGTTATAACACCATCACATTACTGCATTTCACATAAGATACACACAGATGGAAATCAAATTAAACGTTCATAATTTATTATAACTCAAGGGTCTCAGAGGCAAATGCCAATGCATTCACATGCAATAATGGAGGGAAAATAAAACATTGTTTTCCTGTAATTGGGATGTGAAGAGAGTGTGTTGGAGTAGCTTAGCGAGTCAGGCAGCATTGCAGGAGAACATGGATAGGTGCTGTTTTGGGTCGGGACCCTTCTTCAGACTATTTATATGGGGGGAAAAGGAAGCTGGGAGGGGCAGGACAAAGCTTGGCAACTAATAGGTCAACATAGGTGAGGAGGATTTTTGGATAGGCAGATGGTTAGACACTGGCCAGAGATGAAAAGACAGAAGGTCTGAGAGAAAAGGATGGACGAGTTGCAAATTATGAACCCAGAGGAAGGAATGTAAGTGGATGGAGAGGGGGTAGGGAGAAATAGGTGTGAGTCCAGGTGGAGCACAGGGAAGGGGAGTGGAGAAGAGGGGTGAGGGGGTTAAGCAGTTACCTAAAATTGGAGAGTTCAATGTTCATACCGTTGGGTTGTAAGCTCGCCAGGCATAATATGAGTATTGTGCCTCCAGTTTGTGTGTGGTAATTCTGGTAATGGAGGAGGCCCAGGATCAGGCACTGCCTACCCTGACTAAAATTATGAAATGGTAATTATTAAATATAAATAGTAAGGCATGGTTGAATTATGCCTATCTAAGAGATCGGTCTCTTAGGTAGGCATAATTCTCCATGCCTTTCATCTGCAGTACTTGTAACACGGGAAGGTTTGTGCAGCCCACTGCTTCAAGCCGTCAATTTCAAGCGGAGCTGAAGGCAGCTGAAATTCTGTCTTTGCAGCACTGCGCATGCGCAGCATCCTACTGCTCATGCTCAGCGCAAGTTTCTTGGCGGGTTTTTCAAATATGGACTGTCATTATCTTAAGAATATCTTAAGAAACAAAGAGAAGAATGGAGTTTGTGCACAAATGATGTGATAAGTAGATTTCTTGGTGCTATATGTTTTTAAATACTGTATTTCCCGGGGTGGGGGAGAGCACCTTTCACAGCCTTTGGGGAGTCTGGCCCGGGGTAAAGTTGCGGGGAGGGCAGGAGCGTTGTGAAGGAGGGGATGGGGGTCATGCCAATAACCCACTTGTGACGCTCCGGACATTCAATTAGATGACAACTGATTCAACTTGTCCTGGTGTGCTCCCGTTTTTCCAACCATCTCTCCACCTCCCATCACCCTTCACCCCCACCCATTCAGTAATTAAAAATTGAAGAAGATTGGAAAGCCTTGGGCAAATAGAATTGTTACTTTTTTTAATTTTTACGGAGGGGAGAACAATCTGCACATGCGCGGTTTAAGATTTTTTTTTTAGAAAGCCGACTGACTGCCTACCCTGAGTAATTGCTCACGGCACGTGCCTGCCCAGGACAGAAGTATGAGAATGGGAAGAGGTGTTAAAATACATTGCAACCAGCAGGTCCTGCAGACCTTTGTGGACTGAGCACAAATGTTCGGCGAAGCGCTGAAGGATGTACTTACCACAAAGTAGCATTTTCTCGTTCCAATCTACAGTATTCTTTTTCTAAAGCTTCCATTTGTAGTGTCATCATCTCGACTTTGGCCTTCAATTCGTTCAACTCGGTTGCTTTTGACTCGCGGGCAGCAGCAATAGATGCTTGAAATAAGCAAATCTTTGTCTTAAAAGCATTTGAAAGCTCCAATTCTTAGTTTCTCTCAATGTAGAGAACAAAATAAAATGTTGTGAATATAACCAAATATCATTGAAGATAGATTATTTAAAAATAATTCGAGGCTCTGATATCGTCCCACATCTCGGAAATGTGCCAGCTGGTAGGTTAATTGTCAACTATAAATTGCCCCTATGGTATGTAGATGATAGGAGAATCAGAGTTGTTGATGATGGGGAAAACAAGTAAAAATATGTTAAAATACGTGGGGGAACAGGATAGATGATTTAGTTTAGTTTAGAGATTCAGCATGGAAACAGGCCCTTCGACCCACTGTCCATTTATCCTATTTTCCCATCCACTCCCTAGATGCTGGGGCACTTTCCAGAGGCCAATAAAACTATAAATCCATACGTCTTTTTGATGTGGGAGGAAACTGGAGCACACAGACCACAAGGTCACAGGAAAACATGCAAACTCCACAGACAGCACCTGAGGTCAGGATCGAACCTAGGTCTCTGGTGCTGTGAGACAGCAGCTCTACCAGCTGCACCACTGTGCTACCATGGGTTCCTGAACTTTTCTAGCATTTTCTGTTTATATTTTAAATACAAAAGATTATGGAGATTTGGCATGTCGAAGAGGATTCGCCGAAAATTTTACACAGGTGCACGGTAGAGAGCATTCTGACTGGTTGCATCGTGGCCTGGTTCGGCAACCTGAACGTCCTGGAGCGAAAAAGACAACAAAAAGTTGTGACCACTGCCCAGTCCATCACCGGCTTTGACCTCCCCACCGTCGAAGGCATCTACCGTAGTCGCTGCCTCAAAAAGGCAGCCAAAATCATCAAAGACCCAAACCATCCTGGCCACACACTCATTTCACCATTGCCATCAGGAAGAAGGTACAGGAGCTTGAAAACTGTAACGTCCAGGTTCAGGAACAGCTTCTTCCCTTCAGCCATCAGGCTATTAAATACAACAACGCATAAGCTCTGAACTTTGAACTGCAAAATACTATTATTATTTGTTATAAATATTTGTTATTTATTGAACTTTTTCTCTTTTTTTTCTCTTCCCCCGTTATGTACTATATTTACATATTCAGATATTCTGTTGTGCTGCAGCAAGTAAGAATTTCATTGTCCCATCCAGAACATATGACAATAAAACACTCTTGACTTAACTTTACACTTTACTCAGATTTTCTATCTTCACATAAGCAGACAGATTACCAACCGATACCTACTGTAAACATTCTGACTCTCATAGCTGGCTCAATTACATCTTCCTAACCAGTTTCCACCTGGGCATTCATTCCATTCGTCCAACTTATTTCCTCCTCTGTAAATCTCCTGATATTGCCACCTTTCGAACAAGTACTGATGTTTTTCTTCTCCTCGACTGAAAACTGTTCTCCACCAGGAATGACAGGGTTATTTTTCCTGCATTTGCTCTCATCTCTAACCCTCTTTCTCGGAATCATAACAAGGTTGCTTTGCCTGCACTTTCCTTTTCAGCAATCACCACATTTTACAGATCATCTTCCAGAATTTTCTCTATTTTTTAGTGAGATGTCAATATCAAACACATAATTTTTCACTACACCTGTAGTGTGAATTCCTTTGAATATCCTAATCTTTCAGACACACTTCCATTACATGCCATCTCATCCTCCAGTAGAAGAGTAAGCATGCACCACCGAGTCTTATGCTAACCTTCCCACAATATGTAGAGAAGGTTCACAGACACCTATAGGTCTTCACTACTTTATTAGTCATACATCATATAGCCCTAGCTGTACGTGGTCTGTCACGACCACCAGAAAGAGAGCTAGGGGCGTGTGGGTTACAATTATACTAACAGGTGGGGGAGTGGTTAGCACGGACAACATTACTATCAATTAAAGGTGTATACACATATAATCTACATCCTTCCTCTACCAAACAAACAGCGAGTGACAGGGCGACCACGTCTCATGCGCTAGGGCAAATGCAAACAGTAAAGCACGGGAATACAGAATCACACGTAATCGTCGTAATGGACCGGCGGCCTGACCAGGCGACCAGACCAGGTCCGCACCTCGCCATCACCTCCTTTCCCGACGGGAACAAGCGGGGACGACGCCGGGGCATGGTGGGGGCTATGGACAGGAGAACCCCTGGGCGACGAAGGCATCAGGGGGGGACGGCGAAGAGAAGGGCGAGGAAGCCGGAGAAAGCGGGACCACAGCCGGGAGGCAGACAGGAGAAGGACGAGGGGGGGTGACCCCAGAGGAAGGGGCAAAGCACTGGGCTGCGATAGTGGCAGCGGGGGGGGGGGGGGCAAACGGAGCCGCCGGGGGAGGGAGAGGCTCGTTCACGAGCCGGAGATGCTGGCGGGACTGGCGGAACACCCTGCCGTCGTGGTTGACAAGGTACGAACGAGGTGAACCGGCAGAACTGACGACCACGGCCAGCTTGGAGCGGCCAGAAGTGGACCTCATACGGACGACCTGGCCGGGGAGAAGAGGGCGGAGGACACGGCAGGACCTGTCGTGGGAACGCTTCTGTATACCGTGTTTTTGGGCAATGCGTTTCCGGACTAAGGCAGGTTTAAAGACAGAGGGGGATAGGGACAGTTGAGACACCGGGACCGTGGGCCTCGTGACTCGGGACATGAGGCGCTGAGCCGGGGAGCCCAGGGCATGGTCGCGGGAGATGTTGTGGAGGTTCAGCAGGGCCAGGTAGATGTCGGAGCGGGATAGGCAGCAACGTTCCAACAATCCTTTAGCACTGCGGACCGCGCGCTCGGCCAGTCCGTTGCTCTGCGGGTATTCCGGGCTGCTGGTGTAATGACGAAAGTTCCATCATTCGGCAAAAGCGCGGAACTCGGCACTGGTGAACTGGCTGCCGTTGTCCGACTGTAGGCTGGCTGGGGACCCGAAGGTGGCAAAGTGGCGGCGCAACTTCTCGATGACCGCGGCGGAAGAGAGGGAGTGGAGCTGGTCAACTTCAAACCAGCTGGAGTAAGAGTCGACAAGCACCAGGAAGTGCTTTCCGTGCCACTCGAAGATGTCGGTTGCTAGCGCAGACCAGGGCAGGTTAGCAGCTGGCTGCTGCAGACTGCAGGTAGGGCAGAGTCCCGGAAGTAGCAGCTGGCCCCAGAATGGCCACGATGAGCGGTTTCGAAGTATTGTTCACGTAGTGCCGCGGGCACCACCACCTTGTGCCCCTTCACAATCACACCATCACGCAGCACCAACTCGTCACGAACCAAGAAATAAGGCACCGCTGTGGCCGGCAGGGAAGAACGGCGGTCTGGCCAGCCCTGCTTGATGATCACGGCCAGCTGTTGTAGCGAAGCGCCAGCCGCCGTGTGCTTGGCCAGGGACTTCAACTGACTGGAGGGCACGAAATTTACGTTTAGGACTATCAGATCGGACGCCTCATACGGATGTCGGGTTGTGGATGAGAGAGGCGCACGAGACAGCGTGTCAGCAACAAACATGTCCTTGCCCTTGCGATAAACCACTGTGAAAGTGAAGCGTTGTAGCTGGAGCATCATGCGCTGGAGCCGGGAGGAGGCCATGTGTATCAGCTTGTTGAGGATGGTGACCAGAGGCTGGTGGTCCGTCTCGACAGTGAAGCAGGTGCCCAGGATATAGTCCTTGAATTTAGAGCAGGCAAAGATAACAGCCAGCAGCTCCTTTTCAATCTGGGCATAGCGTTGTTCAGCGGTCGTCATTGTGCGGGATGCGTAGGACACAGGCAGTTGCACGACCGTCATGGATCTGCAGGCAGGCGGCCCCGAGGCCAAACTTAGATGCATCACATGTGAGAACGATGGGGCGCTGGAGGTCAAAGTACTTCAGCGTTGGCATGCTGATCAGCTTAGATTTGAGGGTGTCAAATGCTTTCTGGTGTTGCGGGAACCAGGCCCAGGCAGTGTCCTTTTTCACCAGATCCCGCAGAGGGACACTCAGTTCGCCCAGGTCGGGGATGAACTTTCCCAGGTAGTTGACCATGCCCAAGAAGCGCTGTAGGCCAGGCACGTCCGCAGGTGCAGGCATCTCAGATATCGCGGCCGTCTTCTGCGGGTCGGGCTTCAGCCCCGACGCTGTGAACCTTTCCTACATGGCGTCAGTTCTTCTTCCTGCTTCTCATGTTTATCGCGTTTTATTTTTTTAGTCCCAGTACCCCCTCCCTGTGCCGTGATAGCTTCTGCCTGTCGTAAATCTGACATCCTAGTCTTTGATGCAGACATCACTCATCGCTGGAGTGTGTTCCGACGTGACTTTGAGCATTATGTTACAATCGCTAACCCTGCTTTGGTCCCCGCGGTCAAGGCTTCCCTTCTGCTGAATCTAGCTGGTCCCGAAGCGCTTGAGCGATCGGAGTCATTCATCTATGGACAGGGCGAGAGTATCCAGGACCCGGTATGTCTGCTTGCTAAATTTATGGCGATGTGTGACCTTCCCACTAACCACATCTTAGAGCGTTTCAAACTGTTCTCCCGACGCCAAAACCCTGGGGAATCTATTGACAATTTTGTGGCCATGCTGCGCCAACTGGCTCGCCGATGTGACCTGCATGTCCTGACCCCTGATACTTTGACCCGTGACATCTTGGTCTTTGGTCTTCGGGATGATAAGCTGTGCTCTGAGCTGCTGCGTAAGCCTGATCTGATATTCAATGAGGCGTTGCATGCCTCTCGTTTAGCTGAGGCTGTCTCCTCCGCTGTACCTGACCCTGTGGTCCACGCAGCCAGTCTCGCTGGTCGCCAATACAATGCTCCCCGGCAACAGAGGGCAAGCCCTGCGATGGGTTTCAGACCGCCTCAACGATGTCCGAATTGTAACTTTGTTTCACACCGTTCTAATGTGTGCTCGGCGTTGGGGAAAACCTGTAATTTCTGCAACAAGCCCAACCACTTCTCGGCAGCATGCCGTTCCCGTGGGAACCCTGCACAGCCACAGCAGATACCGTCTCGCTACTTGACACGTGATGATACCGTGTCTGGTTCCCATCTCCAGAACGATGAACTCCCCGTCTGACTCTTCTCAGAGCGAACTGAGTGTGTTTTCCTTGCGAGGTGCAGCTGCTCTGATAACGGACCCGACCGTCCGAGTCACGGTGAATGGCATGGCCTTCTCTGCTAAGGTGGATACGGGAGCTGCTGCTAATGTTATGTCAACAAGCCTGTTCAGGAAGATAAGAAATAATGAGCCCGTTGCCACAGACAGGGCTGTTTTGCGTGCCTTTGGGGGTGGTGTACTTGTTCCTGTGGGGAGGGCCACTCTCCACTGCAAGGTGCTGAAGACCTCTCGGCCCCTCTTTCTTCCTGCTAGACGGTAAATGTGACCCCCTGCTCGGCGTGGAGGCCTGCCAGGACCTCGGATTGGTGAGCTTCCACAGCGATGTCCACCTGGTAGAGGCACCCCTGAATCCGCTGGCCGAATTCCCAGACCGGTTTAACTTGAAGCTGGGGAAGTTGCCCTGCTGCTACAGGATTGCTCTCAATCCCGACATCATGCCGGTCATCTGTCCCCCGCACCGTGTGTCCTTCGCCATGAGGGGCAAGGTCGAGTCTGCTCTTCGCGAGATGGTGGCCACGGGCATCCTGAAGCCAGTAACAGACCTAGTGGGCTTGTTACTGGCTTCACCCACTGGGTCTGAAGCCAGTAACAAACCCGGTGGGTTTCTACTATGGTTGCCGCTGCGAAGAAAGATAAGAGCGAACTACGGATCTGCATCAACCCTAAGGACCTGAACTTGGCCATCAGGCCCCCGCACTATCCCACTTCTGACACCACGTAGAGAAGGTTCACAGACACCTTTAGGTCTTCACTACTTTATTAATCATACATCATATAGCCCTAGCTGTACGTGGTCTGTCACGATCACCAGAGAGAGAGCTAGGGGCGTGTGGGTTACAATTATACTAACTGGTGGGGGAGTGGTTAGCATGGACAACGTTACTATCAATTAAAGGTGTATACACATAACATCTACACTATACATAGCCCAAACCCTCCTTCAGAGTGAAGCATGCATCTTTATCAATTTAGTTATAATGCTTTTGCTGCTAAAAATATGTTCACCTCAAACTTCTTGAAACTAATTAACCTACAAACTCACACATCTTTGGGATGTGGGATGAAACTGGAGCACCCGGTGGAAATCCGCACGATCACTGGGACAATACCTCAGGTCAGGATAAACCTCGGTCTCTGGGGCAGTGAGGAAGCTCTACCAGCTGCACCACACTTTGCTGAATGCCTTCAATCAGTCTGCAAGCCTGCTCCTGGGTTTCCTACCATATGCTGTTTTAATTCTCAATTTTAATTTTGTTTCCAGCTTTACTCTGCCCAATTCAGACAGCTCCTACTGAAGCCATCTACGTCGTACCAAGGAAGTTCAAAAGAGGTGCAAAGAACAGTTCTTCATCTTTTGTTTAGGGCATATCTAGACTAACACAAGAATTCGATAATATCAGATCCATCTACCTATTTTTTTTCAAGGCAGCTAAAGATCCTGCTGTTGAAATTAATCATTCAACAAAGGGAATTACAACGCATTTTTTTACCTGCGATTTCTTGATTTAGCTTGTTAGGAAGTTCCGAAAGATTGTACCGCAGTTTACTGGCTTCAATGGTTTCCACTTCAAGTATTTCGTGGATGCTCCGCCTGGCTTCCTCCTAGACGGTATATAACAAATACTATTCATGAAGCACATTTCCCAAGTATTCATAGGTACATCATCAAAACAAAGATTAAGGTCAAGACATGTAGGAAGAAATTAAGGCAGACTCCATTAAAGGAGGAGGTTTTAAACAACTAGTTTAGGGCAGCAAATTGGCACACCTGGTAGAGGTGCTATGTCACAACGCCAGAGACAGGTTCAATCCTGAGCTTGGGTGCCGTGTGTTTGGAGTTTGCACATTCTCCCTGAGATTGCATAGGTTTCCTTCTGGTGCTGCGGTTTCCTCTCAAATCCCAATGACGGGTGGGTCTGTAGGTTAATTGGCCCCTGGTGTTCAGCGAGTGGATGGGAAAGTGGGATAACAGAGAACTAGTGTGTACTGGTGATCGAAGGTCAGCATGGACTCCATGGGCCAAAAGACCTCTTTCCATGCTGCATCTCTAAAACTAAAACTAAACTAATAAGACTAAATTTAAAGGACAGGACATAGTAGCGTAGGGAGGAAATACAAAAGTGAGCTCAGGGTACTGGCAGCTCAAAAAACAATCACCAGAAAGTGGTGGGTGCCTGGACTGCACTGCCAGTGGGGGTGGTGGAGGCAGATATGATAGTGGATATGCAGGGAATGAAGGGATATGGATCACATAGTTGCCAGGACATGAGGGGCTGAGCTAGAGATCAAGGTCAGGCAGGCCAGTACTATATTCCTTGGAGGCGAGGTACATGATGGGTGATTTTATATGAAGGGATTTGATAGGGTGAATGCACAGAATATTTTACTCAGAGTAGGGATATCAAGAACTAGAGAACATAGATTTAATGTGAGAGCGGATGTAATGTAATACGAACTACAGGGCAACCTTTTCACATAGAGGGGGGTGGGTATATGGAACGAGCTGCAGAGGATGTACTAGAGGCAGGAACTATAACATTTAATAGACATTTGGACAGGTACACGGATAGGAACGATTTGGGGATATGGACCAAAAGTAGGCAGATTGGGTCAAAAAAGCCCGAACAGGGTACTGATTTTGGATGATCAGCCATGATCATATTGAATGGCAGTGTTGGCTCAAAGGGCTGAATGGCCTATTCCTGCACCTATTTTCTAAGTTTCTAAGAGGGATGTTTGAGAGGGTTTTAGATGGGAAATTGATTATGCAGAGAATAGAGGTTTATAGATCAGATGCAGACAAGAGATTCATTTAAATTGGTATAATGTTCTGCACAGACAATGTGGGCCAACGGCTTGCTCTTGTATGTGTGTACACATGCTGTTCTATGTAGAGGACAAAACATTGTGAATGCCACATGCAATACTTTAGACTGGAAGAAGTGCAAGTGAATCACTGCTTCATTCAATGTGGAAGCTGGTGGAGTAGAAGACAAGTACCAGGAGAGTGGGTGAGAGCAGAGGTGTAGGAATAGATGGGATGCAGTCAAAGGTTCTATCCACAATGGCAGAAGGGAAGCCACTGTTCAAGTAGGAAGCCTTTCCAGAGACACAGACTGTTGGGGCAAATGTGATAATGATGGAGGTAACGAATAGGGGAGAATAGCTATAGTCGTAAAATGTTGCTAAATGGAATGCATTCTCAGATTTCCCTCAGACAAAGACTTTTGTAAAGAAGCAGACCATTACATAATATCCGGTTGCACAAGTTCTTAATCTGTTTCCTTTTATCATATTTTATGATTATATATTCATCTCTTTGAGCCAGCAAACCTGCAATTGATCACTCAAGCAGAACTGTCATATGTAGTTATACGTAGATCAGCGCTCTAGATAGATTTCTAGAAAACGCTATCAGGGGGGTTGCACGTAAGGCCATCAGGTCACAGGGCGTGACGCATGGAGCAGTTCAATCCATGTGGAGTATATGACAGCCTACGGCATACACTGTTAATACACGAAGCGCATATTTTCTTACCTGTTAAAAAACGCCAAAATGGTTCATCTTTGCGCTGTCAATAATTGTGGAAATCGGGGTAACCGTGAGAGACATTTATCCTACTTCAGAATTCCAAAAGTGAGGAGAAATGATGGTAGAGAGAAGCAACAGCTGAAGGGACAACTACAGCTAAAGTGGTCAGCGAACATTGGCCGTGCAGATATCAAGGTTGAAAATATTGGGAAATATCGCGTTTGCTCACTGCATTTCATCAACAGTAAGGCAATATTTGTATTTTTTCTTGATTGGTATCTAAAAGGTTTCAGAAGTGATAAATCTGGCTGTAAAATTTTAAAATCGCCCATGGTTTTTACATGCAAACAGCAAACGCTTTTGAAGCTAAATTTATCATAGTAGGATAAATGTCTCTCACGGCTACCCCGATTTCCACAATTATTTACAGCGCAAACTTTTACCATTTTGGCGTTTTTTTAACAGGTAAGAACACGTACTTTCTTACTGACGAAGTGATCAATTTTTGTGCTGTAAATAATTGTGGAGGGTGACAGAGCGCTCTGAACCAAATGCTCTAGTATCTTTGCTCTGAACCCGAGTAAGGTGTAAGCAGCCGAAGGAGCGCATCCATTGGAACAGCACCCCGGGGTCAGCGCTGTCCGGTGACGGCCGCCCTCCGCCTCGTCTCTCTCTGTGCGGCCGCACTGTCATGAGCTGTGGGTGACACACTGAACCGACCGCGGGGACAGACGGTCCGGGGTCCGCGAGTGTGGAACCAGTGTGCGGAGTCCAGATGCTGGGACAGAAGAAAGGCCGGCTGTGCTGGCAGCCATAGTAAATGCTTACCTGACATTCAGTTGGCGTCGCGTGGCAACAGTACGGGTCACGGGACGTGACCTCGATGCCGTGCAACCTCCCTATTCACGGTCATCTTAACATAGCATAAATAGAGATGCGATCCTGATGTTATTTTTAAACTCACTTATTGCTAACTAACTCACTTGTAAGTCTGTATGCTTTTCCACAATGTTTAATCTAAACTTTTACGAGTTTATTTCACTACCATTCTCAGCTCAAGTATGAAAAGAGACACGAAACGTCCGGATTCCCCGATTCCCGACCTTTGATTCTCATATGCAGAGTTATCGTGAAATGTCCTCCAGGTCAACTGCCACCCCCAGCCAACTCCAACAACCCTCATGCCTTTTAGTATCGAGAATAAACTAAACAAACCATCGGTGCAATGAGGCTTTGCTCTGTGTGGGAGGTAGCATCTCGTGGCAATGCCCAGCCTGGCTCCCTGTCCCAAACCTTGCCTTTGTGCGCCTTGAAGAACTCACCGTTTAAAGATCGGGAGTTCATTGTGTTGCAAGTGGCGAGGATATGTCTAACATAAAACTTTACTGGCAAATCACTTTACGCTGTCTCTATTCTTTTGGGAAAAAATAAGGCTCCAAAATGAAAGCAGCGCTATGTGGGGTAACATTAAACAAAGTATATCTATTTGCATACTCCAGTATGAAATATTAAATATTAGCATATTATACCTAGTATGCTTAGTGCTTACCAGCTGACTAACTCCTTCTGCAAGTTTTGCAAAATGTTGAATAGGTCCAAAACAAAGTCCTTTATCATTTAGATGTTTTTCTGAAAAATATACAGTATTCAGACATTTTAACATTCAGATTTATTATTGTCACCTGTTCTGAGGTTGTGAAAAACTTTGTTTTTGCATGCTCTCCAATCAGATAATACGATACATAAATACAATGAACTACTAAGAAACACAAAAGGACACAAATGTGCTGGAGTAACTCAGCAGGTCACGCAGGTTGACATTATACTAAAAGCATAGGTACACAAATGTGCTGGAGTAACTCAGCAGGTCAGGCAGGTTGACATTATATTAAAAGCATAGGTAGACAAAAGTGCTGGAGATACTCAGCGGGTGCGGCAGCATATATGGAGCGAAGGAAATAGGCAACGTTTCAGGCCAAAACCCTTCTTCAGACTGATGTAGGGTGGGGGGGCTGGGAAGAAGAAAGGAAGAGGAGGAGCCAGAGAGCTGAGGGAGAGCTGAGAAGGGGAGGAGACAATAAGGGCTACCGGAAATTGGAGAAGTCAATGTTCATGCCGCTGGGGTATAAACAGCCCAAGCGAAATATGAGGTGCTGCTCCTCCAATTTCTGGTGGTGCTCACTTTGGCCATGGATGAGGCCCAGGACAGAAAGGTCGGATTCGGAATTGGAGGGGGAGTTGAAGTTTGAAGTGCTGAGCCACCGGGAGATCAGGTAGGTTATTGGGGACCAAGCGGAGGTGTTCGCCGAAACGATCGCCAAGCCCACGCTTGGGCTCACCGATGTAGATCAGTTGCCATCTAGAGCAGCGGATGCAATAGATGAGGTTGGAGGAGGTGCAGGTGAACCTCTGCCGCACCTGGAATGACTGCTTGTAAGTTACACTTGTCGCTTTACCTCCCCCCTCGACTCCATTCAAGGACCCAAGCAGTCGTTCCAGGTGCAACAGAGGTTCACCTGCACCTCCTCCAACCTCATCTAAATCCAAAATGGCGGCGGCGCGGACACATCGCGATGCCCCGTGTCTCCCGAGAATTTGCGAATTAAGTATAATTTACTTACTTGTTTTAAGTCTGCTCACTAGGAGCAGTCTTGCACTCCTCTCATACAGCCGGCAGGAACTACTGAACTTCGGTACTGATCTTCACTGAAACCTGGCTCAACACCGATGTTCCTGACAGTGCCATCGAGCTAACGGGGCGTCTTATACTGGACAGAACACCAGACTCCGGTAAGACTAGAGGTGGGGGTCTGTGCATTTATGTAAATAAAGCATGGTGCACGGACACCACCATCATCGAGAGTCACTGCTCAGCTAACCTAGAGTTCCTCTTGGTTAAATGCAAACCGTTCTATATGCCCAGAGAGTTTACCTCCACTGTTGTGACTGCAGCATATATTCCTCCTGGCGCTAATGCTAAGCTTGCAATGATAGTACTGCATACTGCCATTAGCAAACAACAGACTCACAACCCCGAGGCAGCCTTCATTGTTGCGGGTGACTTCAATCACTCCAACCTGAAGACTGTACTCCCAAAATTCCACCAACATGTCTCCTTTGCCACAAGAGAAGAGATGACACTGGACAAAGTCTACACAATTATGGCTGAAGCTTACAAAGCCTTTACCCTCCCCCACCTTGGTCTGTCTGATCACTTCTCATTGTTCCTGCTCCCTAAGTACTCACCACTCATCAGACGGGTAAAACCCACAGTGAGAACAGTTAAGGTTTGGTCAGAGGAGGCTGACTCCGCACTTCAGCAGCGTTTTGGAAACACTGACTGGAATGTGTTTGCAGCCCAGGCCACATTCGACCCACACGGACATAGACACTTATACATCCTCTGTTCTGGAGTTTATCAACTCCACCATCAAAAGTGTCACCACTCTCAAACGGATTACCACATTCCCGAATCAGAAGCCATGGATGAACAGCGAGGTCAGGCTACTGCTGAAAGCACGGGACACCGCTTTCAGGTCAGGCAATGCTCGAGCCTACAGTTCATCCAGGGCTAACCTGAAGAGGGGCATCAAGAAGGCCAAGCATAGCTACAAGCTTAGGATTGAGGAGCACTTCAACAACAACTCCGACCCCCGACGCATGTGGCAAGCCATCCAGGCCATCACGGACTTCAGATCCACCAACATCACCCCTACATCCAGCGACTCATCCTTCCTTGAGGAGCTTAACCACTTTTATGACCGCTTTGACAGGCACAACCAAGAGAGGCCATCAAGTGTCGCGGGATTGGAATGACCCGGAGCGGGGCCGCACATCGCCCGGCGCGGCTTTAAATGGCAGCGGGACATTCCAGCGCCAGCCGGGGGCTCGTACTTTGTGACATTTGGGCCTAGAGCGGGGCTGTACATCGCCCGGCGCGGCCTCAATGGCCGTGGGACTTAACATCGCCTGCCTGGGGCTTTGACATCGGGAGAGAAATGGTGCGGGGGAGAGAGAAAAACTTTGCCTTCCATCACAGTGAGGATGTTTGTGTGAATTGAATTGTCTGTGTGTCTATTTATGAATTGTTCTGTTTGTATGGCTTGTAGAAACGGAGTTTCGTTTGAGCCTCTCTGAGGTTTGAATGACGTAATGAAATCAAATCAAATCAAATCAAGGCTATGCTCCCTGCTGATCACCAGCCCCTCACATTCACCCCATATGATGTGTATCTAGCACTGAGTAGGATTAATGCAGGAAGGCTGCTGGCCCTGACGGCATCCCCGGGCACGTCCTCAGGACCTGTGCTGCACAGCTGACAGACGTCTGGACTGGCATCTTCAATCTGTCACTTGCCCAAGCAATTGTCCCCACTTGCCTTAAAACCACCTCCATCGTGCCGGTGCCAAAACACTCCACTGCGGCGAGCCTCAACAACCGCCCAGTTGCACTTACTCCCATCATCACCAAGTGCTTCGAGAGGCTGGTCCTGGCACACCTCAAAGGCTGCCTACCTCCCACACTGGACCCCTATCAGTTTGCCTACCGCAAGAATAGGAGTATGGAGGTTGCCATCTCAACGGCACTTCACTCCGCCCTCTCCCACCTCGATAACAGCGATACCTACGTGAGAATGCTGTTCATTGACTTTAGCTCAGCATTTAACACCATTATCCCCTCAAAATTGATCACCAAACTCGGCGACCTGGGCATCAACCCCTCCCTCTGCAACTGGATACTGGACTTCCTGACTAACAGACCACAGTCTGTTAGGTTGGACAACCACACCTCTTCAACTCTCTCCCTGAACACCGGCGTTCCACAGGGCTGTGTGCTGAGCCCCCTCCTCTACTCCCTCTTCACCTACGACTGCACACCTGAACATGGTTCTAACACCATCATCAAGTATGCAGATGATACAACGGTGAGTTGGCCTATAGGGAGGAGGTTCAGCTCCTAGCAGCATGGTGCGCCGACAACAACCTGGCCCTTAACTCCAAGAAGACCAAGGAGCTCATTGTGAACTATAGAAGGTCTAGGGGCTGCACGCACACCCCCATCCATATTAATGGGACGGAGGTGGAACATGTTTCCAGCTTCAGGTTTCTGGGGGTCAACATCTCTGATGACCTCTCTTGGACCCACAATACCTCTACACTGGTCAAGAAGGCTCACCAGCGTCTCTTCTTCCTGAGGAGACTAAAGAAGGTCCATCTGTCTCCTCAGATTCTGGTGAACTTCTACCGCTGCACCATCGAGAGCATCCTTACCAACTGTATCGCTGTATGGTATGGCAGCTGCTCTGTCTCTGACCGGAAAGCACTGCAGAGGGTGGTGAAAACTGTCCAACGCATCACTGGTTCCTCATTTCCCTCCATTGAGTCTGTTCATAGCAAGCGATGTCTGCAAAGAGCGCGCAGCATCGTCTAGGACTGGTATCACCCCAGCCACAGACTGTTTACCCTCCTCCCATCCGGGAGGCGCTACAGGTTCCTCCGTTGCCGGACCAGCAGGTTCAGGAACAGCTTCTTCCATGCGGCTGTTACAATACTTAACTCTGCATCTCGGTGATTGCCAGTCACCCCCCCCCCCCCCCCCGGACACTCCTTCCCCCAGTATAATTGCACTACTGATACTGTTTGTACATATATATATTTTTTACCGTTCATTATTCTAAGTTCGCTCTTCTGGGGAGATGCTAACTGCATTTCGTTGTCTCTATACTGTACACTGCACAATGACAATTAAAGATTGAATTGAATTAAAGATTGAATTGAATTGAATTGAATCTATTGTATCCACTGCTCTAGATGTCAGCTGATTTACATCGGTGAGACCAAGCATAGGCTTGGCGATCGTTTCGCCAAACACCTCCGCTCGGTCCACAATAACCAACCTGATCTCCCGGTGGCTCAGCACTCCAACTCCCCCTCCCATACCAAATCAGACCTTTCTGTCCTGGGCCTCCTCCATGGCCAAAGTGAGCACCACCGGAAATTGGAGGAGCAGTACCTCATATTTTGCATGGGCAGTTTATACCCCAGCGGCATGAACATTGACTTCTCCAATTTCTGGTAGCCCTTATTGTCTCCTCCCCTTCTCAGCTCTCCCTCAGCCCTCTGGCTTGTCCGCTTCCTGTCTTCTTCCCCCCCCCCCCACCCTACATCAGTCTGAAGAAGGGTTTTGGCCTATTTCCTTCGATCCATAGATGCTGCCACATCCGCTGAGTTTCCCCAGCACTTTTGTCAACCTTCAATATTCCAGCATCTGCAGTTCATTCTTAAACATACTAAAAGCATACATGTCCATACAAACAAGGATAACTCCGCGACATTCTTCAAAGCAGCGGTGTGAAATCACAAATAATAGAGTTGACTAAAGATAGTAAGATAAGAGAACTAAAATACCAGTTAACCTTTATAATAAAGGGTTGGGAGCGGAGGGCACGTAATCCCTCAACGTAACTCCTCATAAAATAAAGATCAAACTTCAAACTGGTAAGTTCTCATTTAATCTTACTATTTTATTTCGGAGTCACGTGAGTGACTACGTGAAGATTTCAAAGGTCTGTGATTTCATGCCCTGGAAACGAGTCCATGCTCACACACTGCCATAATAACCAATGGAGGAAGTATATTAACGTATTTCAGACATGAATCGGTTGCTGAAAAACAATTATGTATTTATTAACAAATAATAATAATAACTCCTAATTTCGGGGAAAATTATAATACAGAACTCAAAATCGTGTCTGTAAATGTCTCAGGTCTGGCATCGGGTTTATTATAAAACCGCTGGAAGGTTCTTTCATTAGACCATCCCGCCGTTGCAAGGATGTGGTCCATGGGAACTTCCACCATCCTTGCTGCCTATGTAGCTGCAGCCCTGGTGGAATGAGATTTAAAAACATCAGTGTCCACCCCCGCTGCACCTAATACCACCCTAAGCCATCTTGAGATGGTCTGCACGGTCACTCTTTTATGAGTACATTTATGACTTATCAATAAAGCCATTTCCATGCCCCTGAGACTTTTGGTGACCTCCAGGTAATGTAGAAGGTGGGTCACTATACATAGGCGAATATCTATGGGGTAAGCCAGGAACTCCAATTTGAGGCCAGATGATCCAGGCCTGTTCTATTTAAGTAACTCATATTTATTTGGAAAGTTATCTTATTTTTGGATGTTACCATGGCGTCCAGTCTTAGTTTGTGCAGAGACTGGACCCACTGTGTCATTACGAGAGCCATCAGCATCACCATTTTATATGTCAGCCTTGTTAGTTGGTAAGGGACGTAGCTGGTGCCCAATCCCTGAGCAGGGTTAACACAATACCAATATCCCAGGTCTGGGAATACCTAGGCCTGGGGAGATTAGAGTTGAAAATACCCTTCATAAGTTTCGACACTAGAGGGTGAGATCCGACCCCATGGTGTTCTAAACCCTGTCCCAGGTATGAAGATAGAGCATTCCTGGCACAGTTGATGGCACTGTAGCTCAAGCCTTCATCAAAGTGTAGGCTAACCAAGAATTCCAGCACATTCGTAATAGTGGCTGTATGGTAAGTGGTGTTTGCCCTAGTACAGAATATCTCCCATTTTCTGATATATGTGAGGTACTGTTTCCTGGTGGACTCTCTGCATGCTGCCGTGATGATGTTCATGGTTCAGTCCGACAGTCCAAATTCCAGGAGTGGTGTTTTTAAATCCTGCAAATCAATAGGTTTATTCTGTCATGGCACGGGTGACTCTCGCCTGTCACAGGATGAACCAGCAAACTCGGGCGTTTAGGGATTGGAATACATGGTTCTGAGACCATGTCAAGTATCACAGGAAACCATGGCTGAGTAGGCCAATCGGGTACAACCAAAATACCCGACGCGGAGTCTTGTATTTTTTGCAAGACCCGACTGATGAGGCAGAAGGGGGGAAATGCATAGAAAAACAATTCACCCCAGTGTAGCGAGAAAGCGTCCATCGCTACTGCCCCAGGGTCTGGTTCCCATGCAACATATGTTGGTATCTGGTGATTAAGTCTGGATGCAAAAAGGTCGATATCTGGCATTCCATACCGAGCTACAATGTCAGTAAACACTTGGTGGTCCAACATCCATTCGGTGTTGTCATTGAATTTGCGTGACCTGGTGCCCGCCACTGTATTGAGTTTACCTGGAAGGTAAGTAGCTGATATCCAAATGTTTCTTTCTATGCACCAATGCCAGATTGTATTGGCCAATTCAACACAAGATATTGACTTAATTCCACCCACATGATTAATGTATGCCACCACGGTGGTATTAACAATTTGTAGGCGAACATGCAGATGGTGCATGTCTGAACAGTAAGCCCGAAGTCCGTGGAATGCTCCCAACATCTCTAGATGATTGATACCCAGTGCCTGAAATAAGGTTAACTCATGTGCATTCCATCTACCACCGCAACTGGAGGTGGTATTGGTTGCCCCCCAGCCGTGAGCGCTGGCGTCAGTTTGTAACACAACTGAAGGATTTGTGACTGTGATGGGATTAGAGCAATGTCGAGCATTGTTAATCCACCATTGCAACTCCCATTTTGCTTTGGCAGGTAACTGCATTGGCCTGTCAAAGTGGCCAGCATGGTATTTGAGTGCTACAATCTTGGCCCTCTGTAGATTTTGGTAATGTAAGGGTCCAAATTGTGTGGCTGGGAAGGCAGCCACAAGCTTCCCAATTACCCTGGCTACTTGTCGAATAGATGGTTTACTGACGCAAACAAGGCTGTTGCATGCCTCTATCAAGTCTGTTGCTTTGTCCTTTGGCAAAGTGACAGACATGTGAACAGAGTCAATTGTGAACCCCAAGTAGTCCATATTCATAGAATTCATTAACTTGGATTTATCTGGATGGATGATAAACCCCAACTTTTGAAATGGGAGTTTGGTGGCTGAGACAGCCAATTTGGCCATCTCCTAGGATTTTCCCCACAATTAAGATGTCATCCAGATATGCCATGACAATATGTTTTGGATTCTGGAGAAACTCCAAGGCTGGTTTCAATATTTTAGTAAACAGTCTGGGGGCTGATGTTAATCCATTAGGCAGCGCTTTATACAGCCAGAGCTGCCCCGTCCAGATACATTTCAGATATCTGCGGTGATCTTTCTATATTGGTACTGAATAGTATGCATCTTTTAAGTCGATGCAAGCCATGAAGTATTTCTTGGAAACTAGTTGTTTGGCAGTAACAAAGGTTTCCATTTTGAAGTGGGTATACTGCACAAAAGTATTCAGTTGTGTCAAATCAATGATGATGCGGCATCCGCCATCTTTTTTGTTTTTTTGTGAAGATGTTTGACACAAACTCAAGAGATTCGTGTTTGGTTTACTCAATTACTCCTTTTGTATGTAGTCTTAATAGTTCCGCATGACCTTCCAATTTTTCTTTTTACGAAAGCACGAACTTTTGGCTAGGTGCATGCTGAACCGAAAGGAGGAGTTTGTGAACAAATTCAATTTTGTATCCCTGAATACTTTGCAGTATGAAAGGATCAGAAGTTATGGAACTCCATGCATTTCTAAACAAGTGTAACCTTCCCCCAGTCTGTGAAGAAGTTACACATGCTATGTTCTGGAAGCAACCAGACCCACCTACCTCCATTGTTACCGGTGGTGCTGTGTTGGTTTCTTCCGTCCTTGTTTCTTGGGAGGTGGAGGCGCTGGGGTGTGGGGTTGGCGCATCTTCCACGAAGGCCGTTCTGGGCTATGGTCTAAAAAAGACCTTTGTCCTGGTCGTATGGCCTTCGGACTTTCACCAGCTGTTGCTCTTTCGCTGTAGTAACGCGGTTTACTGGTGGATGCGTAGGGGTGCTGCCGCCGAGGATACGAGGACCTCGTAGTGGACGGCACTTTCATCATGCCGATGGCTTTTGCCTCCTCATCAAGGTCTTTAACCTGCTTTGGCAGATTGTCCCCAAACCTTAAAGTAGGGGGCTGCGCGCTGCTGGTTTTGCACAACCCCGCGAACTTGGGGTTTAGTGCAGGTCGGATGACACTCTTCCTAAAACAGTTAATTTCGAACTGTGCATTACAGAAGAGTGCCAGGGCGTCTTGTTGCTCTTCTGACATATCCTTCCCATCCACTGACCTGGCAAATGCTGTTATTCCAGAGGCCAGTAGTTTCAGGATCTTTTGCATCTTTACTTCTTGGTTACTGATGCCAGCACTGATGTTTCCCCAGATGGGGTTGTTCACCGCAGGCACGTTGAGGGAGACACAGTTCTCAGGAGCTAAATATTTAGCAGCCGTGTCATTCATGGCCTGTTCCTGTAGTTGGTTGGTGGTGAGGTAGTTTATGCTAGCTGCCAGCTGCGGCTGTAACGGCAGTCCCTTTTGCGAAGGCATCGGGAGTTTGGAAACAATGCCGAGTAGCTCTTGTTCCTGCACCCCTAGCATGCTGGAAGAGTCTTCGGCCAAATCCACCTGTTCAGAGTCAGCCCAGATCTGACTCCTTATGCTCCCCTCCGAGGAGGGGGAGACATTTGGCAGCCCTGTAAAAGGTGCTGCCGTGGGTGTCCTAGGAGACACACGGTGACCAGACTCCGTTTGCTGGAGTAGGTCACATTGGAGCAATTGCTCCATCAACCGCTCCATGCGGGATAAACGACCGCTGTCGCTACCCGCACGTGGTGAGTCTTCCAGCCCGGACCCTGTCAAGTCTACGGGCTTGCCCGACTTTCGGGTGGTTTTACCGCCAGTCCGAGGTGCACCGTCGGTCTGTAGCGGTGCAAGTCGGGGGCTGCTGGTTGAACGGTTAGCAGCTCCGGTGAAGTCAGCCGCTGCTGACTGCCCGCATTCCTCCAGTCTTCCGCAGTCAGTCTAGTTGCGGTCCGTTTGGACTTAGTCCTTGACTTGTCCATGATGGGTGTTGCTCTGTAAGAGAAATTACACAGAGCGCCCAAAAAAACGACCTCAGAATAGTGAAAACTTACCTGCAGGTCCATTTAAAACTTACCGTTGGAGGAGCGACGCTCCTCCTGCCTGTCGCTCGCAATGCGTTGGACGATATGTCGCGCATGCGTGCTGGCGGGGTCTTCACGCAGTCACTCATGTGACTCCAATGTAAAATCCCTGAATTAAATGTATTGGTTTATTATTGTCATATGTACTGTGGAAGTACTGTGAAAAAGCATTTGTTTGTGTGCTATCCAATCAGATCATACTATACTTGAGTACATTCAAACTATACCCATGTAAAACAGATTACGCAAAGAGAAAAATACCGAAGTGTAGAATATTGTTTTGCAGCATTGTAGTATTACAGTGGAAAAAGTCCAGCATCTGCAACAAAGGTAGGTTGGAATATCGTGACTACCCCCCAACCTATGGGAGGACCGTTGGGTAGTCTGACAACAGAGGGAAAGATATTGTTCTGAATAAGTACTGAAGGTTCAGGTTTTTTATTTTCTGTCCGACATGTGAGGAAAAAATAGGGATTGATAATGGGGAGAAAAGTCCTTAAATTGTTGGCTGCTTTCTCGAGTCTATGTACAGTGTAGATGGATTAAATGTTGGGGAATCTGGTCTGTGATGCAAACCACAGCATTCTGCAATTTCTTGCAGTGTTTGGCAGAGCTGTTCCCAAACCAAGCTGTGATGCAACCCAACAGAATATTAAAGCAGGTAATCGGACCAATGTGTGGGATGTTGCCACATATTTACAACACATTAAAAGTGACTTCACTTCAAAAGAACCGCAATAGCTGGAATACTCTTTTGATGTTAGAAACATAGAAACATAGAAATTAGGTGCTGGAGCAGGCCATTCGGCCCTTCGAGCCTGCACCGCCATTCAATATGATCTTGGCTGATCATCCAACTCAATATCCTGTACCTGCCTTCTCTCCATACCCCCTGATCCCTTCAGCCACAAGGACCACATCCAACTCCCTCATAAATATGGCCAACGAACTGGCCTCAACTACCTTCTGTGGCAGAGAATTCCACAGATTCACCACTCTCTGTGTGAAAAACGATTTTCTCATCTCGGTCCTAAAAGACTTACCCCTTATCCTTAAACTGTGACCCTTGTCCTGGCATTCCCCAACATCGGGAACAATCTTCCTGCATCTAGCCTGTCCAACCCTTAAGAATTTTGTAAGTCTCTATGAGATCACCCCTCAATCTTCTAAATTCCAGTGAGTACAAGCCGAGTCTATCCAGTCTTTCTTCATATGGAAGTCGTGCCATCCCAGGAATCAGTCTGGTGAACCTTCTCTGTACTCCCTCTATGGCAAGAATGTCTTTCCTCAGATTAGGAGACCAAAACTGTACGCAATACTCCAGGTGTGGCCTCACCAAGACCCTGTACAACTGCAGTAGAACCTCCCTGCTCTTGTACTCAAATCCTTTTGCTATGAATGCCAACATACCATTCGCTTTCTTCACAGCCTGCTGCACCTGCATGCCTACTTTCAATGACTGGTGTACCATGACACCCAGGTCTCGCTGCATCTCCCCTTTTCCTAATCGGTCACCATTCAAATAATAGTCTACCTTCCTGTTTTTGCCACCAAAGTGGATAACCTCACATTTATCCACATTATACTGCATCTGCCATGCATTTGCCCACTCACCCAGTCTATCCAAGTCATCCTGCAGCCTCCTAGCATCCTCCTCACAGCTAACACTGCCCCCCAGCTTCGTGTCATCCGCAAACTTCGAGATGTTGCATTTAATTCCCTCGTCCAAATCATTAATGTATATTGTAAATAGCTGGGGTCCCAGCACTGAGCCTTGCGGCACCCCACTAGTCACTGTCTGCCATCCTGAAAATGACCCGTTCACTCCTACTCTTTGCTTCCTGTCTGCCAGCCAGTTCTCTATCCATATCAATACTGAACCACCAATACCGTGTGCTTTAAGTTTGTATACCAATCTCTTGTGTGGGACCTTGTCGAAAGCCTTCTGAAAGTCCAGATACAACACATCCACTGCTTCTCCCTTATCCACTCTACTAGTTACATCCTCAAAAAATTCAATAAGATTCGTCAGACATGATTTACCCTTCGTAAATCCATGCTCTTTGTCCAATGATTTCACCACTTTCCAAATGCGCTGCTATCCCATCTTTAATAATTGACTCTAGCAGTTTCCCCACTACCGATGTTAGACTAACTGGTCTGTAATTCCCTGTCTTCTCTCTCCCTCCCTTTTTAAAAAGTGGTGTTACATTAGCTACCCTCCAATCCTCAGGAACTACTCCAGAATCCAAAGAGTTTTGAAAAATTATCACTAAGGCATCTGCTATTTCTGGGGCTACTTCCTTAAGTACCCTGGGATGCAGCCTATCTGGCCCTGGGGATTTATCGGCCTTTAATCCATTCAATTTACCTAACACCACTTTCTGGCTAACCTGGATTTCACTCATTTCCTCCATCTCATTTGACCCGCGATCCCCTGCTATTTCCGGCAAATTATTTATGTCTTCCTTAGTGAAGACAGAACCAAAGTAATTATTCAATTGGTCTGCCATGTCCTTGTTCCCCACGATCAATTCACCCGTTTCTGACTGCAAGGGACCTACATTTGTTTTAACTAATCTTTTGCGCTTCACATATAGATAAAAACTTTTGCAGTCAGTTTTTATGTTTCCTGCCAGTTTTCTTTCATACTCCATTTTCCCTTTCCTAATTAAGCCCTTTGTCCTCCTCTGTTGGTCTCTGAATTTCTCCCAGTCGTCTGGTAGGCTGCTTTTTCTGGCTAATTTGTACGCTTCATCTTTTTCTTTGATAATATCCCTGATTTCCCTCGTTATCCACGGATGCGCCACCTTCCCTGATTTATTCTTTTGCCATACTGGGATGAACAATTGTTGTAGTTCATCCATGCAGTCTTTAAATGCCTTCCATTGCATATCCACCGTCAACCCTTCAAGAATCAATTGCCAGTTGATCTTGGCCAATTCACGTCTCATACCCTCAAAGTTACGTTTCTTTAAGTTCAGGACCCGGGTTTCTGAATTAACAATGTCACTCTCCATCCTAATGAAGAACTCAACCATATTATGGTCACTCTTGCCCAATGTTGTGTCAATAAAACAGCTGTGCAAATGCAAGTCCATCTTCTTTTATGTGTAAGATGCTTGTAATTGAGTGAAGACACAAGAATCTGAAGACGTTAGTTTACGTTTGTAATTGAGTGAGGTTGAATGACATGAAAGTATATTATACATCCCATGAAAGTAATGACAAAATCTTAATGTAACTGTCTCCTGCTGAATAATCAATTCGCTGCATATGATTTTTTTCCGCAATAATTTAAATTTTCACTTAATTGCGCAGGTTGGACAGCGGGTTAATAAAACAACAGGATCATAAATGAGGCACAAATCTTTTTCCACGCTGAGAGATTAATGAGACAAATGTGATTTGGATGATGGAAAGTGAAGAGCAAATGAGCTGGAAGACGCAAAGAACTGCAGATGCTGGGATCTCGAGCAAAACACAATGAGTCATGGAGCATCTGGAAGGAAATGGACACATCAAGCAATGGGGTGGGGGAGCACAGAGTGGGGGGGGGGGGGGGGGGGGCGTAAGATGGGGTGGGGAGTGGGCGTGAGGAGTGAGGGTAGGTAGTGGGCGTGAGGAGTGGGTGTGGGGAGTGGGCGGTAGGAGTGGGTGGTGGGAGTGGGCGTAAGGAGTAGGGGTGGGGGTGGGGAGTGGGCAGTAGGAGTGGGCGTGGGGAGTGGCTATGAGGTGTGGGCATGGGGAGTGGGTGTGAGGAGTGGGCATGAGGAGTGGACGTGGGGAGTGGACGTGGGGAGTGGGTGTCAGGAGTGGGCGTGGGGAGTGGGCGTGGGGAGTGAAGACACAAGAATCTGAAGGCGTTAGTTTACGTTTGTAATTGAGTGAGGTTGAATGACATGAAAGTATATTATACATCCCATGAAAGTAATGACAAAATCTTAATGGGGAGAAGAGTCGGGATGGGAGTGGTGTGGTTGGGCATGGGGCAAGGGTGGGGTGGGGTGGGGGGCGAGACAGGGCGGGGCAGAGGGGTGGGCGCGGAGAAGAGTGGATGGACGGGGTGTGGGTGGTATGGGGAAGGGAGTGTGGGCAGAGCGGTTGGGTGGCGGTTTGGAGAAGAGACTGTGTGAGGGGTAGGAGTAGGGTGGTGCCAGGGTGGTGTGTGTCCCACCTACCCAGCTCCTGCAGCCGCTCCAGCGCCAGCTTCAGGCCGGGCGGCCACACCCTCTGCCCGCTGTCCTCCATGGCGGCTCCGGGCCCGGGACGCGGCGTCGCCTTGGCAACGGCGGCGCCAGGCCTGCTGGGCTCGGCGACCAGCGCCGCGCAGCGCAGCGACGTCCATCGCCAGGCGCCCAGTGGCAGCAGCGGGTCTGCATGCTTGACAGCAGAGGGAGAGGTTTGCAAAGAATCTCTCTTCGCTCGCTCTTGCTCTGCAAGCGTCCGATTCACTTTTGGTTGCAACAATTGCATCAATCATTGAGTCGCTGTGTTTATTGGAGATGAGGCTTTGTAGGGATTGCCAAAATCTTAAGGAAACGTGGTGGCCTCTGCAAATAGCAAAACTGCAAGCGACAGAAATCTGAAATAAAGACAGAAAATGCTGGAAATATTCAGCAGGTCAGGCAGCATCGGTGGAAAGAGTTAAGCCGTCATCAGATTGACACAAATAGCTGGAGTAACTCAGCGGGACAGGCAGCATCTCTGGAGAGAAGGAATGGGTGACGTTTCGGGTCGAGACTGCTTGTTCCGCTAAATTACTCCAGCTTTTTGTGTCTATCTTCGGTTTAAACCAGTTTCTGCTGTTCCTTCTTACACATAAGCCGTCATCAGTATTGGTTGCAGTGTTCAGTTGAGGTTGTGAACATTCCATAACATAACAGAATCCATAAGTATTCTGTCCTCTATGATCTCAAAGAGGTGTATACAATCATGAGGGGACATGTAAATGGTTAATTCACACAGTCTCCCCCCTTCCCCCACAGATGATGTTGCCAGGACTCAGGCCCTGAGCTTGAGAGAGAGTTTGGGCAGTCTAGAAGTTTGTTCCTTGGAGGGCAGGAGATTGAGGGGTAATCTTATAGTGGGTATAAAATCATGAGGGGAATAGATAGGGTGAATGCAGTCTTTTTCCCAGAGTGGAGGAATCAAGAACCAAAGGTCATGGATCTAAGGAAAGAAAAGTTGGATGGTGGGTATATGGAACGAGCTGTCACAGGAGATGGTCAACAGCATTTTAAAGACATTTGAACAGATGCATACATAGGAAAGGTTTTGTGGGATGTGGGTAAAATGCTGTAGCAGTGCTATTTTACTGCCAATACACTTAATTTAAACATATGTACCATGTGAGTGTAAACAAAATGCCGTTTTAGAGGTGCTAATACATTCCACTGACGAGTACTGCCTTGAAAAGCACGGGGCTGATGAGCCTGTTTCCATGTTGCATAACTTCATGATTCTCCATGACTTTATGACTGAATGTTGCAGAGTAGCACGTTGCAAGGTACTGGGTTATATATAAAGGAAAGCAGTGAAGTTTGATGAAGCATCTCAAAAGGTTGTATGGCAAGAGGATGTTTAGTTAGAGATATAGCATGTAAAAAGGCACTGTGGCTCACAGAGTCCACACCAACCACTGATCAGCCACTCACGTCAAATCAATGTTATCCCACTTTCTCATCCTTTCTGTATGCATCAGGGGCAATTTACAGAGTCAAATTGACCTACAAACCTGCACATGTTTGAGATGTGGGAGGAAACAAGAGCACCCAGAGGAAATCCACAGTCACAAGGAGACTCTGCAAACTCCGCACAGACAGCACCTGAGGTCAAGTCAAGTCAAATTAATTTGTCACATACACATATAAGATGATACAGTGAAATTAAAGTGGTAATGTCTGCAGGATTGTGCAAAACAACAGAACAGAACAGAACCAGTATTTACATTTTTTTTAAAGACACAACAGTAATTACTCCCTGGTGAGATCAGAGTTTACAGTCCTGATGGACCTGTGGGAAGAAACTCCGTCTCATTCTCTCTGTTTTCGCAGCGTGACAGTGGAGGCGCTTCCCTGACCGTAGCTGCTGGAGCAGCCTGTTGCTGGGGTGGTAGGGGTCCTTCATGATCTTGCTGGCTCTGGATCTGCACCTCCTGGTGTATACGTCCTGCAAAGGGGGGGGAGTGCAGTTCCCATGGTGCATTTGGCCGAAGGCACTACTCTCTGCAGAGCCTTCCTGTCCTGGGCAGAGCTGTTGCCAAACCATATCGAGATGTTTCCGGGCAGGATGTTTTCTACAGCACCAGAGTAGAAGGATCCTCAGAGAGACTCTGAATTTCCTCAGCTGCCCGGAGGTGGTAAAGGCGCTACCTTGCCTTTCTCACCAGTGCGGCAGTGTATGTTGTCCATGTCAGATCCTCTGTGATGTGGACTCTCAGGTATTTAAAGCTGCTCACCCTATCCACAGTAGTCCCATTTATCCCCAGTGGAGTGTATGTCCTCGGTAGTTGTGCCCTTCTAAAGTCCACAATCAGCTTTCTTAGTTTTAGTGACATTTAAGTGGAGGTTGTTGTTCTGACACCAGAGTGCCAGGTCAGCTACCTCCTCCAGGTAGGCCTTCTCATCGTTATTGGAGATCAGGCCCACCACAACAGTGTCATCAGCAAACTTGATGATGGAGTTGGAGCTGAACCTGGCCACACTGTCATGTGTGTACAGTAGGGAGCTGAGGATGTAACCCTGGGGATGAACAACAGTATGTTGATCATCTCAAACCAGCAGTGCACCAATGCAAATTTGCTATTTTCAATTTACAATTCCCTGGTGAAGCATGAATTATGGTAGTAGGTGTCAAGATGGATTAATATTGAAGAGGTACAGACAAATATCTGTAGCATGTGATGTGATAGAACTGCTGGATGGCACAGTTCTCAAGAAATTAACAGGTTGTTAGTCCATCATCTTGATAGGTTCTAATTACTTTCCCTCACATGCATCCATGTATGCACGCCATATAAATTATCTATCAGGTTAAATTTACCTTAGATCCTTTAATATTCCCTTTGAGTATTTGGAAGCCACGGGGTGCTTTTAAAATTGAAATATTTACTCAGGATCTACTGGCCTGCGGAGAAGAAAGAGGAAGATGAATGTGTAAGATATTCAGATTTCTCTAGAAAGCATTTTGGATAATTTACACATTGGTATTGGTATTACTTTATTATTGGTGCGTGTACCAAGATACAGTGTAAAAACATGTTTGTGTTCTATCCAGATATATAGGTGTGAGACAGAATGATTGAATAGTTGTAATCAGTTCTGGCCTCATCCAGCCTTTCTCTCTCCCCCACCTCTATTTCAGCTTTCTTTCCACCACCCCCCTCACAGTCAGTCTGAAGAAGGGTTCCGACCCGAAACATTGCCTACCAATGTTCTCCTGAGATGCTGCCTGACCCCACTCAGTTACCCCAGCCATCTGATTTTTTTTTGTAAACCAGCATGTGCATTTACTTGCCTCTACACAAGTACAACAGGTAGTGCAAGGAGAACATTGTCAGAGTGCAGAATATAGTGTTGAAACATTATAGCTTCACAATTATGGAGATATTTTTTTGTTATCTGCACATATAACAAAAAAGTGCAATGAGGTAGGTTGAGAGATCAGGACTACACCCTTAGCTTATGAGAGAACTGTTCAATAGTCTGATAACAATGAGGAAGAGGCTGTTCCTGAGTCTGGGGGAATATTCCTCCAAGTTTTTTGTATCTTCTGCCTGACTAGGTGAAGAAATATGGGAATGACTGGAGTGTAGGTTGTCCTTGATTATGTTGGCTGTTTTCCCAAGGCAAATTGAAGTGTAGGAGTCGATGAGGAGGCTGAATTGTGTGATGGGCCATACTACATTCACGACCTTCTGCAATTTTGTGTTTGCAGACTTATGCAAAGCTGTTGCCAAAATAACCTGTGAAGCATCTTGATCTGTAGAAGTTGGGGAGAGTCGTTGGAGACATATCCATCTTAGTCTTCGTGGAGGTGTTGGTGAACTCCCCAGCCTGTCATTGAGTACAAGAGTTTAAAGTTTTAATGATTCCTTTATGTTTTCTCCTATTGTGTACTATTCTAATAATACTTAGAGATAACAAAAGAATAATCCGTCATAACGGTTTCAATGTTCAATCCTTGCATGAAGTTAGGTCAATGTATTGTCAATGTTATGCATTACACAAAATGTACATTACAAGCTGCCCGAAGTAGTTGAGGCCGGTACAATAACAACACTTAAATGACATTTGGCCAGGTTTAGAGGGATATGGATAGGGATGAATTGGGCTAAAGGGCCTGTTTCTATGCTGTATGATTCCATTATAATAGTGGAAAATACTGAAATGCTTTAACTGTTTTGTCTAAAGGTCGGCATGGATGAGTTGAACCAAAGGACATGCTTCCATGCTGTTTAGTTTAGTAGTAAGATTAAATGAGAACTTACCAGTTTGAAGTTTGATTTTTATTTTATGAGGAATTATGTTGAGGGATTACGTGAAGATCCCGCCAGCACGCCTGCACGACATTCTTCAAAGCAGCGGTGTGAAATAACAGATAACAGAAGTTGAACTAAACATAGTAAGATAAGAGAACTAGAATACCACTTGACCTTTATGATAGAGGGTTGGACGTGGAGGGCACGTAATCCCTCAACATAACTCCTCATAAAATAAAGATCAAACTTCAAACTGGTATGTTCTCGTTTAATCTTACTATTTTACTTCGGAGTCACTTGAGTGACTACGTGAAGATTTTAAGCTCTGTGATTTCATGCTGTGGAAAACGATACCATGCCCATACACTGCCATAACCGACCAATGGAGGAAATATGTTAACGTATTCAGACATGAATCAGTTATTGAACACAATAATACATTTATTAACAAATAATAATAACCCCTAATATTTGGGGTAAAATCATAATACAGAACTGAAAATCGAGTCTGCAAATATCCCAGGTCTGGCAACAGGTTTATTATAAAATCTTTGAAAAGTTCTTTCGCTAGACCATCCTGCCATTGCAAGGATGTGGTCCATGGGAACTTCCAACATTCTCGCTGTCGATGTAGCTGCAGCCCTGGTGGAATGAGTTTAAAAACATCAGTGTACACTCCTGCCGCACCCTATACCTGTTTAAGGCATCTCAAAATGGTCTGCACGGACACCCTTTTATGAGGACGTTTATGACTGATTCATAATGCAATTTCCGTACCTCTAAGGCTTTTGGTGACCTCTAAATAATGCAATAGATGGGTCACTATGAACAGACGGAGGTCTCTGGGGTATGCTAGGAACTCCAATTTGAGGCCAGACGACCCAGGCCTGTTCTGTTTAACTAATTCAAAAATATAGAGAGTTATTTTGTTCTTGGATATTGCCATAGTGTCCAGTCTTAATTTGTGCAGTGACTGGACCCATTGTGCTGATACTAGTGCCATCAGCATCACCATTTTATATGTTAGTTTTGCCAGTCAGGGACGTTGCTGGTGCCCAACCCCTGAGCAGCGTTAAGACAACACCAATATCCCAGGTCTGGGAGTACCTAGCCCTGGGGGGATTAGTGTTGCAAATACCCTTCATTAGTTTTGATACTAGAGGGTGAGATCCAACAGCATGGTGTCCTAATCCCTGTCCCAAGTAAGATGATAGGACACTTCTTGCACAGTTGATGGCACTGTAGCTCAAGCCTTCGTGAAAGTGAAGGCTGGCCAAGAATTCTAACACATTTGTTACAGTAGTCGTTTTGTATGTGATGTTCGCCCTGCTACAGAATATCTCCCATTTCCTTATATATGAAAGGTATTGTTTTCTGGTGGACTCCCTGCAAGCCGCCGTGATAATGTTCATGGTTCGGTCCGACAGTCCAAATTCCAGGAGTGGTCTTTATATATCCTGCAAATCAACAGATTTATCCTGTCATGGCACGGGTGACACTCGCCTGTCACAGGATGAACCAATAAGTTTGGGCGCTTGGAGATGGGCATACATGGTTCCGAGACCATGTCGAGAACGCAGGTAACCATGGCTGAGTAGGCCAGTTGGGTACTACCAAAATACCCGACGCGGAGTCTTGTTGTATTTTCCGCAAGACCCGACTGATGAGGCAGAAGGGGGGAAATGCATAGAAAAACAATTCCCCCCAGTGCAGCAAGAATGCATCCATCGCCACTGCCCCAGGGTCTGGTTCCCATGCAACATACGTTGGTAACTGGTAATTAAACCTAGATGTGAATAGATCGATATCTGGTGTTCCATACCGAGCTACAATGTCAGTAAATACTTGGTGATCCAACATCCATTCGGTGTTGTCATTGAATTTGCGTGACCTAGTGTCCGCCACTGTATTGAGCTTACCTGGAAGGTAAGTAGTTGATATCCAAATATTTATTTCGATGCACCAGTGCCAAATTGTGTTAACCAGATTATCACAAGATATCAACTTTAATTCCACCCATTTGATTAATATATGCCACCACGGTGGTATTATCAATTTGTAGGCAAACATGCAGATGGTGCATGTCTGAACAGTAAGCCCGAAGTCCGTGGAACGCACCCAACATCTCTAGATGATTAATACCAAGTGCTTGAAGTAAAGTTAACTCATATGCATCCTATCTACCACCGCAACTAGAGATGGTATTAGTTTCACCCCAGCCGTGAGCAGTGGCATCAGTTTGTAACACAACTGAAGGATTGCTGATTATAATGGGATTAGAACAATGCCGAATGTTCTTTATCCACCATTGCAACTCCAAAACTGCTTTAGCTGGTAACTGCATTGGCCCGTCAAAATGGCCAGCATGATGTTTGAGTGCTTGCACCTCTGCTCTCTTTAAATATTGGTAGTGCAAAGGTCCAAATTGCGTGGCTGGAATAGCAGCCACGAGCTTTCCAATCACCCTGGCTACTTGTCGAATAGATGGTTGACTGACGATAACAAGGCTGTTAAATGCCTCTATTAAGTCTGTTGCTTTGTCCTTTGGCAAAGTCACAGACATGCGAACAGAGTCAATTGTGAACCCCAAGCAGTCCATTGTCATAGAAGGCGTTAACTTAGATTTATCTGGATGGATGATGAACCCCAGCTTTTCAAATAAGAGCTTTGTGGCTGAAACAGCCGATTTGGCTAACTCCAGAGTTTTCCCCACAATTAAGATATCATCCAGATATGCCATGACAATATGTTTCTGTTTTCGGAGAAACGCCAAGGCTGTTTTTAATATTTTAGTAAATAGTCTGGGGGCTGATGTTAATCAATTAGGCAGCACTTTGTACTGCCAGAGCTGCCCCATCCAGTTAAAATTCAGATATCTGCGTTGACCCTTCTCTATTGGTACCGAATAGTATGCATCTTTTAGGTCGATGCAGGCCATGAAGTATCTTTTGGAAACTAATTGTTTGACAGTACCAAAAGTTTCCATTTTGAAATGTGTATACTGTACAAAAGTATTCAGCTGTGTCAAATCAATGATGATGCGGCATCCACCATCTTTTTTGTTTTTTGTGAATATATTAGACACAAACTCAAGAGATTCGTGTTTGGATTTCTCAATTACTCCTTTTGTATGTAACCTCAAAAGTTCTGCATGACCTTCCAATCTTTCCTGTTGTGAAAGCACAAACGTTCAGCTAGGTGCATGCTGAACCGGAGGAAGGAGTTTGTGAATGAATTCAATTTTATATCCCTGGATACTATGCAATATAAAAGGATCAGAAGTTATGGAACTCCATGCACTCCAAAACAAGTGTAACCTTCCCCCAACCTGTGAAGAACTTACACACTCTATGTTCCGGAAGAAACCAGACACACCTACCTCCATGGTTATCGGTGGAGCTGTGTTCATTTCTTCCGTCCTTGTCTCCTGGGGGGTAGAGGTGCTGGAGTGTGGGGTTGGTGCATTTTCCACGAAGGCCGTTCTGGGCGGTCTAAAAAAGACCTTTGTCCTGAATGTACGGCCTTCGAGCTTTCACCAGCTGCTGGGTATTGAGGTTTGCTAATGGATGTGTAAGGGTGCTGCCACCGAAGATGTGAGCTCTTGGCGCTTTTATTAGTCCGACGGCTTTTGCCTTCTCATCGAAGTCTTTGACCTGCTTCGGCAGGTTATCCCTGAACAGTAAACTAGGCGGCTGCGTGCTGCTGGTCTTGCACAACCCTGCAAATTTGGGGTTTAAGGCAGGTCGGATCATAATCTTTCTGAAGCAATTTATCTCAAATTGTGCGTTGCAGAAGAGTGCCAGTGCATCATGCTGTTCATCCGACATGTCCTTTCCATCAACCGATCTGGCAAATGCCATTATACTGGAGGCCAGTAGTTTAAGGATTTTTTGTATCTTAATTTCCTGGGCTCTGATGCCACCACCGATGTGTCCCCAGATTGGGTTGTTCACTGCAGGAACATTGAGGGAAACAGTTTTCTGGTGCTAAATACTTAGCAGCTGTGTCATTCATTACCTGTTCCTGCAGCTGGTTACTGGTGAGGTAATTGATGCTTGCTGCCAGCTGTGGCTGTAACGGCTGTCCTTTTTGCGAGGGCATTGCAAATTTAGAGACCATGCCAAGCAGCTCCTGTTCTTCCTGCACCCCTAGCACACTAGAAGTGTCTTAAACCAACCCCTATCTTCAGAGCCAGCCCAGTAGTGACTCCTTATGCTCCCCTCCGAGGAGAGGGAGACATTTTGCAGCCCTGTACAAGGTGCTGCCGTGGGTGTCCGAGGAGACCTACGGTGACAAGGCTCCATTTGTTGGAGCATGTCACGTTGGAGTAGTTGCTCCATCAACCACTCCATGCGAGATAAACGGCCATGGTCGCTATCCGCAGGCGGTGAATCTTTCTGCCCTGACCCATCTGAGTCTACGGGCTTATCCGACTTTTGAGTGGCCTTCCCGCCAGTCCGAGGTACCCCTACGGTGCCAAGTCGGGGGCTGCTGACTGCACGGTTAACGTCCCAGGTGAAGTCGGCAGCTGCTGACTGCCCGCATTCCCACGGTCCTCCGCAGTCAACTTCGTTGCCCTCCGTTTGGACTTTGTCTTTGACTTGTTCATGAGTACTTCATTCTGTTAAAAATAAATCGTACTGAACGGAAAACGACCTCAGAGTAGTAGAAACTTACCTGCAGGTCAGTTTTAAACCTACCGCTGGAGGAGCCACGCTCCTCCCGCCTGTCGCTGCGCAATACGTTAGACGATATGTCGCGCATGCGTGCTGGCGGGGTCTTCACGTAGTCACTCACGTGACTCCGAAGTAAAATTTAGTTTATTATTGTCACGTGTACCGAGGTACAGTGAAAAGCTTTTGTCTAGGTGTTATCCAGTCGAAGAAAAGACTATCCATGACACCAATCAAACCATCCACAGTGCATGGATAAAGGATAATGGTACAACATTTGGTGCAAGATATGAGGGACGGGAGGTCAGAGCAGCTCTCTAGTTGGTGATAGGATGGTTCAGTTGCCTGATAACAGCTGGGAAGAAACTATCCCAATATCTGCAGGTACAGGGTGCATTTTTACAGCAAGTAAACAAAAGCTTTTCACTGAACCTCTTGCCTGATGGGAGAGGGGAAAAGAGGGAGTGATGCGGGTGAGACTAGTCTTTGATTATGCTGGTGGCCTTGCCGAGGCAGCATGAAGTTTAGATGGAGTCCATGGAAGGGAGGATGGTTTGGGTGATGGTCTGGGCTACGTCCACAACACTCTGCAATTTCTTGTGGTCTTGGATGGAGCTGTTCCCAAACCATGCTGTGATGTATTCCAATAAAATGCTTTCTAGTGTTTTTGGGGACGTACTAAACTTCTTAAGCCTTCTTAGGAAGTAGAGGCATTGTGTGCTTTCACAGCCTCAGTTTCGATGTGGCTGGCCCAGGACAAATTGCTGGTGATATTTATTCCTTGGAACTTGAACCTTTTGACTATCTCTACTTTGGCACCGTCAATGTATACTTGGGTGTGTGTACTCCTGTGCTTCTTAAAGTCAATCACAATCTCCTTTGTCATGTTGACATTGATGGAGATGTTGTTGTTTGACTCTATAACTCTTCTACCTCAGCATCAGTTTCCAGCAGTATCAATATATCCCACAATTCCCTCAACAATAGAAATCTTTCCTTATCTGTTCTGAATGAATGCAACACCTGATCCTCAGCTTTATTCTAGGATAAATAATATCAAAGTTTACCACCTTCTGAATGAACAAACATATTTCCCCAATCATGGAAAACATCCTCCCTGTGTCGAGTGTGGCAAGATCTCTAACGATTATGGAAGTCTGATGAATTCGCCAAACATTCTTCTAAACTCCAGAGAATACAGATCCAGTCACCTCAACCTCTCTTCATCCTGAAACCTGTCTGGTAAATCTTCACTGAACTCCCTTTGCATCTTTTCTCACATGAGGAAACTGAAGATTGATGTGGTCAGTACCATTGCAACAAGGCTTCCATACCCGTGCAATCTAACCCTCTTGTTGAAGAACTAGATATACCACTTATCCTTCTAATTGCTTGCAGTACCAGCACCTTGGCTTTTAGTAACGTGCATACAAACACACCCACAAATCTTATCTTCTACAAGATGGATGAACAGGCAAATTTCCTTCTGCCATGTTTCAACCCACTAACTGAACATGTCCACCACCCCTGAAAGTTCCTTACATCCTCCTCTAGTTTTGCAATTAAGTACAGGCAGATGAGATTAGTTTTGCTTGGCATCATGTTTGGCACTGATATTAATGGCCAAAGGGCCTGTTCCTGTGCTGTACTGTCCTATATTCTATGTTCTAATCCCACCTAGTTTGATATCATTAGCATACTTGGGAATTTAACATTTGTTTTCAGACAAATCATTAATAAAACTTTTCAGTAGCAGGAGCCTCAGCACTGATCCCTGTGGTACTACAATGCTGGAGAAACTCAGCAGGTGAGGCCGCATCTATGGAGTGAAGGAATAGGTGACGTTTTGGGTCGAGACCCTGATTCGGACTTCTGAAGATAGATGCTGCCTCACTCGCTGAGTTTCTCCAGCATTTTTATCTACCTTCGATTTTTCTAGCTTCTGCAGTTCTTTCTTAAACCTGTGGCACTACAGTAATCAGTCTGGAGGAGATACTCTTTGCTTTCTGTCTGACAACAATTCTCTCTCCATATCAGTACGTTATCTCGATTCCACACACTCTAAGCTTCTATGTGTAATCTTATCAAAAGTATTCCAAAAATCCAAACACATCACATCATCGGGCTCCTACATATTTATTCTCTTGGTCACAGCCTAAATGAACTGCAACTGATTAGTCAAACATGTCTTTATCTTTCATAAATTCATGTTGACACTGCCCAATTCATTTGAAAATGTTCTTCTGTCAACAGAAAATTTTGAAATCCTTTTCAAAATGGTCTACTAATAGATTGGAAACTTTTTCATGTCAAATGCTAGGTGTTCTCTAATCCACAGAAACTATTCCAGAATTTATATGGTCTCGACCCGAAACATTGTCTGTCCATTGACTCCACACATGCTGCCTGATCCCCTGAGTTTCTCAGGCACTTTGTGTTTTGCTCAAGTTATAGTCATACAGCATGGTAACCAGCCCTACAGCCTAACTGGCCCATGCTGACCAAGATGCCCCATCCACATAGTTTCCAGCATCTGCAGTTCCTTGTGTTTCTCTTATTTATTTTCTTGTCTTCCTTTGCTGCATTCTAAAATACTCCCAATCCTCAAGCCTGCTGCTATTTCTGGCAACTTCATAACTTACTTTCTTTTAATTTAATATATTTTTAATTTATTTTGCCGGTCATGTATGAGTCCCTGTTCCTTCGGGTTTTTTTGCACTGAATATATTTATTCTAAAAATAGATTTTTTCCCACTAGTGAGGAGTTCAAAACTATTGGACCAATATAAACCACCCCCGGATGAATCCTATAAAGAAATAAAAGCTACATTTCTTCACCCAGACACAGATTAAAATATTGATCCAGATATCATATTGAATTGTCGAAGAGAATAGCATTGGCCCAATAATGGAAAACTAACTGTGTTTTCAAGGGTGAAAGGAATGCAAAGCTTTGCCTATTTCTGTACTGTAATGCAATTCAGAATCTTCTTTCAAGAACGATAATAATCTACAGGTACTTAGGTTTGTTTTAAAGATACACAAGAACACGTCATACCTTTTTCATGAAAGGTGCTTTGATTTGTTTTGCATTTCATAACAGAATAATATGTAGATGTACACCAAATTAAATTAATGAGGTTTGTACATGTTAATCTGCTATGTTACGTACACCAAAAATGAATCGCAGGTCAGTGGTCATTGACAGCAAACTATAAGTACTCTGCAGAAATTATATATAGCACATATGTAGAACCACGGTCATCTCATTACAGAAAGAGAGAAAAGCCTTTGGAGAGGGTGCAGAAGTGGTTTACCAGAATGCTGCCTGGTTTGATAAGTGAGGTTGAACAAACTTTGATTGTCTTCCCTGGAATGTCTAAGGTTGGAGGGGAGGGGGGGGGGGGGGGGTGGGCTGTGAATGTCTGATAGAAGTACATAAAATAATTAGAGGCATGGATAATTAGAGGCATGGATAGTATAGACAATCACAACCGTTTCACAGGATGGAAATGTCAAACACAGGGCATAGTTTTAAGATGAGAGGGCCAAAGTTTAAAGGAGATGTGGGGGCAGGTTTTTTAACTCAGAAGAGTGGTGGCAGCCTGGAATGCACCTCTGGGGTTGGTGGTGGAAGGAGATACATTAAAAGGTTTCTAAGAGACTTTGGATATGCTGATGGAAATGCAGGGAATTGGGGGATATGGATCACATGCAGGCATAGGAGAGTAGTTAAACTGCCATGATGTTTGGCACAGGCTAAAATCGCCAAGTGGGACAGGCCCTTAAAGTATCCAATTCTAGTAGCTGCCTGAAAGCTACCAAAATTACCGAGGGAGAGGTATGTCCCTAAACGTGAGAAAGAGCTACAGTGTCACTTGCTGGTGAAGAGTAGCTTGCATTATTACCACCATTTGGCATTGTGAGTGTAAAAGGGACTGCAGTAAGAGAAAACATTAAAACTGTACATAGAAACAAAAAAGCTGGAGTTACTACAATACAATACAATACAATACCGTTTATTGTCATTTGAACCTCATTGAGGTTCAAACAAAATTTGGTTTCTGCAGTCATACAAACAAGAAAAGAACCAAGACACGACACAATTTACACAAACATCCATCACAGTGAATCTCCTACTCACTGTGGCAAAGTCTTATCTCTCCCCTGCACTCCCCATTCTCCTCCCGATGTCAGAGTCAAAGCCCCCGGCGGGCGATGTTAAATAAGTCCAGCGGCCATTCAGGCCGCGCGGGGCGATGCAAGGCCGCGCTCCGGGTCTTGATGTTAGAGCCCTCGGCAGGCGCTGGCAAAACCCGCGGCCATTAAAGCCACGCAGGTCGATGTGAGGCCCCGCTCCGTCATTTTACATCCCGCAACTCGGGTGGGTGAAGTTGCCGCCGCGGGAGCTCCGAAAAGTGGTCTCCCCCCAGGGACCTGCGAGCTCCCGATGTTACCGTCCACCGGCCTGCAACTGGAGCCTCCGAATCTCCGGGGTCGGGCAGCAGCAGCGCACCACCACAGCTCCTCCTGTTCCTAACTCGGCCAGCTCCACAACGGTGAGTAGTCCGCAGGCTCTGCGACTGGAGTCCCAGGTCCAGTTGGATGCCGCTTCACGGTGCTAGGCCCCAACGGCAACGGAGACCCGACAGAGGAAAGGTCGGGTCCTCCGTACAGGGAAAAGATTTTAAAAGTTTCCCCCAACCCGCCCCCCACCCCCCACTCAGATCCAGCTAAAAAAAACACTAACTACACTCAAACGAGACAAAAAATAAAAAAAGACAGACGGACTGCAGAGGCCGCTGCGACGAGAGTTGCGCCGCCCACCGGAACATTACTCAGCGGGTCGGGCAGCATCTCTGGAGAAAAGAATAGGTGACGTTTCAGTTCAAGACCCTTTTTCAGACTGAGGGTCAGGGCAAATGGAAATGTGAGATATAGAAGCTAAATAGAAATTAATGAAAGGCATGCATAAAGCAACGATGATCAAGGTAAGGTGGAGCCCATAATAGTCCATTATTGGCTGTGAGGTGGATGATAATGAGTTATGCAGATGGTGAAACTCAACAGGTCGACAGTGAAACTAGTATGACGACTAGGGTGGGAGAGGGAAGGAGAGAGAGGGGATGCAAGGGTTACTTGAAGTTAGAGAAATCAATAATCATACCATATATTCATATTCAAAACTGTACATTAGACTAGGGTACTGACTGATTCACCTCTACCCCCTTGTGGACATTGAATTTTGTCTATGGAACTGGTGCGCCACAATGCTCAGAACTATATTCTATACTCTGTATCTTCCCCGATGCTCTACCTATTGTACTTTGATTCGATTATATTTATTTATAGTATTACCTAATCTGATTGGAGAGCATGCCAAAACAAAGATTTTTACTTTATCTCTGTAGCTGTAAATTGTAATGTTGAAAAACTATATTCTGTACTTTGGATTAGTATGTTTCTTTTTGCACTACCTACTTTTTGGAGTTGGCGTCGATGCCTTGGCAGCTGCAGCTTGCCTGCAGTCCGTCTGTTTTTTCTTTTTTGTTGTTGTTTTCTTGTCTGGTATGGCGTGTTAATTTGAGTTATTATGTTGTGTATGTGTGTGGGAGGGGTGGAAGAAACGTTTTAGTCTCTTCCTTCGGGGGGACGCGACTTTTCTTGTCGTATCCCCCGTCTCCGTCTCCGTCTGCGCTGAGGCCTAATGGCGGAGCTGGCAGCCTCCAACAGTGACCGACCTCGAGGCTCCGGAGGCAGAGCCAACCAGGACTTACCAGCGCGAGGCTGGCCGACTTCGGGGCTGCGGCGGGTTTAGGCATTCCGGCGTTCCGGCGGCCCGACTCGGAGCTGTGGTGGCTTTCCGGTGGCGGTGGTGGCGGCAGCGACTTCGGAGGCCCGGCCGTGGGCCCAGTGGACAAAATCGTCGGGAGCTCGCAGGTCACAGGTTGGTGACCTATTGGACTGGAGGGCGGCAGCTTCGACCGCCCCGGGTCGCGGAATTGAACCGGCCCGTTCGCGGAGCACGGTTCAGCCGCGGGACTTACTTACATCACCCGGTGGGGTCATAACATTGGAGGCCTGGATCGCCTCAGCGCAGACGAAGAGGAAGAACAAGAAGGGAAGAGACAAAGACTTAAGATTTTGCGTTCCATCACAGTGAGGAGGTGTCTGGTGAACTCACTGGGGTGGATGTTAAATTTGTGTTTATTGTGTGTTTTGTTATTTACTATATGTATGACTGCAAGGCAACGACATTTTATTCAGACCAAAAGGTCTGAATGACAATAAAGTTTCCATGATTCTATGATTGTACTTGAGTATAGCTTGATCGTACTCATGTGTGATATGATCTGATTTAATTGGGAAGCACACAAACAAAAGTTTTTCACTATATCTCCGTACATGTGGCATTAATACATCAACACATGTTTAAAATCAAACTATCTTCAAAATCTTGTCCAATGTGCAATGTGTTTGTTCAGGTTGTGATACAATCAAATTATAACAGAGATTTATAACATCACAACATTTATTCCAACTTTATGATATACTTCCCAAGCATAATTAATGACCAAAGCCATAACATTATGTCCAAAGAAAGGTTGTTGGAGAGAATCGCAATAAATTCTATTACAGCTGCATGATTGTTCTGCATGATATATCTTAAATGTACTTGAAACTGATGAATGAGCTCATCTCTTTAATGCTTTTCCAGGTACATCAAGCTTTAAGAAGCACTGTGAAGTCTTTGATGTGGAATACTCTTTTTTCAAACAAAAAACTGAGAAACCCTCAAATTTTGACTGAGCCAGTGACCCCCAGAACATTAACCTGCCTTTTTTTCTTTCTTGTACTGATAATAATAACAAACAAGAAATTAGAATACGAGAATAAGCAGACAAAAAGCAGAAAAAACAAACTCTGACTTTCTGAAGGTTTGTGAAAGGGGTCATGGAAGAGGCCATTAAAAGCCAAGAAGAAAAAGCAGAGAACCAAGGTTCTAATGAGAATGAGTAATGAGATAAATTGGTGGTTAAAGGCCGATAGATCCTCAAGATCTGTATGCCAAAGTCTTGGAAGAGACAGCTACAAAAAATAAGTGAAAAACACAGGTTATTGAGCGATGTCAGGGTTTAGAGCGATATGGGCCAAATGCAGGCAAAAGGGACTAGCTTAGATGGGCATTTTGGTCAGCATGGATGAGTTGGGTTATAGAGTCATAGACTGATACAGTGTGGAAACAGGCCCCATCGGCCCAACTCGCCTACACCGGCCAACAGTGTCCCAGCTACCCTAGTTCCACTTGCCTGCAATTGATCCATAACCCTCCAAACCTGTCCTATCCATGTACCTGTCCAACTGTTTCTTAAACGATGGGATAGTCCCAGCCTCAACTACCTCCTCTGGCAGCTTGTTCCATACACCCACCACCCTCTGTGTGAAAAAGTTACCCCTCGGATTCCTATTAACTCTTTTCCCCTTTACCTTGAACCTATCTACTGTGGTCCTTAATTCCCCTACTCTAGGCAAAAGACTCTGTGCATCTACCCCATCTATTCCTCTCATGATTTTGTATATCTCTTTAAGATCCCCCCTCATCCTCCTACGCTCCATGGAATAGAGACCCATGGAATAGCAACCTGCTCAACCTCTCCCTATAGCTGGTCCAGGCAACATCCTCGTAAATCTTTTCTGAACCCTTTCAAGCTTGGCAATTTCTTTCCTCTAGCATGGTGCCTAGAACTGAACACAATATTCTAAATGCGGCCTCACCAATGTCTTATACAACTGCAGCATGACCTCCCAACTTCTATACTCACAACCATGTTGAAGGGCACGTTTCTGTGCCGTGTGACTTGAGAACTCTGAAATACTGACCTGCAGGTTTAATGTTGGTAGCAGGGAATATAGTGAAGAATGCACTAATAAAACATCTGAAAAGGATAATAGGATAGATCAGAATTGTGCTTGAATAATCTACTGGGGTCCTTTGAGGGTCAGATTTGTAGAATAAGTAGGGGGTGTAGATAGATTGCTGAATAAACAAATATAGGATTAATGTCGGAAAGTGGCCCTGAGAAACCCTCAATATTGATCTCCGAGAAAGTCACAGCAGGTCTGGATGACCTCCTCATTTTCCATTTCTTATGTTGTTTAACTTTAATCTTCTCCAAGCTCCATCAAGACCATGCTCACCATCTGGTCTTGATGGAGAACCTCATGTGTGCCTAAAATCCTGAGAGCTAAACAGTCTGGATCTATGCTCCTGGCAGGGTTACCCATGACAGGCAGGTCAAGGGGGCAGCTTCCTGACAAAGCACGGTCCAAGTAAAAGACCTCAATGGTGGAACAGGTGGTGGTTGGTCAGCGGGTGGAGCACCACAACAGCTGAGATGGTGGAAGAAGGCTGCAGCAGGGTAGACTCATAACCGTGGTGGAGTTTATGACATTGTAGCCATGTCAGCCTCGTCAAGGACCTTGTGGTGGTGGCCTTCACACCAATCTCTCCATGTTAAAAGGTGTCATGCACAGGTGTCTTGGAGGGGGGGACATAAAGTCAGTGGCTCCAGGATTGGCTTCTTCAGCAATCTCAAGCCCCACACAAACGACTCACCAGGAGGAGAATCAGACTTGACTTTGAGTGATCATTGATGATGATGATGATAGAAACATAGAAAATAGGTGCAGGAGTAGGCCATTCGGCCCTTCGAGCCTGCACCACCATTCAATATGATCATGGCTAATCATCCAACTCAGTATCCTGTACATGACTTCTTTCAATACCCCCTGAACCCTTTAGCCACAAGGGGCACATCCAACTCCCTCTTAAATATAGCCAATGAACTGGCCTCAACTACCTTCTGTGGCAGAGAATTCCACAGATTCACCACTCTCTGTGTTAATTTCCTTTTCTCATCTCGGTCCTAAAAGACTTCCCCCTTATCCTTAAACTGTGACCCCTTGTTCTGGACTCCCCCAACACCGGGAACAATCTTCCTGCATCTAGCCTGTCCAACCCCTTAAGATCTTTCATATTTTAGAGTAGTTCAGTACAGTGCTGGGACAATGCTGCTCTCCTTGTGAACAAGTAAATAAAGTACGTCTAGAAAATGAATGCAAGTTGTCAAAGTCCAGTTGATCGGCGACAACATACATGTTGACCAAAAAGCCCCATCTATACTAGTTCCATTTGCTTGTTCTTGGCCTCATATCCCTCTAAACCTTTCCTGTCATGTACCTGTCTAAATGTCTTTTAAATGTTGTTGTAGTACCTAATAATTTAATAAGGAAGCCTATTTCTCATAAAATTAAATAATTCAAATTTAATCAATTTGCCTTCAAGCAAATTTTATGGTGGCTAAAATTTCACAAACAATGTCAGGGTATTACCACTAGGTGTCAGAGGTTTACTTATATCAGAATTTCAGTAAATATTCTTTGTCAGAAAAGTAGGCAGCAGTTGTAATGAACTTTCCTTATTAATGTCTACATCTAATAATCAGAAAATTAATTGGAGCATAACTAAAGTATTTATATTCTGTTGTTCAAATTAGGTGATTCTTCTAATGCACATAAGGTGAAGGGGAAAGTCGGCTTGTGTGACCGTTCATTGAATTCACCTCCTGCATCATCGGAAAGCACACAAAAGTTTGATGAATAATGTCCTGCTCAACCTCTCCCTATATATAGCTCAGGCCCTTGAGTCCTGCAAACATCATCAGAAATCTTCTCTGCACTCATTCTTCCTCACAAGCACAAAGTAAATGAAAGCAAAGATCTTGGTCGATCCTTTTGCATGTATGGGCTCCTGTCTAGTCCTCAAATCTCTGACAACCTTAGAGAGAACAAAATAATTCAATCCTACGCTTCCTTGGACCTGGGGGGGGGGGGGGGGGGGGGGGGGGGGTCAGGGGGGTGTCAATAGTTTCACAGATGTATTATCCTCTGCTAAAGAATGTTCTCTTCATCTCATTTGCCCAATAGTTGTCAGGAGCCTCCTTCAAACACACGCAGGAAAATATATCAGGAACATAGAGGATTCCTATTTATTGAAGGTGCTGACATATTAGTGGTCACAATGGCTCAAAAAAGTCCTAGCCTGCTCAACCTCTCCCTATAGCTCAGGCATTCGAGGCCTGACACCATCCTCGTAAATATTTCCGGCTTAACAACATCTTTCCCATTACAGGGTGATGAAAGCTGATAACAATACTCTAGATCCCTCTGCTATACAACTTTCAGCATGAATGGAATTGATGCTCAACAATACTCAGAACTATGTTCTGCCCACACTGTATCTTTCCCTTAGAGCAAAGACCTAATGTACTTTGACTTGATTATATTTATGTGTAGTATTATCTAATCTGTTTGGATAGCATGCAAAATAAAGCTTTTCACTGTACCTCAGTACATGTGAAAATAATAGACCTAGACCTAAACCTAAACCATCCCACACAGACACACCTAATTCACCCAAATTTGCAATTCCTTGGCCTCTAACCTGGTTGGTGTGCCTAGCTTGATATATTTTGGTTTAATTTAGTTTAGTTTAGTTTAGTTAATTTAGATAGTTTAGTTTAGTTTAATTTACAGATACAACATGGAAACAGGCCCTTTGACCCACCGTGTCCATGACAATCTTTGATCAAATGTTCATACTATTTTACTCCACTTTCCCATGTTATTTCACTCCTTATACATTAGGGGCCATTTGTAGAGGCTAATTAACATACAACCCTGCATGCCTTTGGGAAGAAACAGGAGCACCCGGGGGAAATCCACGCAGTCACAGAGAGAACATGCAAATTCTACACAGGCAGCACCCAAGGTCAGGATCCAATCCAGGTCTCTGATGCTGTGAAGCAGCAGCTCTTTCAGCTGCACCACTGTGCTGCCCTTACCCCTTATGTCTTAATATCCCTCACATTTGTCATGCCCTCCGTAGATAGACACAAATGCTGGAGTAACTTAGCAGGTCAGGCAGCATCTCTGGAGAAAAAGGATGGGTGACGTTTCGGGTCGTGGCCCTTCTCTGCAGTTTTTTGTTTCTACATTTAGCTACGCCCTCTGTCTCCTTCCTCTGTCAGTTGATGATTTGACCCTGCCTCCATTTCCCAAACCTTCAAAACAATCATCCATTCTCTTTTTGCTTTCCGCAATGCAGCAAGAGACAAAATGAGTAACAAATGCAGCAACATTAAACTGGAACCGCAGATAAACTGCTACTTCTACCACGTTGCACTTTGTAGCGAATGTCTGATTAACTTGCAGTGGTGACCTCCGGCTTCCAGTTATTGTCAGTTTAATTATGCGTCCCATTCCCACCTGACCTTCCTTTGACTCTTACATTGTCTCAGCAAAGCTCAGCGTAAGTTCAAAGACCAGCATCTCATCTTCTTATTGTGGAAGCTTTAGCCTGTATTCATTTCTATTGAGTGGCACAGTGGTGCAGCTGGTAGAGCTGCTGCCTTAGGGTTCGATACTAACCGAGGGTGCTGTCTGTGTGGAGCTTGCACATTCTCCCTGTCACAGAGTAGGTTCACTCTGTGCTCCAGTTTCCTCCCGCATCCCAAAGATATGTGGGTCTATCGGTTAATTGGCTGCTGTAAAATTACACCCAGTGTGCAGGAGTGGGTGAAAAGTGGGATAAATTTGAACTACTGTGAACAGATGATTGATGATTGGCATGAGCTTGGTGGGTTGAATAGCCTGTTTCCATTCTGTATCATTCCATCAATCAATTCAATCAATCTCTTCAATCAATCAGGGTAAGCTGGTTTGGGAGGTAAGATGACATGGGATCCAAGATCCGCTGTTGTTCATTATTTGTATTAATGCTTTAGAGGTAGGTGGTATGATTGGTGAATAGGTACAATTGGTGGTATAGGACAGTGGAGAAGGTTCGCTAACAGAAGATTTATCAACTGGGACAATGAGCTGAGGAATGACGGATGGAGTTTAATTCAAATGAATGTGAGGTGTTGCATTTTGATAAGAAAAACCAAGGCAGGAATTACATAGTAAATGGTAGTAACCTTGGGAATGCTGTAGAACAGACAAACCTCGGGGTGTAGGTACATAGTTCTATGAAAGTGACAACAGGGAGATAGGGTGATGAAGAAAGCATTTGGAATTCTTGCTTCACCTGCATCAGTGCTGGGAAGTAAATATTAAATATTATTACCCATATCACCCATCTGAGGTATGCTTTTACGAAATTGTATTCCCTTCCTTTTTACTGCCAGCAGGGTAACAGGGGAATATTTTCTTATATTCCCCTTTCTAGCGAACGCCTATGGACTTTACCTGTTTAAACAGCGGGGAATATAGTCTTATATTCCCCTGGTCTCACATCCGGGAACTTGGCAACGTGACGCTGCGTGACGGCAACGTGACGCTGCGTGCGAAATTTAAAATTTATTCTCAAAACAAACAAAATGGCAGCCGGTTGCGAGAAGAGGTTCGCGATTTAAAAGTTCGACCTTCACATTGTCACATAAATGAATTACATAAATTACATAAATGAAACATAAATGTTTACATTGTTTTAGTACCCTTATTTACAATGTTGCAATGGTTTTAGTACCCTTATTTACAATGTTGCAATGCATATTGCAAAATGTATAGATACATTCATATCATATGAGATGTTCAGATTTTCCTCTAGATGTCTGATAATGGGTAATAATAACAATATTGACTGTCCTCTTTCGGGAGATACGACATATATTGCCCTCACTAGATCCATATTGCCCTCGTCTTCGACTCGGGCAATATGAATCTACTTCAGGCAATATATGTCGTATCCCCCTCAAGGCCAGTCAATATTCTATGGGTAATATTAAATAATATTAAATAATATATTTTAATGTTAGGTGCATTTAGCAGTTTTAGATTTTGCCTTTAAATGCTTAGCAGCCTTTAATTTATTTTAATTGCTTCATCGATTACAATAGTTTTGAACATTTCGAAATGATTCTGAACAGCAAGGACTTTCAAAAACATTAATAGTTCTTCACAACCAAGGATTGTTCGACATGATGCCATTTTGCCATCCACAGTCCTATTTCTGCCCAGGTGCTCATCATTAAGATTGGCATAGCTTAAGGTCTGAATAGCAGATCTGCAAAGTTTTGTTCTCATGTAGGTCAGAAGGAAGTGCTGGAAACATGCGGCAGCTAGTTCTGGCCAGAATGTCGCTCCTGATGAGGCTGCATATTTGGCTTTCTGTTGCTCCCTGCAGCTATTTGGCTGATAACTGTGAAAGCTGACACTGAGCATTATAATCATAATGTAAGGAAACACTCCATGCAAACACTGTGAGGCTCAGAACTATTCTGTGCTTTGATGATTAACAACAGAGTAGCTCTCAGAATTCTCCAGCACTTTGAAGCCATTGATTGATCGATGGCATGCTTAATATCTATGAATTTCTGAATCATTTATTGTCAGTGGTTGAATTAGTGGACAAGAATCTAAATTTGAATCGTACTTTGTAGCTGAATTCACACTACAAAGTAATTAAATAGGTAATGAATTTGAAAAAAAAATGATGATATCAATAATAGTGATTGTGAAACTACCGATTTGCTATTATACAGCAACCTAGTTCCTTTAGGAAGAAAATCCGATAACTTTACCTCTTTTAGTCGACATGTGAATCCAGATCCACCACTTTAGTTGAATCCTAAATAGGCTAGGGGAAATTAGTCAGGGGAAATTAATGTCAATCTTGTCAAAGATGCCTACATGGAGAATGATTAAACAAAATGAACAATGCTTTGTTCCTTTGGTTGCTGTTAGCAAACTTTAAAACTCAAATAATTGCTTTCAACATATGTGTTTTCTTCTATTAATTTAAAAAATAATAATCAATGTTTAGATGAAAGCTTGGTCTTTAGTCATTTTTTCTACTTGTTTACATTTTCTCATCATCTTCCAGGTGATAATTTAATTTCTGCCTGGTTTTAGGACCATTCAGCAGTGACATCCTGATAAAAACACAGAACATAGAACAGTAAAGCACAGGAACATGCCCTTCAGCCCACAATGCCTGTGCTGAATGTGATGTTGTTAAATTAATCTCTGCCTGCATGTGATCCATATCCCTCCATTCTCTGCATAACCTTGTGCCTATCTAATAGTCTCTTAAAAACATTTTCCTCTCTGTCTCCACCACCATCCCTGACAAAACGTTCCAGGCACCTAATTTCTAAAACGTTCCAGGCACCCACCATCCTCAGTGTAATAAGCTACCATCCCATCATTGTCAACAGGTGGTCATCACACCAACCTTGCCCCTCATATCTGCTTTAAACATTGCCGTTCTAATCTTAAAGCTATGTCTTCTTGGACAGGATTTACATTGTAAATGGTAGAAACCTGGGGAGTGGTGAGTTCTGGCTGTCTACCTTATCAATCCATCCCAGAATTTTGTATACATCTATCAGGTTTCCCCTCGACCCTCAGTTCCAAACCAAGTATGCCCCACCTCTCCTTGTAGCTAATACTTCCACCACCAGGCACAATCTGGTAAACCTCCTCTCCATCCTTTCCGGAGCTTCCATATTCTTCCTGTAATGGGGTGACGAGAACTGCACACAATACTCCAAATTTGGCATAACCAAAGTCCTATAAAGCTGCGGGTACACAAAAGGCTGGAGAAACTCAGCGGGTGCAGCAGCATCTAAGGAGCGAAGGAGATAGGCGACGTTTCGGGTCGAGACCCTTCTTCAGACTGGTCAGCTGCACCATGACTCCCTGACTCTTATACTCAATGCCCCAGCCAATGAAGGGAAGGAAGGATATCATGCACCTTCTTTATCACAACAGATGATGCAGCATTTCAGTAAGAAATTGGTCTCAGAAAATAGGTCGTAGAGTCATCGAGTCATACAGCGTGACATGTGCCCTTCGGCCATACTCGCACTACGACTGTGGCCTAACCAATGTCATATGAAGCTACATCATGACTTCCTGGCTCTTATACTCATGTCTTGATCAATAAGGCAGTTCAGATCTCCCCATTACACGAAGGGTGTGGAGGCTTCAGAAAGGGTGCATACCAGATTGATGCTAGGTTTAGGGGGATATTAACTACAAGGAGAGGTTGGACAGACTTTGATTGGCGACCAAGATGCCCTTCGAAGGTAGTCTCATTTGTCTGCATTTGGCCCATATCTCTCTCAAACTTTCATATGCATGTACCTTTTAAATATTGTTAGATGTACCTGCCTCAACTACATCCTCTGACAGGTGATTCCCTAAACCCACCAGCCTCTGGGTAAAAAGGTTGGCCCTGAGTTCCTATTACATTTTTCAATCAAAGGAGATTTGTTTACAATCTCCTTTAGGGCATATATGCACAAGTCAGTGCCACGTTTAGCTTTAAAACCAAACTGGTTATCTGTGGAGTTAACAAACTCATTTAATCTATCCAGCAGAACTCTTTCTAAGACTTTTGACAATACGCCATTATCATCACTGGTATTTAAATGTGTAGGATGGAACAGCAGATGCTGGTTTAAACCGAAGATAGACACAAAATGCTGAAGTAACTTAGCGGGACAGGCAGTATCTCTGGAGAGGAATGGGTGACGTTTCGGATCGAGACCCTTCTTCAAACCCGTATTTAAATCCTGTGCTCAGAGAAGAAAATCACATCACATTGAGAAATGAAATTGTCCCAATATTGGTCAAAATTGCTCGAATCTCAACTGTACGGCTTGGAATAATGTTTTGCTCAGGGAATATTCTATCTGGTCTTGTACTTAAAGAGGGTCTTGTAACAAGACTTGGAGGATTGAACTCTACCTCTACAAAGAGCATTTCTTGTTTTCCTTGTAACTCCAGCAACAATCAGCAGCCACTTGGTGGCACTGGAATGAAGTTTCAGGGGTCGGCCTGACAGATGTTGTCGGTATCCACCACCGATGCTCCGCCACTCCGTGCCACTGCAGGCCACGTCCGATACACTGCTTGGCATATTAGAGAAAAGTTTGATCCACTCGAGCTCAGGTTAAGGTAGGGTTTCCTACTTCACCAACATCGACAACCGGCCTTTATGGCCAAGTGAAGGCCCTGCATTTTTTTTTTTAACAACTTTGGACTTGAATCATACAAAATTGTGCCAGAAACATGGTGGAAGCCTACCAGAAACATGTACTGTCTCAGTGCCCTCTACTATTCCTACACTCATGTATCTGTCTTCTAACATATGTTAATATGATTTCACTTTTCAAATAGCATTTTCCATTCATAGGGTGGGAGCTGTATAGAAACAGGCCCCGCAACCCATCTTGTCCATGCCGACTAAGTTAGCATATTGGGCAAGCCCAATTTTCCATTATTTGGCCCATATCCATCCAAACTTCTTATCCATATTTCTGTGCAAATTGGTCAACACTTTTCGTTCTGCATCTGAATAAGGTGCAAAAATAAATCACCTTGAAGTCTTAGGGTAAAAAATACGTGTTCACCTTCTAAAATCTAATTTTTAAAACCTTCTGAAATTCACTTTAAGTGTTTGTTTTAATGTTTCCCAAGTGTTGTTCAGGTTTGCTTTTTTCATGCGAAACTGCCCCAAGCAAAAGAAAAGTCAATTCCAAATATACAGGAGAAGCAATAGAGCAATATTTAGAGCTGAACTGAGCACTGCAAAATGAAAGTCGTAATTTATTTTAGTAATCACCGGATCGAATGTTATTAATTCCCATTTGAACAGAACAATCGGCAATATCGTGGGAATTTCACTCTAGCGCTGACCACAGGTCATTAAAGTGAGGAGGAGAGACCTGAACCCACCCTAGCAGAAACATACTGACACATTAATTCACTGAGTAATTAATTTTGTTTCACCTAGACCTGTGCTGGAGATTCCATGCTTCGTTTAGCCTAATAGAAATTCAGCAAGAGTCTGTTGAAGCTTCAGATTTATATGCGTTAGACCAGGTACACTGGTTGATACCTTCAGGTTCTTCATGCAAATACCTTAGGGTGGCACAGTGGCACAACTGGTAGAGCTGCTGCCTCGCAGCACCAGTGACCTGGGTTCAATCCTGAACCTCAGGTGCCATCCGTGTGGAGTTTGTACATTCTCCCTGTGAGTGCATGGGTTTCCTCCGGATGCTCCGGTTTCCTCCAAAGGCGTATGGGTTTGTAGGTTAAGTGGCCTGTGTAAATTGCCCGTTATGTGTAGGAAGTGGATGTGAAAGTGCGTTAACATAGACCTAGTGTGAATGGGTCATCGATGGTCAGCATGGACTTGATGAACCGAAGGACCTGTTTCCATGCTGCATCTCTTAAACTAAATTAAACCTCAGTGCTGGATCCCTTGAGACATGCCAAGGCCCCTTCTTGTTCATAGTTGGTTTAAAGATTAGTAATTGCAATTCTTCCGATTCTACCTCAACACTTTACTGGTTGGTTCCTCTGACTCCATAGCAACCAGAGATTCATGTCCTTGGTTTGCCTTTGCTTCAATAATTTGTGTTAATATTATTTTTCAGTTTCTCAGCTAACAATCAATATGATTTGCATCTCAGTAAAGCCTTTGCTGCCTTTTTGTCAGCAACATATTTTCATTGCTAGGGATATTTAAAATAAATGTCACCTTCAAAACCAGTATCATGTACTATGATTATATTGTATGATTCATCCAGTAAATGAAGGTGAACGATATAAATGACATCCACAATTGTTTTCCTTCTGTCATTGTACGTTTTGTGGTGAATATGTTTGCAATTCAGAAACTGGAGAGCAGAGTTTATTTTGTAAACTACAGTAAATGTATCATCGACTTGACAGAGTGAATACACAGTTATTTACCCATGGAAGGGGAACCAAGAACCAGAGGACACAGGTTTAAGATGAGAGGGGAAAAATTTAATAGGAACTCTGGGACAACCTTTTCACTCAGAGGCTGGTGGGTTTAGGGAATCACCTGTCAGAGGATGTAGTTGAGGCAGGTACATCTAACAATATTTAAAAGGTACATGCATATGAAAGTTTGAGAGGGATATGGTCCATTATGTCCAATGCTTTTATAAGTGATATACTGAGATTTTATATGTATTTTATGATGTTTTTATATGCAATGTATTTTTATATAATGTTGTCCCTTGTCTGGACCTTGAGTCTGAAATAAAGTTTATTATTATAATGGTACAATCACCTTACTTGCGCCCATCCAACTCAGAACAGCACAGGTGAGCAAAGCTTGGACCTCCCTGCTCCAAGTGATATAGTCCCACACTCCAGTAACTACCAAATGTTTAATTCCCCGGGAAACCAAAATGGACATTGTTACAACAAACACACAATTCGGCCATGTCAACGACTTGTAACTTGGAATTGCAACTGAGCCTCTGCTTCTGACTCCTTGCGAGCTGCAGAAATATTCCAGCAGTCAAGGGAGACTTACAATCAATTGTTAGGGTGAAGACTGAGATTGGATATTTGACCTTTGAAACTCCAATACTAAATTCAAAACTAATGTCCAAATTCTCATGAGTTGAATGTTTAAGTGCCAGTCATTGAATAGCTTATTTCAGATGTTTCACTTGTCTGCCAAACACAGAAAGAGATGCAATTTCCACTCAATGCTTTATCATCTCTGATTGTTAGCTCTTGGAACGTGAACATAAGCCAATGGGCAGCAGAACTGAAGTCATCACAGACTTGAACTAGAATACTGATCAAGCTCCATGAAACTTTTTTTCCCAAGATATATCAGACATTCTTGCAGAATATAATGCTTCCCTCCAACTTTTCACTCCTCTCCTCTCCTTACCTGGCACCATATTGTCACCTTTTTACCTCTGCCTTTGTTACTTATTCTACCTATTTGCAAACCAGATCCCCTCCCTCACCTGTATCAACCTATCACCTACCAGGCTTTGTCCCACTCTCACATCTCTTCCAGCTCCCCCCTCCCCCCCCCACCGTAAACAGTCTGAAGAAGGGTCTCAACCCAAACACTGCCTGTCCATTTCCCTCCACAGATACTGCCTGACCTGTTGGGTTCCTCAATCACTTTGTGGTTTGTTTAAGATTTCATCATCTGCAGTTCTTGTATCTCCATTCCTACAGAATTATTCAGGGTTTTGGCTCATGACATTATTTGGGTAGGGGTGAATGAGGCCAAATATCTGAAGGTCCACTGGGCAAAAAAAAAGAGAACAAAAGTATGTGATTACTAAAATGCATGAAAGCTTGTACTTTCTATATTGTTTCGAGGCTTAGGATAGAGTGCCGGACATTTGAAATGCTTTAATTCACCTGTTTAATATCAGCAGAACATTTTTTTTCTTCTTCTGCGACTGTATTTCACACTTAATTCCATCCACAAAACTATATCAAAAAGGAGTCAACCAAATTATCAGAAATAGCATCCAAAAACACATGACTCAATAGATCAAAGCAAACCAGCTCAGAGCTGTCAGCCTGATCTCTGAAGAAGGGTCTTAACTCAAAACATCAACATTCTTTCTCTCCAGAGATGCTGCCTGTCCCGCTGAGTTATTCCAGCTTTTTGTGTCCATCTATGATACTTTTACATGGACACTAATCTTCTGGAGAGTTTAGGACAACAGCCTAAGTAGTCTCACCAGAAATCAGCCATTGTTTCACTTAACACAAAGTGTTAGAGGAACTCGGCAGGTCAAGTAGCATCTCTGGAGTGAAATGGGTGTGACGTTTCAGTTCAGGATACGTCATGAAAGTCGCTTGGCCATTCCTTCCAGAGAAACTGCCTGACCTGCTGAGTTCCTCCAGCACTTTGTGTTCGCTTGGTTACCCCATGCACAAGCTAATCACACCCTCCTTACCTGTTTACAGCTAATAATTGCCAGGCTTTATCCTGCCCCATCTTCTCTTTCCAACTCTCTCTCCCCCCCCCCCCCACCCCCCCCACTACAATCAGAAGAACTGTCGCATCCCAAAATGTTGTCTGTCCATTTCATCCATAGATGTTTCTGACCAGGTGAGTTCCTCCAGCGCTTTGTGCTTTGCGCAAGATTCCAGCATCTGCAGTTCCTTTTATCGTAATTTTTCACTTATGTTGCTTCCAAAGAAAACCAAACATTATTTTATGTTTACCTAGGCTTGGAGTGAGCCCTTTATCCATTCCTGGTCAGCTGCACGTGCAGGAATTTGTAACATTTATATAGGGTGTTTTGGCTTTTCATATTTCAATTTTAAATAATATTTGCTCTCAGCTTTTTCTTTCATTATACAATTTTAGCCAAAGAGTAATATGGCTAAGCCAGCACGGAAACAGGCACTTCGGCCCAACTCGTTCATGCTGACCAAGAAGCCCCATCTTTGTCAGTCCCATTTGTCTGCATTTGGCCCATATTCCTCTCATCCTTTCCTAAAGAATGTATCTTTTAAATGTTGTTATTGTACCAGCCTCAACTACTTCCTCTGACAGCTGATACCATATATCCACCACTCTGCATAAAAAAGTTGCCCCTAAGGTTTCTATTAGATCTTTCTCCCCTCGCCTTAAACCCAGATCCTCTGGTTCATGATCCCCAGAAAAGATTGTGCATTCACCCTATCAATTCCTCTCATGATTTTATACAACTCTACATGATTTTATACAACTCTACCCCTTTAACATTCTGCTCTCCAAGGAATAGAGTCCAAGCCTATCCAATCTATCCTTGCAGCTCAGGTCCTCAAGTCATGACAACATCCTTGTAAAACTTATGTCTACTCATTCCAGCTTAATGATAGTTTTGCTGCCAGGTTTATGAAACTAAAGGTACTGGATGCAGTAAATAGTGGAGCTCTTTAGGTAACCCTTCAGATTGCAGCTTTTCAAATTTCAGCAATGCTTGTTTCAGATGATTTATGCTCTATGCTTCACCTCACATTTCATTGTGCAGCCAATACCTGCTTCCTTCAGGACATGATACTTCTAGGCCAGATAATGTGGAAATGGATGACAAAGAATATCTTGTTTGGTTCAATGACCCTATCCAGCTGGGTGCCTATAGGAGCAAAATAAGATGTATTAGAATGAAAGGAGGAAGAGACATTTGAAACAGAACTTATAGGAAAGAGGTTACATGACTACATCAAGGCATGAAGCTTCGTCTTGCATATGGCATGCACAGCTTAAAGCTGTAGGTCAACTTGTTCTATTTGATCTTTTGTTTGTGCACATCGGGTTGATTGCATTCGTCAAAACAGGTGGACCATGTGAAGGTTGCAATCTCCCTCCCGATGCATGAATGAGTAAATAGAAGAAAATAAACGTAAACTAAAACACTCTGCTGGCCACAGATTTGGAGCAACAATAGACAATAAATATTAGGTGCAGGAGTAGGCCATTCGGCCCTTCGAGCGAGCACTGCCATTCAATGTGATCATGGCTGATCATCCCCAATCAGTACTCCATTCCTGCCTTCTCCCCATATCCCCTGACTCTGCTATATATATACCTATATAGCTATCTCTTGAAAGTATCCAGAGAACCGGCCTCCATCACCCTCTGAGGCAGAGAATTCCACAGACTCACAACTCACTGTGAGAAAAAGTGTTTCCTCGTCTCCGTTCTAAATGGCTTACCCCTTATTCTTAAACTGTGGCCCCTGGTTCTGGACTACCCCAACATTGGGAACATGTTATCTGCCTCAAGCGTGTCCAAACCCTTAACAATCTTATATGTTTCAATAAGATCCCCTCTCATTCTTCTAAACTCCATAGTATACAAGCCCAGCCGCTCCATTCTCTCAGCATATGACAGTCCCGCCATCCCGGGAATTAACCTTGTAAACCTGCGCTGCACTCCCTCAATAGCAAGAACGTCCTTCCTCAAATTCGGGGACCAAAACTGCATGCAATATTCTAGGTGTGGTCTCACTAGGGCCCTATACAATCTATTGCTCTTATACTCAACTCTTGTTATCAAGGCCAACATGTAATTTGCTTTCTTCACTGCCTGCTGTACCTGCATGCTTACTTACAATGACTGATGAACAATGACCCCAGATCCCATTGTACTTCCCCTATTCACAACTTAATGCAATTTAGATATTAATCTGCCTTCCAGTTTTTGCTACCAGTGGATAACATCACATTTATCCACATTAAACTGCATCTCCCCACTCATCCAACCTGTCCAAGTCACCCTGCATTCTCATAGCATCCTCCTCACAGTTCACACGGCCACCCAGCTTTGTGTCATCCCAAATTTTACTTTGTTACTTTGAATCCCTTCATCTAACTCATTGATGTATATTGTAAATATCTGCGGTCCCAGCACCGAGCCTTGCGGTACCCCACTAGTCACGGCCTGCTATTCTGAAAGGGACCCGTTAATCCAGAGGCTGGGGATTGATGAGGGAGGGGGGTTGAGTGACAGTGGTAAATCTAGTATAAGTGCTAGTAATGCACTTACTTAGCAATTACCCAGCCTGGCATTTTGTTGGTAAAACGTTTTGTGTGGGTACTTCCCCTTTTCCCAACTTGACACCATTTAGATAATAATCTGCCTTCCTGTTTTTGCTACCAAAGTGGATAACCTCACATTTATCCACATTAAACTGCATCTGCCATGCTTCTACCCACTCACCCAACCTGTCCAAGTCACCCTGCATTCACATAGCATCCTCCTCACAGTTCACACTGTCACCCAGCATTGTGTCATCTGCAAATTTGCCAACGTTACTTTGAATCACTTCATCTGAATCATTGATGTATATTGTAAATAGCTGCAGTCCCAGCACCGAGCCTTGCGGCACCCCACTAGTCACTGCCTGCCATTCTGAAAGGGACCCATTAATCCCTATTCTTTGTTTCCTGTCTGGCAACCAATTTTCTATCCATATCAGCACTCTACCCCCAATACCATGTGCCCTAATTTTGCCCACTAATCTCCTATGTGGGACCTTATCAAATGCTTTCTGAATGTCCAGGTACACTACATCCACTGGCTCTGCCTTGTCCATTTTCCTAGTTACATACTCAAAAAATTCCAGAAGATTAGTCAAGCATGATTTCCCCTTCGTAAATCCATGCTGACTTGGACCAATCCTGTTACTGCTATCCAAATGTGTTGCTCTTTCGTCTTTTATAACTGACTCCAGCATCTTCCCCACCACCGATGTCAGGCTAACTGATCTATAATTCCGTTTTCTCTCTCCCACCTTTCTTAAAAAGTGGGATAACATTAGCTACCTTCCAATCCACATTGCAAAATTGCAGAGTTATGGAGGTAGCCACTCCACCACACAGACCAGACTATTCACCATTGACTCCATCAAAATCTCACACTATGTCCGATAAGCAGCCAACATAAGAAAAGACTAATCCTACACTGGTCATTCCATCTTCACCCTGTTCCCGTCCGGCAGAAGATATAAACGTTTGAAAACGCATATTTCCAGACTTAGGAACAGCTATTCCCCTCTGTTATCAGTCTTCTGAATGGTCCTTCCATTAGCCCGGGTACTCTCCCGATTCTCCAATATACCTCATTGAGGATGTTGGACTTTTTGTCTGGCACATTCAAGTGATGATGCTGAGAACTTTATTCGGCGCTCTGGTATCTTTTTTTTTGCATTACCTTTTGTACCTTTTGGCTTGTTTGACGATGTATAGCAATATCTGATCTGTTTGGATAGCACACAAACAAAAGCTGACAGAAGTAACAATAATCAAAAGTCAAAAGAGTTTATAGTCATGTGTCCCTGACAGGACAATGAAATTCTTTCTTTGCATAGCACAACAGAACATAGTAGGCATTGACTACAATTATATACTTAAATACACACATTAATTAATAAATTAATAAAGTGCAAATAACAGATGGAGGGGTATTAATGTTCAGAGTTTTGTCCAAGCCAGGTTTAATAGCCTGATGGCTGTGGGGAAGTAGCTATTCCTGAACCGGGTTGTTGCAGTTCTCAGGCTCCTGTACCTTCTACCCGAAGGTAGCAGGGAGATGAGTGTGTGGCCAGGGTGGTGTGGGTCCTTGATGATGCTGCCAGCCTTTTTGAGGCAGCGACTGTGGTAGATCCCCTCGATGGAAGGAAGGTCAGAGCCGATGATGGACTGGGCAGTGTTTACTACTTTTTGTAGTCTTTTCCTCTCCAGGGCACTCAAGTTGCCGAACCAAGCCATGATGCAACCGGTCAGCAAGCTCTCTACTGTGCACCTGTAGAAGTTAGAAAGTGTCCTCCTTGACATACCGACTCTCCGTAATCTTCTCAGGAAGTAGAGGCGCAGATGAGCTTTCTTAATAATTGCATCTGTGTTCTCCGACCAGGAAAGATCTTCACAGATGTGCACGCCCAGGAATTTGAAGCTCTTGACCCTTTCAACCAATGACCCTTTGATATAAACAGGACTATGGGTCCCCATCCTACTCCTTCCAAAGTCCACAATCAGTTCCTTGGTTTTGCTGGTGTTGAGGGCCAGGTTATTGTGCTGGCACCATATGGACAGTTGCTCAATCTCTCTTCTGTACTCCGACTCATCCCCATCAGTGATACGTCCCACTACAGTGGTGTTGTCAGCGAACTTGATGATGGAGTTCGCACTGTGACCGGCTACGCAGTCATGAGTATAGAGTGAGTACAGGAGGGGGCTGAGCACGCAGCCTTGAGGTGCCCCCGTGCTGATTGTTATCGAGTCTGACACATTTCCACCAATACGAACAGACTGGTCTGTGAATGAGGAAGTCGAGGATCCAATTGCAGAGGGATGCTCAGAGACCCAGTTCTGCGAGTTTGGTAACCAGCTTGGAGGGGATGATTGTGTTAAATGCTGAGCTATAGTCAATGAATAACAGCCTGATATATGAGTTTTTGTTGTCCAAGTGGTCCAGAGCGGAGTGGAGGGCCAGCAAGATCGCGTCCACTGTTGATCTGTTGTGGCGGTAAGCAAACTGCAGTGGGTCCAGGTTTTTGTCAAGGTATGAGTTGATTTGCGCCATGATCAATCTCTCGAAGCACTTCATCACCACAGGCGTTAGTGCCACAGGTCGATAGTCATTGAGGCACGTCACCTTGCTCTTCTTGGGCACCGGTATTATTGATGCCCTTTTGAGGCAGGTGGGAACCTCAGACCTCAGAAGTGACAGGTTGAAAATGTCCGTAAAAACCCCAGCCAGTTGGTCCGCACAGGTTTTTAGAACACGACCAGGTATGCCATCAGGTCCAGACGCGTTTCGAGGGTTCACCCCTCTGAAGGATTTCCTGACGTCGGCCTCTGTGACTGAGACTGAAATACCATCACAGCGAATGGGGGCTCGGGAAGGCACATCGGTGTTATCCCTATCAAAGCGTGCGTAAAACGCATTGAGCTCATCAGGGAGTGATGTATCGCCGAATAATAAACCCAAACCTAATGCTATCCATTTCTCTCCTCATCTGTCATGTATCTGCACAAACAGAATTTTCAAGGACCACTTTATGAAGTGTTATAATCAGTTTGCCACGGATGTAGATTCTGTCAAATTCTTTTAATTTTGTGTTACAGGATGACTGCTGCGGTTTCAAGAGTAAGGACCTAGTACTTCAGTCTGTAAGCATTTTGCCCATTGTTGCCGCTATCATGGGAAAGGTAATAACAGCATCATTTTGCAGTGTTGAAAAGCCAGTTAATGTTGAAACAGAGGGATTGTTGCATGCTGCGGCCGATGACCCAGGAAATAAACATATCGCCATTGACAGGAGTTAGGAAGGGAAATAGTATGGCGTACTTGGCCCTTACTACACAAGGTTTAGTCCAGGAGTAAAGTAATCATGCAAAGATTGTAGAGTGCTTTGCCAATACCTAATTTGAAGCGTTGCAATTTTGTATCTATACTTAAAAAAGGATATTCTTGCATTGGATTCAATGCAATGCAGATCCACTACTTTGAGTCCTAGGATGAAGAGAATATGTGAGGAAATCAAAAACATTCCGATACGCAGTTCCAGATTCCTGCAAAAACAGGTCCACTCACCTTTCCTTCAATCAATCCGCCTGTTGAAACTAAGCAGGTGTTGTTCCTATTGTATATCCAGATGCTCTCTTTATTGTTTTTAAGTACTGGAGCAAGCTTCTGCTAAAATTAATATCCACCCAATATTTGATCCAAATTGCAACAGTGTGAGGTATATTAAGTTGACACAGCTCACAAAATACATGGCTAGAATTGCATTCACCAAGTATGCTGTATGTCTAACTGTGAGTAGAGCATAATAAGCATTTAGAAACAATTTGTATGCATTAGAAAGGGACTCCAGTTGGAACTGGCTGTTTTAGTATTAAATTATGTATTCAGCCCTAATGTAAGTAAGTAAGTAAGTTTATTGGCCAAGTATTCACATACAAGGAATTTGTCTTGGTGCTCCGTCCACAAGTAACAACATGACATACAGTGGCAGTTACGAATGACTCAGAAAACACTAAACATTAATAATAATAAAACATTAATGATAAAATACCATTGATTAAGCATGTGAACAAACAAAATACCAGATCAAAGGGATGCTACAGATTTTTGGCTGTTGAGTAGAGCAACTACTTGTGGATAAAAATTGTTTTTATGTCTGGCTGTGGCAGCTTTCACAGTCCGGAGTCGCCTTCCAGAGAAAAGTGATTCAAAGAGTTTGTGGCCAGGGTGAGAGGGGTCAGAGATGATCCTGCCGGCTCGCTTCCTGGCCCTTGCAGTGTACAGTTCATCAATGGAGGGAAAGTTGCAGCCAATAACCTTCTCTGCTGATTGGACGATTCGCTGCAGCCTCCAGGTGTCGTGCTTGGTGGCTGAGCCAAACCAGACCATGATGGAGAAGGTGAGGACAGACTCTACGATGGCCTTGTAGAATTGGACCATCACTGCCTGTGGCAGATTGTGCTTCCTCAGCTGCCGTAGGAAGAACATCCTCTGTTGTGCTTTTTTGACTGTAGAGTCGATGGTCGCCCCCCACTTAAGGTCCTTGGAGATGATGGTTCCCAGGAACTTGACAGTATACGTGACAGAAATAAACCAAATCAAACCAAAACTCCACCTTAAGATGTTTCTTAGTACCTATCTCTTTCACCAGGTATTCAGAGCTATTTTGCCATGATCCTCAGCATCTTATTAGTTGATGATACTTCCCTGAAGTGCCTTGTGATGCTATTGGAAAGTTAATGACAGTGATCGAAATAGAAGTTGTTATTGAGTTGTTATTATTTAACTACTTTAAATTTCATGGCTATGGAGAATTTATCATCTATCAATTCTATAAATCAACTTTAATGGGACCAATTTTCAACTTGCTACCCACACATCAATTAATATTGCTCAGCTCTCATTTGTTCCACAAATCATTCATTTCTATTGTGTGGCATAGTGGTGCAGCTGGTGGAGCTGCTGCCTCACAGCGCTGGAGACCCAGTTTTGATCCTGACCATGGGTGCTGTCTGTGTGGAGTTGATGGTCAACGTGGACTTGGTGGGCCGAAAGGCTTTTTCCATGCTACATCTTTTCAATCAATCATTGGTGGTATAATAATAGAATATTGACTGGCCTTGAGGGGGATACGACATATATTGCCTGAAGTAGATTCATATTGCCCGAGTCGAAGACGAGGGCAATATGGATCTAGTGAGGGCAATATATGTCGTATCTCCCGAAAGAGGACAGTCAATATTGTTATTATTACCCATTATCAGACATCTAGAGGAAAATTTTAACATCTCAGCTCGGCGGACTTCCACGTAAAATTTAACCAAAATGGACGCGGCAGTCTTCCTGTCTGCCTTTTGAATATTCTAAATTTCCCACGCAGCGTCACGTTGCCGTCACGTTGCCAAGTTCCCGGATGTGAGACCAGGGGAATATAAGACTATATTCCCCGCTGTTTTAACAGGTAAAGTCCATAGGCGTTCGCAAGAAAGGGGAATATAAGAAAATATTCCCCTGTTACCCCTGCTGGCAGTAAAAACGAAGGGAATACAATTTCGTAAAAGCATACCTCAGATGGATGATATGGGTAATAATATGCTTTATTTTACAAGCAGGTGCAGTACCAGTTCAGACCTTTGAGTGGCACTATTGGCCCATCAGTCAAAGGACATTTGCAGCCCAACAATATGAACATTGAAGATAGACACAAAAAGCTGGAGTAACTCAGCGGGTCAGGCAGCGTCTCTGGAGAAAAGGAATAGGTGATGTTTTAGGTCAAAGTCTTCTTCAGACAGGACCCTTCTACAGTCTGAAGAAGGTCTCGATCAGAAACGTTACCTATTCCTTTTATCCAGAGATGCTGCCTGACCCTGCTGAGTTACTCCAGCTTTTTATGTCTATCTTTGGTGTAAACTGGCATCTGCAGTTCCTTCTCACACAGTGTGAACATTGAATTCTCTAATTTTAGGTAACTCAGCAACAAACAGCTCATCTGCCCTACCCCCTTACTCCCCCTCTCCTCGCTGTGCCCCACCGGATGCGCAACCATTTTGCCATTTCCAAACCACAACCCTCCCCCCCGCCCCCCCCCCGAAACCTTTGAACTATATCACTTTCTCTGGCTCCTCTTATCTCCTCCTCACACTTTTTGTATTTTCATCTCTGTTGTCCACCCCTCACCAATCACTTGCCAGACATTATCCTACCTCCACGTCTCTTCAGCTTCTTCCCCCGTAACAGAGGGTGGCACAGTGGTGCAGGGGTAGAATTGCTGCCTCACACTGCCAGAGACATGGATTTGATCCTGAGTGTGGGTGTTGTCTGTGGGGAGTTTGTATGTTCTCCCTGTGACTGCAAGGTTTGTCTCTGGGTGCTCCGGTTTCCTCCCAGATTCCAAAGATGAGCAGTTTTGTATGTTGAATGGTTTCTGTAAATTGTGTAGGATACAAAAGTTTGATAAAATGGAACTAATGTGCAGGTGATCAATGGTCGTCGTACACCCGGTGCTCCAAATACCCCATTTCCATGCAGCACCTCTAAACTCTAAACAATCAGTCTGAGAATGGGTCCCAACGCAACATGTCAGCTAACAATGTTCTCCAGTGATATTGATTGGCCTATTGAGTTAGTCCAGCAGTTTGTGGGGTTTGTTTTGCCTTCTTTCTCCTCTTCACCAAGTTTTGAAACTACATGAGGGAATCCATCTGCTGTCGGAGCCTGATTTATCTCTTGCCATTGGGACTTTCTGACCACTTGCTGACCATGGGCGGCAGTGAGATCAGAGGCAATAGGTTGCTGTGAAACTGCACTTCACCCAACTAGCTCGTCTTCCTGTTCTTACAGTACTTTTAAAGGTCACCAGCCAAAAACCTCTCTCCATCTGTTCATTTTCAGGCAACCCTGAAAGGAAATCAATGGCATTCTGCTGTGTCTCATCTGCTTTAAATTAGTTATAAGGTTTGGGGCCTTAAGTTCGGTTGTGTGACTCCATCTGAGATGGAATGCTAGACTAATCTTTAGTGGCTCTTGGAGAGGCGATGGCTCTTGCTTCCTGCATCTTTCTAGCTGAGTAAAAGTAATGAGTGAGTGTGTTGCTATGGAGATTTTGATGAGCTACATCATACAGCTCTTCAGACCCTTTGATTTCCTGATCTGTATCACACCAAGGAATAGCTTGATGTAAACAATTCCATTGTTGCAGTCTTCCCACTGGTTTCAGAGCTGACATCTGTTTTACAATTTTGCATGGCATTTCCCACTGATATTAGTTGTGCTCCATCTAATTGTGAAGCCTTTCTTATTAAAATCTTGTATTTGAGTGGGTATGATTCTATTAGTGTTGTTTTTTTTTGTTCTAATTTACTGCTTATTCCATTCTGAGGAATTGCACTGAGTGCAAGAGGGATTTCTTCAAAACTGTGTTTAAAATAAAACACAAAGTGCTGGAGTAACCCAGTGGGTCATAGTCATAGAGTGGCGGCACAGGCCTTTCAACCAAACTTGCCCACACCGGCCAACAATGTCCCGTCTACACGAGTCCCACTTGCCTGCATTTGGTCCATATCCCTTCAAATCTGTCCTATCCATGTACCTATTTGACTGTCTCTTAAACAATGGGATAGTCCCAGCCCCAACTACCTCCTCTGGCAGCTTGTTCCACACACCCACAACCCTTTGTGTGAGAAAGTTACCCCTCAGAATGATATTAAATCTTTTACCTTTCACCTTGAACCTATGCTTACTGGTCCTCGATTCCCCTATTCTGGGCAAGAAATTCTGTGCATCTACTTGATCTATTCCTCTCATGATTTTGTACACCTCTATGTAGATGATGTTGATGTAGATAAGATCCCCTCTCACCCTTCTGCGCTCCATGGAATAAAGACCTAGCCTACCTCTAGCTCTAGCTCGCACCCTTTAGACCTAGCAACATCTTTGGAAATCTTTTCTGAAGCATTTCAAGCTTGACAATATTTTTCCTATAACATGGTGCCCAGAACTGAACACAATATTCTAAATGTGGTCTCACCAATGTCTTATACTACTGCAACATGACCTCCCAACCTCTATACTGAATACTCTTGACTGATGAAGGCCAAAATGCCAAAAGCCTTTTTGACCACATCTGCCTGCAAGTCGACCTTCAAGGAACCGTGCACCAGAACTCCTAGATTAACACTACCTAAAGGCCTACCATTTACTGTGAAGGTCCTGCCCTTGTTTGTCCCAAAATGCAACACCCCACACTTCTCTGTATTAAATTCCATCAACCATTCCTCCACCCACCTGGCAAATCGATCCAGATCCTGCTGCAATCTCTCAAACCTTTTCACTATCTGCAAAACCACTCACTTTTGTATCATCAGCAAACTTGCTAATCTTGCCATGTATGTTCTCATTGTAGATGACAAACAGTAATGGGCCCAGCACTGAACCCTGACGCACACCACTAGTCACAGGCCTCCAGTCCGAGAAGCAACCTTCCACCATCACACTCTGCTTCATTCCATGGAGCCAATTTGCTATCCATTCAGCTATCTCTCCTTGGATTCCATGTGATCTAACCTTCCAGAACAGCCTACCATACGGAATCCTGTCGAATGCCTTACTGAAATCCATTTACACTATATCTATAGCTCTGCCCTCATCGACCTTTTCGGTGACGCCCTTAAAAAAATCTATCAGATTTGTGAGACAGGACCTCCCACGTACAAAACCGTGCTGACTATCCCTAATCAGACCTTGACATCCAAATGCCTGTATAACCTATCCCTCAGATTAATCTCTAGTAACTTTCCAACTACAGATGTTAAGCTCACTGGCTTATAATTCCCTGCATTTTTCCTGCAGCACTTCTTCAAAAGAGGCAAAATATTTGCCACCCTCCAGTCTTCTGGCGCCTCTTCTGTATTTAAGGATGACTCGTAACTTTCAACTAGGGCTCCCACAATTTCCACTCTAGTCTCCCGCAATGTCCTCGGATACATCTGATCAGGTCCTGGAGATTTGTCTACCTTCATACACGACAGTAGCTTCACTACATCTTCGATGGTAACACTGGCTGCCCTCAAGACACTTCCATTGACTGCGCCAAGTTCCTCCATCCTTCTGTCTTTCTCCTCAGTAAATACAGAGGAGAAATACTCATTGAGGTTCTTGCTCATCCCCTGTGGCTCCACATGGAGGTGACCGCTTTGATTCCTGAGAGGTACCACTCTCTCTCTAGTTACCCTTTTCCCCCTTATGTATTTATCAAATCTTTTGGGATTGTCCTTAATGCCACCTGCCAGAGCTATCCCCTGGCCCCTCTTTGCCCTTCTGACCTCCTTTTTCAGTTTACTCCTTAGTTCCCGAAACTCCTCCAGGGATGCACTTGATCCCAGCTGCCTATACCTGTCCCTTGCATCCTTCTTGTGTTTGACCAATGCTTCAATTTCCCTCATCTGCCAAGCTCCCTTATGTTTTCCTGCTTTGCCATTCACTTTAACGGAGATGTACATATCCTGAGCTTTCATCAGCACACTTTTAAAAACATCCCACTTGGCTGATGTTCCTTTCCCCTCAAATAACCTGCTCCAGTTGAACATTTTAGACAATAGACAATAGACAATAGGTGCAGGAGTTCGGCTCTTCGAGCCAGCACCGCCATTCAGTGTGATCATGGCTGATCATCCACAATCAGTACCCCGTTCCTGCCTTCTCCCCATATCCCTTAACCTCTCTATCCTAAGAGCTCTATCTAACTCTCTCTTGAAAGCATCCAGAGAACCAGCCTCCACCGCCCACTGAGGCAGAGAATTCCACACACTCACAACTCTCTGTGTGAAAAAGATTTTCCGTTCTAAATGGCTTACCCCCTATTCTTAAACCATGGCCCCCGGTTCTGGACTCCCCCAACATCGGGAATATGTTTCCGGCCTCTAGCGTGTCCAAACCCTTAATAATCATATGTTTCAATAAGCTCCCCTTTCATCCTTCTAAATTCAAGAGTATACAAGCCCAGCCGCTCCAATCTATCAACATATGACAGTCCCGCCATCGTGGGAATTAACCTTATGAACCTCTGCCCTTTTAACACGTGGACCCTTTTCTTCCCTAACCATAACTATCTTAAACCTAATCGAACTGTGGTCACTTGTCCCAAAAGGCTCCTCCACAAACACTTCATTAACTTGCCATTCCCAGTTTCCCAATACTAGATCCAGCGTTGCCCTCTCACATATGGGGGCCTCCACATACTGTTTAAGAAAACTCTCCTGAACACTTTTGAGTATTTGCTCCCCATTTAATCCCTTCACACTATGTAGACCGTGGGCCGAGGTGCTTTTTCGTTTCATTTCGTGACCCACATCCTATATCTACCTGTATTTATAACATACTGTGCAAAAATATTGTAGGAATCATATCTGAAACTCGTCAAGGAAAAATCCTGCACATATTTTTAAAATATGTAAAAAACAATTTTCCGAGTAGTAATTGTCCAATCAAAGCACGTTTGACATTGAGTCGGACATTGAGCCTATTGACCAATCACGTGCTTTGTTTCAGGATCATGTTGACGGGGGATTCTGAGGAAGGTTAGTGCAAGAGGTTTTAACTGTCAAAACAATAATACAAATAACCTCACATGATTATCCATGACAGTATGCCTCACCTTATCTGCTTTACCCGTCAGGCACCTTGCATTAAAATACGTGCGGTTTAAACCAACGCTCCTTTCCTCGCTCTGCACCTTTCACCTGCCTATTCTGTCCACTAACCGTTCCCACACCAACCTCCATACCAATTTCTAGCCTGTCACCTGCCTCTGTCCTGTACGAGATCCCACCCCCTGCCAATCTAGTTTAAACCCTCCTGTGTTACATTAGCAAACCTGTCCGCTAGGATGTTGGTCCGTCTCCAGTTAATTTGCAACCCGTCCCTTTAGTACAGGTCACCCCTGCCCCAGAAGAGATCCCAATGATCCAGAAATCTAAATCCCTGTACCAACTCCTCAGCCACACATTAATTTCCCCTATCAGGCAGCATCTGTGCAGGGAATAGACAGGCAATGTTTTGGGTTGGAGAAAAAGACACAAAGTGCTGGAGTACGTCCTTGTGCAAATTAATTGAATCAAACATACACTTGGAGGTAACAAGTCAATATATGTGTTGCAGGGCTACTTTTTATTCATTATCATCATACCATTACATTAGGTAGATATTAAAATGCTGGAGTAACTCAGCAGGACAGGCAGCATCTCTGAAGAGAAGGAATAAGTGATGTTTCGGGTCGAGACCCTTCTTCAGACTGATGTCAGGGGAGTGGGCAGGGCAGAGATAGAATGTAGTTGGAGACAGTAAGACTGGTGGGAGAACTGAGAAGGGGGGGGGGGGGGGTGATGGAGAGAGAGGGAAAGCAAGGGCTATTTGAAGTTACAGAAGTCAATGTTCATACTGCAGGGGTGTAAGCTACCCAAATGAAATATGAGGTGCTGTTCCTCCAATTTGCTCTGGGCCACACTCTGACAATGGAGGAGGCCCAAGTCAGAAAGGTCAGATTGGGAATGGGAGGGGGAGTTAAAGTGCTGAGCAACCGGGAGATCAGGTAGGTTAAGGCGGACTGAGTGGAGGTGTTCAGCGAAATGATCGCTGAGCTTGAGTTTAGTCTCGCCGATGTACAGAAGTTGATACCTGGAACAGCGGATACAGTAGATGAGGTTGGAGGAGGTGCAAGCCTCACCTAAGAAGACTGTCGGGGTCCTTCGATGGAGTCGAGGGGGGAGATAAAGCGGCAGGTGTTACATCTCCTGCGGTTGCTGGGGAAAGTACCTGGGGAGGGGGTGTTTTGGGTGAGAAGGGATGAGTTGACCAGGGACTTGTGGAGGGATCAGTCTCTACGGAAAGCAGAAAGGGGTGGAGATGGGAAGATGTGGCCAGTAGTGGGATCCCTTTGGAGGTGGCGAAAGTGTTGGAGGATTATGTGCTGTATGTGACGGCTGATGGGGTGGAAGGTGAGGACAAGGGGGACTCTGTCACTGTTGCGAATGGGGGGAGCAGGAGCAAGAGTGGAGCTGCGGGATATCGAGGAGATCCTAGTGTGAGTCTCATCTATAATGGAAGAGGGGAACATCCGTTTCCTAAAGAATAAGGACATCTCCGATGAACAATGGAGGATTGATTGATTAATTGATTGATTGATTGATTGATTGATTGATTGATCGACCTAGTATGGAAAACCTCATCATGGGTACAGATGCGGCGTAGATGAAGGAATTGGGAGTAGAGGATAGAGCGTTTCCAGGAAGCAGGGGGAGAAGTAGTGTAGTCTAGATAGCTATGGGTGTCAGTATGTTGTAGTAGATGTCGGTCCATAATCTGTCTCCTGTGATGGAGAGTGTATTCTTCCATAGCTTTACATTATACCGTGCATTCAGAAAGTATTCAGACCCCTTCACCTTTTCCACATTTTGTCACGTTACAGCCTTATTCGAAAATGGATTAAATTATTTTTTTTATCATCAATCTACACACAATACCCCATAATAAAAAAGCAAAAACAGGTGTTTAGAAATTTTTGCAAAGTAATTAAAAAGAAATAACATAAAATATCACATTTACATAAGTATTCAGACCCTTTACTAAGTACTTTGTTGAGACACCTTTGGCAGCGATTACAGCCTCAGCTCTTCCTGGGTATGACGCTACAAGCTTGGCACACCTGTATTTGGGTAATTTCTCCCAATCTTCTCTGCAGATCCTCTCAAACTCTGTCAGGTTGGATGGGGAGCGTCGATGCACAGCTTTTTCAGGTCACTCCAGAGATGTTCGATTGGGTTCAAGCCGGGCTTTGGTTGGGCCACTCAAGGACATTTACAGACTTGTCACAAAGCCACTCCTGCGTTGTCTTGGTTGTGTGCTTAGGGTCGTTGTCCTGTAGGAAGGCGAACCTCCGACCCAGTCTGTGGTCCAGAACGCTCTGGAGCAGGTTTTCATCAAGGATCTCTCTGTACTTTGCTCCGTTCATCTTTTTCTCGATCCTGACTAGTCTCCCAGTTCCTGCCACTGAAAAACATCCCCACAGCATGGAAACATAGAAACATGGAATATAAGTGCAGGAGGAGGCCATTCGGCCCCTTCGAGCCAGCACCTCCATTCATTGTGATCATGGCTGATTGTCCCCGATCAATAACCCGTGCCTGCCTTCTCCCAAATCCCTTGATTCCACTAGACCCTGGAGCTCTATCTAACTCTCTTAAATCCATCCAGTAATTTGGCCTCCACTGCCCTCTGTGGCAGGGAATTCCACAAATGTTTTCTCACCTCAGTCTTAAATGGCCTCCCCTTTATTCTAAGTCTGTGGCCCCTGGTTCTGGATTTGCCCAACATTGGGAACATTTTTCCTGCATCTAGCTTGTCCAGTCCTTTTATAATTTTATATGTTTCTATAAGATCCCCCCTCATCCTTCTAAACTCCAGTGAATACAAGCCTAGTCTTTTCAATCTTTTCTCATATGACAGTCCATCCATCCCAGGGATCAATCTCATGAACCTATGCTGCACTGCCTCAATCACAAGGATGTCCATCCTCGAATTAGGAGACCAAAACTGCACAATACTCCAGATGTGGTCTTACCAGAGCCCTATGCAACTGCAGAAGAACCTCTTTAATCCTATACTGAAATCCTCTTGTTATGAAGGCCAACATTCCATTAGCTTTCTTCACGGCCTGCTGTACCTGCACGCCAACTTTCAGTGACTGGTGTACAAGGACACCCAGGTCTCGCTGTATCTCCCCCTTACCTAACCTAACCCCATTGAAATAATAACCCCTTGTTTTTGCCGCCAAAGTGGATAACCTCACATTTATCTAAATAATACTGCATCTGCCACGCATCTGCCCACTCACTCAACCTGTCCAGGTCACTCTGCAACCTCCTAACAACCTCTTCACAGTTCACACTGCCACCCAGCTTTGTGTCATCCACAAATTTGCTAGTGTTGCTCCTAATTCCCTCATCCAAATCATTAATATATATGGCGGCCCCAACACCGAGCCTTGCGGCACTCCACTCGCCACTGCCTGCCATTCTAAAAAGGACCCGTTCACTCGTACTCTTTGCTTCCTATCTGCCAACTAATTTTCTATCCATGTCAACACCCTATCCCCAATACCATGTGTTCTAATTTTAGTCATCAGTCGCCCGTGCGGGACCTTATCAAAGGCTTTCTGAAAGTCTAGATACACTACATCCACTGGCTCCCCTTCATCCATTTTACTTGTCACATCCTCAAAGAATTCCAGAAGATTAGTCAAGCATGATTTCCCTTTCATATATCCATGTTGACTTGGACTAATCCTTTTACTGCTATCCAAATGCCCCATTATTGCCTCTTTATTCATTGACTCCAGGATCTTTCCCACCACCGAAGTCAGGCTAATTGGTCTGTAATTCCCCGTTTTCTCTCTCGCTCCTTTCCTGAAAAGTGGGATAACATTAGCTATCCTCCAATCCACAGGAACTGATCCTGAATCTATTGAACATTGAAAAATGATCACCAATGCGTACACTACTTCTACAGCCACCTCCCCGAGGACCCTGGGATGCAGACCATCAGGCCCAGGGGATTTATCATCCTTCAGTCTCATTAGCCTACCCAATACTATTTCTCACCAAATGAAAATTTTATTTCAGTTCCTCTACCCCCTTAGATCCTCTGTCCTCCAGTACATCTGGGAGATTGTTTGTGTCTTCCTTAGTGAAGACAGATCCGAAGTACCTATTCAACTCTTCTGCCATTTCCTTGTTACCCATCATAATTTCACCCGTGTCTGTCTTCAAGTTACCAACATTTGACTTTGCTACTCTTTCTCCCTTATCATATCTAAATAAGCTGTTACAGTCCTTTTTATATTCCTGGCCAGCTTCCCCTCGTACTTCACCTTTTCAGCCCGTATTGCCCGTTTTGTTTACTTCTGTTGTCCTATGAAAGTTTCCCAATCCTCTGGCTTCTGGCTACTCTCTGCTGTGTTATACATCTTTTATTTTAGTTTTATTCTATCCCTAACTTCTCTTGTCAGCCACGGTTGCCTCCTACTCCCCTTAGAATCTTTCTTCCTTTTTTGAATGATGCTGCACCATGCTTCACTCGTAGGTATGGTATTGGCCAGGTGATGAGCTGTGCCTAGTTTCCTCCAGACGTGACGCTTAACATTCTGGCCAAAGAGTTCAATCTTGGTTTCATCGGACCAGAGAATCTTTTTTCTCATGCCTTTTAGCAAATTCCAAGCTGGCTATCATGTGCCTTTTACTGAGGAGTGGCTTCCGTCCAACCACTCTACCATAAAGGCCTGATTGCTGAAGTACCGCAGATATAGTTCTCCTTCCAGAAGGTTCTCCCATATCCACAAAGGAACTCTGGAGCTCTGTCCGAGTGGCCATCGGGTTCTTGGTCCCCTCCCTGACCAAGGCCCTTCTCCCCTGATTGCTCAGCTGGCAGGGCAGACAGCTCTATGAAGATTCCTGGTTGTTCCAAAGTTCTTCCATTTAAGAATGATGGAGGCCACTGTGCTCTTCGGGACCTGTAATGCTGCAGAATGGTTTTATACCCTTCCCCAGATCTGCGTCTCGACACAATCCTGTCTCGGAGGTCTATGGATCATTCCTTCGTCTTTATGGCTTGGTTTTTGCTCTGACATGCAATGTCAGAGCAAAAACCAAGCCAAGAATAGGAACATGAGTTCCCCCCTCATGTTCCTTTTAAATCTTTTCGCCTTCACCTTGATTGCCCTACTCTGGGCAAAAGACTCTGTGCAGTTACCATATCTATTCCTCTCATGGTCTTATACAGCTTTATATGATCACCCCTCATCCTCCTGCACACCAAGGAATAAAGTCCTAGCCTGCTCAACCTCTCTCACTACCTCAAGCCCGAGGTCTGGTAACATCCCCGTAAATCTTCTCTGCATCCGTTCCAGCTTGACACATCTTTCCTACGACAGGGTGACCAAAATTGAATACTATAGTCTAAATATGGCCCCACCAATGTCTTGTATAACTGCAACATTGACCTCCCAACTTCTATACTCTGACTCACAAAGGCCAATGTGCCGAAAACATTCTTAATCACCCAACCTATCTGTGGCGTCACTTTCAAGGAACTTTGCACTCCTAGATTCCTCTGTCTACAACACTACCCAGAGCCTACAATTCATCTGAGCAGGTCCTACCCTGGTTAGTGTTCCCACAAGGCAACACCTTGCACTTCTCCATATTAAAGTCCATCAACTATCCCTCAGACCACCTGTCCAACTGATCACAATCCTGCTGCAAACACCGCAACACCACAGTCACATCTGTGGAGTCTTTTAAGTTCCTGCGAACCATCAGCTCCAAGGACCTTAAATGGGGGGCCACCATCGACTCCACAGTCAAAAAGGCACAACAGAGGATGTACTTTCTGCAGCAGCTGAGGAAGCACAATCTGCCACAGGCAATGATGGTCCAATTCTATACGGCCATCATAGAGTCTGTCCTCGCCTTCTCTGTCATGGTCTGGTTTGGCTCAGCCACCAAAAACGACATCCGGCGACTGCAGCGAATCGTCCGATCAGCTGAGAAAGTTATTGGCTGCAACCTTCCCTCCATTGATGAACTGTACACTGCAAGGACCAGGAAATGAGCGGGTAAGATCACCTCTGACCCCTCTCACCCTAGCCACAAACTCTTTGAATCACTTCCCTCTGGAAGGCGACTCCAGACTGTCAAAGCTGCCACAGTGAGACATAAAAACCGTAGCTTCCTTTTGCTCTGGTATTTTATTTAATTCACATGTTTAATCGATAATATTTTATTATTAATGTTTAATGTTTAATGTGTCATTCCTAACTGTCACTGTATGTCATGTTGTCACTTAGGGGTGGAGCACCAAGGCAAATTTCTTGTTTGTGAACACTTGGCCAATAAACTTATTCATAAACTTCATAAACTTAAACATAAACTTTTTGACAACCATCCTCATTATCTACAATGCCACTCACTTTTGGTCCTAATTCGTCCAGTATTTATATTTTAAGGCCCACTGGTATATTTCTTATTCATCACAACGGTGAGAAGTTGATTCTGGCTAGACGACTGACTTCAATGCTTTATGCTTTGTTTGCATTTGTTGCATCCATCCTCATGATTTCTTGATTTCTTATGTGCTCTTCTCAGAAATTAGTTTGGGCTCTTTCTGTTGGATTCCTCCATTCCCTGTGTTCTGATTTGTTGCTGTGCAACACTTACTCGTTTTTTCTACACTGCTCATAGAAAAACCGAAGCCAAATTTCACAGAAAGGAGTGTGAATGAAATGAAAATGCTCAGAAAATGAAAAATGACCAGAACTTTTTCAATGTGACTTACAGGATTTGATAAAAAATATAAAAATAAACGGTGGACATAGAAACTCACCATATCAAAAAAATAGGAAAATTAGCCCGCGGTTCAATGAATTTGCGCGAGGATATTAACTCAACGGGTTAGGCAGCATCTCTGGAGGACATGGATAGGTGACGTTACAGGTTACAAGAGGCCCATCTTGTGAGTGTAGGAATTTTTGGCAAGTTTATCATGGGAGAGAAGACAAAGATGGGTGGATTGAGTTGAGCTATGCGTCTGCATTCACATAACTTAATTGAGGAACACTATTGGGTGGGATCAATTGTTAGTTCCTGTTCCTAGGCTAAAATTAATTCCAATTAAATAAATCCAAATCCACCGTATTATAGGCTAGAGAAGTTAAAATTAGCTGATTGCTTATCCTGATTATTGTAGTTAATTCAAGATTTTCATCTACAGTGAAAAAGGTTTTCCTTAACCAAACCTCACAGCGTATGTCCGAACTCACGTCACTTCCCAGTCAGCCATCTTGCCGGCTTTGCATCGGTTTCAGTGATTAATGTTCAGCCTTTCAGATCTTTCCATGTCATAGTCCTGCTCCATCTCTGTGACCTCCTCCAGTCGTGCCCTCCTCCACCTGCTCCATCTCTGTGACCTCCTCCAGTCGTGCCCTCCTCCACCTGCTCCATCTCTGTGACCTCCTCCAGTCATGCCCTCCTCCACCTGCTCCATCTCTGTGACCTCCTCCAGTCGTGCCCTCCTCCACCTTTGCAACCTGCTCCATCTCTGTGACCTCCTTCAAATCTGTAACCACCTCCGACTCTGTCACCTTCTCCAGTCCTGTCCTCCTTCATCAGTGCCACCATCTCTATCTCTGTAACCTTCTCAATCTCTGTAACCTTCTCAATCTCTGTAACCCTCTCCAGTCATGCAGCCCAATGAGATCTTTGCACTCGGGATCTTGAACATCCCTGATGTTAATTACTCTTCACCATCCTTTCAGCTGCCCATCCATGAATTCTGAGGGGGGGGGGGGGGGAGGGGGAGGGGGGGGGGAGGGGGAGGGGGAGGGGGAGGGGGGGGGGGGAAGAGAGAGAGAGAGAGAGAGACAGAGAGAGAGAGAGAGAGAGAGAGAGAGAGAGAGAGAGAGAGAGGAGAGAGAGAGAGAGAGAGAGAGAGAGAGAGAGAGAGAGAGAGAGAGAGAGAGAGAGAGAGAGAGAGTAAAAAAATGTCTCAGGTTGATGACTTTTCATCTGAGTAAGGAAAATGTAACAACTAAATGTTATAAGCTGCAGAAAAGAGGTAGGGTGCAGTCACAACCTGCACATTATTCCACATGGATAGAGGGCATGGTGAAAAGGTGGATCACACATATTGATTTTGGCTGAGAGAGTGAAGAAAACCTGTCAACTGACGCAAATCAGTCTGGGGGAAGTGTACATAGAGCATAAAACAGTTCAGCATAGGAACAGGCCATTCACTCCATTCCCTGCGTATCCATATGCTTACCCAAAAGCCTCTTAAATACCACTATCATATCTGCCTCCCCCGCCATCCCTGGCAACATGTTCCAGGCACCCATCACTCTCTATGTAAAAAAAATGCCCTGCAAATGTATTTGAAACTTCCCCCCTCTCGCCTTAAGCTATGCCCTCTAGTCTTTGACATTTCCACCTAAGAAACCATTTTTTACGGCCTAAACTATCTAGACCTCTCATATTTTTACAAACTTTTATCAGATCTCTTCTGAGCTTGATATCTCAGAGAAACCAATCCATGCCTGTCCAACCTCTCCTTATAGCTAATACCCTCTATTCCAGGTACCATTCTGGTAAACCTCTTCTACATCCTTTCCAAAGCCTTCCTGTAATGGGGCAACCAGCATAGTTCAATGGTTCAATTGTACTTCATTGTCACATGTACCTAGATACAGTGAAATTCCTTTTTTTTTGCATACAGTTCAGTAAAAATCTTACTACACAAAAACACAATCATGCTTACGTATAAGAGTGCAAGGATTGTATATTACACTGAGGTAGTACACAAGAGTTGCCATGTTTCTGGTGCCATCTTGTATTCTTTAAGTTCAAAGTTGATGAAAATGTAAAGCCTTAAATTGGCCATTGTCCATTGGCCTGGCAGCGGGATGTGTGTTACATTGATTGGTTTGGCCATCAATATTCTCCACCACTGCTCTGCCGTTCTTACCCCTGCATTTACTCTCACTGCTTCCCCTTCTTTCCAAAGCCTCCACATCCTTCCTGTAATGTGGCAACAAGAATTTCCATACAATACTCCAAATGCGAACTCGCCAAAGTTTTATAAAGCAGCAACATGACTTTCTGATTCTGACATTCAATGCCCTGAGAGTTGCAGGCAAGCATAACATATACAGCAAATACAGAATCTTGAAAAAAGTGTACCACCAGACTCAGGAACAGCTTCCTCCCCACTGAAATGGTCCTTCCATAAGTTTTAGAGAATAGTTTAGTTTAGTTTAGTTTAGGTTAGTTTAGTTTAGTTCAGAGATACAGCGCAGAAACAGGTAATTCGGCCCACCGAAACCATGCCAATCAGCGATCCCCGCATACCACAACTATCCTACACACAAGGGACAATTTAGAATTTTAACAAGCCAAGTAGCCTAGAAACCTGTATGTCTTTGGAGAGTGGGAGGAAACCAGTGTTCCTGGATAAATCCCACGTGGGTCACAAGGAGAACGTACAATCTCTATAGAGGCAGCACCCGTAGTCAGGATCGAACCCGGGTCTCTGGTGCTGTGATGCAGCAGCTTTACCATCTGCACTGCTGTGCTGCCATCTCTACCCTTTTGATTGCACAATGCAGTTTGTTGCTGCCTGACCTGCTGAGCATTTATAATATTTTTTATTTTTTCATTTCAGACTTGCAAATTAAGTTCTACCATTTTTCGAACGGAGCAAACTGATGTAGCATGATATTTCATGTGGCTCAGTTGAAATTCTTGTGTGATAACATCACCATGGAGATTCTTGAACATTATACAACATTTGGACTCCATACAAATGGTAGTTAATGTTCTTCTTCAAGCTCCCTTAGCTCCTCGGCCTGAAGGCCGAACTCAATAGTGCAAATCATGTCCTTATACTCAACCTCAAGATGATAATCTTCCAGCCCATGTTGGAGTCTGAGTCATATTTTCATCTTTTGGCTTCGTTGAGAGGGAGGAGGGTAAATTGGAGGTGTCAGTATTAGTTGAACAAAGGGGACTATGGAGCCATGAGGGAGGAGCTGGCCAAAGTTGACTGGAAAGATGCCCAAGCAGGGATGACAGTGGAACAACAATGGCAGATATTTCTGGGAATAATACAGAAGGTGCAGGATCAGTTCATTCCAAAGAGGAAGAAAGATTCCAACGGGAATAAAGGACGACCATGGCTGACAAGGGAAGTCAGGGACAGTATAAAAAAAAATAGAAGAAGTACAACATAGCAAGGATGAGGGGGAAGCCAGAGGATTAGGTAGCGTTTAAAGAGCAACAGAAGATAACTAAAAAGGCAATATGGGGAGAAATGACGAGATACGAAGGTAAGCTTGCCAAGAATATAAAGGGGATAGTAAAAGCTTCTTTAGGTATGTGAAGAGGAAAAATTAAGTTAAGGCTCATAAAGAGTGAAAAAGGTGAATTTATTATGGGGAACAAGGAAAATGGCAGATGAGTTGAACAGGTACTTTGGATTCGTCTTCACTAAGGAGGACACAAACAATCTTCCTGATGTACTAGTGGCCAGAGGATCTGGGGTGATGGGGGAACTGAAGGAAATCCACATTAGGCAGGAAATGGTGTTGGGTAGACTGATGGGACTGAAGGCTCATAAATCCCCAGGGCCTGATGGTCTGCATCAGTGGCTCTAGAAATCGTGGACTCATTGGTGATCATTTTCCAATGTTCTATAGATTCAGGATCAGTTCCTGTGGATTGGAGGGTAGCTAATGTTATCCCATTTTTTTAAGAAAGGTGGGAGAGAGAAAACAGGGAATTATAGACCAGTTAGCCTGACGCCGATGGTGGGGGAGATGCTAGATTCAATCATAAAAGATGAAATAGTGGCACATTTGGATAGCAGGAACAGGATCGGTCCAAGTCAGCATGGATTGACAAAGGGGAAATCATGCTTGACTAATCTTCTGGAATTTTTTGAGGATGTAACTAGGGAAAAGAGAGAGCCAGTGGATGTAGTGTACCTGGACATTCAGAAAGCATTTGACAAGGTCCCACATAGGAGATTAGTGGGCAAAATTAGGGCACATGGTATTGTGAGTAGAGTGCTAACACGGATAGAAAATTGGTTGGCAGACAAGAAACAAAGAATAGGGATTAATGGGTCCCTTTCAGAATGGCAGGCAGTGACTAGTGGGGTGCCGCAAGGCTCGGTGCTGGGACCGCAGCTATTTACAATATACATCAATGATTCAGATGAAGTGATTCAAAGTAACGTTGGCAAATTTGCAGATGACACAATGCTGGGTGACAGTGTGAACTGTGAGGAGGATGCTATGTGAATGCAGGGTGACTTGGACAGGTTGGGTGAGTGGGTAGATGCATGGCAGATGCAGTTTAATGTGGATAAATGTGAGGTTATCCATTTTGGTAGCAAAAACAGGAAAGCAGATTATTATCTAAATGGTGTCAAGTTGGGAAAAGGGGAAGTACCCACACAAAACGTTTTACCAACAAAATGGCAGGCTGGGGAATTGCTAAGTAAGTGCATTACTAGCACTTATACTAGATTTACCACTGTCACTCAATCCCCCTCCCTCATCAATCCCCAGCCTCTGGCCTGCCCCTGATAACTGCAGTCGACTGTATGCTGTACTCGGTACCCCCAACCATTCTCAATCCAAAAGTCCGGTCACACAATTCCTACAGATCTTCGGTCTTGTCCCTTTCCCTGACAACAGCTCGAAGCCTAGTTCCCTGATCCCTACCTTTTTGTCAACTTCAGGTTAGTGGACCTACTACCAGACCACGTTAAATCGCCTTCTATCGGTTGATTCAACCCCGTGGTCACTGACTTCCCACCAACCCATCCCCACCTCAGTCTCCGACACAACTGAAGCTGTAATCTGAGGGCTACATGTCTGTGTTTGTTTAATGCCTCTTCCGCGATGAACGAGGATTTCTAGGCATTAATCTCCAACAACCCAAATAGTTCACCAACATTTTCTTTGCACCTTATGCTGAGGTCCTCAATAACCAGTAATCGTCATTGCAGCTTTGCCTTATTTCAATCTGGTCAATATTACCACTTGACACCAAATCTTTCAGCATTAATTGAATAAAAGACATAAAAGGTATACTGAATTAAAAAGCATAAAAGTAATTTGGAGAGGTATTTGGAAGGTGTTAGAGGGAAAAGGGTCAAGTATGGGCAAATGGGATTAGTTTAATTGGGACATCTTGGTCAGCATGGATGAGTTGGGCCACAGGGCCTGTTTTCATGCTGTATGACCATTAAATGGTGGGCTTCATATGAATTCCATTCATGTTCAAAGACAAGTACACTTAAGTACAGATCGAAGCGACTACAATTGCTTATGATTCAACAAAACTATATATTGGACGACCTGACATACCCAACAGTCTTTGTTTTTTTGGCTTTTAAACTGCTGTAGAATATCAATTACACAACATAAATGACTCATCGAATCACTGCTACCAGTTGTGTATCTTGGTAGTGTACATACCTTTTAATCTGCAGATATGTTAGAAAATGTATACTTTATTTTATAGGCAAAAGGATATTTTCAGGTTTGTCTTGCAGTTGTGATTTCCGATATGAATTTGACATACTTTCATTGAATAAGGCGTCTTGGAAAGTGCCAACGCCCTTAGTCATAGAACATAGAACAATACAGCTTTAGAATAGGCCCTTTGGCCCACAATGTCCATGTCGAACAGATGCCGTTAAACGACTGAAGAAGAATCTCGACCCCAAATGTCACCCATTCCTTCTCTCCAGAGATGCTGAGTTACTCCAGCTTTTTGTGTCTATATGTCCTTTGTCTGCACGTGATCCATATCCCTCCATTCCCTGCAGATTTATGTGCCTATCTAAAAGCATTTCAAATGCCACTATTGCATCTGGCTCCATCACCACACCTGGCAGCAAGTTCCAAGTACCCACCATCACCTGCTTAACAAACCCTGCCCCGCACATCGCCTTTCAACTTGGTTCCTCTCACCTTAAAGCAATGCCCTCCAGTCCTTGTTATCTCCACCCTGGAAAAAAGGTTCTGACTGTCCACCCTGCCTCTGCCCTCATCATTGTATTAACTTCTATCAGGTCTTCCCTCAACCTATGGTGTTCCAGAGAAAACATACCAAGTCTGTCCAAACTCTCCTCAAATCTAATATCCCCCCCAATCCTGGAAGCATTCTGGTAAACCTCCAAAGCCTCCACATCATTCCCTTAATGGGGCAACCAGAATAGCACACAATACTCTGCGTGCAGATTGCGTGTTCTCCCTGCGACTATGTGTGTTTCCTCAGGGTGCTCTGGTTTCCTCCCACACCCCATGTGCTGATGCAGGTGTTTCCTCCCATGTGCGTGTTTGTAGCTTAATTGGCCCCTGTAAATTGCCCCTAGTTGTAAGGCGGAGATGAGAAAGTGGGATAACATAGAACCAGTATGAACACGTAATCGACGGTCGGTATGGACTCAGTGGGCCAAAGGACTTGTTTCCATGTGATATCTTTCAATTTATTGCAAATGTCGCCTTACCAAAACTTTATAAAGCTGCAATATTACTATGTGATTCTTATAATGAATACTGCGACCAATAAAAGCATGCATACCCTATGTTTTTTTTTTACCACTCTAGGCACTTTAACGGAGCTATGGATTTGGACCCCAAGATCCCTCGGTGGAACAATGCTGATAAGGATCTTGCCATTAACTTCATCCATCACACGCACCATGATAGTGTCTCTCCTTTAGTCTGGCCCTAGATAGGGATAAAGACATCATCAGGCAGAGCAGCGCCAACTGTGTCAAAGAAGGTGTCAGCTGTGCCGAAAGTGGATACAGGACATTTTTTCTCCTGTGCCCCTCTGCTGCTGTTGCTCTGACTGAGTCTGTGTGTCTCCTCGATCTCTCTTCCAGAGAGCCCACACTGCAACCTGCACCAGCACATCAGGCAGTACACACCAAACCTTCGGTGGAAATGGATGACAGATGCCTGCGTAGATTGTGCAATGGAAATCGGTCCTCTTTGGCACTCGAGTCTTAAACTTGTGGGTTTACAACTTTGATGCGCTTTGGTGAAATTCAAATAGCTATCAGCAATTAGGGGGAACAGTATGTGTTAAATCGGACATCTCTTTCTGCCAAGGTCCCATTTCATCTGTGTTTGAGTCCTTTCTGTAAGGAAAGATTAGTTGCAAAGCAAAAGTGGCAGAATTACTGATATAAAAATGTTTAGTGGATCATTTGGGAGTGGGGGGGGGGGGGGGGGGGGGGGGGTGGTGTTAGTAATGGCATAGTCGAAGGTCAATGTTGCTGCATATATGAAAGGGATAGACAGAGGTGACGTGGATAAGCTTTTCTCATTGAGGGTAGGGAAGTTTCAAACAAGAGGGCATGACATGAGAATTCAGGGGCAGAAGTTTAGGGGTAACGTGAGGGGGAACTTCTTTACTCAGAGGGTGGTGGCTGTGTGGAATGAGCTTCCAGCAGAAGAGGTAGAGGCAGGATCGATTTTAACATTTAAAAGTAAAGTGGATAGGTATATGGACAGTAAGGGAATGGAGGGGTATGGTCTGAGTGCAGGTAGATGGGACTGGTGAAAACAAATGGTCGGCACGGACTGGAAGGGCCGAGAGGGACTGTTTCCGTGCTGTAATTGTTATATGGTTATATAGCAGTGGAATAAGGACCATGTTAATGAGCTTTCTGAATACTAGAACATTTGGATTGGTTTCCACACAGCACAATTTAATAATGAATTCCCAAACTTTCACCTCAACCTCTCATTAAGGAATCCTGATGTAAATGTTCACTCAGTCAAAGTTTATGAGTGAGTGAGACACAGATAAGGTTCACCAAACTAATAGTAGGATTAAATGAGAACTTACCAGTTTGAAGTTTGATCTTTATTTTATGAGGAGTTGCGATGAGGGATTTCGTGAAGACCCCGCCAGGCACACATGTACGACATTCTTCAAAGCAGCAGTGTGGAATCACAGAACTACCCAGAAATGAACTAATATAGTAAGATTGAAGAGACTCTATTTACCAGCTGACCTTATAGTAGGGGGTTGGGAGCGGAGGGCACGAAATCCCTCATCGCAACTCCTCATAAAATAAAGATCAAACTTCAAACTGGTAAGTTCTCGTTTAATCTTACTATTTCATTTCAGAGTCACGTGAGTGACTTCGTGAAGATTTCAAAGCTCTGTGATTACATGCCCTGGATCATGTCCATGCTCACACACTGCCTTAATACTGATGGAGGAAGTATGTTAACGTATTTCAGACTTGAACAAGCTGAAAAATAATAACATTTGTTAATACAACAATAAAACCCCTGAACTCGGGGACAAACGTTTAGGGACAGCACTTAAAACTGAATCCGCCAATGTTGCAGGAGCGGCCACAGGTCTGTTATAAAACCGCTGAAATGTAGTTTCACTGGCCCAGCCCACTATTGCGAAGACATGATCCATGAACACCTCCATGGTCCTCGCCGCTGATGTGGATGCAGCCCTGGTAGTATGACATTTTAAAATGTTAGTGTCTTACCTGCTGCACCGAATACCACCTTGAGCCATCTCCTGATGCCCATTTTCAGACCTGTAGTCGCAGGTCTGTGTAGTTTAAGCAACTCTTCTATAACGCAGTCACTTTATTGTGGGTCGAAACCATTCTATCCAGGCAATTCCTGTAGAGTTTGGAGCCGTTGTGCTGTCTTCAGTGCCATTACCATCGCCACTTTGAAGGTGAATAAGTCCAGTGGTAAATCCGCCGAAGGTGACCAGCTCCTGAGTAGGGTCAACACCACCCCCTATATCTCTGGTAATATATCGAGGTCGGGGAGGGATAGAACATACCCTTCAGTGTGGATACCAGCTGGTGAGATCCCACTCCAATGTTGAGATAGGATGACAGTGCACTCCTGGCACTGTATATGGCACTGTAACTGAGGGACTCATCATGATGCAGGCCCGTGAGGATTCCAGCACATTGGAGATCATAGTAGATATGTAGGTGGTCTAGGCCGGACTATGGAAATCTCACATATCCTTATGTGGGTGAGGTACTGCTTCCTAGTGGATTCTCTCTGCACGCTGCTGTATGATGTCCATGGTCCTTTCTGTTGCAGATCTGGTTGCGTTTTCTGCAACACCTATCTGATGAAGCAGAATGGGGGAAAGCATAGAAACCCATTTCCCCCCCAATGTAGCGAGAACGCGTCCATCACCACTGCCCCAGGATCTGGTTCTCAAGAGACATATGTTGGTAACCAATGGTTCAACCTGGACGCAAGGAGGTCAGTGTCTGGTGTTCCATATTAGGCGATAGTTTTAGCAAATATTTGGAGGTTCAACATCCACTTGATGTCGTTATTAAGTACTTGTGACCTGGTGTCCGCCACTGTATCGAGCTTAACCTGAAGGTACGTACCTGATATCCAAATATTTCTTCCAATCCACTAGAGCCAAATTAATTTTTCCAATTCATCACAAGATATTGACTTGATACCACCCATAAGGTTTAAATACGCCACCTCAGTGGACGGACATGCGTATGCTGCAAATTAGTGCATTAAGCCCGTAGCCCGTGACATGCTCCCAGCATTTCTAAACAGTTTATACCTTGTGATTGAAGAAAAGTAGACTCATGCAAATCCCATCTACCACCAAAAATGGAAATGGTGTCAGTGTTTCCCAGCCCTTGGTGCTTGCGTCAGTTTGTAACACGACTAATGGGTTTGATGTAATGATGGGATTTAACAATCGCAAACATAGCTAATCCACTATTGTAGCTCAATTTATGCCTTGATTGGCGGTGGCATAGGCCCGTAAAAATGTCCAGCATTCGCTTTTAATGCCGAGATTTTGCTCTTTGCAAGCTTAAATAGTATAACGGCCCAATTATGTAGCTAGAATGTAGCTACAAGTTTAACAATTATTTTAGCAGTATGTCTAATAGTCGGTTTCCTGGCGCAAGCAAGGCTGTTACATGCCTCTATTATGTCTATAGCTTTGTTCCCTGGGATAGTGACAATCAGCTCCCTTGCATCCCAGAATGTATATAACTGCTCCTCTACTTGTGAGGTTAAACATGCAGCAATTCCAAGAGAACCAGACCCCCTTACCTCCATGGTTACCGGCAGGCCTGACGTTCTGGTTCCTGGTGTTCCATTGAATTGTGTTGAGGTGCTGCTGGCGTGTAGGTCCTTACTGGTCTGTCAGGTGGCCCCCGAGGTCTTGCATATGGTGTTTGTCTGCGCGCAGCCGGCCTGCTGGAGGGAGGTGGGTTCATCAACACGTCTGCCTTCGCCTCCTAATCCAGGTCCTAGACCTGTTTGGGCAGGTCCTCACCGAACAGCAGTCTCGGTGGTGGCGTTGCAGATGCCTAGTACAACCCCGCAAATATGGGGTTTGGAGTCGGTTTGATGGCGATACTCCGAGAAGTGTTATCTTCATGACTAACATTGCAAGAGCATCCTCCTGTTCTGCCGTCATTTCCATGCCGTCAACCAAACTGGCAAAGGCAGTAATCCCTGACGTCAGCAATTTCAGGATGTTTTAGGACCTTCAGCTCCTGTGCCCTATTCCCAGACTGATGTTGCCCCAGATGGGCGTGTTGACTGTCGGTACATTCAACGATATGTAGTTGTTTGGGCCTGGTATATGTTGATCACCTCGGTAAAGACCTGTTCCTGCAGCTGGTGTGTTGTGAGGTAGTCTATGCTGGGCCCCTGGTTTGGGCTGAGTGCTTCGGCTGGGCCAACTTGGAGACCACATTCAGCAGTTCCTCCTGGGTTTTCTCAGGTACTGTAGGTTCCTGCTCCAGCCCGTCTTGCGTGTCAGCCAGCTGCTGATCCGTGGCATCCCCACCGATGACGTGGACATGCTGGGTGGCTCAGCCGCATGTCTCCTGGACTGGAGGACATCTGGTCCAGGTGCAGAGATTGTGCTCTAGGATACGCTCCATCCGAGCCATGCGACCGCCACTGCATCTGCGGATGACAAGTCGACTTCCTCAGGTTCTGGAGAATCCCTGAGGCTTCTGTCATCGCCCGCACCTCGTCGAGGTGATAACAAGGGTGCCTAGACAGGATGTCGCTGCCTGCCGCTTCTGCGTGGCTAAGCGACTCCCGCACGGACCTGCCGCTGGCCCGCCGTCTTCCGGGCGGAGGCGGCCCGCCAGTCTGATAAGACATGAGCGGTGATGAGTTGGTCCCGGCCGCCGAAGCGTGGTACCCCGACGTTCGCGCGGGCTTGCCGCCTGTCCCGACGTTCGGTCACATCCTGCCGCTAAAGGAGGGTGCGGTGACCGAGATGAGACTACACTGGCCTGCAATCTGGCAGGCTCCCCCGGCGGTGAGTCTGTGCCGGCCACACATGCGGGCTTGCAGACCCAGGCCTCAATCCTTCACCGGTCCATGAACTGGTGGCTGCTCCGGTGGAAAGTCGACCCTGGCTCCTACAGCGGGGCTTCACCGACTGTTGTGTGATTCTTCCCCTGGTCCTCTCTCTGGTGACCTGCATAGTTGGGGAGAGAGAATGTGCCGCCGAGCGGATAACATGTTTACGCACCTTTGCTCCACTGTCCCTATGCTTAGGTTGAAGTGGTAGGGAGTCAGGGTCTTGCCTACCCTGCTCCTGCGCAGTGCTCCTACTGCGCACGTTCACTATGCGTGCCTGGCGGGGTCTTAGCGAAGTCACTCACGTGACTCCGAAATGAAATTGAGCCCAGCTAGTTTGGAATAACATTTACATTATCAACATCCCATTGGAATTTACACTGAGCTACTGGATAAATTAATTGTCTCTGGTCACATCATCAAAGATAGAGGATAGAGTCAGGAGTTAATAATTGTTTACTAGCCTGAGAATTATCGACAGCAGTGCTAAATATTGAGTAGGTATTTACGTGTGGAATTAGTGGAATATATGAAGAACAAAGGCTGTTCTACACGTCAGAGTATCTCAACATTAGCGAGCTTATTGATTATAAATTTACAGTGAACGTCAGAGTCTGGTTTAATATAAACCGGTGAGATGAGTTTCTGGTTGGATTCTTTGTACAGCTAGCTGGCTAGGTAGTGGTATTAAGAAGGATTGCAATCTGTATTGTATTGTATTGTATATCTTTATTATCATTTTTCTGAGTATTTACATACCCAGAGGAAAACGAAAAAACATTTCTCAACCAGTGTCCATTCAGTGTGTGGTAAAAAATAAATAGAAATAAAGAATAAAAGTACATATATCACGAGTTCCGATCGGCAGTGGCACGACAATGGCTCTGCTTCAGTGTGTCCAGGTTGGTGTTTGGTGCGCGATACTTTGGCAGGGGGCAAAGTCCGTTTATCAGTCTAATTGTCTGCGGGAAGAAGCTGAGGAGCATCCTGCTGGTTTTGAAGCTGATGCTCCTGTACCTCTTCCCAGATGGCAGGATGGAGAATATGTGATGCGATGGGTGGTAGGGGTCTTTGATGATGGAGATGGCTCTGTTAATACTTCTCTTCCTGTATATGTCCAGCAATAAAGGGAGTGGAGCACCTATAATCCTGCTGGCGGTCTTCACAATCCTGTCCAGTTGGTGCCGTTCGTATGCCTTGCAGCTCCCGAACCAGGAGGTGATGCCGTAGGTTAATGTGCTCTCGATTGTCCCCCTATAAAAAGTTCGTAGGTGTGCAGTGGGGAGACCTGCTTTCCGTAGTCTTCGGAGAGGGTGTAGTCGCTGCTGGGCTCTCTTGACCAGTGCTGTGGTGTTTGTCGTGGATGTCAGGTCATCTGACAGGTGGAGTCCTAGGAACTTCACACTGCTGACCCTTTCCACATCAGCTCCATCAATGTGCAGAGGTGTATGGCATTGTTTTCCCGCCCTTCTGAAGTCAACCACCATCTCCTTCGTTTTTCCCACGTTGAGAATGAGGTTGTGGGATTTGTACCATCCTGTGAGCAGCTCCACCTCCATTCTGTACGCCGACTCATCATCGTCACTGATGAGACCCACCACTGTTGTGTCATCAGCGAACTTGGTGATGAGGTTGTTGTTGAGTCTAGCAGTACAGTTGTGTGTAAGCAGACTAAACAGCAGGGGGCTTAGGACACAACCTTGGGGCGTGCCAGTGCTCACGGCTATGGTTTTTGATGTCCTACTGCCCACCCTGACTGTCTGCTGCCGTTGTGATAGAAAGTTCAGGACCCAGTTACATGTGCCAGCATCAACCCCCAATAACTCCAACTTCTCCACCAGCTGCTGCGGAACGATTGTGTTAAAAGCAGAGCTGAAGTCTATGAAGAGGATCCTGGCATAAGTATTTTTCCGATCAAGGTGTGGCAGTACGAGGTTCAGTGTTGTTGAGACTGCATCCTCTGTGGATCGGTTGGCTCTGTAGGCGAACTGCAGTGGGTCTAGGTCGGCAGGTAGGCTATTTTTGATATGCTGCATAACCAGTCACTCAAAACACTTCATTACTATGGGTGTTAGAGCCACTGGTCGAAAGTCATTATGGCAGGCTGGGTTTGGCTTCTTCAGGACAGGAACGATGGTGGCACTCTTAAGACAGTTGGGCACTACTGCCTGGCTGAGCGAGGTGTTAAAAATATCTGTGAAGACATCTTTCAGTTGCTCGGCGCAATCTCTTAGCACGCACCCAGGAATGTTGTCCAGCCCTGTGGCTTTGTGTGGGTTGATGCTGGCAAAGGCCTTTTTTTACTCTGGCTGCGGACAGTCTGAGCGACTGGTCACTGGGATATGGCAGTAGTGCACGGGTCTGGGTGCTATTTTGAACCTCAAACCGTGCGTAGGACTCGTTCAGTTCATCTGGTAGAGAGGGGTCGTTTTGGCATATCCGCAGTGGGGGGGGGGGGGGGGGGGGAGGGGCTTGTAGTCAGTGATGGTATGAAATCCCTGCCACAAGCGACGTGTGTCTTTGTCATTTGTGAAGTGACTATTAAGTTTTTGTCCATACAGCCTCTTCGCTTCCCTGATCCCCCTGGATAGGTTACTCCTTGCCAGTTTGTATGCTGCGTTGTCTCCAGATTTAAATGCAGCATTCCAGATTTAGATTTAAACCCACACAGAAATCTGGACTCGTAAGTGACATTTCCCAATTTATATTGCGTGGCATATTTTTTTATAGTCATGGAGTCATACAACAGAGAAACAGGCCCTTAGGCCCAACTTGCCCATGTTGACCAGGGTGCTCCATCTACGTTAGTCCCACCTGCCAGCATTTGGCCCATATACCTCTAAATCTTTCTGATCCGTGTACACGTTCAAACGTCTTTTAAATGTTGTTATAGCACCTGCCTAATTACCCCCTCTGGCAGCTGGTTCCATACACCCACCATTCTCTGTGTGAAAAAGTTGCCCCTCAGGGTTCTATTTAATGATTCCCCTCTCAACTTAAACCTATGTCCTCTGGTTTTTGATTCCCCTAATCTGTGTAAAAGACACTGCACCTCTACCTCTTTTCCCCTCATGACCTTATATACCTTTATAAGATCATCCCTCATCCTCCTGAGTTCCAAGGAATAAAGTGAAAGCCTGCCCAACCTCTCCCTATAGCTCAGGCCCTCAGGTCCTGTCACCACCTTGTAAATCTTCTCTACAACATATTAACAATTATAGCAGGGTGACCAAACTGAACTATAGCAGGGTGACCAAACTGAACACAATGCTCCAAATATGGTCTCACCAACATCTTGTACAACAGTAACGTAACATCCCAACTTCTGAATTTAAAACCCTGACTGATGAAAGCCATTGTGCCGAAAGCCTTCTTGTCCACCCTATCAACTGTGACACCACTTTCAAGGAACTGTGTACCTGCACCCTTAGATCCCTCTACTCTACAACACTCCCCAGAACCTTGTCATTAATTGTGCTTTGATTTGACCTCCCAAGTCTTAGTTTAATTTAGTTATGAGTTTCAGCGCCGAAACAGGCCCTTCGGCCCACCGAATCCGTGTCAACGAGCGATCCCCATACAATAACCAACACACACTACGGAAGATTTACATTTTTAACCAAGCCAATTAGCCTACAAACCTGTATGTCTTTGGTGTGTGGGAGGAAACCGGAGTAACTGGGGAAAACCCACACAGGTCATGGGGAGAAAGTACAAACTCCATACAGACAGCACCCATAGTCAGGATCAAACCCGGATCTCTGGTGCAGTAAGGCAGAAACTCTACTGCTGCACCACCATGCCACCCAATTCCTTGCCTTGTTGGTTATTTTTACTTCCTCTCACATGATCACACTGGTGGGGCAGTCACAAGTTCACAAGTTATAGGACTGGAATTAGGCCATTCGGCCCATCGAGCCTACTCCTCCATTCAATCATGCCTGACCTCTGCCTCCTAATCCCATTTTCCTGCCTTCTCCCATAACCCTTGACACCCGTTCCAATCAAATATTTGTGTATCTCTGCGTTTAAAAACATCCACTGACTTGGCCTCCACAGCCGTCTGTGGTAATGAGCTCCACTGACAGTCATCATCACTCTCAATGCATAATAGTTGAGTGGATTATGACTTCAGTACTCATAAGCATTGTAGTCTGAAAGAGGGTCTCAATCCGAAATGCAACACATTCCTTCTATCCAGAGATGCTGCCTGTTCCGCTGAGTTACTCCAGCATTTTGTGTCTATCTTAATCATTGGATTCCATCCTGTATGGAAACAGGCCATTCAGCCCATCACATCCATACTTACCAGTCGGCATCCATTGCTATTAATTACATCTTCCAGCACCTGGCCCATTGCTTTCCTTGCCTAGGTGGCTAAGTGCTCATCTAGATACTTAACCGCTGTCTGTGACTCTGAAACCACCACTCTCGCCCGCAGTGATGTCTGGCTACTCGCCACTCTTTGGGTGAAAACTATCCCCCTCAGATCCCCTCTAAATAATTTACCCTTTAACCCCTAAATCTATGTTGTCTAGATTTACTTTCCCTTCTGATAAGGTGAAAAGGCTCTTGCAGTCTACCTTTTATATACGTCTCCTAATTTTATTCAATTCAATCATGACCCATCATGACACCTCATTTGTGGCCAGTGCAGATGTAAGATAGGTTTACATTACCTCTGGGATTTTAAAACATGTATCTCCATTTATAAAACCCTGATTACCTATGTTTTATTTTCCTGACTTTGTTTCCTTTTGACTGATACCTTCCAATAATTGTTTGTAGGTAATTTCCACTTAAAGCTCAGCTTTCTCTGTTCTTGCCTTCTTTTCAAAATGTTACCATTTTGTGACCCTTTGTTCTCATTGATTTGTTTGCTCTTGCAGCCTTGGTATAGTTATGGAGAGAAAAACATGTTACGATTGAGCAGATAAAAGTTCAGCCTTTAAGCAATATCTGAAGCACAAAGGAATGCTTCAGTATCCTCATGTTTAAATTTCCAATTCATAATGGTTAGTTTGTCGATTAATATAAACTCTCCTAGTAAAAATATCTGAACACATTGGGGTTTTGTGGAACACTGAACAACTTCCAATTTGTTGAAAAAGGACACTTTGTGCTGCAATAACTCAGTGGGCCAGGCAGCATCTTTTCACAACATGAATAAATGATGTTTCGAGTCGGGACTCTTCTTCGTACCTGACCCAAAAATTGCCTTTTCATATCCTCCAGAGATGCTGCCTGACACGTTGAGTTACTCCAGCACTTTATTTATTTTTTGGTAAACCAGCATCTGCAGTCTTTTGTGTTTTCCAATGTGTTGAGCTAGCTGACTTCAGCAGAAATTCTCAATTCCATTAAAATGAATGAAAAGTGGTTATTGCATTCTAAAAGAAAGTATTGCAGATATTCTGTCTGTTTATATTGCAACATTGCAATATTCCATTTAATAAAAATGTCTAAAAAGCACATTTCAATCAATGTACTGCACAATTTATTTTAATTGCTTATTTACATTTTGTCTCACATTAAAATAACTTATTCTGAGTTTTGGCTCAGTACTCAGTAGTTACTGCATAATTTAGTCAGTAGTCAGGGCATTTAATGGGTCAGTGGTATTTTGATCACAGGAGTCTAATAATCCATCAATTGAGAAAAGTTAGTTCTGATTATTGGAAATTAGAAGTAAGTAAGACTTGTTAGCACCATGCTAAAGCAACATATGCAGACAGAGCAACAAGGAACAAACTGATAATTAATAAGGCTGGGGAATAGAAAAAGCATTTTGTAAATGTTTATTTCACTTATGATGCTGTGTGGTAACTGTATTGTTGCAGTAAATTGCATTATTATGTCAAATTAGTGTCACGGTAAGGCATTTTCAGGAATTGCTGAGTTGCATGCAAGGCTGAAATTAAAGGTTTACGGTAGTGAACTGTGAGCGTCTATAATTTCTATTCCAAACACAAGGAATAGCAAAAATTTGTAGTGATCAAATCACAGTATTAATAACAGTATGAGGTATTTTATGTCTTGTACCAATTTTACCGTTGTATATTAATCATGTGAAGATCACGGGAGAGATTTAACAAAGTGTTGAATGGTTCCCTCAGATCCCTAGTTTAACGTCATGGTTTGGGAGCAGCTCTTCCCAAGACCTCATCGATCAATTTTATTTACACTTCATGCGGCCTTGGAAAAGCAGCCAATGTAAACAAGAACCTTTTTCACCCCGGTCATTCCCCCTTCTCCCCAATCCTGTAGGGCACACAATACAAAACATTGAAAGCATATAATGTAGGGCCAGATTATTATATCGTTCAAGGAATTTTTTCCTCCAGCCACTATGTTGAAGACAATTGGGTCAGGAGATAGCTTCGTAACGCATGTGAGCTCTCCACGAGACATTCAAAGCCGTCGAAAGAGATCTTCAAAACACAGTCTCTTGATTAATAGTTTCTTTATAGTTGTAGTAAAAACAGTGAGATATTCATCCAAACATCTTCTTGTTTAAGTACATTTTAATCTTACTGGTAGTCAAACTCGTGCATGGTAGAACTCTGGCATGGTCGAAAGCTGTGCCTTCCCCCCATGATTCTTCAACTAAACTAAAAAATACTAGTGTCTGCGCAAGAATACCAGCAGCAAACACGCCTCCGACTATGTAATAAATCCCACCCACATAATTACAGGCAGATAAAATTTAAAGGTAAATGGTCATAGTTTATAACATATTGAGTTAAGCCAAATGGGCACTACATATAACACTAGATTCAGGAACAGCTTCTACCCCGTTGTTATCAAACAATTGCATGGTCGTCCCATGAGTTAGGTGGTAGTCCCGATCTTCCAACTGCTTCATTGAACCTTGGTACGTGACAATGATAGACCAATGTCAAACCCATACCAATAAAAATAATTGGTGCTTAAAATGAATAGATGTTGTCACTTCAAATGGAATATTCCAAATTTGCTTGATAAGAAAATGCACACGGAGAAAAATGTACTTTTCACCGGCTAGCTGGTTAAACTATTTATTGCGTTCTAAATGCTCCTATGTAAACCAGATGACAAATGATCCCAATAATACACATTATACCATTGAACTATTGAATTCAAAGTACCAACTTAGGATGGTAATTGCTGATGTGATAACAATCCAACAGATTTCCGAGAGCCAAGTGTTTTCATTCTGTTATTCCTGAGTATAATCAATATTCTATTTAACAGCAGTTAAATGAGTCTCAAAATATACGTCTCATTGAAGCTTAGATGATCAGGGAAATTGAATTTAAGCACAAATAAACAAGGAGTCCAATAGCTTCCTGAGAATAAACATACCATGTGATTTTTCAGGCGCTGATTATTTTCATCAATTGTTGTAATTTTATCTGGTAGGAACAGCACAAAGTACAAGAAGTGTTATGGACCCTTCTATGGGGAATGATCATTGTAAATAAATACAATTATTTTGCATTCAATGGCATTTTTACAACATGTTATCCATTTGTGAAATCAGGTATTTTTCCAAAAAGCTATTTCCTATCAAATAAATTGTTCTCTGTGCTCCTATGCAGTTGATTGCCGTTCTATTCAGGATAACCCTTCATTTCTTATTATAATAAGCAAAGAAATGGGAAATGTTGTCTATATGTCATTTGCTTTAAGACTTACTTTACAGCTATTTGGTCTACACATGAATTACTTTACCATATTCACATCAGCTAAGTAATATTTTACATAATATAGATTTATTCATGCATGCAACATCTGAAGAAGGCTTTCGATCCAAAACCTTGCCTATTTCCTTCGCTCCATAGATGCTGCCTCACCCGCTGAGTTTCTCCAGTGTTTTGTCTACCATAGAACAGTCCAGTACAGGTTCATGGCCCTTCAACTCATGGTATCTGTACCAAACATTGATGCCAAATTAAAATATTTCCTTCACCCTGCACATGAACCATATTCCTCCATTCCCTGTATATCCAATTGCCTTTATAAAAGCCTCCAAAAAAACACTCTCATATCTGCCTCCACCACCATCCCTGGCAGCGCATTCCAAGCACCAGTCTCTGTGTAAAAAAATGTACTCCGCACATCTCCTTTAAACATTTTCCCTCTTGCCTTAAAACAATGCCCACCAGCATTTGACATTCCATCCCTGGAAAAAAAAAACATTCTGACTGTGTAACCTATCATAATTTTACCTGTCAGGTCGGCCCTCAGCCTCATATGCTTCAGAGAAGACAATCCAAATTCCTCTAATCCAGGCAGCATTATGGTAAACCTGTTCTGCATCATCTCCCAAACTCCATGTTGTTCCAGTAATGGGAGAGACTAGAATTATACACAATACTGACCTAAGTTTTGTAAAGCTTCAACATGACTCCCCCGATTCTTATACTCAATACCCCAACCTATCAGGGCAAATATACCACATGTCTTCTTTACCACTATTTACTAGTGTTGCCGATTTCAGGGAGTTATGAAGTACATCAATGCTGTTGAGGGTACAGCCAATAACTGTATTCTTTTCCTTACATTTGAGTTCCCGAAGTGCAACACCTCAGAAGTCCATCTGCCATTTACCTGTCCATATCTGTAACTGATCTATATTAGAACTATAATATGTTTTACATATAATATCTAATATATTAATAGCATCTAATATACACATTCATTAGCTATTAATATCAGAAAGGAATTCTTTGGGTATTTAATCTGCACATAATTGATCCTCTACTCCCTTCAGGCAGAAGATACTAAAGCTTGAAAGCATGTGCTGTTAGGCTGCTGTTATCAGACTACAGAGCAGTTGTCCCATAACCTAGAATGTAATCCCAATCTTCCAACCTACCTGCAGCGGTAGAGTTGTTGCCTTACAGCGCTTGCAGCGGCAGAGACCTGGGTTCGATCCTGACTACAGGTGCTGTCTGTACGGAATTATTGTGTTCTCCTCCTTGACCGCATGGGTTTTCTCTGTGATCTTTGTTTTCCTCCCACATTCTAAAGACGTACAGGTTTGTAGGTTGTGTAAGAAGGAACTGCAGATGCTGGTTTAAACCGAAGATAGACACAAAAAGCTGGAGTAACTCCGCGGGACAGGCAGTATCTCTGGAGAGAAGGTTGGCTGACATTTCAGGTCGAGACCCTTCTTCAGACTCTGAAGAAGGATCTCAATCCAAAACATCACCTATTCCCTCTCTCCAGAGATGCTGTCTGTCCCGCTGAGTTACTCCAGCTTTTTGTGTCTATCTCAGGTTTGTAGGTTAATTGGCTTGGGTTTGTATATTTGGTATAAGTGTAAATTGTCCCCAGTGTGTTTAGGCTTCTGTTAATGTGCGGGGATCACTGGTCAGTGCGGACTTTGTAGGCCGAAGGGCCTGTTTCCATGCTGTATCTCTAAACTAAAACAGCTGGTTGAGCTGCTGGCTCACAGCGCTAGAGTCCTTGGTTAGCTTCTGACCTTGTGCTGTCTATGTGGAGAATTAGCATGTTCTCCCAGTGTGCATGTGGGTTTCCTCTAGGTGCTCTTGTTTTAAGGAGATGTCTGTGGTGGGATTTTAGGGTACTGCAGTACGAGAGAGTACAGAGAGCAGTAGGGTACCGCAGTACGATGCCAGTGGTACGGTAGAGACAGATATGCTAAGGGCATTCAAGGGACTTTTGAATAGACACATTATTATGCAGAAAATGGAGGGATATGGATTATATTCAGGCAGATAAGAGTTCATCATGGCATCATGTTCAGCATGGACATTGCAGGCCAAAGGGCCTGTTCCTGATCTATGTTCAATGTTCTAAAAAGTTCATAAGTTCCAAGAATGGAATTAAGCCATTCGGCCCATCAAGTCTACCGCCAATCTACTATGACTGATCTATCTTTCCCTGTCAACCCCATTCTCCTACCTTCGCCCCATAACACCTGCCACGGTTGAGCCGCCTTCCCCATTTTATTTTTACTCCAGACAGGCATGTACAATTGTTGCAATTCATCCATGTGATTTTAAAATCTTTGCCTTTGCATCTCCACCGCCAACCCTTTAAATATAATTTTCCGGTCTATCTTAGCCAATTCCCGTCTCAAACCATCAAAGTTACCTTTCTTAAGTTCAGGACCCCCGTCTCAGAATTAACCTTGTCACATAGAAACATAGAAACATAGAAATTAGGTGCAGGAGTAGGCCATTCAGCCCTTCGAGCCTGCACCGCCATTCAATATGATCATGGCTGATCATCCAACTCAGTATCCCGTACCTGCCTTCTCTCCATACCCTCTGATCCCCTTAGCCACAAGGGCCACATCCAACTCACTCTTAAATATAGCCAATGAAACTGGCCTCAACTACCCTCTGTGGCAGAGAGTTCCAGAGACTCACCACTCTCTGTGTGAAAAAAGTCTTTCTCATCTCGGTCTTAAAGGATTTCCCCCTTATCCTTAAGCTGTGACCCCTTGTTCTGGACTTCCCCAACATCGGGAACAATCTTCCTGCATCTAGCCTGTCCAACCCCTTAAGAATTTTGTAAGTTTCTATAAGATCCCCTCTCAATCTCCTAAATTCCAGAGAGTATAAACCGAGTCTATCCAGTCTTTCTTCATAAGACAGTCCTGACATCCCAGGAATCAGTCTGGTGAACCTTCTCTGCACTCCCTCTATGGCAATAATGTCCTTCCTCAGATTTGGAGACCAAAACTGTACGCAATACTCCAGGTGTGGTCTCACCAAGACCCTGTACAACTGAAGTAGAACCTCCCTGCTCCTGTACTCAAATCCTTTTGCTATGAAAGCTAACATACCATTCGCTTTTTTCAGCATGCCTACTTTCAATGACTGGTGTACCATGACACCCAGGTCTCACTGCATCTCCCCTTTTCCTAATCGGCCACCATTTAAATAATAGTCTGATAATAATAATAGTCATTCTCCATCTTAATGCAGAATTCCACCATATTATGGTCACTGGTTGCAAGTTCATGACCCTTTGCACCATCAGCAAGGAATGAATATTCATGAAGAAGGAAGTGGAATTTTACTTCGGAGTCACGTGAGTGACTATGTGAAGAAGGCCGTCCCCACGCACGCGCATCATTACGTCTGACGCATTGCACAACGATTGACTGGCGGGCACGTCGCTCCTTCCAGCAGTAAGCTTTAAACGCTCAGGTAAGTGTTCATAACTTAGCTGAGGTCGTTGATCCCGGTTCGGGCTTTTTTGCTTACCTTTCAGCATCGGACTTTGGGAGAACATGTCCAAGGTAAAGAGGAGGGCCGCGACAAAACCGGCTGTGGAAGACCGCGGGACTGCGGGCAGCGGGCGGCCGCCAAATTCGCCTTCAGGGCCGCTGGCAGAGCAGCCAGCGGCTACAGACTTGGTGCTGCCAGAAGGTGGAAAATTCCCCTCCTTCTATGGGCAGCGTTATTGGCAGGCTGGCCCACATGGAGAACCTGGTGGAGAGGTTACTCCAGAGCGATATGCTCCAAAGGACGGAGCTATTGGAGCCCGGGTATTACAGAGATCTCGAGGCAGCAGCACCTGTCTCAGGGTTGCAGAATATCTCCCTCTCTGATGAGTGTACAAGGTCAGTGTTATACTGACCCAGAGTACGGAGGCACAGTTGGGCAGCATGCTTCATGGCATGAGGGGCATACATCGGATGTACCCCCTATGGCATCCAGATTTGCTATCCCTGCCCTAACAGGGGAACCATTGGAAGAAGAGCTTGCCATGAGCATAAATTCTCTGGCCTCCCATCAACTCCAAGACCAAATGATGGAGGATACAACTGCCAAATATAATACTCCACTGAACTGTGCCTCACTTAGTATCCCAGTTGTAAACCAATCTATCTGGGGACACATTGGAGGGGGCGTCAGAGCCCAAGAGGTAAAAATTCAAAAAATCCTCAGGCTACTTGCGTCAGGCATCGCGGCCTTTGCCGGGTCAGTGGATGGGGCGCCCCTCTCTGATACTGAGCAGGGCACAATGGCATTAATTTGCAATGCACATTTTGAAATCAATTGCCTCAGGAAGAATGCCATCCGTCCTGCTCTAAACCCAAAATTTGCTGGGCTATGTAAGCTGGGGAATGTGCAACCCCCAAACCTCCTGTTCGGAGAAGACCTGTCTAAACAGGTAAAAGAGCTGGATGAGGAGGCAAAAACCGTTGGCCTTATGAAGGCACCTCCTAAGGTATCATCTTTCCGGCGACTGTACCCCTACCCTCCTCTCCATACCAGACGGGTTCACCGGATATGGTGGATGTGGTTCTGAGCAACAGGCACAGAAGCTTTTTTTAGGGCAGGGACTAAGCAGGGCCATGTTCAAGATGCGGGAATGGCGTCCTCCAACAGCCCTACCCCCCAGACGTCAGGGGCAGAAGCAGAGACCATCCTGCCGGTAACCACTAAGGTAAGTGAGCCTGCGATGGATCAATTACAAGTTTGGGGAAGATTGCAATTTTTCTTACATGAATGGCATTGGATAACATCTGACCCATTAATACTGCATAGTATACAAGGTTTCCAAATTGAGTTCATTTCTGATTCACCTCCACCAGCATACACCTAGCCGCACTTTTGTGTTTTCACAACAGGAGTGTATGAGTGCACAAGGAGAACTTGAGTCTTTGTTACAGAAAGGGGAGAGGTCGAGTCGTGAGCCTCACCAGTTTGTGTCAGTACATGACAACAACAATAACCACTACTGCAGCATGCACCAAACGGCTACTTGGAAAGCTGCAGGAGAACATCAAGTGGGCCCGAATGAAAATCAAACCAAGTAAATCTCGAAGCATCTCCATAGTTAAGGGGGTGCTTAGAGACACAAGGTTCTGCATCGGTGACGACCCAATACCAACAGTGTCTGAGCAGCCAGTAAAAAGCCTGGGCAGATGGTACAACGCAAGTCTCAAGGACAAAGAGCAGGTGCAACAACTAAGGCAAGAAATTGTCAACGGCCTGGAGAACATCAATCAGACCCTACTGCCTGGGAAACTGAAGCTCTGGTGCCTACAGTTTGGACTCCTTCCTCGGACAATGTGGCCACTGACTGTTTATGAAGCTCCAATAACAACTGTGGAGAAGATGGAGCAAACCATAACTTCATACGCGAAGAAATGGCTTGGTGTCCCACAATGTCTAACTAACATCGGCCTCTATGGCAAAGGGGTCTTGGAACTACCTCTCACTAGTCTAACAGAGGAATACAAGATTCCAAAGTAAGACTCCAGATGACACTGAGGGACTCTAGAGACAAGACCTTCAGTGCTGTTGCGCCGCCCCTAGTAACGGGCCGGAAGTGGACACCATCTGATGCAGTACAGCAAGCTTCATCAGCCCTGAGGCACAAAGACGTCGTGGGGCAAGTGCAGCAGGGAAGAGGAGGCTTTGGCCTTGCGACAAGTAAACCAACTTGGCGAAAGGCCACAACATCAGAGCGGAGGACATTGGTGGTTGAGGAGGTGCGGCGACAGGAGGAGGCCGCAAGAAGTGCAAAGGCGGTCCCTCTTGCCAAACAGGGGCAATGGATGCAGTGGGAAGGTGTGGAGCGGAGGAAGATCAGCTGGAAAGAACTATGGGAAATGGAATCAAGCAAGATCAGCTTCATCATCAGAGCGACATACGACGTGCTTCTATCACCAAAGAACCTCCATCAGTGGAACGGTGAGGATCCAACCTGTGCCCTCTGCCCAACTCCAGCGACCCTCAAACACATCATGGTAGGCTGCATGACCAGCCTCACGCAAGGGAGATACACGTGGCGGCATAATCAGGTACTAAAAAGCCTGGCAACAGCCCTTGAGAACAGGCGGTGTGCGACCAACTCCTTGCCTCCGAGAGCAAGCAACCCTCCCCATTTAAGGCCAACAACCTTTGTCCGAGAAGGACAGAAAACACCTAAACATCCTTCCACCAGATCAGAAGAAGGAAACCTATGCAGGGCCCATGACTGGAGGATGCTGGCGGACATCGGCCGACAACTAATCTTTCCACCTGAAATTGCTTCAACCAACCTCAGGCCAGACTTGGTGTTCTGGTCCCCTTCACAGAAGACTGCTTACATCATAGAGCTCACAGTTCCATGGGAGAACTCTGTTGTGGAGGCCTATGAGCGTAAGAAGCTGCGCTACACAGAGCTTGCAGCAGAGGCAACGCAGCGTGGCTGGAACATCAACGTTTATCCAGTTGAAGTGGGATGCAGAGGATTTGTTGCGTCATCTACCATCAGACTGCTGAAGGAGCTTGGAATCCACGGTCAGGCTCTGCGGAAGACCATAAGTTCACTCTCAGACGCGGCTGAAAGAAGCAGCCGTTGGATTTGGCACAAGCGGAAAGACCCATGCTGGGCCCCAAGTATGTCATGGTGAATCTTTGGGGCAGTTTGACACGGGACACGCGCTGTGGGCTGATCATCCTGCAGCAGGCCAACCTTGTGGAGGGTGTATAGTGTTAAAAGGCCGAAACACCCAGTGATGCAAGGGTACACTACTGATGATGTGTCCTGTGCCCAACTGTCCTGAAGGTTTACCCAGGCGAAGATATACGTATACGTATCCCCCCCCCCCCCCCCCCCCCCGATGTTGAGCGTCTACCACGCTCAGCAATCAATGAATGGCGTGGAATGCTCCCCACCTACTGGCACAAGGGACTTCTTAACATCTTGTCCTGTGTACTTGATTCTGTCCAACATATTTATTAGGCAAAAGAAGGATGGAGGATGTCGAATTATCCTTGATTTGACAGAGCTTAACATCTTTGTGCAGTATAAACACTTCAAAATGGAAACCTTTGTCACTGCCAAACAACTGCTTTCCAAGGGATGCTACATGGCGAGCATTGACCTCAAAGATGCTTACTATTCAGTGGCCATTCATGAAGATCACAGGAGACTTTTGAAGTTTAACTGGATGGAGCAGTTGTGGCGGTTTAAAGCATTGCCTAATGGATTAACCTCAGCCCCCAGACTATTCACTAAATTACTAAAACCAGTCCTGGTGCTACTCAGGGCACAGAAACATATAGTCATGGCATATTTGGACAACATCTTAGCATTGGGAGGACTTTGGAATTAGCTGAATTATCTGTGTTAGCTACAAAGCTTGTTTTTTTTTAAGAAACTGGGGTTCTTAATCCATCCAGTTAAGTCTAAATTGGTGCCATCTACGGTAGTGGACTATTTGGGATTTACCATTAACTCAGTACACATATCAGTGACTGCCTCGGGGCAAGCAATTAAAGTTAATTGAAGCCTGCAGGAAACTCATTGTTAATAATCAACCTTCCGTTAGACATGTGGCTAGTATAATTGGAAAATTAGTGTCTGCTTTCCCAGCTGCTCAGTTCGGGCCTTTGCACTACCAAAACTTACAGCGTGCAAAGGAACAGGCACTCAAGCTTCATATAGGTCGTTTCGATAGACCCATGCAATTGCCAGCTGAATCCCTGGCTGAGTTACAATGGTGGGTTACCAATATTCAGTGTTGTTCTACTACTATTTTAGTTGATACACCATCAGTTATCCTGCAGATTGATGCCAGTGCACTAGGATGGGGTGCTACTGATATCGTCTCGAGCTGCGGTGGCAGATGGGATCTGCAGGAATCATCGATGCTTCAGTCACACGGTATTAACTACTTAGAGTTGTTGGGAGCACTCTATGGGTTAAAGGCTTTTTGTACCAACATACATCAAGTGCATATCCAACCAGATTGACAACACTACAGCAGTAGCGTACATTAATCACATGGGTGGAAGTAAGTCTGTTTCTTGTGATAAATTGTCTAATCTCATCTGGCACTGGTGTATTGTGAGAAACATCTGGGTTTCAGCTATCTGTTTACCAGGTAGATATAACACGGTGGCAGATACCAGGTCACGAGAGTACAATGACAACAAAGAATGGATGTTAAATCACGAAGAGTTTAATGACATTGTCCTTTGTTATGGTGTACCGGACATTGATCTGTTTGCTTCCAGGCTTAATCATCAGTTACCAATTTACGTGTCATGGGAGCCAGACCCAGGGGCAGTAGCAGTAGATGCATTCTCGCTACACTGGGGTGAGAAATTTGTGTATGTTTTTCCCCCATTCTGTCTCATTACTCGATGTTTGGCCAAAATCGAGCAAGGCTCCGCCTCTGACATATTGGTAGTACCAGACTGGCCTACTCAGCATTGGTTCTCTCTGGTTCTGGCTTTAATTACGCAGCCTTTTATGGCAGTGCCCAAGAGCAGAAATCTGCTGGTACACCCAGTGGCAGGGGAAAGCCACCCTCTTCATGATCATATATATTTATTGGTTTGTAGATTCTGAGGAGACCATTCCTGGGGCTTGGGCTTTCAGAGCGTACCATAGATGTCATCACTGCGGCCTGGAGGAAGAGCACACAGAAACAGTACATCACTCACAAGGAAATGGGAGTTCCCGCTCTAATATTTTATATGACACGGCTTCTTTATCATGGACGTTTTTGGAGTTTCTTTCATCACTTTTTCATGATAACAAGCTCAGTTACAGTGCCATTAACAGTGCCCAGAGCGCTTTGTCAAATTATTTATGGCTGGGGTCAGCGAACCACACGGTAGGATCTCACCCTTTAATAACCAAGTTTATGAAGGGTATTTTTAACTCCCCCTAGGCCCAGGTACACACATATATGGGATGTGAGCGTGGTTCTCACACTACTCCATCAGTGGGCACCAGCTTCATCTCTGCCTCTGCACCATCTTACACTCAAAGTAGTCATGCTCATGGCGCTGGCCTCAGCACAACGGGTTCAGACATTATAACAACTCAGACTGGACAATATGGGTACATCTTGTAATAACATCACATTTTTTGTTCATGACCTCGTTAAGCAGAGCAGGCCAGGGATACAGGGGCTCAAATTGAGTTTTATGGCATACCCCTCAGATCCACTAGTGTGTTTATTGTCACACATAATTCATTGCATAAAGGTCACTAAGAGCCTGAGAGGCTTGGAACTCTCCTTCTTTGTTAGTTATACCAAACCTCATAAAAAGGTTACGGTGCAGACCATCTTAAGATGGATTAAACAGGTTCTGGCGTGTGCAGTAGTGAACACTGACACTTTTAAACCTCATTCCACCAGGGCTGCATCTACATCAGCAGCAAGGGATATGGACGTCCCTCTTGACCACATTCTAGCGGCAGCAGGATGGTCGAATGAGCGGACGTACCAAAGGTTTTATAATAAGCCTATCGTCAGACCCGGGGATTTTTGCTGATTCTGTTTTAAGTTCTGTTTCACAGTTTCCCCCTGGGTGAGGGGGGTCACTGTTAATTTATTTTTGTTATTAAAGCATCAGTATTGCTTAACCATGTCATGTTTGAATGCATTCATTTTTCTCACGTCCTGGTCAATTGATGCAGTTGTGATGCATGGACTCGTTCCTCGGCATGAAATCACAGAGCTTCAAAATCTTTACGTAGTCACTCACTTGACTCCGTAGTAAAGTAGTAAGATTAAATGAGAACTTACCAGTTTGAAGTTTGATAGTTATTTTATGAGGAGTTATGATGAGCGATTACGTGCCTTCCGCTCCTGACCCTCATAACATAACGATCTTTCTGTAAGTTCTAGTGAACTCTAATCTTACTAATTACAACTCTTCTCTGTGATTTCTCGCCGCTGCTTTGAAGATTGACGCACATGCGTGGTGACAGCCTTCTTCACGTAATCGCTCATCGTAACTCCTCATAAAATAACGATCAAATTTCAAACTCTCGTTTAATCTTACTATTTCATTAGATGCAGGAAGCAAAAGCAATTACTTTGGAGAGCACAAAATATGTGGAATTTGTTGTATCCTAGATCCAATTGCTTCGTCATGTAATGCCTGTGCTAACTGTTCAACACGTTTGCATGTTCAAACATACAGTATTTAATATTTTACAAGTACATTTTCATTCTGTAAGGTTTATTATTTATGACTTACACTTAGTATCAAATAGATTACAATCATTCATATTGATTTGGCAAAAGTCAATAATATTTATAATGTAAAAAAAATCCTTAAATATGGTTGAATCAATTTAATTCAAACATTTAAATAATTTTACAAATGTTCTTATGATTTTATTTAGACAAACCGGCTTAGGTCTGAAGAAGGGTCTCGACCCGAAATGTCACCCATCTCTTCTCTCTAGAGATACAGCCTGTCCCGCTGAGTTACTCCAGCACTTTGTGTCTATCTTCGGCTTAAATATACTATGAAACCAAATAGATGATGTTTGGGCTGAAGGTTCAGTGCCAATTTGTCGAAATCTTCAGGAAAACCTTATAAATGTCTTACAGTCGGGTCTAAGATTTCCATTGAACTTGTAATATAGAACAGAACATAGAGAACATTGAACAAAGAATAGTACAGCACGGAACAGCCCCCTCGACCCGCGACGTCTCTGCTAACAATGATGCCAGATTAAACGAATCTCCTCTGCCTGCATGTGATTCATACCCTTCCATTCCCTGCATATCCATGTCCCTATCCAGAAACCTCTTGAATACCATATATTCTTAAACCTTTGAAACTATTACACTTGAAGAAAATTAAATCAACAACAATAAAATGATACTTTGAAAACACAGTTGGAGATAATTAAAAGATTAAAGCAAAATACCTTCAGAAAAACATTATTTTCACCTAGCATCACCACTGAAATCACTGAAATTGATTGATTGTAAGATACAGTATGGAAACAATGGAAACAGGCACCTCGGCCCACTGAAACCACACCGACCATTAATCACCCGTTCACAGTAATTCCATGTTATCCCACTTTCACACCCACTCCTTACACATTAGCGCCAATTTATGGAGGCCAATAAACCTACTAACCCTCACTTCTTTGGGTTGTCGGAAGAAACCGGAGCACCTGGAGGAAACCCACGCAGTGAACATGCAAACTCCACGCAGACAACACCCAAGGTCAGGATTGAACCTGGGCCACCAGAACCAGCAGCTATATCAGCTGTGCCACCTTTACGCCCATTTTAGATCATGGACCAAAACTGTCTATAAGATAGTACTTCAGCTTTACCATCAAAATCATTGTCTAAGTCCAGCAGCCCTCAGTTCAAGATCTTACTTCAATGTGCAAGGTCATAAATTACCATAAATATCTCCTGAATATAAATACATATTGTTGGTTTTGTGATTACAGCGTCTTTTGAAAAATTGCTGCAATATGAAGGGCAGTGGAATATACCAGTTGATTACAGACTAGCAACTAGCATCAGTGGTACTGAAGATATGCACAACATGCCTATCAACCCTTTGGATCTCATGGGTTCTAACCCATTCTTTATCTCCAGAGATGTTGCCTGTCATGCTGAGTTACTCCAGCATTTTGTGTCTATCTTTGGTGTAATCCAGCATCTGCAGTTCCTTCCTATATATCAATGGTACTGACATTATTGGAAAACAATTGAAGAAAAAGGATTAATTTACACATGAGTGACTAATTTAATTAAGTTATTTAAAGAAATAACTAGATATGTTGATGAGGGGTTGGTGCTTTAACTGGGATTTCACCAAGACCTTTGACAAGATCCTACATTAATCAAAAGGTTGAACTCAAAAGGTTAGAACCCATGGGATCCAAAGTAAATTGGCAACCTGGAACCAAAGTTGACTTTGTAATAGGAGAGAGAAGTGATTGTGGAGGGTTGGTTGATTGTTTTAAACATGAAACTGCTCCAAGTTTCCATTCAGCTGAGCAAGGCTTTGGATCAAGACAAAAAAAATTCTCTGTTGGATGTTGGGCCCAGCAGGAAACCCAGGATTTTCCCGACACAATATATCCCTCCCAGAAAAACACTAATGTTTCTACATTTCCCACAAAGAAAAGATCTTGGCCTACTTGAAAGGATAATTTTCATCAATTTTAAATTTCCGTCAGATTACTGTCAGTTAATTGGTATTGGTTTATTATTGTCATGTAAGTATATTGTCATGTAAGTATATAAATCTAAAGTTTATATGATATATGATATAGTATAAACCATACTATATATTAGTACAATCAAGACATACACAAGCATAACAGGTAGTGCAAAGACAAAATACCAGAATGCACAATATATTGTGACAGCATTGCAGTGGAATTGCAAATTCCAAGGTCTGCAATGATACGTAGGAAGATCAAGCTTTGCCTTTAGTTTATGGAAGGGCCATTCAGTAATCTGACAACATAGGGGAAGAGCTGTTCCTGAATGTGAGGCCACTTTTAGAGCACTGTGTTCAGTTTTGGTTACATTGCTGCAAGAAACTTTAAGTTAGAAAGAAGTGCAGAGAAGGTTTACAAGGATGTTGCCAGGACTTGAGGGGCTGAACTATAGGGAGAGGTGGGATAGGCTAGAACTTTATTCCTTGGAATGCAGGAAGCTGAGGGGTGATCTTATGAAGGTGTCTCGAGAACCCATGGGGGCAATAGATAGGGTGAATGCACAAAGTCTTTACCCAGGGTATTAGACAATAGGCAATAGACAATAGACAATATTGGAATGAAAGGCCAGGTCGGTCTAACTTGAGACGGGCAAGCTATATGAGGAACCTAAGGGGCAACGTTTTGATGGTGGATATATGGAACAAGCTTCCAGACAAGGTAGTTGATGCAGATACAATAACAACATTTAAAGTAACTTGAACAGATGGAAAGTAATTCTCCAGCACTTTATGATTTCCAAATATTCCAGCCCCAACTTACTAGTGTCTCCTGAAACTAATGGTACACTCTTTCAGGCTTTTGTATCTTCTGAAGAGGGGAGAAGAGAGAACAACTGGGATGATAAATGTCCTTGATTAGCTCAGCATTCCCATCCAAAAATTATGGCATGTTGAATCTGTCAGCCAATATATTAACTACTTACTTCATCACCTTCAGTTCTCTTGAAGGTCATCTTAAACCTGTGTACTCTTCGCAACTTAGTCATACAGCACGGAAACAGCTACCTTAGCTCAACTTGCCTATGCTGACCAAGATGCCCCATTTATACTAGTACCATCTACCTGCATTTGACACATATCCCACAAAACCTTTCCTATCCATGTACCTGCCCAAATATATTTTAAATGCTGTTATAATACCTGTCTCAACTACCTCCTCTGGCAGCTTGTTCCATATAGTCACCGTCCTCTGAGTGAAAACCTTCCCCCTCGAGTTCCTATTAAATCTCTTCCCTCTCACCTTAAATCTATGCCCTCTGGTTCTTGATTCCCCTACTCTGGGTAAAATATTATGTATTCACCCTGTATATTCCCCTCATGATTTAATTCACCTCTATATGGTTAGTCCTCAGCCTTCCGTGCTCCAAGAAATAAAGCCTGGTTCACAACTTTCACTAGTCTCCTCTGCCGAGACTCTCATGGCTTTACACACCTCGAGAGTACATCCTCGATCTTTGCAACTCCGAGGAGACTAGATCAGCTTCTGAAGCCGCACAGAGGAACCCCTGGTCCCCGGAACCACTCTGGCAAGTATTTTCAAGGTCTTTACATCTTCCCTAAAGTACGGTGACCAGGTTTAAATGGAAGACTCCAGTTGTATTCCAGACAGTTATTTATAAAGCGTGCTCATGTCTTCCTCATTTTTATACTCTGTCCCTCTTGTTATAATGCCCAGTGTCTCATATTTCTTTAACAACCTGTCCCACCACCTTCAATGACACACACGTATACGTTCCGAGCACTATTCAACACCCATGCTATCTATTGTGATGCCTCTCTTTGATTTCCAACAGGATGTTTCACGTTGCATAATCCTGAATTAGTTTCATGCTGCACTATGTTTGCCAAAGCCAAGGACCTGTCTTATGCCCTCCAGGTCCATTATGAATTTTCCTGAAGTCTCAATGAGTTGTAATGGCATACTGAGCCATACTTACTGCTTTGTCAGCTCCCTACCTCCAGATATTTTGGATTTAGTTTAGTGATATAGCATGGAAACTGGCCCTTCAGCCCACTAAGTCCATGCCGACTATTTACACTAGTTCCATGTAATTCAATTTCTTATCCACTCCCTATGAATTAGGAGCAATTTACAGAGGACAATTAACCTACAAACCCGCACGGCTTTGGGATGTGCAAGGAAAGTGGAGCACTTGGAGGAAACCCAGCGGTCACATGGAGAAAGTGCAAGCTCCACTCCGGTCAGGATCAAGCCCGGGCCTGTGACGCAATACTCTATGCTGCACCACTGCAGATAAGGCAGCAACTATACTGCTGCGTCACTATGCATCTCCATCAAATGCAAATATTCCCAACTTTATTTAACAATCTGTATCTTAGGTTAATTAAAATCGTGCATTTTCCTTCATGTTTGTCCAGATTCGTTAATCTAATTGGCTGCTCAGAAAGCTTAGTGATATTTCTGTTGGATACTAATAGCCCTGTCTCACGGTACGAGTTCATTCCAAGAGCTCTCCAGAGTTTAAAAAAAAATCAAACTCGTGCTAAGCACTGAGAATGACGTCGGAGCTCGGGGACATCTCTTAGCGGCTCGTACCGCTAACTGCAGGTACTTGGGAAGACTCGCTAACGGCAGGTAAGCATGGGAAGACTCGTGTAGATTTTTCAACATGACGAGTGGCCATTACCGTAAATATCCGAGTTCGAATCAGGGCAAACTCGGGAGAGCTCTTGGAATGAACTCGCACCATGGGACAGGGCTTTGAGGATCGTTTTGAACAGTTCCTGAATATTAACCAACAGTTGAAAAGGGAACATCTCAGAGATCAGTAGATATTTGTGGACAGCGTTCTTCAAGCCATCTGATATTTCTGCTAATGTGTGCAGCATCTTAGCACAATTTTATATATTTTAGTTGAAATCTGGCTGAAATTTGCATATTTAGGACTGTCAAAGGTGATTGGAGGTACCTTTGGTCCAATACTAAGGTGTCAAAACATTAAGCAATGTATTAAGGGCCTGTCCCACCAGCATGCGATTGCATGCGGCGTGCGCGACCTAACGTGGTTGCTTGAGCCGTACGGCCTCGCGGGGCCGGTCCCACTTCGATCGCCGGAGCCGTATGTCGTTGTGCGGGGCTGGTCCCAACATCACGTAGGGCTCCGAAAAACTGACACTGTTCAAAAATCCCACGTGGCAACGGCCTGTTGGCCCGCAGCCACTTTGAGGCCGTACGCAGCGTCTCGGCGGCCGTGCGCAGTGTCTTGATGCCGTACGCAGCGTCTTGATGGCGTACGCCTAGCGCTTGGCGTTGCACGATGACGTCACCGCCCGGCATGCCATTGCGTGATGACGTCACTGCCCGACACCGTGCGACATCCAAATTCAGTCGGCCCGCCTCCTGCCCAGCTGATTGGTGAGTACGATGTCGGGACCAGCTCCATACGGCTCTGCGGTTGGAAGTGGAACCGGCCTCGCGAGGCTGTACGCCTCAAGCCATCACGTTTGGTTGCGCTCGCCGCATGCAGTCGCATGCTGGTGGGACAGGGCCTTTACCATACATTTCTCTGGATAGTGCAGTGCTTGGCATGAAGAAATGAAATACTGGAGGTGATGGAAGTGTCGATGGAGAAATACTTTGATTAAGTTTAGGTTTATTATTGTCACATGTACCGAGGTGCAGTGAAAAGCTTTGTTTTGCATGTTGGTTAATCAAATCAAATAATTCTATTGTTAAATATAGTGTGCAGAATATAGCAGAATAGTAAGATTAAATGAGAACTTACCAGTTTGAAGTTTGATCTTGATTTTATGAGGAGTTACATTGGTGATTACGTGAAGAAGACCCGCCAGGCCGCATGCGGACCAATCTTCAAAGCAGCGGTATGAAATCACAAATAACAACACCGAAGTGACATAGTAAGATGCGTGACTCGAGAACTACCAGATGATCCTTTATGAGAGAGGGTTGGGCGTGGCGGGCACGTAATCACCAATGTAATCACCAATAAAATCAAGATCAAACTTCATGCTGGTAAGTTCTCGTTTAATCTTACTATTTTACTTCGGAGTCACGTGAGTGACTTCGTGAAGACCCCGCCAGCACGCATGCGAGACATATCGTCGACCACATGCGAAGTGACAGGCAGGGAGGAGGGTCGCTCCTCTACTGCAAGGGACCTGCAGGTAAGGTAAACTAACCTGCGGTCAGTTTTTCTTCACCAGGGACTCTGTGTAACAGAGTACTCCACGGGCCGCTTCGAGACTGACTGCGGACCGCGATGTGGGCAGTCAGCGGCGGCAGCAGCAGACCGGAGTCGGGAAAGGCTGTTGACCCAGGACGGTCCGGGCTCGTAGACCGGCATTCGCGGGTAGCAAAGGCAGAGCAGGAGCTCCGATTCAACGCCACAGGCTGCAGGAATAACTGACGGCAACGCTACCCGGTAGAGGTAGCGATGACAGAGCCAGGGGCCCGACTCACTACATAGGCGGGAGACTTCCGTTAGCGGCAGTATATATTCCCGCATGAAAGTCTGGTCAGCATGGGAGCTGGGGAGTGCGCTCCTCCACCGACAGCTTCAAAAAACGCCCTCAGGTAAGTTATACTAACCTTGAGTTGCTTAGCTTCTGTAGTAGACTTGTTTGCTTACAGAAACGATGGACAGGAAGACCAGAAAGAAGGCATCGAAGCATGCCTCCAAGGGCCATGGGACTTTGGACGGGAGTCAGCGGCCACAATCCCCGGAGCTGCCCGCAACACCAGCAGCACCCGCTCCGCGGGCCGGGAAAAGAACGCGGAAGTTGGGGAGCCCTGTTCAGTTGGCAGGACCCGACTCTCCACCACAGCAGGCCAGGGAGCTGCACGTTGGCCAGGAGCACCGCGCGGGAGCAGGGTAGGCAAGACCCTGACTCCCTGCTCTTATCGCCCAAACATCGCCGGCCAGCGGAAAACAGGTGCGTAAACCCGTGCCTCGTTCAACGGCACGTTCTGTTTCCCCTCTGTTACAGGTCTCCAGAGGGCAGACCGGGGGGGGGGGGGGGGGGCAGGCCGCACCGTGGTCGAGAAGGCCCGGATGCAGCGGCCGGCATCAACATGCCACCAGAGAAATCTGCCAGATCGCTGACTGGTGACGTACCTGCTGGGAAGTCGGGGAGCCCCGCAGGAGCGGGAGGCACCGGCTCACCACCGGGACAGGCTGCTAGAGTGCAGGCCGGTCGGTGGCAGTGTATTTCGGTCGTGTGGTGGGCGGCTGGCAGCGACTATGCACCGTCTCAGTCCCGTATAACCGGGACTGGCGGTAAGCCCGCGCGGATGTCGGGGAGCCCCGCTGCGGCGGCCGGCACCGACTCGTCTCCGTTTCTGTCGTACCAGACAGGCGGACCGCTACAGTTGGGAAGACGGCGGACTAGCGGCATGTCCGCGCGGGAGTCGTGTTGCCCCGCAGGAGCGGCAGGCAGCGACTACCTGCCAACGTACCCTAGACATCACCTCGACGAGGTGCGGTCCGTTGGCAGAAGCCCCAGTAGTTCTGGAGAACCTGGGGAAGTTGACTTGTCGTCCGCAGATGCGGCGGCGGTCGCATGGCTCGTATGGAGCGAATGGTCGAGCAGCTGCTCGAACGGGACCTTCTCAATCAAGCGCGTGTGTCTCTAGGATCTAGGAGACACACAGCAGAACCGCCAAATATCTCTCCCTCATCAATAGGGAGTGCCTAAAGTCAGCCGTTAGCTGACTTTGAAGAGGGGTTGGCGCAAGAACCGACGTTGCCAGAGATGTCTGAAGAGGAACTACTGGAAGGAGTTTCAAAATTCGATCAGGGCAACCTCTTCAGCCCAAACTAGCGGCCAGCATCAATTACTCAACCACACACCAGCTGCTGGAACAGATGCTCACGGAGGCTACAAACAACTACAAAGCTCCGGGTAATTGTGTGTTGCTCAATGTCCCGACCGTCAACACACCCCTCTGGGGCAGTCACGGGATCAGGGCTCAGAAATTAAAAATACAGAAAATCCTGAACTTGTTGACCTCAGGCCTTACTGCCTTTGCCAGGTCCATAGACGGGACGGAGGAGCAGCAGGATGCACTAGTATTGCTGTGCAATACACATTAAGAAATAAACTGATTTCGCGAAAGCTCCATCCGCCCTACTCACAACCCAATATTCGCGAGTTTGTGCAAAGCCTCTGCTAAGCCGCCACCGAGACAGCTGTTCGGTGAAAACCTGCCAAATCAGGTAAAAGACCTGGACGAGGAGGCAAAAGCGGTCCGGTTGAGAAACCACCACCCTCAAGCAGGCCACCGGCGTATCGCAGACAGCATCCTTATGCTACATCTAACAGCTTCGGGTTCAACTCGACAGGGCAATCAGAACCTATCCACCGGTCGCACCCTATCAACAAACGCCTTTTTTAGAACAAGGCCCACAGCGACCAGCGTGGAAGATGCGTCAACCCCACATCCCAGCAACACAACAACACAAAAGCCCAGAGCATCAAGCCTGCCGGTAACCATGGAGGTAGGGGGTCTGGTTCTCTTGGGAGTGCTGCATGTATAACCTCATAAGTAGGAGGGAGGTTGCGTACATTCTGGGATGCATGGGGTTTTGATTGTCACTATGCCAGAGAACAAGCAACAGACATAATAGAGGCATGTAACAGCCTTGCTTGCGCCAGGAAACCGACTATTAGACATGCTGCTAAGGTGATTGGGAAGCTTGTAGCTATATTCCGGCTGCACAATTTGGGCCGTTACATTATCAAAATTTGCAAAGAGCAAAATCTCAGCATTAAAAGCGAATGCTGGACATTTTGACAGGCCTATGCAGCTGCCAAACATGGCAAAATTGAGCTCCAATGGTGGTTTAGCAATGTTTGTGATTGTTTTAATCCCATCATTATATCAAACCCATCAGTCGTGCTACAAACCGACGCAACCACCCAGGGCTGGGGAGCTACCGACACCACTTCCAGTGGTGGCGGCAGATGGGATTTGCACTAGTCTACTCTTCTTCAATCACAAGGTAAACCATTTGGAAATTCTGGGAGCATGTCACGGGCTGCGGGCTTACTGCACTAATCTGCATCATACGCATGTCCATCTTCAAATAAATAATACCACTGAGGTGGCGTATTTAAACCATATGGGTGGTATCAAGTCAATATCTTGTGATGAATTGGCAAATTTAATTTGGCTCTGGTGTATTAAAAGAAATATTTGGATATCAGCTACGTACCTTCCGGGTAAGTGGCAGACACCAGGTCATGGGTATTTAATAACGACATCGAGTGGATGTTGAACCCCCAAATATTTGCTAAAATTCTAGCCAAATATGGAACACCAGATATCAACCTTTTTTGCGTCCAGGTTGAACCATCAGATACCAACATATGTCTCTTGGGAACCAGGTCCTGGGGCAGTGGCGATGGACGTGTTCTCGCTACGTTGGGGGATATGGATTCTATGCTTTTCCCCATTCTGCCTCCTTAGTCGGGTATTGCAGAAAAATCAACTAGATTCTGCAACAGGTATGCTGATAATACTCGACTGGCCCACACATTCATGGTACCCGGTGGTCCTCAATATAGAAGCCACTACTGGAATTCGGGCTGTCATCTAAAACCATGGACATCATAACAGCATCGTGCAGAGAGTCCACAAGGAAACAGTACATCACCCACATAAGGAAATGAGAGGCCTTCTGTAGTCGGACTAAGACCACCTACAACTCTGCTACGATCTCCAATGTGCTGGAATTCCTCGCGGGCCTTCATCATGATGAGGCCCTCAGTTACAGTGCCATAAACAGTGCCAGGAGTGCACTGTCATCCCATCTCAATATTGGAGTAGGATCTCACCAGCTGGTATCCAAACTATGAGGGATATATTCAATTCCAACCCTCCCTGACCACGATATAATATTATCTGGGATATAGGGGTGGTGTTGACCCTACTCAGGAGCTGGTCGTCTATGACGGATTTACCACTGGACTAACTCACCGTCAAAGTGGTGATGTTAATGGCACTGATCACAGCACAATGGGTCCAGACTCTACAGAAACTAAAACTGGATAGAATGGTCTCGACCCCCAATGAAGTGACTTTCTTTATAGATGAGTTGCTTAAACAACACAGACCTGGAAGTTCAGGACTGAAAATGGAATTCCTAGCATATCTCATTGATGTAAGACTCTGTATAGCCACCTATATCTGACATTATATTAATGTCACACACACCATCAGGAATATGGAGACGGGTCTGTTTATCAGCCATGGAAACGCACATCACTGGGTGATGGTGCAGACTATCTCCAGGTGGCTCAGGGTGGTATTCGGTGCAGCAGGTAAGACACTAACATTTTAAATCTCATTCTACCAGGGCTGCATCCACATCAGCAGCGAGGACCATGAAGGTACCCATGGATCATGTCCTCGCAATAGCGGGCTGGGCCTGTGAAACTATATTTCAGCGTTTTTATAACAAACATGTGGCCGCTCCCGCAATATTTGTGGAGTCAGTTTTAAGTGCTGTTCCCTAAACGTTTGTCCCCGAGTTCAAGGGTTTATTGTTTGTATTAACAAATATGTTACTATTTTTCAGCTTGTTCAAGTCTGAAATACGTTAACTTACTTCCTCCATCAGTAATTACGGCAGTGTGTGAGCATGGACGTGATCCAGGGCATGGAATCACAGAGCTTTGAAATCTTCACGAAGTCACTCACGTGACTCCGAAGTAAAATAGTAAGATTAAATGAGAACTTACCAGTTTGAAGTTTGATCTTTATTTTATGAGGGATTTCGTGCCCTCCGCCCCCAACCCTCTATCATAAGGTTAACTGGTATATTGGAGTCTCTTAAATCTTACTATCTTCAGTCATTGTTGTTATTCCACACCGCTGCTTTGAAGAATGTCACGCATGCGTGCTGGCGGGGTCTTCACGAAATCCCTCATCACAACTCCTCATGAAATAAAGATCAAACTTCAAACTGGTAAGTTCTTATTTAATCTTACTATTTTACTTCGGAGTCATGTGAGTGATTCCGTGAAGAGTTCAAAGCTTTGTGATTTCATGCCGCAGATTACAAATCTCGACATCCCACTGCATTGATTGATTCGAATGAGAAATGAATGCATTAGTAGTAACATTGCATTTAATGCAGTAATAAGGTTTATTTAAGAATATAAACAAACAACAGTACCCCTTAAGGGCACTTAAACAGAACTTAAAATGGCATTGGCAAACAGCCCTGGATCGACAATCGACTGATGATAGAAATTCTGAAACATCAGCTCATTTGCCCATCTGGCGGCCACCAAAATATGGTCGACGGGCACGTCCCTCACTTTGGCCGCCGATGTAGCTGCTGCCCTAGTGGAATGAGATGTAAACACATCAGTGTTAATACCTGCATCAAGACATGTTTCAGCCATCTCAAAATAGTGTTAACTGACACTCTCTTATGTGGTTTTTTACAACTGACAAACAATCCTGTCTCCATGTTATGTAAGCCCTCTGCAGCTACAATGTATTGCATCAGATGTGTTTTTACGCATAAGGATGGATCCGTGGGATTTGCTGAAAATACTATTTTGAACCCTGTGACACCTGGCCTGCTTTGTTTGAGGAGATCATAAATGTAAAACGTAACATTGTCTGCAGCAGTTTCCATTCTATATAACTATAATTTTTGTAATGTCTGTACCCTTTGTGCTGAAACCAATGCCATAAGCATGGCCACCTTCATGGTGATTTTGGTCAAAAACAAAGATGAGACAGGAAACCACTCACATAGTATTCTGAGGACCATACTAACATCCCAAATAGCCATATATCTAGGTTTGGGAGGTCTGGAATTGAAAATCCCTTTCATTAATCGAACAACAAGGTGAGATCCAATCGAATGTTTGTCTGACTTCATCACTAAATATGATGATAAAGCACTTCTTGCTGTATTGATTACACTATAACTTAGTCCTTCATCATAGTAGAGGATTGGCAGAAACTCCAGAACATGTGAAATACGTGCTGTATAATTGTCAATATTATTTTGTACACAGTAAACGTCCCATTTTTTTACATAACAAATATACTGCTTTTGAGTACTCGATCTCCAAGATGCAGTAAGCATGTCCACAGGTCGACCCAACAATCCATGCCCCAGATATGGCCTTCTTAGAATCTGCAGATTAACAAATCAATACGGTCATACAACGGATGGCATTCACCAGTTACCAGATGCACCAATAAATCCCTTTGTTTGGGAACAACCATCAGGGGTTGTGTCATCAGCTGCAGGATCAAAGGGTACCATGGCTGGGTAGGCCAGCCGGGTATCACCAGTACCCCTGAAGCATTATCCTGCTTGATTTTAAGCAGACAACGATTTATGAGACAGAGCGTTGGAAATGCATATATATACATACCTCCCCAATTCAGCGAGAAAACGTCAATTGCTACTGCCCCAGAATCTGGTCCCCATGACACATATTTGGCAAGCTGGTGGTTAAGTCTGGATGCAAACAAGTCGACATCTGGCGTTCTGTATTTGACAATGATCTCTTTGAACACATCCCGAATCAACATCCACTCTATGTTGTCATGGAACTTTTGTGACCTGGTGTCTGTCACAGTATTGACTTTCTCTGGCAGATATATAGCTGAGAGCCAAATGTGTTTGTCAATACACCAGATCCAGATTTGGTTTGCTAGTCTGTCACAAGATACCGACTTGATACCACCCATGTGATTAACATCTGCAACTGCCGTAGTGTTATCAATTTGGAGCTGAACATGCAGACTGCTTTTATTATAACAATTAGCCTCGAGCCCATAAAATGTTCCTTAAAGCTCTAAATGGTTTATTCCCCATGTCTGCAGAAGCAAAGCTTCTTCCACACTCCATCTTCCTCCACAACTTGAAGTTGTATCCGTGGCACCACACCCAAGTGCAATAACATCAGTCTGTAAGACCATGGAAGGTTGTTCTAGCACCACTGTGCTGAAACTACTGGAGACATGTTGGATCCACCATAAAAGATCAGTAATTGCTTCTGCTGATAATTGCATGGGCCTATCATAATGACCCAATTGTAACCTGAGTGCCTGTTCCTTTGCTCTTTGTAATTGCTGATAATGCTAAGGACCAAATTGGACTGCTGGAAAGGCTGCTACCATTTTCCCAAGCAGCCTTGCCACTTGTCTAATTGAAGGTTGATGTTTGTTTAAAAGCTTTATACAATCCTCAATTAGCTCTGCACTTTTCTCCCTGGGCAAGGTAATTACCATTTTAAATGAGTCAATTGTGAACCCCAAATAATCAATTGTGGCAATTGGTGACAATTTAGATTTTTCCAAATGAATAACAAACCCCAGTTTTTCAAGTGTGAATTTGACAATTGCCACTGATGTTTCAGCTAACTCTTTTGTTTGTCCGATAATTAAAATATCATCCAGATAGGCCATAATTACATGGCCCTGACCTCTAAGTAGCCCCAAAATTGGTTTTAACAATTTAGTGAATAGTCTAGAGGCTGAGGTTAACCCATTCGGCAGTGGCTTAAACTGCCATAATTGATTCATCCAAATGAATATAAAATACTTTCTATGCTCGCAATGAACAGGCACCGAGTAGTAAGCGTCTTTCAGATCTATGGTTGCCATATAACAACCTCTGGAAATCAGTTGCTTGGCGGTAACCAACGTTTCCATTTTGAAGTGTCTATAGAGTACAAATGGGTTTAATTTTGTCAGATCCAAAATGATTCTGCATCCTCCGTCCTTTTTGGGATGGGGAAATATATTTGACACAAATTGATGGATTGATGAATCGTCTTCTCAATTACATCTTTATTACATAATTTTACGAGTTCACCTTGAACCTCTATTACCTCTGTTTGTGAAAAATAAAGTGTTCTGACAGGAACATGTTGGAGAGGTAAATCACCATTTGGAATGAATTCAATCCGAAACCCTTGAATCACACTCCTGATAAACAGATCTGAAGTAAGCTGCTTCCATTCATCATAAAAAAGCCATAATCTACCACCAACTTTTTTCTGTGTTACATTTAATATGTTTTTATGAGAACCTTGGTGTGTTCTGATCACATAACCACCATCCATTGTTCTTGCGAACGCCGTAATGCCAGAAATCAATAGTTTTAGGATCCTCTGCATTTTAATCTCTTGACTTAGCATGCTGGGTCTTATTTGACCCCATACAACCTGATTCACAGTTGGAACTTTTAACAACTCACAGTTGCTTGGAGGCTCATGTTTTTTGGCTGTCTCATCCATAGTAAGCTCCTGAGGCTGATGAGACACCATGTAATTTATTGTGGTAGCCAGCTCTTCACTTAGCAGCTCCCCTGCTCCTGATGGGACAGCAAATGGTAGTGCCAGTGGTGGAACATCTGGTAACTCCACTGTTTCTCCTGTCTGGACTTCCCCATTAGATACGGGCTCAGGACTGATCTGACCCATTGCACTCCCTTCAAAAGTAAAAGGGTTATCTGGCAGCACTGTTGCTGCTGGCATCTCTTTCTCTGAGCGCTGACACTCCTTCTCTTAGAGTGAAGTTCTCTGGAGGACTGTATGCAACAGCTCCTCTATTTGGGATAGGCATGAACACACTCTATCCAGCCCCGGGTGAGGAATCATCCCCCGACTCCGTGGGCATAGCAAACTTTTCAGGTGCCTTGCGCCCTAATGGCGCTGGCTCTGTGCTGTGTAGCACTAAGTCTGCAGTCGCCAACTCTGTAGCTAGCGACTGTACAGGGGTATGAGGCAGGGCTTCCATGCCTGAGCTGCCGCGGCTTCCCTTCCCTGTTTTTTCCATGCTAGCGATCGGATAAATAGCGTACCAGCCAGCACGGACTCGAACTCCAGTGAAGGTGTTGTCACTTACCTGGAGTCTGAATACTTACTGCTGGAGGAGCTCTGTTCCTCGCAGCCTCCGTGTGTCAATGCGGTTGACGTACTGGTGTGCATGCGGCCTGGCGGGTCTTCTTCACGGAATCACTCACGTGACTCCGAAGTAAAATATAGTATTTTAGCATATCAGTCCACAGACAAAGTCCAATGTCTGCAATGGAGTCAAGGTGAATCCGACAGTATTCTACCTTATGGAAGGATTGTTTAGAAATCTGATAACAGAGGAGAAGAAGTTGTTCTTGAGTCTTCTTTCAAGCTTTTGTACCTTTTACCCAGAGGGATCAGGGAGAAAAAGGAATGAGTGGAGTGGGACAAGTCTTTGATTATGTTCGCTGCTTTACCGAGGCAGCGTGAAGTGTAGATGGAGTCAATAGTGAAGAGTCGGGTCTGTGTTGTGAACTGGGCTACATCCACAACTCTCTGCAATTTCTTGTAGTCTTGGGCAGAGTTGTTCACAAATCAAACTGCGATGCGTCCCGCCAGTCTGCTTTCTATGGTGCATCTGTGATTCGACCCCGTTATTTTGTCAGTTTCCGTATTGGAAATGGTTAAGGTTGGCTCGCAGGTAGAGTTCCTAAACTGGGGGAAAGATAATTTCACTTGGTTGACAGATGACCTGATGAAAGTAGTCTTGGAGCAGGAGCTTGACGGTAAAAGGACAGCTGACAAGTGGGATGTAGTAAGAGCTCAGTATGTTCTTTAGTCAGAGGGTGGTGGATCTGTGGAATTCTTTGCCACAGAAGGTTGTGGAGGCCAAGACAGTGGATATATTTAAGGCAAAGGTAGATAGATTCTTTGATAGTACAGGTGTCAGAGGTTATGGGGAGAAGGTAGGAGAATGGGTTTAGGAGGGAGAGACAGATCAGCTATGATTGAATGGCGGAGTAGATGATGGGCCAAATGGCCTAATTTTGCTCCTATCACTTATGATCTTATGTTCTGCTAAGGGTGAAAGGCAAAGATAGCAAGGTGAGGGAATACTGGGTGATAAAGGATACTGAAGGTTTAAACAGGAAGACAAAGGTAGCGTAGAATAGGTACAACATCTCCCCAGCAACCATGAGGCTCTTGAACTTTACAAAACATTACCTTCAGCAACTTTCATTTAATATAGATTGTGTCTTTTGTTGCATTGCAGACTTTGGTTTTTGTATGATGATGGTTAGCTAGTATTACGGTTAATAAGTTATTGTACTATTGGTTATTATATATTATCTGTATGTAACCCAGTTTATGGGCCTGTTAAGCTGCAGCAGGTAAGAATGTCATCGTCCCATTGTTGGTATGTTTGGCAATTAAATACTCTTGGTTTTCGTAATTTTTTAGTAAACAAAAAGATGCCAGTCGCATATTGTCCCTTACTATCAGTGTCCAATGACAGATTGTCATCCTATAAGCTGCTTTATCTATTTAGGAGCCTAATCACCTAATATGTTTAATATATTAAATTTTTTTAACTTTAATAATATTTCTGCCATTAATTTTTTTTTTAAATATGAAGGTATCCATCCTGAGATCAAAGGAGAGCTTGCTAACAGAACCCAAAATTGTCTTGGTGATGGGAGCCAGAGGCCAGTGGTGCAAATTTGCTTTAATGATTGGAAATCTGTACATCGCAGGGTTCGGAGCTGGGCTTATGCCATTTGGGACGTATATTAATGGCTTGAATGTAAATGCAAGAGGTATAATGACACAGAAATTGGTGTTGAGGATAGGGACAAGAATTAAGGGTAGTGGTCATGCCGATTGTTTCTAATTAGCCCTCTGGTCCTACATTTTAAAAGACATTTGGATAGTTATGTGGATAGGAAGGATCAAGAGGGCTGTGCAGGCCAATGGGATTAGTCCAGAATGCCAAATTGATTGGGGGTTGAGAGGTGCCCTGTGGTATGCCTGTCTCCCCTGGTGGTCACTCAGCTATCTGGTTGAGGCTTTGTAGTGGCCATCTCCCTGGAACTACTGTTGACAATCCTTTCTGGCATGCATCTAATCTCAATTCTGATGTGACATCATGGTTCACTAAAAATTGTCAATAATTATTCTCACTCTAGGAGGAGCTGTGGACACATGTTTGAAATGTGCAAATATCTTCGGTCTCGGTGCAATTGCAAACATTCCACCTTGAAAGAATGCATTAATTTGCAGCTGAACAGTCAACACAAGATCAACAATCAACACAGTCACAAAAGTATAGTCTTTGCTTATTGCCATTTCTTTGGAATGTCCTATTTTCTAAGCACATGGAAATACAGGGACTGGAAAGATATGGATCACGTGCAGGCAGAAGAGATTAACTTGGCATCATTTAGACACATGCAACTGCAGATACTGGTCAATACAAAAACAGACACAATGTGCTGGAGTAACTCAGTGGGTCAGGCAGCACCTAAAACTGGAGATTTCAATGTTCGTAATATTGAGTTTTAAGCTACCCGAGCAGAATGTGAGGTGCTGTTCCACCAGTTTGTGTGTGACCTCACTCTGGCAGTGGTTGAGGTCCAGGACAGAAAGGTTCTTGGGAATGGGAAGCAGAGTTAAAGAATTTAAAATGTCTACTGTTTTAGGCAACTAACCAACAACAGAGGCAGCAGAGTGGCATAGTAAAGCTTCTGTTTAGTTCAGTTTAGTTTAGAAAGAGGAAACAGGCCCTTCGGCCCACCGAGTCTGCCCTGACCAGTGATCTCCCCGTACGCTCGCACTATCCCACACACTAGGGACAATTTACAATTATTACCAAAGCCAATTAACCTATAAACCTGTACGGCTTTGGAGTGTGAGGAACCCAGAGCACCCTGCTATGAGAATGCTATGAGAATGCAGGGTGACTTGGACAGGTTGGGGGAGTGGGCAGATGTATGGCAGATGAAGTTTAATGCGGATAAATGTGAGGTTATCCACTTTGGTAGCAAAAACAGGAAGGCAGATTACTATCTAAATGCCATCAAGTTGGGAAAAGGTCAAGTACTATGGGATCTGGGGGTCCTTGTACATCAGTCTATGAAAGTAAGCATGCAGGTACAGCAGGCAGTGAATAAAGTGAATGGCATGTTGGCCTTTATAACAAGAGGAATCGAATATAGGAGCAAAGAGGTCTTTCTGCAGTTATATAGAGCCCTAGTGAGACCACACCTGGAGTATTGTGTACAGTTTTGATCCCCTAATTTGAGGAAGGACATTCTTGCTATTGAGGGAGAGCAGCCTAGGTTTACAAGGTTAATTCCCCAGATGGCGGGACTGTCATATGCTGAGGGAATGGAGCAGCTGGGCTTATACACTGGAGTTTAGAAGGATGAGAGGGAATCTCATTGAAACATATTAGATTGTTAAGGGCTTGGACAGGCTAGAGGCAGGAAACATGTTCCCGATTTTGGGGGAGTCCAGAACCAGGGGCCACAGTTTAAGAATAAGGAGTAAGCCATTTAGAACAGAGACGAATAAAAACTTTTTCTCACAGACAGTGGTGAGTCTGTGGAATTCTCTACCTCAGAGGGTGGTGGAGGCAGGTTCTCTGGATGCTTTCATGAGAGAGCTAGATAGGGCTCTTAAAAATAGCGGAGTCAGGGGATATGGGGAGAAGGCAGGAACGGGGTACTGATTGGGGATGATCAGCCATGATCACATTGAATGGCGGTGCTGGCTCGCAGGGCCAAATGGCCTACTCCTGCACCTATTGTCTATTGTCACCTGTACAAACTCCGTACAGACAGCAGTGATAGTCGGGATACAACCCGGGTCTCTGGCGCTGTAAGGCTCTACTGCCGTGCCTTACATTCTCCCAGATGTTCCCGAGGTCATCCAGCTGCAGCTCCCATTCCCTCATATGACCCGTAAGGAGCTGCACCTGGATTCAGTTCGCACAAGTGTAGTCTTCAGGGACACCAGCTGTTTACCTGACTTCCCACATCCTGTAGGAGGAACACTGTACCGTTTTTCCTGCCCACCACTGCACCAAAAAAAACAAGAGGAAATAAACACAATATCTTGCAGTTGAGTACTTTGGAGAACATATTCCAAGATCATTCTTTGCAGGAGCATATGTAGAATACAATGCTCTATCTTGTCACAGATACAGTATTGCCTCATTTCATCTCAGCACTGCTGCCTGGATCATAGGACATTAGCTACAAGTAGAAATTGTTCAAACATGGATAGCTTTCTCCAGAACATCAGAAGTTGAGGGGCGACCTGATAGATTATGTAAAATAATGCGAGGCATAGCTATGGTAGACAGTCAGAATCTTTCAGTAAATTCTTGCTCTTATCAGGATTTGAACAATTTGTATAAGGCTTATTGAAACTGATGAAACATTTGGTCTCTCAGGCAATTATTAGCTACAGACAAATCTCAGTTTAGACAAAGTGAAGAGCAAATGTTGTTCTGCAATCTTGCACCACATAATAATAATTTTTGAACCAGGTGATCAATGGGCGATTTCTATACACTTTACTTTATATTAGTGAACAACAACTAAGCAATTTTCCAGGCAATAAAATCACAACCCTTTTGCAAAAAAATGTAATCCTGCATCAAACAAGGGGACAAACTTTGGAATCTTCCTGTTACAATGAACCACCCAATATATTTGAAGGACAAGAAAAATGAGTATATAATCGACATAGAGCTAATAGAAAATCTATCACCATTAGCAGAGTGTTTTTAATTGATTATTAATCAAGACTAAAATATTGAGATGGATTAGTCTGTGAAATGCTGTGAAAGAAACATTATGATAACGCTTTTACATTTTCTGTTTAATCCTTTCACTCAGATAGTGGTCAGCAGCTGGAATGAGCTGTCAGAGGAGGTGGCTGAAGCTGGTACTATCACAATATTTAAAAGACACTTGTACGGGAACTTGGATAGGAACTGTTTAAAGGCATATGGGCCAAATGCGGGCAATTGGGACTGGCTTAGATAGAGGATCTTGGTTGGCATGGTATAGTTGGGCTAAAGGGCTTGTGTCCGTGCTGTATGATGCTAATTACATTATAACTTCATCAAGCTATGGCGCTGGTAGAAATCACAACTATTACCATTTTGTGGCTCCTGTTATCCAAAGAACTGAGGTACATATCCATGTACCTATCAGAGACAGACACAGCATGGAAACAGGTCTTCGGCCAAGATGACCATCAACTATCCATTTACATTCATCCTACATTAATCTAATCTAATCTAAAGATAGACACAAAGTGTTGGAGTAACTCAGCAAATCAGAAAGCATCTCTGGAGAAAAAGGATGGGTGACATTTCGGGTTGGGACCCTTCTTCAGACACACACTCCAGCACTCTGTGTCTATCTTTGGTGTAAACAAACATCTGCAGTTCCTTTCTACACAAATCTAATCCAATTTTATTTTCTCCATATTGTTATCAGTTCCCTCCAGAGTCGACCACTCAAATTATTAAAAATTCTATTTCCAATAACAATTTCCAATAATGAACTGTCTGTGCCCCAAACATCTACTTTAAATTTTGTACCTCGTAGCTTAAAGGTATGCCCTCTGGTCTTTGACATTTCTATCCTGGGAAAAAGGTTTTGTATCGAGTTCAGCGTTAGTTTTCTTGAATGTGAGGTGTACTGACCTCTCCTGCAAAATGCTGATGTAATCCAGCTATCCAATATATACACCGTTTTAGCTTAATTTTAGTTTCAATATCCCATGATCATTTTTTAAATGAACCCATGTTTTTTCTCCAAATCCAATTACTGCTGATTTTGATATTCATTTTTATAGCTTTAAGGTAAGAGGGGCAAAGTGTAAAGGAGAGGTACAGGGCATGTTTTTTTACACAAAGTGTGGCGAGCGCCTGGGACGTGCTGGTGGTGGTGGTGATGGAGACAAATATGATTGTGGCATTTAAGAGGCTTTGAATAGGCATATGGATATGCAGGGAATGGAGGTGATGTGGATTAGGTGCAGACAGATAAGAGTTGGTACTGACATTATGTTCAGCACAGACATTGTGGTCCGCAGGCCTTGTTTCTGTGTTGTAATGTTGTAATGTTCTATGTCCTTCAAAAAGGAGCATCCAAAGAAAACCCACGCAGGCCACCGAGAGAATGTAAAAACTCTGTACAGACGTAGTATGGATCGAAGCCGGATTTCTGGCACTGGAAGAACACCTTCCACTGCACAATCATTTTATCCAACACCACATTTGTCCAGATTACTGTGAACAGTCCCTGATGCATTGCCTTACTCAAATTCAAATATATGTTAACAAAGTTGAACAGACTCATAGTACGATAATGACTAGATAAGTGGTCTCGCACCATTAGGCTGCTGACTATAAATGGCTCATCACTTGACACTAAATCTAATATGGAACAATGAATTAGTTGTTCAAGGTCACTGTTGCAAACAGCATGTTGAACACTCACCTGAGATTGTTGAAAGTCAGACCACGCTGATTCTTGCTTGTTTCTTGTTGTCTCTACCAGTCCCACAACTGCACTAAATATCTGCTCATGGAATGGCTTGGTGAATTTCCAGAAACTCATGTTGTCTAAGTTCTTTCTCTGCTTCTATCTGAAATAGGAGCATAGAACAGTACAGCATGGGAACAGGCTCTTTGGCCCACACTATCCATGTTGAACAAGATAAACTAATTATCTCCGCCTGCATGTGATCCATATCCCTCCATTCCATGCGCCGATCCAGTAGCCTCTTAAGCACCACTATCATATCTGCATCCACTACCACCCCCCGGCAGCATGTTCCAGGCATCCACCACTCTCTGAGTAAAAAAACTTGCCGTGAAATTTCCCCTTTAAATTTTGACCTTCTTGCCTTAAGACTATGCCCTCTTTACTTTGACTTTTCCACCCTGGGAAAAAAAGGTTCTGACTGTCTGCCCTATCTATGCCTATTTTTAATTCTTCCGTCAGGTCATATGTGTACTGATGTGTAAAGTGAATTTTCACCAGAATATTGCCTGGATTGAGGACTTTAGTTATGGGATTGGTGGGGGGAGATTGAATAGTTTGGTTTTGCTTTCACTAGATCAACAGAGGCTTGAGCGGGTGACTGGTAGAGGCATAGAGTAGACAGTCAGAATTTTTTATCATGGTAGGGTACTAAAAAAAAGAGGGCATATGTTTAAGGTGAGAGGAAAGAGTTTTGAGGGGATTTGAGGGCAATTTTTTAAAGCAGGGAATAGTTGATTTCAGGAATGCAGTTAGATACAATCGCTATGTTTAAGAAGCAATTAGACGAGTACATAGAAAGCAAGGTATCGATGGGGCAAAAAGCGAAGTGCTGGGGGAACACAGCGCATCAAGCATTTCTTGCAGACGGAATGGACAGGTGGCGATTTGGGTCATGACCCTTCTGGTTATTTTTGACAATAGTAAATGTTAAACGCACCTTTAGAATAATTGTGTTTCTGCCATGTCCTTGCGTAAGCTGTTTATTTACACATTATATCACATTTTCACTATAATGTTTCACTATGTTTATTCTACCCATAAAATCTCCATTGCTTGTGGCAACTGTTCATTCTATCCACAAACATAATCAACTGTTCATTCTATCCACAAACATCATCAAGGTGATCGTATCCTTATCATTTTTATCAGTCCCCACTTCATTTACCACTTCCTTTGCCTCTGTGTAAGTGCTTGGCTGCACATCTAATAAACTGGAAACTTGGAGCAATGGATCTTTGGAAAGTATAACGTTCATGGTTTGAAGTGACTAGATCAGATAATTAACAGCAAATTTGCCACTGATTGAATAAACATAAATATGCAGATACAGGAATCTTAAGGAAAGCACAAAGTGCTGAAGGAACTCTGCAGGTCAGGCAGCATCTGAGGAGGGGATGGACTGATGGCATTTCAGGTGGAGATCTTTCCTCAGACTGCACTGAAGGTGATAGTTTGTTCAAAAGGACACAAAGTGCTGGAGGAACTCAGCAGGTCAGGTAGCCTCTCTAGAGGACACAGACAGGTGATAATTCAAGTCGAGACCTTGTTCAGACTGATTGTAAGGGGGTGAAGAAAGCTGGAAACGGGGAGAGCTAGGACAAAGCACGTCTGTTAATAGGTCAACACAGGCGAAGGGACATTTTCTGACAGGCAGATTGTTGGAACAAAGGCCAGATTTAGAATGAAGGTAGACACAAAATGCTGTAGTAACTCAGTGGGACAGGCAGAATCTCTAGAGAGAAGGAATGAGTGACGTTTTGGGTCGAGACCCTTCTTCAGACTCAGCTAAGAACAATAGGTGTAAGTCAGGCCTGAGGATTTGCGGATTGTGAAACTAAGAGAAAAAAAAAGAAGGGAGGGTAGGGGCGGAGGGGAGAAATAGGTGTGTATCCACCTATATAGGGGCTAGGGAGAGAAGTAAAGAGAGGTGGTGGGAAGGGAGGGAGGGGGGTTAGGCAGAAAATAGGAGAGAGGGCGCGGTTGGTTCGATACTGTATAACATAACATTGGAGAACTCAACGTTCATAACACTGGGTTGCAAGTGAAATATGAGATGCTGTTCCTTCAGTTTGCGTGTGGTCTTACTCTGGCAATGGAGAAGGCCATGACAGAAAGACCAGTGTGGGAATATGAAGGAGAATACAAATGGTTAGCAACCAGGAGGTCCAGTAGGCCTTGGCAGACTGAACGTAAGTGTTCAGCGAAATGGTCGCAGAATCTACGTTTGGTTTCTCCAATGTACAGGAGGCTACGTCGGGAAGGTATAGGGACAGGTGTAACATCTCCTGTGGTTGCAGGGGAAAGTACCTGGGGAGGAGGTGGTTTGGATGGGAAGGGATGAGTGAAATACGGAGTTGCAGAAGGAGTGGTCTCTGTGGAAGGAGGAAAGAGCTCGAGGTGGGAAGATGTGACTAGTGGTGGGATCACGTAGTGGCGGAGGGGGAGCAAGAGCAGAACTATGGGACACAGAGGAAACATGGGTGTGGGATCAATATAGGACAGAAGGGGGGAAACCATGTTTACAAAAGAAAGAGGGTACCTCGGATGTCCTTGAATGGAAAGTCTCATCTTGGGAGCAGATGTGATAGAGACAGAGGAAGTGAGAGCAGCAAAGTAAATCAGTAGTAAAGAAAGCAAGCTCAGTGCTAGCAATTATTTCAGAGGGCTTGAGTACAAAAACAGGGATGTAATGCTGAGGCTTTATAAGGCGCTGGTAAGGCTACGTTTGGAATATTGTGAGGAATGTTGGGCACAATATCTGAGGAAGAATGTGCTGGCTCTGGAGAGGGTCCAGAGGAGGTTTACAAGACTGATCCCAGGAATGAGTAGGTTAACCTACAATGAGCATTTGTCGGCACTGGGCCTGTACTCACTGGAGTGTAGAAGCATGAGGGGGACCTCATTGAAACATACAGAATAATGAAAGGCTTGAATGTGGAGAGGATGTTTCCACTAGTAGGAGAATCTAGGACTAGAGGCCATAGCCTCAGAATTGAAGGACGTTCATTTCGGAAGATGAGGAGAAATTTCATTAGTCAGAAGGTGTGAACCTGTGGAATTCTCTGCCCCAAAAGGCTGTGGAGGCCATCAGTGGATATTTCTAAGGCAGAGATAGATAGATTTTTGATTAGTACAGGTGTCAGAGGTTATGAAGAGAAGGCAGGAGAAAGGGGTTTGGAGGGAGCGATAGATCAGCCATGATTGAATGACGGAGTAGACTTGATGGGACGATTGGCTTAATTAACTCCTATTCCTTATGACCTTATGACCTTAAGAAAGTCGGGACTGGCGTCTTTTCAAGATGGGAAGGGAAAGTGCACCCAGAAAATTATGGAAATCAGTATGTTTATAGTAGATATCAGTCAATGGTCTGTCCCCTGTGATGGAGACAGAAAGATCAGGAAAGTTGCGAGAGGTGTCAGAGATAGTCCAGGTTGCCATAGTACATTAAGCAGACTGTTAGAGATGAGAGAATATATTTTTGTTAAAAACATCCTTCATTTTCTTTAAGCAACTATACTTTTAACCTTCCATCTCTCACCACCCCATCACCATACTCCTTTCTCCTCCTCCATATGCTCATCTCCCATCTCTGATTTCCATACTTCCCTTTCTGTTGGTCTCTGAATTTCTCCCAGTCCCCTGGTAGGCTGCTTTTTCTGGCAAATTTGTACGCTTCATCTTTTGCTTTGATACTATCCCTGATTTCCCTTGTTATCCACGGATGCGCTACCTTCCCTGATTTATTCTTTTGCCATACTGGGATGAACAATTGTTGTAGTTCATCCATGCAGTCTTTAAATGCCTTCCATTGCATATCCACTGTCAACCCTTCAAGAATCATTTGCCAGTCCATCTTGGCCAATTCACGTCTCATACCCTCAAAGTTACCTTTCTTTAAAAAGGGAGGGAGAGAGAAAAAGGGAGGGAGAGAGAAAACAGAGCAGTTAGTCTAACATCGGTAGTGGGGAAACTGCTAGAGTCAGTTATTAAAGATGAGATAGCAGCGCATTTGGAAAGTGGTGAAATCATTGGACAAAGTCAGCATGGATTTACAAAAGGTAAATCATGTCTGACGAATCTTATTGAATTTTTTGAGGATGTAACTAGTAGAGTGGATAAGGGAGAATCAGTGGATGTGTTATATCTGGACTTTCATAAGGCTTTCGACAAAGTCCCACACAAGAGATTGGTATACAAACTTAAAGCACACGGTATTGGTGGTTCAGTATTGATGTGGATAGAGAAATGGCTGGCAGACAGGAAGCAAAGAGTAGGAGTGAACGGGTCCCTTTCAGGATGGCAGGCAGTGACTCAGTGCTGGGACCCCAGCTATTTACAATATACATTAATGATTTGGACGAGGGAATTAAATGCAACATCTCGAAGTTTGCGGATGACACGAAGCTGGGGGGCAGTGTTAGATGTGAGGAGAATGCTAGGAGGCTGCAGGATGACTTGGATAGACTGGGTGAGTGGGCAAATGCATGGCAGATGCAGTATAATGTGGATAAATGTCAGGTTATCCAATTTGGTGGCAAAAACAGGAAGGTAGACTATTATTTGAATGGTGACTGATTAGGAAAAGGGGAGATGCAACGAGACCTGGGTGTCATAGTACACCAGTCATTGAAAGTAGGCATGCAGGTGCAGCGGGCTGTAAAGAAAGCGAATGGTATGTTGACATTCATAGCAAAAGGAATTGAGTACAAGAGCAGGGAGGTTCTACTGCAGTTGTACAGGGTCTTGGTGAGGTCACACCTGGAGTATTGCGTACAGTTTTGGTCTCCTAATCTGAGGAAAGACATTCTTGCCATAGAGGGAGTACAGAGAAGGTTCACCAGACTGATTCCTGGGATGGCAGGACATCCATATGAAGAAAGACTGGATAGACTTGGCTTGTACTCGCTGGAATTTAGAAGATTGAGGGATGATCTCATAGAGACTTACAAAATTCTTAAGGGGTTGGACAGGCTAGATGCAGGAAGATTGTTCCTGATGTTGGGGACGTCCAGGACAAGGGGTCACAGTTTAAGGATAAGGGGGAAGTCTTTTAAGACCGAGATGAGAAAATCGTTTTTCACACAGAGAGTGGTGAATCTGTGGAATTCTCTGCCACAGAAGGTAGTTGAGGCCAGTTCGTTGGCCATATTTAAGAGGGAGTTGGATGTGGCCCTTGTGGCTGAAGAGATCAGGGGGTATGGAGAGAAGGCAGGTACAGGATACTGAGTTGGATGATCAGCCATGATCATATTGAATGGCGGTGCTGGCTCGAAGGGCCGAATGGCCTGCTCCTGCACCTAATTTCTATGTTTCTCTTTCCATGTTTCATCCCACCGCCCAAGTCCCTCATGCACTTCCATTCTTATACTTTACTGCTGCTTTACATATTACTCCTCTTCTCTCCTTATCTGACGCCCCTTTGTCTCCTTTTCACCTCTAGCACGTCACTGTCTCCAAGCATCAGCCAAACTTCCCCCTCACTTGTATCCACCTACCACTTGCCAAGTTTTGACCCGCACACACTTTTCTTTTCAGGCTTTTTCACTCCCTACTCCATCAGTCAGAAGAAGGATCCTGAATGGACATCATCTGTCCATTCACTCCTACGGATGCTGCCCATCCTGCTGAGTTCTGCTGCCCGTCCTGCTGTGGATAAATGTCAGGTTATCCACTTTGGTGGCAAAAACAGGAAAGCAGACTATTATTTAAATGGTGGCCGATTAGAAAATGGGGAGATGCAGCGAGACCTGGGTGTCATGGTACACCAGTCATTGAAAGTAGGCATGCAGGTGCAGCAGGCAGTGAAGAAAGCGAATGGTATGTTAGCTTTCATAGCAAAAGGATTTGAGTATAGGACCAGGGAGGTTCTACTTCAGTTGTACAGAGACCACACCTGGAGTATTGCGTACAGTTCTGGTCTCCAAATCTGAGGAAGGACATTATTGCCATAGAGGGAGTGCAGAGAAGGTTCACCAGACTGATTCCTGGGATGTCAGGACTGTCTTATGAAGAAAGACTGGATAGACTTGGTTTATACTCTCTAGAATTTAGGAGATTGAGAGGGGATCTTATAGAAACTTACAAAATTCTTAAGGAGTTGGACAGGCTAGATGCAGGAAGATTGTTCCTGATGTTGGGGAAGTCCAGGACAAGGGGTCACAGCTTAAGGATAAGGGGGAAATCCTTTAAGACCGAGATGAGAAAGACTTTTTTCACACAGAGAGTGGCGAGTCTCTGGAACTCTCTGCCACAGAGAGTAGTTGAGGCCAGTTCATTGGCTATATTTAAGAGGGAGTTAGATGTGGCCCTTGTGGCTCAGAGGGTATGGAGAGAAGGCAGGTACAGGATACTGAGTTGGATGATCAGCCATGATCATATTGAATGGCAGTGTTTACTCGAAGGGCCGAATGGCCTACTCCTGCACCTAATTTCTATGTTTCTATGTTCTTCCAGCACTAGGTTTTTTACACAGTCATGTAACTCCAAAATAACTAATTCAAGAAAATCTACATTTGTTGGGCATTATTATTTTAAAGAGAATATTTCATTAATCTCTCCTGGCCTTGGAAATTGATTCCCTAGAATTTTGTTACCACACGGTAAAATTTGCATCTCAAAGCTCCTCAGTTATAACGTGGGGATATTGATCAATGTAAGATTATATTACATGTTCAGATTTCATTTTACTGGCAATGTTTGATCACTGCTTACGAAATGGGATCTCGTGGGAAATCAAGTTCTGATTTTATGCAGTTTTCACCTCAACTGCTCTTGGACATGTTGGGGTGTCAAAGATCTGTCAGATTACATGAATAACTGGTGGAAAGTGAATAGCTTCAGATAACACACAACAATGTGAGGAATAGCTATGAGGAAGGGCAAGTGGATTTTTAAAACAATCAGTCATTGATCCTAATGAGAATTATTCATACAAGCTGCTCACATTACATTTTGTAATTTCAGAGAAATCATTTAAATAACAGACCCAGAGAACAATGTCAGGATGCATGGGCATCATTTTCCAAGTTGATGGCAGTACCTTGTCTATGCTTTATTTCTATTACCAGAAGAATATTAAACCTGCACTGCCTTATAGGTGGATGGCAAACTAAAATAGTAAGATTAAATGAGAACTTACCAGTTCGAAGTTTGATCTGTATTTTATGAGGAGTTACGATGAGGGATTACGTGAAGACCCCGTCCAGCACGCATGCGCGACATTCTTCAAAGCAGCGGTGTGGATTCACAGAAAAAACACAACAATTGAAATAAATATAGTAAAGAAAAAATAAGAACTTAATTACCAGTTAATCTGTATAATAGAGGGTGGGAGCGGAGGGCACGTAATCCCTCATCGTAACTCCTCATAAAATACAGATCAAACTTCGAACTGGTAAGTTCTCATTTAATCTTACTATTTTACTTCGGAGTCACGTGAGTGACTACGTGAAGACTTCAAAGCTCTGTGAATCCGAACCGTGAACCAGCTCATGCTTCACTCACTGCCTGAAGACCTTAGAGGGAGGAAGCATGTTATACAATCAACAATAACCTGTTTGTGAACAATAAAGGTTTATTAATGATAACAAAAAACAGAGAGCTCCCCCGGCTTAAATTAAATATTAGCTGCAGACTCTAAAATTCTGTCTGCAAATGTAGCAGGTTCCGCCAGCGGCTTATTATAAAACCTTTGGAAAGTTCTCTCTGAGGACCATCCTGCTCTGGCCAGAATATGGTCCATAGGCACATCCATTCGCCTAGCCGCCGACGTAGATGCAGCCCTGGTGGAAAGGGATTTGTAAACATTAGTATCGACTCCCGCGGACTTAAGCACCTGCTTGAGCCATCTTGAAATGGTTTGGCTCATCACCTGACCATGAGGCTTCTTGTGGCTTATCCATAAGGCTTTTTCTCTCCCTCTTAAGTTATATGTTGTGTCTATGTAATTGGCGAGATGGGTCTTGGCACACAACCGTGGGTCAGGTGAACATGCCCGGAACTCCATTACTGGAGGCGTGGTACCTGGTCTAGTTTGTTTGACCAGTCCCTGAATGTGAAATGTGATACAGTCCAATGACTCTGTCATGCTGTCCAGCCTCAGAAGGTGGAGGGACTGTACCCTTTGAGCTGACACTAGTGCCATGAGCATGACTGATTTCAGTGTAAGTTGTTCCAGCGTGAGTGACCTGGGTGGTGGCCATCCCTAAGGTACGTCAGTACAATGCTGACATCCCAGATCTGAGTGTACCTAGGCCTAGGGGAATTGGTGTTAAAAATGCCCCTCATGATTTTGACCACTAGTGGATGGGACCCCAAAGTCAGTTGTCCTGCTGCTGGAACCAAATAAGCTGACAACGCACTCTGGCTGTATTAATGGCGCTGTAGCTGAGTCCTTCCCGATGTAATCCAACCAGAAACTCCACAACACTGGTGGCTGTAGCTGTAGTGTAGGTAGTTCCTGTTTTGGAGCAATACCGTTCCCATTTTCTTATGTTGGTCAGGTATTGTCTCCTGGTGGACTCCCGGTGGGATGCGGTCATCATGTTGATGGCGTCCTCAGACAGTCCCAGGCCCAGTAGAGGTCTTTTTAGAATCTGCAAGCCAGGAGATTGACTCTGTCATGGCACGGGTGACTAATGCCTGACACTGGGTGGATTAATAACTCTCGACTGCTGGGGAATTCCAACGGTGTTTCAACAGCCATGTCGAAGGCCACTGGGAACCATGGCTGTGTAGGCCAGTCGGGTATTATCAAGATTCCTGAAGCGGAATCCAATTGAATCTTGCGCAATACCCGACTGATGAGGCAGAAGGGAGGAAAAGCATAAAAGAACATTTTCCCCCAATGCAGCGAGAATGCATCAACTGCTGCTGCCTCAAGGTCTGGTTCCCAAGCGACATACGTTGGTACCTGGTGATTCAGCCTGGATGCAAATAGATCGATATCTGGTGTGCCATATTGCTTTGTAATTTCAGCAAATATTTTGGGATTTAACATCCATTCGATGTTATCATTGAATCTGCGTGACCTGGTGTCTGCCACTGTATTTTGCTTACCTGGTAGGTAAGTTGCTGATAACCAAATATGTCTTTCAACACACCATTGCCAGATTAGGTTGGCCAAATTGTCACATGATATCGACTTTACACCACCCATGTGGTTGATATAAGCCACCACCGTGGTATTATCTAATTGCAACCGGACATGTGCATGATGCGTATTAGATGAATATGCTTTTAACCCATAAAACGCACCCAACATTTCTAAGTAGTTGATACCCCGTGTCTGTAGGCAAGATGATTCAAATTTAGTCCATCTGCCCCCTGTGCTGGATTGCATGTTAGTTGCTCCCCAGCCCAAAGCACTGGCATCCGTTTGAATGGTTAATACTGGGTTGGTGATTATTATGGGACTGGAGCTGAGCCTTACGTTCCTTGCCCACCATTGTAACTCTGGAATGGATTCAGCAGTTAAACTCATAGCTCGGTCAAAGTGACCTGAGTTTTGCTTTTGTGCATGCACTTTTGCTCTTTGCAAATTTTGATAGTGCAAAGGCCCAAATTGTACAGCTGGAAAAGCTGCTACCATTTTGCCAATAACTCTAGCTACCTCCCGTATGGTTGGCTGATGCTTATTCATCAGTTCGTTGCATGATAGTGCCAATTCTGATGCTTTCCCCTTCGGCAGAGTTACAATCATGCGAACAGTATCAATCGTAAATCCAAGATAGTCCATGGCAGTGGACGGTGTAAAATTGGATTTATCTGGATGTATGACAAACCCCAAAGTGTCAAACAAACGTTTGGTGGCTGCTACTGCCAAAATGGCTGTCTCCAAGGTTTTCCCTACTATTAAAATGTCGTCTAAATACGCCATGACTATATGCTTTTGTTTCCTCAATAATGCCAAGGCAGGTTTTAAGATTTTAGTGAACAGCCTTGGAGCGGAGGTTAGCCCATTTGGTAAGGCTTTAAATTGCCATTGCTGTTTCATCCAGATAAATTTTAAGTATTTACGATGCTCCTTGTGTATGGGTACTGAGTAGTAGGCATCTTTTAAATCAATGCCTGCTAGAAAGTACCCTCTAGAAATCAACAGTCTGGCTGTTTAAAAAGTATCCATCTTGAAATGTATATAACTGACAGACTTGTTTAAAGTACTTAAGTCAATGATGAAGCGACGTCCACCATCTTTTTTGATTTTAGTGAAAATATTGGACACAAATTCCAAAGGTTCATGGTTTGTTCTTTCAATGGCATCTTTTGCTTGTATCCTCATCAGGTCAGCTTGACCCCTCTTGTTTCTCTTTGACTGAGAGGGTGAATACCCTTTGGGGTATATGCTGAACTGGCGGAATGTTTTCATGAACAAAGTCAATTTTGCAGCCATGAACGCTGCTGAGTATATACTTGTCATTAGTGATGGATTCCCATGCATCCAAAAACAAGTGCAATCTCCCCCCTGTTAGTATAGAGCCCCTACTGCTCATATGCTGAGAGGAACCAGACCCACCTACCTCCATGGTTATTGGTGCTTCTTCTGCCTCTTCGCTGGGCGATGAGGCGTCTGCTGGGCTGTAGAGGGTTGATGTTGATGTTGATGTTGTTGGGGGTGGCGCATTTTCCATGGGGTCCGCTCTGGGCCCTGGCCTAAAAAAGGCTTACGGGGAATGGTTGCGGACCCCGAGCTTTCACCAGTCCCATAGTGTGGTCGACGACTGGTGGACGCCATGGGGTACTGCCGCCTGGGTTTGTTAGGTCTGCTTGGTTCCAAACCTGCCCTCACGAGACCAAAGGTCTTGGATTCTTCCTCTAGGTCTTTCACCTTTTTTGGAAGGTCTTTCCCAAAGAGCAGAATAGGAGGTTCTGAACCGGTGTTTTGCATAGTCCCGCAAATTTAGGGTTGAGGGCAGGCTTGATAATTTCCTTCTGTAAATTGTTTATTTCATATTGAGTGGTGCACAGCAGAGCTAATGTGTCTTGCTGATTTGTGGAGATGTCCGCACCATCAATGGACCGAGCATAAGATGTTATTCCTGCAGTCAGGAGTTTAAGGATTTTCTGGAGCTTCAACTCCAGGTTCCTGAAGTTCTGCCCCAAATGTCCCCAAATTTGGCTGTTTACAGCGGGTACATTCAAAGATGTACAATTTACTGGGGCTGTATATAGTTCAAGAGCCTCATTGACCACCTGTTCTTGTAGGGGTTTTGAGGACAGGTGGTTAATGCTGGCTGCAAGTTTCAGCTCTAATGGCCGACCCGCTTGTGGAATGGCCACGTAGCGGTTGACCACACCCAGCAGCTCTTCCTGATCCTGTACACCCTGCGTACTCCCGATATCTTCAGCCAGTGACCCCTCTTCTTGACCAGCCCAGACCTGGTCGCCAATGCTGCCTTCAAAAGAAGGTGAAGCAATGGCCAGTGCCGTAAAGGGCACTGCGGGAGTGCCTGAACTCCCTTGGCGAGGCTGCTGCTGCTCTCTCAGCAGATCTCGCTGGAGCAATTGCTCCATAAGCCGTTCCATGCGGCTTAGGCGGCTGCCTGCGTCGCTCTCGAGCGGTGAGGCATCTTCATCGGAATCGTCGGACACTACCGCCCGGTTCTGGCTGCAGGTACCTCCAGCCCGCTGCTCAGGCAGCACGAGCGGTGCTGGGCTCGGCTCGGTAGTTATACACGCCGCCTCTTGCCCCCCCTCCAAAGAGCATTCCTCAACGGAGGACGAACGGGGGCGAGCTGCAGACTTCTTTCCTCTGGTCTTGCTCATTCTTTCTGGAAAACAAGCAGACCACAGAGAAAAAGACACACGGCCACGGTAAAACTTACCTGTCGGCCCGACTTTTCAAATTGTAGCGGGAGCGCCTTGAACTCCCGTTCGTCGCGGGTGCACTGCATGAATGCTAATGTCGCGCATGCGTGCTGGACGGGGTCTTCACGTAGTCACTCACGTGACTGGCAAACTAAAATCTCCAAGGTACACTCCCGATCATATGACATGGAGACACAAGAGACTGCAGATGCTGCAATCTTGTGAAAAACAAAATGCTGGGGGAACTCCAGTTCAGGTAATATCTGTGGAGGGCAATGAGCAGATGACATTTTGGATCGGGACCCTTCTTCAGATTGGAGAGAAATGGACACACAACATTTCATGTGTCGTTAAGTGTTGAAGAAAGGCTCCAGCCCAAAAAGTAGTCTGCTCATTTCCCTCCGCAGATGCTGTCTGTCCCTCCAGTAGTTTGATTTTTAAAGCATGTAACATCCCCACTGGGAAATGCATGCTCTCTGTTGCCTGTGTACATTAGTTCACATTGTTGATGCTGTGCAGATCGGAGAAACGCTCAAAATTCTGTTGCCATATTTGTCAGTTAACTGCTGCCTCACCATTCTTTATGGTATTTATAGATGAACAAATGTCAGCATGTCAACATTCTTGTGGCTTTCCGTAATGACTGCTAACACAAGTCCAGCAGAACTCACTTTGTAGACGCATACATGCCTATATATACACACATGTACATACCAGCAGAACTCACTGTGTAGTCACATACATGCGCACATGCCTATATATACACTCATGTACATACCGGCAGAACTCACTGTGTAGTCACATACATGCGCACATGCCTATATATACATACATGTACACAAACACATATGCACATACCAGCAGAACTCTCTGTGTCATCACACATACAAGCACACGCTCACATTCCAGAAGTCACAGTGTAGTCAGACACAAGCATGTTCCAGAAGATCTCAGCAAACTCAGTGTACAGTCATGCACACACACAAACACACACACATGTTCCAGCAGAACACGTTGAGTAGTCACATACACATGCGCACACACAGACACACATGCACACACTGCAGCAGAATACGCTGTGTCACAAGGTGCAGGTCACTGAATTAATCTTAGCAAAACCCACCAGAGGATAAAACTCTTCAAATCTGCATTGCACATCACAGTGCAATTATTATAATAATTTGTACAATTTCAAATAAAACGTGGTGCACTAATAAGTTGTCTACAATCTATTATGTGCTGATTTAAAATAGATTAGGTGCCCTTTTGTGACAAAATAAGGAATATTTCATTATATTGATTGGGGTTTATAGTTATAACCATATAACCATATAACAATTACAGCACGGAAACAGGCCCTCTCGGCCCTTCCAGTTAATTTGGGTCATTTTATAGCAGATTTATACAAATTACTTCATAATTGAAAAATCTTGCTGACAGTTCACATTGTGAATCAAAATTCAATGAAAATTAGATCTTAATTTGAAAAGAAAATTGATACATTTTACTCTGTAACAATTGGTGAACTTTTCTTCAAAAAAACGGTGAGAGTAAATTGAACTGGAGATTGAACGTAACCTGAGTTAAACGACAAACAAAGACCAATTTTTCCCCAGTATAACACACAAAATTGGTCCGGAGAATTTTGGAGCTAAAAGGTCCCACCCAGGTCATTCTTTCTTCTTCTCCCAACTCCCTTCAGGCTGAAGGTACTGAAGCTTGAAAGCACGACCTGAACAGTCCTTCCATAAGCTAGGATACTGTCCAATTCACCTCTGCCCCAAAGTGAACATTGGACTTTGTCTATGGAACAGGCGCACTACAATGCTGAGAACTACATTCTGCACTCTGTATCTTCTCCTTTGCTCCATCTATTGCACTTGAGTTTGACTTGATTATATTTATCTATTGTATTATCTGATCTGATTGGATAGTATGCAAAACAAAGCTTTTCACTTTACCTCGGTACATGTGACAATAATAAACCTAAATGAGAAATTGAAAAACGCTCAGCTTGTACAGCAAGACCAGGTGAGTCAGGGGTAAGCCATGTATCAGTGAAACACATATTACAGCAGAGAAAATGTGTGGAGGACGGAACAGCAGATGCTGTTTACACCGAAGATGGACACAAAATACTGGAGTAACTCAGCGCGTCAAAGGTCTGTCCCACTTTCACGACCTAATTCATGACCTCTGCCGAGTTTGCCCTTGACTCATACTCGTAGCATGGTTGTCACAAGGTCGTAGGAGGTCGTAGTTAGGTCGTAGGTAGGTCGTGATGCTAGTCGCAGGTACCAGTAGCATCAAATAGGTTGGGGCGTTTTTCTAGCCTGATGAAAAATGTCCACAAGTTAAAAAGGTTGTGAATTAGGTTGTGAAAGTGGGAGAGGCCCTTCATTTGGTATATTTAGAGAAAAGGAATAGGGGACGTTTCATGTCGAGTCTGGGTCTTGGGTCTTAAGTAGGGTCTCAACCCGAAACGTCACCTACTCCTTTTCTCCAGTAATGCTGCCTGAATCGTTGAGTTCCTTCACCATTTTGTGTCTACAGTATCTTCCAAATATTACAGCAGTCGCTTATCGTAGCTTTGCCACAGCAGCCTTGCTCTCAGCTCTTCAGATGGCCCTCACGTGAATGAACGTAAGCTCAAATTATGTTTGGGGGTGGGTGGATAGACAGAGATCCGTGTCTCTTAACCACTCCTGGAGCCTTCTGCAGCAATGCTTTCATTATTTTGTTTGGACTTAGAGTTGCGGTAGGGAAATTTCAGCAATGGAAAAGGTGACTTTTCAAGTGTGATGGAACATGCTCCATTTTGTTTAATTTTGTTCAGAAATACAGTGCCTTACAGCCCACTGAGTCTGCGCTGACTGATGATGCCCATACACTGCCCTATCCTACACACTAGGGGCAATTTCCAATTTTTACCAAAGTCAATTAACCTACAAACCTGTACATTTTTGAAGTGTGGGAGGAAACCAGAGCTCCCCAGGGAAACCTACTTGGTCACAGGGAGAACGCCCAAAATCCGTACCAGAAGTCAGGGTCGAACCCGGGTCTCTGGCACTGTAAAAGGGAGCAACTCTACCACTGGGCAACCATGCTACCTCTGCAGATCCGCAACGCTCAAGAAGCCCAAGACCAATCAGAGCAGCCCGCTTGATTAGACACCCTACCCACAACTGTTCACTCACTCCACTACCGACGCACAGTGGCAGCAGTTTGTACCATCTACAGCTGCTCACCAAAACTCTTTAGACAACACCTTTAAAATCCATGACCTCTGTCTGCTAGAAGACCAAGAGCAGCAATAGCAGAGGGAACACCACCAGCTAAAGGTTGCCCTCCAAGCCACACACCATCCTGACTTGAAAACATATCGCCATTCCTTCACCTTCAATGGTTCCAAATCTTGGAAGCCTTTCCTTTGAAGCATTGTAGATACACCCACGCCTCAAGGGCTGCAGCGGATCAAGAAAACAGCACACCACCACGTTCCAAAGAAAAGCAAGGGATCAGCATTTAATGCTGGCTAGTTGAATGAATTTGAATGAATGTTTGGCTGTTTTGGCTTTAACATTTTGCAAATGCCAAAACTATTGGTGCTACTTTAATGTTGAATTTGTTTCCTTTCTCATTGTACACAGAGGGCAGGTGCTACTTTAGTCGTCTGAGTTCAACACTTAATGGAGCTAATCAAATATGATTAACCAAATCCTTTTGCAGTTTCAGGTTGAACAAGCTTAAATTATTTTAGACTACTACGAACATAAAGCTATGAATACTGAGTGTATTAAATGCAGAATTACACAACTCACTCCAGAAATATTTTTTTCAAGGTTAGGTATTGTTAGCCTGGTTACAGAGATCATGTCATTGTCCGTGGTTTATGTAAGAAGCAATTTTTTTTTGGCAACAAAATCAGAGAAGGATTTGTGGATTCTGGGTGAGGTGGGATACTGGGAGAAACGTGTTTGCAACAGGGTGGGGTAGGATAGGAAAGAGTGAGAGGGTAGGGGGTATTACTTAAATTTGGAGAATTTAATGTTCATACTGTTGGGTTGCAAACAATCCAAATGGAATATGAGAAGCTGTTCCTTCAGTTTATGTGTAACTCTGGCAATGGAGGCCCAGGACAGAAAGGTCAGTATGGGAATTGGAAGGGGAGTTGTATGGTTAACAACAGGTTGATCCAACAGGCCTTGGAGGACAGAGTGCAAGCATTCAATGTAACAGTTGCCTGGTCATTTCGCAAAACATTACATTTAATTATTTTCTTATCAATTACCCCTTTCTCATGTAATAAACAATTTCCAGTGCCATGTTTCAGTGAAAAAAAAGATGAAAGCCAGATGATGTTCAAAAATAATTTTGAGTGGCTTCATTGCTTTGCTTTTTATATTATGGGTTTTACTGATTTTACTGACTGCTTATTGAAATGTTCTTTTAATTTATAGCTTTGCACTTATTTGATTCTCTTTGTACTTATCCAATTTTTATTTGTCACTTTCTTAAGGTTATGAAATTTCAGCAATCAAATGTAATCACAATGCAAATAAAGTGTGTGATTACCAGCGGAGACACTGATAACAGACATAATGCTAATTTATCACAGTATTGTAGGAATCAGAGTGTAGCAATCAGCGTGTAGGCTTTTTAATAATGAACATTGCACCATGACAATTTCATGTTAATCAGCAGTCTGCTTTCTTGTATCCTATTTATTACCAGCCAGCTCGAGAACATCGAACAGCACAACATAAAAACAGACCCGAAGATAGACACAAAATGCTGGAGTAACTCAGCAGGCCAGGCAGCATCTCTGGAGAGCAGGAATGGGTGACGTTTCAGGTCGAGACCCTTCATCAGGTATTTCAGCCCACAGTGTCGATGTTGAGCATGATGCCATGTTTAACTAATATCTTCTGTGATCCATATCTCTTCATTCTCTCCATGTAAGGGAGATTTGAGGGGAGACCTAATAGAAGTGTATGAAATTATGAGAGGCATAGATAGTGCAGACAGTCAGAACCTTTTTCCCAGGTTGAAGATATTAGAGATGAGAACACATAATTTTAAGGTGAAAGGGGCAAAGTTTAAAGGTGATGTGCGGAACAGGTATTTTACACAGAGGGTGGTGATTGCCTGGAACACGCTACCAATGGTGGTGGTGGAGGCAGATACGAAAGTGACATTTAAGAGGCTTTTGGATAGGCACATAGATATGCAAGGAATGGGGGGGATATGGATTATGTGCAGGCAGATACAGTATGTTCGGCACACACCTTGCAGGCCAAAGGGCCTGTTCCTGTGCTGTACTGTTCTATGTTCTATATAAATATGCCTATCTAAAACGCTCTTAAAAGCCACTATTGTAGTTGTCTCCACCACCACCTCTGTCAGCATGTTCCAGGCACACACCACCCTTCATGTAAAGAAGGAAGGGCATTTGCAACTTGGTCATTCCCTGCTCTTCACAAATGGTGCCAATAAAGCCGACATTTGTGGCCAGCTGTTGCAAAACTAATTAGAAACTGATGTCAGCGTTTCCACACTGACAGAGGCCTTATGCACTAACTCTCCTAGATTTTCCTTATCTCCCACCTGCTCACCCCTGTTCCTTGCATGTAAGCATGCTGCTGAAACTCAGCCCTGCCATAACATTTTTTCCACCAACGCATGATTTCTCATCAGCAATCACTTACCTGTATATTAAGATCACAATTAGCCTCATCTTCTTCCATCACATGGACTTTGAATTGAATAATATTATGGGAGCTTGTTGGTGTGTCCATACTCTGGGTGTTCAAACTCAAGGGACTGCATGTATCCTGGAGGCAATGGGCAGATGATATTTCAGATCAGAACATTTCTTTAGACCATAGAAAGGTTCCAACCTGAAACATTGCCAGTTCATTCCCTCCACAGAAGTTCCCTGACCCAGTTCCTCCAGCATTTTGTGTTTCTACAAATCTGATGCCCTTTATTGAGGGTGTAACCAGCAGCCTAGTTAAGGCACAGTAACTGATGCTGTGTATATGGTCTTTCAGCAGACATTTGATAAGAAATCACACAGGGGATTATTAAACAAAGTAAGAGCACAAGACATTGGGGATAAACTATTAACTTGAACTGCAGATTGATTAATGGATAGACAACCGATAGTGGTAATAAATGGTTGATCCCTGGGGAGAGGTTGTGACTCCTGGATGTCTCAGGTATTGGTGCTTGGGGCCTGGTTGTCACATTCTATATCCATGCTTTGGATGAGAGTATCATGTGAGTTGGATACATGAGTTGGCATTGTGGAGAGGATGCTGCGATGTTTCAGGTATAGGCACATACGCATGTGAATGGGCAAGGTCATGGCATATACAACATAATGTGAGGTTAATGTCTTTGGTAGGAAGAAAGGTGGATTATTTATTGAATGGTGAGACATTGATTAATGTTAGTGTTCAAAGTGGCCTGGTATCCTTGTGCATGAACCACTGAAAATTGATGTGCCTGTTCAGCAAACAATTGGAAAGGTACGTGGTGTGCTGGCCTTTATTAAATAAGCTTTTAATTTAGTTTAGTTTAGCAAAACAACATGGAAACAGGTCCTTGGCCCACTGAGTCCACACTGACCATCAATCACTCATTAACATTACTTCCATGTTATTCCATTTTCTCATCACCTCCCTATACATTAGGAGCAATGTTTTTTCAGAAGTCAATTAACCTACAAACTTGCACATCTTTGTGATGTGGGAGGAAACGGGAGTACCCGGACAAAACCCATGCACTCATAGGAGATGGCTAATGCTCCTCCAGGGCACGCAAGAAGGGAGGGGAGCGGCAACTTCGAGATCCTGGGGAGGTGAGGAGGCAGAATGGGGGGATTGAAGGAGAGGAGGGTGAGGGGGGAAAATGGGGGAGGTGAGGAGGGAGGATGGGGGGATAGAGGGAGTGGAGGGGTAGGGAGGGAAAGGGAGAGGGAGGGGGGAAGTGGGGGAGGTGAGGAGATTGGGGTAGGAGGGGGGATAGAGGGAGACGAGTGTGGTAGGGAAGGGAGAGGAGTTATGGAGGGAGGGAGGGAGTGAGTGACTGAGGGTATGGGAAAGGAGAGGTGAGGGAGGGATTGGGGAGGGTAGGAGGAGAGGAGAAAGAAGAGGGAGAAGGTGAGGAGGGAGAGTGGGGGAGGTGATGAGGGATAGTGGGGTGGATAGGGGAGGTGAGGAGTGGGGAGGTGGGGGATAGAGGGGTAGGAGGGGTTAGGGAGTAGAGAGGAGTTATGGGGGGAGGTAGGGAGGGTGTGACTGAGGGATAGTGGGGTGGATAGGGGAGGTGAGGAGTGGGGAGGTGGGGGATAGAGGGGTAGGAGGGGGTTAGGCAGTAGAGAGGAGTTATGGGGGGAGGTGGGGAGGGTGTGACTGAGGGTAGGAGAAAGGAGAGGAAGTGAGGGAGGGATTGGGGGAGTGGAGGGGATTGAGGAAAGAAGAGGGAGGGTGAAGTGGAATGGAATAGAATGCTGGGGATGAGGGGAAATGAGCCACTCCTGCGCAGTTGGGGGCTATGGGTGAGTGGTGGAACATTGCATTGGGGGAATGAATTGCATGGGGGACCAGGCCTTCCATGTGACAGGGACCCAACAGGTCCCACTTAGTCTAGTTAGTGATAATATTCTATCATTATATTCTGCAGTACAATGCGAGGTGCATTTTAGGATAGGCAACGATTCCAGAAGAAGGGTCCCGATCCGAAACGTTGCCGATCTTTGACTGGCCTGCTGAGTTACTCCAGCAATTTGTGTCTGTTTTTGTAAACTAGCATCGGCAGTTCCTTATATCTATGTCTGAAATACTTTTTTACTGCATTTAATACACTCCATTTTAAATGTAATGTTTTTATTCATGACTTTAAATAACAAATCACAAAGTGGAATAATCAAATGGACTAATATATGATAACTATTTATGATTGTTCATATGAATATCATAAACGATCTGTTTCACGAGAACAAAGTCTTTCTTTTTTCTGCTTATGTTTTCAACTGGTTAATTTAATTTGCAGATTTGTTGATATCTATCCTTATTTTATGTATTTGCTCTTTGTTCCAGATTTCAGGAGCAATGATCTCTAAGTACATTCAAACACTCTTTGGATAATTTGTCCACATTGTGCAATTTTTCCAAGTTACCCACAGAAAATTGTTGCTTATCTTATAGATTTGAACAAGTGCTTTGAGGGATAATCTATTTTTGAGAAATTAATCTGATTGAAATGGAGACTCCTTTGCTGAAATTCAATCATGGTAATATTCACTTCTGTTTGGGCTTCAGGACACAGCTTTAGATTTGAAATATTCTCTTATTTTGAAGTGTTTGCAGTGAGACCACAACATTCACTTTTTTTTAGCGTGTGTAATGGAGGTTTATATATAAAATCAACTGAAGCAAAAGGGGTTTAAATCTTTATTTGCATCATTTGCGAAAATGAAACCTCTTCATCTTTAGCCTATAATGGTGTAAAGGTTACGTGAATCAGCTTGCCTCGGCAAAATGCCCAGAGGTGCAGCTCTACACTGGTTTTGGTGACAAATTGGCTACTCCTCAAGAAAGCTGTGAAATTAGGAAAAATAAATTTGTAGCAGCATCATCAAAGTCTGTACCTAGAAGAGATTTTTAAAACAATATCTGCTCAATATCTGTTCTATATAAAAATAAGTGGTAGGCATTTAGAACGGAGATGAGGAAATACTTTTTCACCCAGAGAGTTGTGAATCTGTGGAATTCTCTGCCTCAGAAGGCAGTGGAGGCCAATTCTCTGGATGCTTTCAAGAGAGAGTCAGATAGAGCTCTTAAAGATAGCGGAGTCAAGTGATATGGCGAAAAGGAAGGAACGGGGTACTGAATGTGAATGATCAGCCATGATCACAGTGAATGGTGGTGCTGGATCGAAGGGCCAAATGGCCTACTCCTGCACCTATTGTCTATTGTCTATTTGCCAAACGATGAGAGCATAGGACATAGAACTGCACAGCACAGGAACAGGCCTTTCGGCCCACAATGTCTGTGCCAAACATGATGCCAAGACCAACTCACATTTGTCTATACATTATCCATATCCTCCCATACCCAGCATATCCATGTACCAATCCAATGTCTTAGTAAATACCTGCACAAGGGTTGCCAACTTTCTCACTTCCAAATAAGGGACAAAAGGTCAAAATACAGGACAAATTCCCGAAAGCATTTCGTTGCTGTCTCGGCCATGGCTGGGTGAATGATGAGTTTTGGCCCGGACAACATCACGCGCAATATCCGGCACCCCATCCAACTCATGAACTGATGATTGGCCATGAGAAGGAGGGGTAATGATGTTGGCAGTAAGCAAAGGTCCGAAGATCAGACAGCTGGTTGGGCTGTCGACTGACAGGGCCACGGGCGAGGCGCTGCTGCATGGGCTACACTACATCATGGGCGGGTGAGGTGGGGCCGGACGCGGCGCTCCGACACGACAGTCCCCTCGACCTGAGTCGTAGCAGTCAAATATGGGACAAGGACAGTCCCGTACGGGACAAACTAATTTAGCCCAATATACGGGATTTCCCGGCTAATACGGGACAGTTGGCAAACTTAACAAGCACCCCTTCTTCTTCTTGCGTATGGCATGCACAGCCTAAAGTTGTTGGACAACTTGTTCTAATTGTTCTTATTTGATTGTGCACACCAGATTGATTGCATTGGTTGAAACGGGGCAAACCACGTGAAGGTTGCAATCTCCCACCCCACAAGCACCCCTCGCAGTACATTCCAGGCACTCACTTCCTTCTGTGTAAAAAACCTGCTCCTCAAATCTTCTTTAAACTTTACCCTTCTCACCTGTGTCCTCTAATATTTGATATTCCACCCTGGGAAAAGGGTTCCAATTGTCTATCCTATTTATGCCTCTCGTAATTTTATTTACTTCCATCAACCTTCGGCATTCAAGAGAAAACAAAACAACGCAAGTCTGGCCAACCTCTCCTTGTAGCTAATATATGGTACAAAAACACATAACGTGCTGTGGTAACTCATCCGGTCAGACAGCATCTTTAAAAAACATGGATAGGTGACATTTTGGGCCGTGGTCCTTCTTCACACATCACCTATTCATGTTCCACAAAAATGTTGCCTGACCCGCTGCGCAAAGATGCTGCCTGCGCAAAATACTGCAGCACTTTCTGTCTCTGGGTAAACCAGCTTCTGCAGTTCCTTGTGCTACAGTGGCTTGCAAAAGTATTCATGCCCCTTGAACTTTTCCACATTTTGTTACGTTACAACCACAAACATAAATGTATTTTATTGGAATTTTATGTGATAGACCAACACAAAGTGGCGCATAATTGTGAAGTGGAAGGAAAATGATACATGGTTTTCAAATTTTTTTACAAATAAAAAAACTGAAAAGTGTGGCGTGCAAAAGTATTCAGCCTCCTTTACTCTGGTGCCCCTAAATAAAATCCAGTGCAAACAATTGCCTTCAGATGTCACCTAATTAGTAAATAGAGTCAACTTGTGTGTAATCTAATCTCAGTATAAATACAACTGTTCTGTGAAGGCCTCAGAGGTTTGTTAGAGAATATTAGTGAACAAACAGCATCATGAAGCCCAAGGAACACACCAGACAGGTCAGGGATAAAGTTGTGGAGAAGTTTAAAGCAGGGTTAGGTTATAAAAAAATATCCCAAGCTTTGAACATCTCATGGAGCACTGTTCAATCCATCATCCGCAAATGGAAAGAATATGGCACAACTGCAAACCTACCAAGACATGGCCGACAACCTAAACTGACAGGCCAGGCAAGGAGAGCATTGATCAGAGAAACAGCCAAGAGACCCATGGTAACTCTGGAGGAGCTGCAGTGATCCACAGCTCAGGTGGGAGAATCTGTCCACAGGACAACTATTAGTCGTGCACTCCACAAATCGGGCCTTTATGGAAGAGTCGCAAGAAGAAAGTCATTGTTGAAACAAAGCCATAAGAAGTCCCGTTTGCAATTTGCCACAAGCCATGTGGGGGACACAACAAACATGTGGAGGAAGGTGCTCTGGTCTGATGAGACCAAAATTGAAGTTTTTGGCCTAAATGCAAAATGCTATGTGTGGCAGAAAACTAACACTGCACATCACCCTGAACACACCATCCCCACTGTGAAACATGGTGGTGGCAGCATCATGCTGTGGGGATGCTTGTCTTCAGCAGGGACAGGGAAGCTGGTCAGAGTTGATGGGAAGATGGATGGAGCCAAATACAGGGCAATCTTGGAAGAAAACCTGTTAGAGACTGCAAAAGAATTCAGACTGGGGTGGAGGTTCACCTTCCAGCAGGACAACGACCCTAAACATACAGCCAGAGCTACAATAGAATGGTTTAGATAAAAGCATATTCATGTGTTAGAATGGCCTTGTCAAAGTCCAGACCTAAATCCAATTGAGAATCTCTGGCAAGACTTGAAAATTGCTGTTCACAGACGCTCTCTATCCAATCTGACTGATCTTGAGCTATTTTGCAAAGAAGAATGGGCAAAAATTTCAGTCTCTAGATGTGCAAAGCTGGTAGAGACATACCCCAAAAGACTTGCAGCTGTAATTGCAGCGAAAGGTGGTTCTACAAAGTATTGACTCAGGGGGGGCTGAATACTTTTGCACGCCACACTTTTCAGTTTTTTATTTGTAATAAAATTTGGAAACCATGTATCATTTTCCTTCCACTTCACAATTATGCACCACTTTGTGTTGGTCTATCACATAAAATCCCAATAAAATACATTTACGTTTGTGGATGCAATGTGACAAAATGTGGAAAAGTTCAAGGGGTATGAATACTTTTGCAAGCCACTGTATATTTCTGTTAAACATGCTCTGCATCCTCTCTAAAGCCTCAACATACATCCTGTATTGAGGTGACTAGAATTTCACGCAATACTCCAAATGTAGCCTAAGCAATGTCCTACAACCTTGCACCATGACTTCCTGACTCTTTTATACAGTGCCCTGACTAATGAAGGTGAGCATACCATGTGCCTTATTTACTTCTCTATCTGCTCGTGTTGCCACTTTCAAGAAATTAATGAAATGAAAGACTGAGATCCATCTGTACATCAATGCATTTGAGAGACTTGCCATTAATTATCTATTTTCCCTGCACTTGAACTCCCAAAGTGCCACACCTCATTCATACTGTACATGCTCAGATTTAACTTCGGAGTCACGTGAGTGATTCCGTGAAGAACCCCGCCAGTTCGCATGCGCGTCATATCGTCGTTCGCATTGGCGAAGCACCAGACTGGCAGGGCATCGCTCCTGCCGGCGGTAATTTTAAACCTAGAAGGTACGTTTCTTTTACTTACCAGAGTTTCTTGTTCGAGCAGGAGCCTCACTTCACAGAGCTTTCCTGCCAGATTTATTGTGGAGTCCGATGAGTGAAGCCGGCTATGGGCTGTGGGGGAACCCCGGTTAGGACCGCGCAAATGGATAGCCGGTAAAGATCGGCTTTCTCGATAACAGCCGCTGACAAGGCAGTCAGTGTTTCCAGCCTGCTGCAATGCCCGTGGAGGGGCTATTCGAGTAGGAACGAGGTATAAACGCCAGTGTCGCTGACAGTGTGGTCAGCGGCTCACAGACACGGTGGTCCCCAGGCATAAGGTGAAATTGGAGGAGGAGAGAACTCGTTCAGCCCTATTGGACTCGGGTGAGTCGGGCTGCAAGGGTTCCTCTCTGGTAATAAGGGTTGCATGCATACTGTTGTAATTCTAACCCTTCTCAGGTGAAGCTCCATACTACAAATTAAATTAGTGAGACTACACCAGATCTGTAATAGCACGGGCCTATGGAGAGCTACGCCAGCAGCACCTGTTGACAGGGCTGTTTCATGTGTGACAGCGCCGGCCTGTACAAGAGGCTGCACCAGCAGCGCCTAGGACAGGCTGCTCACGGTCTCCCTATTGGAGGGGGAGACCAGGACGGGTCAGTGTACTGCTGACGCAGAATCTGTCACAGCGCTGGCCTACGGGAGAGCCACGTCAGCAGCACCTAGTAGAGGGCTGCTTGATAGCACCCTCATTAATGAGGCGCGTGCAATGGGTCAGCTAAGTTCTGACCCCGACTCTGATGGTGAGGTTGATCCAAGCGAAGAACAAAACCCTCTTGTAGGAGGAGAGCATGCCGGGTCAGTGTAATTTTGACGCCGAGGCTGAGGGTATAGCTGGAGAGCATACCCCAAGGGAAGAAGGGCACATGTCAGAGGTACCATTCCTGACAACAAAGTTTGCCAGCCCAACAGAATGTTCCATCCTGGTATAGGTACATTGGGGGCCGTATCGTCGCAGGTATCCTCAGGGACCTGCGGCAGCACCTGTTCAGGGCTGCCTACGAATCGCCCTCTCTGAGGAGGGGTGTGAAAGGTCAGATGTAACTGACTCCAGCTTCTAAAGATGTTGGTGGAACATACTGGTGTACATGCATGCTGGCAGTGAACAGCGCTAGCAGGGGGATATGAGAGCCAGCCGCCAAATCTTCTATTCAGGTAAGGCCTATTCAACAGGAAAAACCTGGCTGATGGATCAATCAAGGTCAACGGCGGGCAAAGGTTCATCGGTTCAGTACGCACCCCAGGCGCTCATTGGCAGTAAGCGGTTCACTGAAGCTGGTGGCAGCATGACAGCTGGGCAGACATTCCACGCACCCTATCAGTCCTACTCAGCAAGGTGGGTCTGGCACTTCTGAAACATAGGTAAGTGGACCACTCACAAGTTTGTAATATTTACACTAGTTTGTATTCACACAAACGATTAAAGCATTTGCTTAGAGGCTCGGAGATCGGGCCAGAGTTATTGTGTGAAGCACCCATGGAATGATGGCAGGAGTGGCCTGTTCATTATGAAAAATGGTTAACTCGCATATAAACGTTCCGAATAGGAAACTTCTTTTCTGACTAGCAACAGATTCATTCTATGCAGTTCCCATTACAAAGGTTATCAAAGAGAAATGATAACTGTACTAATAACAGTGGAACATTGCTAAATGGGATGCACTATTTGCCCAGGTTATTTGGCTAATTGATGGAGTCGGTGTTTGGACTCAGAATTTGAGGGCACTTGTTGTGTCTTGTCTGGATGATATTCTAACACTGTATTTTTTGTTGGGGTCATCTGTTTCAGCCTCAAACTGAGTTTGGGAGGTTGGGTTCATCCATCCAATTAACTTAAGTTGTTACCAAATAGACTTGTTGGTCATTGTTACCAAATAGACTTGTTGGTCATTTAACTTTAACTATTAATTAGCTACGACTCCGCCCTGTGGCAAGATATTAGAGTTAATAGCAACCTGTTATAAAACTGACTTCTATTCATTAAGAGTAATTGGCAATAGAGTAGCTGTGTAAATCCAGGAACTGACATGGTGCAAAGTAGCAACCTCTCAAAGGTGATGTAGATCATTGTTAACAACCTTATGTGATTGTCAGCTGAAGCTACCTAAGTCACAATGATGCACAGACAGTATTCAGCATTGCTCCAATAATTTGGTCAGTCGAATTTCAGTTATTTACAAACTGATGCTAAGAGTTCTAAGGTGGGAGATTGAGAATATCATCTCTAGTTGGAGGTGGAGGAGATTTGTGTAAGTTACCAATTCTTCAGTTGTTGGTATCAACTAAATATATACACTGGATGCATCCCATGGGTAAAGGGCTATTGAGTGAATATACATAATCTACATGCTCAACTTCAAGTTGCTACACTATGCTGGTGGCATATGTTAGTCACATGGCAATCAAGTAAAAGTATCCTGTAATAATTTACCTAATCTCCTTTGCCACTGGTGTATCATCAAGTTCAGATCGATGACAACACAGAATAGGTATGGGATCTCAAAGTATTGTGAAAGTATGGTTCAATGATACTTCGAATATCGACATGTTGGTTTCATGTTTATTCACTGATTGCAAAAATATGTGGCAGAACAATGCGGAGAGATATATTCTCGCTACAAGAAGGAGGAATGTTTCTTTTATGTCTTCCTCCATTTTGTCTCTTTGGTCGGGTCTTGAAATAAGTCAGCAAGATCTCGCTTTAGGTTTTCGTACTGTCTGACTAGCTATGCAGCCATGTTTCCTGCTTTCGTCAGACATATTAATACAACCGAATACGGTTATTCTACAAAACAAAAACTTTGCTGGTTCGAACTGTGGTTCAGGAAACCGGCCTCTGCATAATAAAACAATTATTGACTTACACATTCTGAATGGACTGCCTTACAGCTCAGGTTGTCACATCAATCCATGCACGTGCTCACTGCAGAGTGCAGGGATATCACCAAAAAAGCAGTACATTTCCTATTGAGGGGATTGGAAGCGGTTTGTTTAATGTTAATGTTACATTTAATATGGTACAGATTATTGATGTCTTCCAGTTCATTCTTAAATGGTCTTTGACAATAATTCAGTTATAGAGCCACTACAGCTGCAGCAAACGGGAACCACTCTGTGAGGTTCAACCCCGGATATCAAGTTGTAAAAGAGATCTTGACACAAGTTCTCCTACTACAAGTATATGCAGTTTGCATATTGAAAATGTGTTAACAATACTTCACCAGGGGGTTCCAACTACATCCTTAGTCATGACAATAGTATCAGCACAACGAGGGCAAACATTGTAAATGCTGCGGCTAGATAGGATGGAGTTGGCTGCAGATGCAGGTACATTTTATATTTCTGATCTACACAAGCAGAACAGATCAGGGGTGGCAGGATTTCAGATATATTTCGGCATACCCCACGGACTCACGTCTATGTGTGAGAGCAGGCTTGCTATATTATATCAAGGCCACCAGAATCCTAGGAAGTATGGAATCAGCATTGTTTATTAGGCGACAAACAACCACACAAGGAAAGGTCGGTTCAGACTATTTCAAGGTGGCTGCAGCAGGTTCTGCTTTATGCAGGTATTAACACTAACGATTGTACATCTCATTCCACCAGGGCAGCATCAACTTCAGCGGCCAGGGCAATGGACATTCCCATCCACCATATCCTCACGACTGCAGGATGGTCCACTGAATTGTTTAAACATTTTTTTTTACCATAGGCCGGTTACTGACCCGGGCTATTTGCCCATTCTGTTTTGCGTCCACTTTAGCCTCCCCTGAGATAGAGGGGTTGCTATTGATTTCTTTATTAACGTAAACCATTAATACATTTGAATCAATGTCATGCTTAATGCATTGTTGATTATTCACTCATCCTGAGTCAATTGATGCAGTGAGATGCCAGGATTTGAATCTGCGGCATGAAATCATAGAGCTTTGAACCCTTCATGGAATCACTGATGTGACTCCGAAGTAAAATAGTGAGATTAAACGAGAACTTACCAGTTTGAAGTTTGATCTTTATTTTATGAGGCGTTACATTGGTGATTACGTGCCCTCCACGCCCAACCCTCTCTCACAAAGGTCATCTGGAAGTTCTCAAGTTGCTAATCTTACTATGTTACTTCGATAACTGTTATTTGTGATTTCATACCGCTGCTTTGAAGATTGACGCACATGAGCACTGGCGGGACTTCTTAGAAACATAGAAATTAGGTGCAGGAGCAGGCCATTCGGCCCTTCGAGCCTGCATCGCCATTCAATATGATCATGGCTGATCATCCAACTCAGTATCCTGTACCTGCCTTCTTTCCATACCACCTGATCTCTTCAGCCACAAGGGCCACATCCAACTCCCTCTTAAATATGGCCATCTGGTAGTTCTCAAGTTGCTGATCGTACTATGTTACTTCGATTATTGGGTGATTTTGACTATGTTACTTCGATTATTCTGTGATTTCACCCCGCTGCTTTGAAGATTGATGCGCAACGTAACTCCTCATAAAATAAAGATCAAACTTCAAACTGGTAAGTTCTCATTTAATCTCACTATTAAATTCCATCTGACACTTCTCTAGTGATTTATATCCCTTTGACAACCTTTGACAACCTTTCCCACAGCCCAAAAACACAGCAATCTTGCTGTCATCTGTAAACTTAGTAACCAAAGGTCACGTCCAAGTCATTTATTGTTCAGTTTAGTTTAGAGGTACATCGCGGAGACAGGCCCTTTGGCCCACCGAGTCCACACCGACCAGCGATCCCCGTAAATCGGCTACTATCCTACACACTAGGGACAATTTAGTGTGTGTAGGATAGTATTAATGTGTGGGGATCGCTGGCCACTGCGGACCCGGTGGGCTGAAGGGCCTGTTTCTGCGCCATATCTAAACTAAACTAAACTAAACTAAATGAAGGCCACGCTGCTTAAACTTAAGACAAGAAACGATGTTACAGCCTGAAAATTTAATTCTGAATCGCGTCATGATAACATGTAGACTCATCCAATGAGCTGTGCCTCCATCTTTTCACTTCACAGTCTTTGCTACTTGCTTCTTTCAAAGCAAGGGGTGAGCACCAGCCGATCCTCATCAATGATGCTGTTGCAGAGATATTCGACAGCTTAAAGTTTCTCAGCATCCATTTCACCAGCAACCTACCCTGATCCCTTCTCAATGATGCAGTAATTGAAATAAAAATGGTACTTTATTAGGCATCTGTGAAGATTTGGTATATCCATGAGGATTTTCTTGAACTTTCTACAGATGTCCTACAGAAAATATTTTAGTGGAGTGCACCTCAACCTAGTGTAGTAACTGCTCTGCACATGACTGCCTGAACCTGGAAAGAGTGGTGACCAGTTCAGTCCTTCATTGGCTTGTCTCGTCCTTCCATCCAGAGCATTTCATGGTACAATGCATCAGGAGGCGGGAAGTATCGTTAAGGATATCTGCCACCTGGCGATGCCTTTCCCAGTCACTTCCTGGCGAGGATGCGACTACTCTCCAAGTAGTCTTCGCCCCCCCACCCCCCTTGTGGCCTACCAACTGGATTGGTGCGGCCTTTCCTGCCGGAGACCGACCAGAGCTTCAAGCGGTGGCACAGCACTGGATTCATCGTGGAACGGGCGATGCCTTACCTGGGATTGCCCTTTGAAGCTCTGGAGTGATGGGCCTGCTGCTTCAACATCGTGGAGCTGTGGTTTGCGGACCTTCCAGCCGCGGGCGGCGCTGACTTCAACATCACGGAATCCTGTAATCCCCTTGCCGAGGGCCGCGAGTGAGAATCTCCACTCAGCTCGGCCGCGGAGTAAGTAGTGGCCGATTCGGAAGTCCAAGCCGCTGAGAATATTTTTCTGTTCCGACGTCAGAGTTCCATCAGCCCGGCGAGAGGGCCTGAGCATTGGGCCGCCCGAAGCAGCGACTGTGGAGGGCTCGGGTGGCCCTGACCACGGGTGAACAACAAAGAGGAGGATGACTGAACTTCGGTGCCTTCCCTCACAGTGGGAAACATTGATGCCGCTGTGTGTGGATGTTTATGTTAAAGTCTATCGTGTGTTGTGTTCTTTTTTATTAGTATGGATGTATGGTGACCAAACTTCACTGTACCAATTCGTGCATGTGACAACAAATGTAAACTTGAACTTGGAAACGGGCCCTTCGGCCCACTGAGTCTAGGCGGACAATCAATCACTTGTTCACACACGTTCTCCATTTTCCCACTTTCCCATTCACTCCCTAGATTAATTAAATTACAAACCCACATGTCTTTGGGATGTGGAAGGAAACCGGAGCACCTGGTGGAAACCCATGTGGTTACTGGGAGAACGTGCAAGCTCCACACAGACAGCAACCGAGGTCAGGATTGAACCCGTGCCTCTGTCGCTGTGAGACAGCTGTTGTACCAAGCGACCACCCAACTATAATATCGTATTACACCACTTTGAATTGTAGCACAGTCCTGCACCATTCTGCTGCTTTTTAATTTCAGTATGTATACCATTTAAGCTGCGAGCTTCATGTGAACGTTTGAATTTCTTTATACCGTACCCTGATGTCTATTACAATAAACTAATCTGAATAAATAACCCAAATCTGAATGGAGCAGTTCCATGACAACAATTACCATAACGTATACCCAAGAATTAATGGCTAATTTGAAAATGCTATTTTAATAGTACTGAATATTGAGTGAATATATTCATAACACGAGAAAGATAATTGGTGAGAAAACCCCTTATACAGTCCATTGCATCTTAACCCTTAAGGGCCTGTCCCACTTGGGCGACCTAATCCACGAGTCCAGAAGAGTGTCTTCGACCTTCAAGCTCGAAGGCACTCTCCTGGAAAGCCTCGAGCTGGATCGGCCAGCCGTGTTAAAACCACGAGCTGCATCGACTGCACCGTGAGTTGCATCTACCGACCACACACACACACACACACACACACACACACACACACACACACACACACACACACACACACACACACACACACACACACACACACACACACACACACACACACAACCACATCGCCAAGGTGGGGGCCAGGGAAAGCGGAGGAGCGCTGTCTGCACGATGAAGAGGAAGTTAAACGGCTGCCTCAGAGTACCATAAGTCCTTTAGAGAGCGCGGGGGGGGGGGGGGGGGGGGGAGGAAGTTTAATAAAGTTAGCGGGCATTTTACCTACCAGTCGGTCTTCCTAGGTCGTGAAACTCCAATGAGCCAATAAAAAGGCCAGTCAGTGAAGGAGATGGCCTACACTGCCCTCGAATGCCTGTAAGTAAATAGTGACCCCAATCCACTGCACTATGAGTGAAAAAGACCCATGCCGACCAAATTTTACTCGCGCAAAATGTTTTAATCTCCTGAAATTTTTTCTACGACCTAGCTGAAGCTGCGAGTCGGCAACAACCTCTCTCGAGCATGAAGGAGAGTCCAAGTCACCTCATACGACCTCCTAGGACCTCGCGTTGACCATGCTGCGAGTTTGAGTCCAGGGCAAACTTCTAAACTCACAGCTTAGGTTGCCCAAGTGGGACAGGCCCTTTAGGAAGGTCTTCTACTATGTCGAAGACCTCCTTTGACCTCGTTCGACTATGTTGAAGACTAGCTTTGACTAGCTACGACTAGCTGCGACTAACTTCAGGAAATTTGGACACCGAATAGTGGAGAGTGAAGACGACCTCCTTAGATCTCCCTTCGACCTCCCTTCGTCTATGATGAAGACTATCTACGACTACCTTCGACTACCCTAGATTACTTACGACTAACATGGTGACCTACTACAACCTACTATGACCTACTACGACCTACTACGACTAAACGTACGAGTAAAAAAAAGTATTGATTTTTTCCATGCAGACCTTTTTTTACTCACGGGCATTTTTTAACATATTGAAAAAAACGCCGCGACCTAGCTGAGGCCTCGAGTGCGTGGAGACAACTCTCGAGAATGAAGGAGAGTTACGAAGACCTCCTACGACCTCGTGTCGACCATGCTGCGAGTATGAGTCGAGGGCAAACTCACCAGAACTCGTGGGATAGGCCCTTAAAGGGCCTTTCCCACTTGGGCGACCTAATCTGCGAGTTTAGAAGAGTTTAAAAAAATGACATGTTGAGGACCTCCTTCGACTATGTAGAAGACCTCCTTTAAGGGCCTGTCCCACTTGGGCGACCTAATCTGCAAGTTTAGACCAGTTTGCCCTTGATTCAAACACTCAGCATGGTCGACACAAGGTCCTAGGAGGTCCTATGAGGTCGCTGGAACTCTCCTTCAAGCTCGAGGGAAGTTCCCGCAAACTCGTGGCAGAAGCTAGGTCGCGGAAAAATTCTCAGCATGTTGAGTTTGAGTCCAGGGCAAACTCTTCTAAACTCACAGATTAGGTCGCCCAAGTGAGACAGGCCCTTTAAGGACTGTGATTTCCCCAGCTAAGGCCCTGCAATAAGATTTTTCTATCTCTTAGCTTTATCGCTTTAGCTCTTTAATTTAGATTGTTCCAAATGTTTATTATCCCGAGAAAGGGATATTTTTATAACAAATTGTTTTAACTACTGTTTCCCCAACATCTCTTGGTTCCAGCGTTCTCTGTACACTTTGAAAGGATAATGTGATGCAAGTTCTGTTGCAGGGATTTGACCAAAAATATCATCAATACCTTTCTCCCTACTCATGCTACCTGACCTGCTGAGCTCCTCCAGCAGTAGATAGACACAAAATGCTGGAGCAATTCAGTGGGACAAGCAGCATCTTTGGAGAGAAGGAATGGGTGACGTTTTCAGTCGAGACCCTTCAGCAGATTTCCTCCAGCAGTTTATTTCTTGCTGCAGATTCCAGCATCTGTGGTCTCTTGTGTCTCCACATCGTACTGTTAACTGTCCTGTTTTTGAAATGTGATGTAAGTATGAGAGCCCGACTGTTCCAGCTGGTAAGGTTTAACAGAGATATGCGGGGATGGTTTTTTTTACACAGCGAGTGTTGGGTGCTTGGTATGAGCTGCCAGGGCTAGTGATGGGGGCAGATATGATAGTGGGGATTAAGAGGCTTTTAGATAGACATGTACCAGAAATATGCTGTGAGGGGTGGTGGTGGAGGCAGATTCTATAGTGCCATCTCAGAGGATATGCAGGGATGGAAGAATAGAGATCACGTACAGGTAGAGATGTTTACTTTAACTAGAATCATAACAGCCATTGTGGGCCAAAGGACCTGTTCCTACGCTATACTGTTCTAGGCTCTCTGTTCTAAAAGATCCTGTGGCACAATATTGAAGCGTTATGCAGAGTGTCCTGGCCAATACTAGCCTCTCAATGACATTAAATTCTGGATTTTGGGCCAGTTTCACATTGATATTTATGAAAATTTATTAATTAATTACTATGTTTCCCATCACACAATATTAGCTGCACTTTGAAAACAGCTTTACTGATTGTAAAATGCTTTGAGACCTTCTGAAAGGGATATGAAAGACACCGTATTCCATGCTTTTCATTTTGTTTAATTACTCTTGAAACTATGGAAAGAAAAAAAAGCATGGATTTTCTTCCATGCAGAGCAAAATTGATGTGCAGAAAGCAATATGATTATATTGGCAGAGTACAGCATGTAGGAAATGAATAATATCTCTATTATTATCTGTGCATGCAGTTACTGCCCTGAGAGTTAATTAAGGATTTTAATTTGGCTTTCATTGTCACCTTTACAATTAATCTGTAAAATCGGTAATGGTTACTAAAATGGCCTTGGCAGTGGTAATCTGTATTGCCATTTAAATTGAATCTTTATTGTCGGCAATTTAAAATGTTAGAATGCAGTGCCATATGTTTCCCCTTTAGTTAAATTGTAAGTCTTGACTGGCGGAAAGCAAAATGTCACAGCGACTGAACACAATAAGCAGGAGGCGGAAGGAACTACAGATGTTGGAATCGTCAGCAAAACATATAGTGCTGAAGGAATTCAGCGGATCAGGCAACATCAATGTTGGGAATGGACGGGCAATGTTTCGGGACAGGACCCTTCTTCAGATTGATTGCAGTAGGGGCTGAAAGCAGGAAAAGGGCGATGGAGGCTGGACGAAGCCTGGCGAGTGATAGGTGGTTCGGGGCAAAGATTAACGGTTTAAAGGTGAGGTAAGATTTTGTTCAGAGGTAGGTGAGTGCCTGGATAGCACTGTTGGTGGTTGTGGTTGAGGCAAATATGATGGTTGCATGTAAGTGACTTTTGAATGGCCACATGAATATGCACAGACAAATAACAGTCGGTCTTGGTATCATGTTTGGCATAGACATTGTGGGCCGAAGGGCTTGTTCTTGTGCTGTATGTTCATATGCACTATGTTTAGGGTTTGAATGTTAGATGGATGACGTAAGTGACAAAGGTTAGAGGTGAAACCAGAATATTTGTCTTGTTGGGACAATCTTGTTTGACGGATGGAATTTGCAAATGATGGACCAATGATTGGCGAGTCTTGCAGGTTGGGAGGTAAGGATCTCAAGAAGGGGTATGAGCAGAAGCGTGTGAAGTAGATGAGTTGAAATCAAGTGCTTTGTCCTCTGCGGTGAAGGGGAACTGAAGGTTCAGGGAGAGGGAAAACATTTCGGGAGGAACTCCGCAGAATGTCTCATCATCAGACCAAATGCGACGGAACAGAAGAAATGAGAGAATAGAATTGAGTAAGTTGCATGAGGCAGGAAATTGGTCAATAATCTACCATCAGACCTGAACTGCTAAGTGGAGAGACACGGAACTGCAGATGCTGGAATCCTGAGCAAAACACTAAGTGATGGAGGAACTCAGCAGGTGAGGCAACAATTGTGGAGAGAATGAACAGGCGATGTTTTGGTTGGGGACCCTTCTACAGATCAACTGTTAAGTGTTTCTCACTCTATAGTTGGGAATATTTTCAGAAGTTTTGTTTTATTAAGAATTCCAGCATTCACAACATTATCATTTTGTGAATCCTTATTAAATAATCTCAAACTGCATTTTAACAATGTTTTTTGTCCATTCCATCCATAATACCTTATTTTGTCATTGCTATGCCAGATTTCTAATATAAGGAAAGAATGGAATTTTCTGGTTATTTCTTCAGGAGAATAAATATTCAATATTATTTTCTCAGTGTGGTATGTGATACTTTATTGAAGAGTGTAATGGATCACTTACAAACAATTATAATGGAATCATGCAATTTTCTGAGCAGCTATAATATTATGGAGGATCTTTAAATGAATGAACATTTTAGGACACATTAATGAAATAATTTAAAGTATATAATTTAAGTAGAACTATGGGAATGTAGATTTTATTTATCATTTTCTGCATACTTTAATGGGGCTGGATGACCTTTTCACATTCCTGCCTATTTTTAGCGATTGATTGTATTTGGCATTATTCTAATCACTGCCAATTAGCCTCTACTTTATGACCATAATCTTTAGTTCAGCATTTGACATTAATTTCCAGATGTAGCAATGTATCCACAGGGAATAAACTGGATTCAGGACAGTAATGAGGTTACAATTCCGCAAAAGAAATGCAGTAGCTGTGAAATTCATATTATGCTGGATACCATTTTTAAATTCTCATGTGCAAAAGAAGTCCAAGCTATTTTGTCCACAACAAACATAGTCCATAAAGAACATAGAACATATCCAACCTAGCAAATTACTGTCTGAAGAAATGGCATGACCCGCAATGTCATGTATCCATGGTCTCCAGAGATAATGTCTGACCCATTGAGGTATTCCAGCACTTTGTAGCTGTTTTTGTAAAGCCAGCATCTGCAATTGCTTGTGTCTATTCATTACTCCCCATTCTACACTCAATCATCAGCAAGAGGAGGTAGTTGAGGCAGGGACAATCGCAACATTTAAGAAACAATTAGGTGGGTACATGGATAGGACAGGTTTAGAGGGATATGGGCCAAACGCAGGCAGGTAGGACGAGTTCAGATAAGACATGTTGGTCGGTGTGGGCAAGTAGGGCCGAAGAGCCTGTTTACATGCTGTATCAGTCTACGACACAGAAGGTTGTTGACAGGTTTACAAAAAGCATTTACTAACAAATAACACAACCGTGCCCAGTCTGGCTTGCATCAGAATCATCGCATTGATCCAATCCTAGAACATAAAACATAGATCAGTAGAGCGCAGGAACAGCTGTTTTGCTGACAATATCCAGGAAGAACATGATTCCAAGTTAAACTAATCTCTTATAGAATCATAGAATCATAGAAAATAGGTGCAGGAGTAGGCCATTCGGCCCTTCGAGCCTGCACCGCCATTCAATATGATCATGGCTAATCATCCAACTCAGTATCCTGTACCTGCCTTCTCTCCATACCCCCTGATCCCTTTAGCCAGAAGGGCCACATACAACTCCCTCTTAAATATAGCCAATTAACTGACCTCAACTACCTTCCGTGGCAGAGAATTCCACAGACTCACCACTCTCTGTGTCAAAAAAGATCTTCTCATCTCGGACCTAAAAGACTTCCCCCTTATTCTTAAACTGTGACCACTGGTTCTGGAGTTCTTCAACATCGGGAACAATCTTCCTGCATCTAGCCTGTACAACCCCTTAAGAATTTTGTAAGCCTCTATAAGATCCCCCTCAATCTCCTAAATTCCAGCGAGTACAAGCCGAGTCTATCCAGTCTTTCTTCATATGTAAGTCCTGCCATCCCAGGAATCAGTCTGGTGAACCTTCTCTGTACTCCCTCTATGGCAAGAATGTCTTTCCTCAGATTAGGAGACCAAAACTGTACGCAATACTCCAAGTGTGGCCTCACCAAGACCCTGTACAACTGCAGTAGAACCTCCCTGCTCTTGTACTCAAATCCTTTTGCTATGAATGCCAACATACCATTCACTTTCTTCACAGCCTGCTGCACCTGCATGCCTACTTTCAATGACTGGTGTACCATGACACCCAGGTCTCGTTGCATCTCCCCTTTTCCTAATCGGCCACCATTCAGATAATAATCTACCCTCCTGTTTTTGCCGCCAAAGTGGATAACCTCACATTTATCCACATTATACGGCATCTCCCATGCATTTGTCCACTCACCCAACCTATCCAAGTCACCTTGCAGCCTCCTAGCATCCTCCTCACAGCTAACACTGCCCCCCAGCTTTGTGTCATACGCAAACTTGGAGATGTTGCATTCAATTCCCTCATCCAGATCATTAATATATATTGTAAATAGCTGGGGTCCCAGCACTGAGCCTTGCGGTACCCCACTAGTCACTGCCTGCCGTTCTGAAAATGACCCGTTTACTCCTACTCTTTGCTTCCTGTCTGCCAGCCAGTTCTCTATCCACATCAATCACACATCAATCTTCTGCCAGCCTCCTCCATTCTCCATACCCCCACCATTCCCTGCATATCCATGCTTCTTAAATATTACTATCATATCTGCCCCAACCACCATCCCTGGCAGTGCATTCCAGGCATTCATCACTTTGTTAGAAATATTTATCCTGAACATCTCACTGAACATTCCCCTCTTACCTTAAAGATATGCCATCTGGTTGTGACTTTTCCACCCTGGGAAAAAGGCTTTTACTGTCCACCCTATCTATAGGTGGATAATAAGTAAAATTATGTTATATATAATTTTATATAGTTGCATCAGGTTGAGGGGCGCTTCTTCCCTGAGCAGCTGGTATTCCAGAGAAAACAATCCAAGTCCAGCCACTCAAATCCAATACTCTCTAACTCAGACAGCATTCTGATAAGCCTGTTCTGCACCCTCTCCAAAACCTTCCTATAAGGGGGCAACTAGAACTGCACACAATACTCCAAATGCAGCCTAATTAAAGAACTATAAAGCTGCTATTTTGACCCAACAAAACTGACCTTTGAAAGTGAGAGTGACTGTCCTTGACATGAGGACGAGCAATTGAATGTGGCATTAAGAAGCCCAGATCGTTGCGCGTCAAGAGAAAAATGCTCCAAAGGACTCTAAAGGACACGTGTCAAACAAAAATAGATAATAGAGGTGAGATACAAAAAAGCTGGAGTAACTCAGCAGGTTAGATAGCATCTCTGGAGAAAAGGAATTGGTGACGTTTTGGGTCGAGACCCTTCTTCAGTCTTCAGAATTGTAGTTGTTGAAGATCAATCATTGCCTTCACAAGCTTATTCAAATGGGCTTGGTGATCTCTTTCTCTGTGCTGTGGTGGGATCCTCAGCTGAACCAAAAGGTGATTTAATGCATTGACTATGTATCTAAAGAGGGCCTTGCACCATTGTCTCCTGACTTCTGCTCGAGTGAAGGGTTATAGCTATTCAATGATGCAATTGGTGAGCATAATTCCAACAAAACACGAGATGCTGTCAACAATGTACAGGATAGTGCCTCCAGACTTCTAAAGTGATGTTTGAGGGCCTCGATGGTGGTCTGCATCATGTTTCTGGAGCTCTATGTCCCTTAACACCATCCTACACACACTAGGGACAATTTACAATTATACCTACAAACCTGTATGTCTTTGAAGTGTAGGAGGAAACCAATCCCGAAGAAAATCCACGCAGGTCATGGGGAGAATGTACAAACTCCGTACAGACAAGCACCCATAGTCAGGATCAAACCCGGGTCTCTGGTGCTATTAGGCAGCAACTCTACCACTGCACCACTGTGCTGCCCTACCACTGCACCACCATGCATATGTGCATTGGGCAGCATTTGAATGAGTCTTTACTGGTGTCAGGACCCAGAGGTTCAAGGGAAGAGCCATCTGTTATTCTAGAAGGTGATGTGGATTACATCAAAACTAGGTGAGCTTCTCGACTGAATGTTGTTGGCCATCATGATCTACTCATAATCATACTGAAGGAACGACAGACCTTTCTGATATGCAACAGGAATGTTTTCCTCTGTGCAAGACCATAGCTTCATTGAAATGGCTTGATTGAGCTTATGTATCATCTGATTTAAGTTTACTGGATAGCATGCAAACATAAGCTTATCACTGTATCTTGGAAAATGTGACAATAATAAACTAATACCAATATCTGCAACCTGACCAAAGAAACATGGTAGAGCAGTAAACAATGCCCGGCCCATCTATTGAAGGGATCTACAGGAAGCACTATGGTCTGCATGGAATTTGCACGTTCTCCCTGTGACTGCATGGGTTTCCTCTGGATGCTCCAATTTTCTTCCACGTTCCCAAAGACATGCGAGTTTGTAGGACAATAGTAGCCTCTGTAAATTGCCCCTCATGTTTAGGTAGGTAGTGGGATAACATAACTTGTGTGAATGGGTGATCGATGGTCGGCATGGTGGGCTGAAGGGCCTGTTTCTCAACGGTGTCACTCAATTGTGACATATTTAGCCTCCACCCTCACCTCACCCCTGTGTGAATGCAGTTAATTAATTCTATTATGGAAGGTGATACATATTTTAAATTGATTGTCATGCACCATTAAAATTCCCGTCAGAAACCGATAGCACTAAAAGGAATAACTCATAATGATACGATTTCTATACATTCATGCTGGTGTATTCTATTATTGGTTTCACTCTGATCGGTTGGGATAAAATGATACTTGTGGCATCATTTTCCTGAAGTATTATTCAAGGAATATTAACAGATAAACAGAACAAGAAAGAATATCTCAAAGATTTGATTTTACACTTGATATACAATCCAGGTAATATTTGCCATAGCAATAATCACTGTATCATACAATAGTGTGTGTCTGATGATAAGGTGGATCATAAAGTGTTAATTGGATGTCAACGATGATAAAAATGTCCGCTATTTCACATCTTTTCTTTCAGATGATCTCAATGCTTCCTTTCACCTTTTATTGCTGTATTTCCCATGTACTTCACTAAATTCCAATTAAATTTTCCTCACTTTCTCCCTTCAAGGTGTCTGCTAAATCCTTATATTTATCACAACTATTTTATCTTACTGACGCACTCTTTTAAAGTTAACCCTAAATCAATCTCTTTGGATACCACTACAGATCACTGTCTTTTTCTTCACTTTGATTGCCTAGTTAACCTTTCCACAAGCTAAGATTGTAACCCTGGAAAGAACTTAATGAAAAACAAGATGGGGGCATTGAAGTCCTTCACTGCTATAATTAGGTTATTTATAAATGGTTTGTCACATCTAAAGTTCTCTGAAGTCTATGCCATGGTAGTTAATTCTAATTATTGGTGACACATTTTACAGAAAGCATTGAATGTTATCTGGTGTAAGCTTTCTAATTGACTTTATTATTTCAATCGTGTTTTAAGACTTTCCTTTTAACTGCAATTTCACTTCTGTGCTGCAGATAAATTGTCAGATTACAGTTGGCATATTTAAATTGTTTATTATTTAAATAGATGACCTTCATTCCTGTGTGATAATGTATGATGTTACATTTAATCATTGTCATTTAATTGTTGAAAAATTCTTAGCTTTTCCTGTCTCACTGTCATTTTCCACACAATGGCATCTATATAACTAAAAGTCTCCTTGACCACTTCCTGTCTACGCTGCATATTGACTTTAGTATATCGCTATGATTTTTGGCCATCTTACTCACAGTCATCCTCTGCTGAGGCAGCCCTGAGGATTTTTCCGATCGATGAAAAAAAAGTTATGAATAATTAAAAAAATCTTGAGATCAGCTGATTGGTCCTCTCGCCTGTCAATCACAATGATGAAGGTAATGCCCCTTCTGGGGTGGGGGGGGGGGGCAGGACTATAAAACCCCGGATGCCTGGATGTGTGTCAATCACTCTGGAAGATCGCGAGGGAGAGGCCACAACTGTGATTCTGCTGTGAGTCAACTGAACTGTGAGTCTACTGAATGGTGAGTCTGCAATGTACTCGCAATAAATTATTTGTTAGCCCTTAATGAAAATTAGATTAGTTGTTTGGCCTGCCCTGTGCTTGAAACTGAAATGGCAATGGAAATGAAATGAAAATGAGGTGAGTTGTTTGGCCTGCCCTGTGCTTGAAACTGAAATGGCAATGGAAATGAAATGAAATGAAAATGAGATGAGTCGTTTGGCCTGCCCTGTGCTTAAAACCAAAATGGCAATGGAAATGAAATGAAATGGAAATGAGATTAGATGTTTGGCCTGCCCTGTGCTTGAAACCGAAATGGCAATGGAAATTAAATGAAATGGAAATGAGATGCATTGTTTGGCCTGCCCTATGCTTGAAACCAAAATGGTTCATAACAAGAGGATTTCAGTATAGAGGTTCTTCTGCAGTTGTATAGGGCTCTGGTGAGACCACATCTGGAGTATTGTGTACAGTTTTGGTCTCCTAATTTGAGGAAGGACATCCTTGTGATTGAGGCAGTGCAGCGTAGGATCACAAGATTGATTCCTGGGATGGCGGGACTGTCATATGAGGAAAGATTGAAAAGACTAGGCTTATATTTGCTGGAGTTTAAAAGGAAGAGGGGGGATCTTATAGAAACATATAAAGTTATAAAAGGACTGGACAAGCTAGATGCAGGAAAAATGTTCCCAATGTTGGGTGAGTCCAGAACCAGGGTCCACAGTCTTATACTAAAGGGGAGGTAATTTAAGACTGAGGTGAGAAAAAACGTTTTCACCCAGAGAGTTGTGAATTTGTGGAATTCCCTGCCACAGAGGACAGTGGAGGTCAAGTCACTGGATGAATTTAAGAGAGAGTTAGATACTCTAGGGGCTAGTGGAATCAAGGGATATGGGGAGAAGGCAGGCACGTGTTATTGATAGGGGATGATCAGCCATGATCACAATGAATGGTGGTGCTGGCTCGAAGGGCCGAATGGCCCTCCTATTTTCTATGTTACTATGTTTCTATGGCAATGAAATGAAATGAAATGAAAATGAGATGAGTTGTTTGGCCTGCCCTGCACTTGAAAGTGAAGTGGCAATGGAAATGAAATGAAATGAAAATGAGATGAGTTGTTTGGCCCGCCCTGTGCTTGAAACTGAAATGGCAATGGAAATGAAATGAAAGGAAAATGAGATGAATTGTTTGGCCTGCCCTGTGCTTGAAACTGAAATGGCAATGGAAATGAGATGCGTTTTTTGGCCTGCCTGAAACCACTCATTTCAGCCCACAGGGCCCCTATTAGCCGTGAAACTAGTCCCTTTTGCCCCAAATGCCCGTATTCACCCAGGAAGAGCATTTTGGCTCAAATGTCTCATGCCAGACCAGGAAAAGTACCTGTCACTGAGATGTTCCCATATTTTTTAAAGAGTCCCTTCAGCCCATCAGGCCAATACTAGCCCAGGAGGAGTCCCTTTGGTCCATCAGTATTCCCCCTACAATTATCAAACCTTACCCCAGTATTTTTCTTCCTCCCTTCATTGGCTCCCTGTGAGATCCAGGCCAGGATAGAATTTCCTCCTTCATTGCTGTGATCTGCACAAATAGATTAAAAATGTCTTAAATTAATTCTCCACCCTCTCCCCCTTCTCTCTCACAGAGTCTCTCACCTGTTTTGGGCAGAATTTCTGGCAGTTTCCGAGCTGCCAGCCTACCAGCCCTGAGTGATTGAGCTGCCAGCCCACCATGCCTGAGTGACTGAGCTGCCAGCCCATCAAGCCTGAGTGACTGAGCTGCCAGCCCACCAGGCTTGAATGACAGAGCTGCCAGCCCACCAGGCCTGAGTGCCTGAGCTGCCAGCCCACCAGGTCTGAGTGACTGCCAGGCCACCAGGCCTGAGTGACTGAGCTGCCAGCCCAAGAATCCATTCAGCCCAAAATGTCCATACTAGCCCTTTGGAAGTCAGTTCCTTCGGCCCACAACGCCCATATTAGCGCTCCAAAAAGGTCCCGCCCCCCTCTGGCCACCAATATTGGAATTGGTGGAGAGGTGGAATATTGTGTTAAGGGACTAGCCCTTCCCTGTGATGATGGGACTCAACGGGTCCCACTTAGTCTAGTTTAAAATTAAAACATTTGATTTTTTAACAAATTCAATCTTTGTTCATATACGTCTTCTTGCATATGGCGTGCACAGCCTAAAGTTATAGGTCAAGAGGATTTCAGTATAGGAGTAAAGAGGTTCTTCTGCAGTTGTATAGTGCACTGGTGAGACCACATCTGGAGTATTGTGTACAGTTTTGGTCTCCTAATTTGAGGAAGGACATCCTTGTGATTGAGGCAATGCAGCGTAGGTTCACAAGATTGATCCCTGGGATGGTGGGACTGTCATATGAGGAAAAATTGAAAACACTAGGCTTGTATTCACTGGAGTTTAGAAGGATGAGTGGATATGTTATAGAAACATATAAAATTATAAAAGGACTGGACAAGCTAGATGCAGGAAAAATGTTCCCAATGGTGGGGGAGTCCAGAACCGGGGGCCACAGTCTTAGAATAAAGGGGAGGTCATTTAAGACTGACGTGAGAAAAAACTTTTTTACCCACAGAGTTGTGAATTTATGGAATTCCCTGCCACAGAGGGCAGTGGAGGCCAAATCACTGGATGGATTTAAGAGAGAGTTGGATAGAACTCTAGGGGCTAGTGGAGTCAAGGGATATGGGGAGAAGGCAGGCACGTGTTATTGATAGCAGATGATCAGCCATGATCACAATGAATGGCGGTGCTGACTCGAAGGGCCGAATGGCCTCCTCCTGCACCTATTTTCTATGTTTCTATGTCAATTTGTTCTATTTGATCTATTTGTTTATGCACGTCGGGTTGATTGCATTAGTCGAAACAGGGTGGACCACATGCAGGTTGCAATCTCTCACCCCTTTGTTAGTATAAGACAGGTATGCTTGGAAGATTTTATTTGGATGCAAATAAAAAAAGAAAAAAAAATGCTTTTGCAGAGCACCTTAGGGTGAATTACTCTTCAGCAAATTAAGTACTTTAAAAAAAAAAGGTTATAAGGTCATGTGATAGTAGAATAAGGCCATTCGGCCCATCAAGTCTACTCCGCCATTCAATCATGGCTGATCCATCTCTCTCTCCCAAACTCATTCTCCTGCCTTCTCCCCATAACCTCTGACACCTGTACTAATCAAAAATCTGTCTATCTCTGCCGTAAAAATATCCACTGACTTGGCCTCTACAGCCTTCTGTGGCAAAGAATCTCACAGATTCACTTGCTGCAGCTTAACAGGGCTGTGAATGCAATACGCATGAAGAAAATATAATGATTTAAAAATGAACCAAATGAATTAATAATTTTAGTAGCTAACCATAATAGTGCAATAAACAAAGTGCAACCAAAGACACAGTCCAGAAACATCCATGGTTGCTGATGTTAATATTGTGTTCAAGAGCATGATGCTTGTTGGGATGAAACTGTAGACTCCTATACCTTCTTCCCCATGGTTGGAGTGAAATGAGAGCATGGCCAGGGTTGTGTGGGTCTTAGATGATATTGGCTGCTTTTTTTTTAAGTACCTCCCATAGATCTCATTGATGATGGGGTGGTCAGTACCCATGATGATCTGCCTCTCTATGCAGCCTCCTTCAATCCTGGATGTTTGAGTTGACGAACCGGGCCAGTTTTGCGGGGGGAAGTGGTGTGTGTGGTGGTAGTTGCCATATCCTAACCCCCCCCCCCCTCCCTTGACTCACCCATCTTTAAAATAATGCAAGGATATATACTTGCCTAACAAGATCCCAAGATAAACTAATCTCCTCCACCTGCAGGTAATCCATATGCATCCATTTGCTGCATATCCAAAAAGCCTCTTAAATACCACTATCATATCTGCCTCCACTGCAGCCTCCAGCCACACATTTCAGGCATCCCCACCTTCTGTGTAAAACATTTGCGTCTACATCTCCTTTAAACTTTGTCCCTCTCACTTTTAAAGCAATGCCCTCTAGTCTTTTGCTACTTGGATAAAAGGTTTCTGACCCTCTACCCTATCGATGGTCCTCATAATTTTATATACTTCTATCAGGTCTCCCCTTACCTCTGGTTTTCCACAGAAAGCAATCCTTCCAACTTCACCTTACAGCTCATGTCTTCTAATTGAAGCAGCATTCTGGTAAATCTCCTCTGCACCCTTCCAAAGTCCCCAGATATTTTCTGTAATGGGATGACCAGAACTGCACACAATATTCCAAATGCAACCTGACCAAAGTCTTATAGAGTTGCATCATGACCTCTTGGCTCATATATTTTAGAAGCTAATCTTAAAGAATATATTTTCTCTGCTATGATAATTTAATTACCAACAAAACATTATTTCAAGATATGTCAGCAGGGTTGACTTCAGAAGAGCTCAGGGAAACTGATTTAGAGCTGTTAATTTCTGTCTGTGCATTTGACCTTAACTTGAGATGAAATATGAGATGGCACTATGATCAATGAGAAAAGGAGCTAAGCCACAAGGCTGACACAGATGGAATAGCACAGAAGGTTTAGTTAAGATATGAATAACTGTGTTTTATATGGACATCAATTATAAGATTGTTATTTCTTCTGTGACATTGATGACAGTGTTGAATTCAAGTGTAATCGAAAACAATGCAATAATATCCTCAGCAAAACAGAAAGTGCTGGACGGGGTCAGACAGCATCTCGGGACAGAATGGACAAAATTCTGGATACTTCTTCTGACTTTTTTACCAGTCTGAAGGGTCCCGTCCGAAAATGTTGTCTTTTCAGTTCTTCCCCAGATGCTGCCTGACCTGCTGAGTTCCTCCAGCACTTTGTATTTTGCTAAAGATTCCAGCATTTGCAGACTCTTGTATCTCAATAATCTCCTCACTTATGCAAATTGAATGGAGATATTTTATTCTACCATGGGAATTATAAGCAGTAATAAAAAAAGACACAAAGTGCTGGAGTAACTCTGCAGGTCAGTCAGCATCACTGGAGAACTTGGATCTGTAATGTTTCAGTTGGGATCTTTCTTCACCCTGAAGAAGGGTCCCGAAAAGTCACCTATCCATGCTCTGCCTGACCTGCTGAGTTAATCCAGCACTTTTTTTATAAACCAGCATTTGTAATTCCTTGTGTCTCCAATAAAAGTGGTATACTGGTTTCCTGATTCTAGTTAGACCCCCCCCTTGAAATATGTTAGCAGGACAGGACAATCTGTTCAAGATCAGCTTCAATTCTTGATCAAAAATATAGATGCTAGAAATCTGAAAGATAAATGAAAAATGCTAAATAGTTCAGCAGATAAGGTGACATCTGTATAGACATAACCAGACAAAATTGATTAACGAATCCAACAATTCACTATTCGTGCATATAGGTAAATTAGGGAACAAAAGCTTTTTACTGTACTTTGATACACATGACAATAATCTAAACATCTCTCTCTCTCTTTCGTCTCATTATTATGTGTAATACAGCATATCTTTTTTTAGCATAGGAGGCTATGACTGTATTGAGGTGTACAAGATCATGAGGTGCCTAAATAAAGTGAACACCCAATATTTTTTTAAACTAAAGAATATAGGGTTAATGTTAGAGAGGGGAGTTTTAAAAGGGTCTGCAGGAGCAACGTTTAAACTTAGGGGTTAGTCCCTACCTCATATTATTGATTTTAGTTTGAGTAATGAGAAGCACCAATAAGGGGTGCATATTTGATGTCATGCACAAATATTATGCTGGCTTCAGGCAAAGACTCTTGTGGGACTAAGGTCAGCACAATGGTGCAGCTGGTAAAGCTGTTGACTCACAGCACCAGAGACTCGGGTTTGATCTTGACCTTAGTCTGTGTGGAGTTTGCGCATTTTTCCTGTAACTGCATAGGATTTCTCCGGGTGCTACGGTCTCTACTTACATCCCAAGGATGTGCGGGTTTGTAGGTTATTTGGCCGCTGCAAATTGCCCCTGGAGTGTAGGCGGTGGATTAAAAAATTACGATAACATTGAACTAGTGTGAATGGGTAATCACCGATCAACGTGGAGTCAGTGGGCCGATGGGCATGTTTCCACACTGTATCACTAAACTAACATAAAGCTTGGCAGGCCAATCTATGGGATTTGAACAAAAATGGCAAACTGCGACTAGTGACTCAGTGACAGGGACCAAAATATAATGGCTGTGGAGTGTTTTTCATGTTTGCGTTGCTGTTGGCAATGTAAGACTACGAGGCTGGGTGCTGGGCCCTTGCTTATTACTTTGAGCTTAAATGTGGGGATTATGATTAAAAATATTGAAATGATTAAAAACAAGGTTGTATGTATGATTGAGATTGCGGGACAATATCACTACAATTTACAGAGGCTAATTTCTCTACCGTACCCACACACGTCTTTGGGATGTGGTGAAGAAACTGGAGCACCCAGTGAAAACCCACGCAGTTACTGGGGGAACGTGCAAACTCCATATTTTCAGCACTCAAAGTCAGGATTGAACCACTGTGAGGCTCCAGCTCCATTATCGTAGGGGAAAGTAGAGAGAGACCTTAGAGTGCATGTCCATAGATCGATAAAAATATCAGGATAAGTAAATAGGGTCGTTGAGAGAGCACTCGGGATGTTCCTTATGATATGATACGATATGATATTTGAATAAAAGATAAGTCTAGATGGTTATAGTTTCTACAATATTACCTGTGCTTTTTTTGGGATGGTATTTGCTGGTACAGCAAATCAACATCTTTAAAATGTTAAAACCAGATTATCACATTTTCAGGATTTTCAATATGCAAGCTTTGTTTATTTTGTTTTAGTTTTATTGAGTACAATTAAAATCTTTTTGTTGCATGCTATCTAGTCAGCGGAAAGACTATACACGATTATAATCAAGCCGTGCACAGTGTACCGTTACAGGATATAGGCTGTGGGCCGAGCATCAAAAATGTGGGAGAAATCTTTCGTGACCCATGTCTTGGAACTACATGAAATTTTGCACTGATTTAGATTAAATATAATTGAGAAGGAAGTCATAACTCATCAGTGCCAAAAGTTGCACATTAATTAATTAAACTAATTTTAAAAAGAGATCGAAAAAGTAAGCGCCATCTAGTGTCCAATGTTGCAGTCTATTTAAACCATATATTATTATACCATATATATATTCACGTCATATATATAGACTTGTGAATATGACTGTAATCATATCTAATTATTTATACATATATAAAAATAATATAATTGTAAGTGTGTTTTTTGAATGAGACTGCCGCAGAGGTCCGGATTCTGAACCCGCCTAATTAATGGGTGAGGGCAGTTCCTGTGGGTTCCCCCGTTTACTGAACCCCACTGACTGCCAGTGTGCAGAGTGGGGGTCATGGCCATAGTGCGACAGGTGCAGTGCCAGGCTGGGGGAAGGCTAAGGCATCTGACACTAACAGGAAAATGCCTAACCCTAACCCTAACTCGCCCCCCCTTCCAGAACTGCCCACGGCTGGAGCTGGAACCACTTTGGGACTGGCTGCATGCTCTGTACGTGTGGCCCCGCAGCACGTCCACCTCGGCCAGCATGCCCTTCTCGATCATGGTGGTGATGACGGTGGGGAGCAGCACTGCCCTGCACACCGCCCAGGCCGCCTTCAGCACTACCATCAGTCTCCGTCCTCCACCACGGCTCCGTCACTCCGCCTGCTCGCTCGCTGCAACACCGGTCTACTGACAGCCCGACCGACCCTTCACAGCACCCACCGGCGGCCCGGCCACTCTCACCACCCACCGGCGGCCCAGCCACTCTCACCACCCACCGGCGGCCCGGCCCGGCTGACCAATCTCACCATCCACCAGCGGCCCGGCCACCCTCACCATCCACCGGCGGCCCGGCCCGGCTGACCAATCTCACCATCCACCAGCGGCCCGGCCACCCTCACCATCCACCAGCGGCCCGGCCCGGGCTGGCTGACCAATCTCACCATCCACCAGCGGCCCAGCTGACCAATCTCACCATCCACCAGCGGCCCAGGCACTCTCACCACCCACCAGCAGCCTGACAGCCCGACCGATCCTTCACAGCATCCATCGGCCTACCGACAAGCCCGACCGACTGACCCTGACCCTGACCCTGACCCTGACCCTGACCCTAATTCTAATCCTAACCCTTGCTCTACATTTGTTATTTATCATTTTTATTTAACAGTTCACATCATAACTTTATAAAGATAAATCAATTGAAAAACAAAATGATCAGCAAGGTTAGCATTACCTTTATTCCTTGGTAACCTTGTTATTTTTTTGATGTAATGAGGAGGCAGCCAATGTTCCCAGGGTCCTTGCTGCCTAGCAACGGTAAAACAAAGTACGGGAATGGTCAATTGGCGTCCGACCTCAATGTCAAACGTGCATTGATTGCACAATTATTGCTCGGAAAATTGGAAGTTTTACTCATAATTTAATTAAAAATGTGCAGGTTTTGGTCTTGACGAGTTTCAGGAAAATTTATATAATATTTTTACACAATATGTTAAAAATTCAGGTAGTTCCGTGAGTTGGGCCACGAAGTTAAACAATAAAGCTCCTCGGCCCACAGCCTAAAGGGAATAATGTTTAGTGCAAGATACAGTCCAATAAAATCCGAATTAATGATAGTTCGAAGGTCTCCAATGAGGTAGAAGGGAGTTCAGGACCACTCTCCAGCTGGTGAGAGGACGGTTCAGTTGCCTGATAACAACTGGGAAGAAACTGTCCCGGGAAAAAAATGGTGTACTATTTCTGCTAACAATCACATTTAACCATTTAAATATGGTTCCAACCCGGTCTGGAAAGTTATTCACACAGGAAATGTCATATAATAAAAAACGTCACATATTTTCATAGCAAAAAATTTGCATTACAAGACAATTCTGGAACAAAGTTTAACAAAGTTTAAAAAGGAAAATATATCAATGAAATGAGGTGTCAGGTCCAAAAGCAACTTACAGGATGATGATCTGCTATAAGCACAAACAGCAAGGAAAGGTATGAGTACTGGCATCCTTTTGTCTACAAAATATACACTGGGAGGGATTACTGCTTGCAGATTGCACTATGGAATTTTCATGCAGATGGCATTTTCAATTATTGATAAACAAAGTAGATCAAAAGTGACTGAGAAATGTATCAGGGAAGTTATAATTTCCAACCTATGCATTTCTGAGATATAATTATTATAACAATCTCTTTGCAGAGAGTGAAGCTTTTACAAAGTGTGAAGTTCAAGCAGAAGAAAACTATATGGGCAGCATTCAGTTTAAGGGCATTCTTTATATTTGAACAAGTTGCATGAAAATTGTGTTGTTCTTCCAGTGCAGTGTTATTGGAACTATGTAAGCAGGAGCTTAAGGGTGGCACAGTGGCGCAGCTGGTAGAGCCATTGCCTCACAGCACCAGAAACCTGGGTTCGATCCTGTCCTCGGGTGCTGCCTGTGTACAGTTTGAACATTCACCCTGTGACCATATGGATTTCCTTCGGATGCTCCAGTTTTCTCCCACATCCCAAAGACATGTGGGCTTTTAGGTTAATTGACATCTGCAAATTCACCTTAGCGTGTAGGAGTGAACAAGAAAGTGGAACTAGTGTGAAAGAGTGATCGATGGTCAGCATGGACTTGGTGGGCCAAAGGGTCTGTTTCCATTGTGTATCTTTCAATCAGTTCATCAAGAGCTACTTATTCACCGTGAGAAGTCAGGTTTCTTATGATAACTACGATCATGATAGCAAAACAATACCTTTCAGGAAGGAAGTGTGGATTTGCGAGAGATGAGTTGGGAGTTAGGAATAGTGCAGAGGATGACAAGCAAATGCATGATTTGTTTCAGGTAAACAGTAGAGTGGGAAGAGGAACCATGCTTAGTTTAGTTCAGAGATATAGCGTGGAAACAGACCCTTTGGCTCACTGAGTCCATGCCGACCATTGATCATCAATTCACACTAGTTCTATAGTATGATATCCCACTTTCTCATCCACTTGCTATGCTCTAGGGTGAATTTACAGAGGTTAATTAATCTATGAACCCACAAGTCTTTGGGATGTGGGAGGGAATCGGAGCACCTGGATGGTGTAACCTGCAAGATCACAGGGAGAATGCACAAACTCTCTACATACCTCAACTGTGGTCAGGATCGAACCTGGGTCTCTGGTGCTGTGAGGCAGCAGCTCTACCAGCGGAACCACTGTGCGACTAATGTTTCAAAATGATCAGCTGAATGTGAGGTTTGTGAAATGGAATGAAAACATCTTTTGTGCTTTCTGCAGCTTTTGTAAATGGATTAATTTATATCACTAAAACTCTTCTCGTATGTATATGTGTATATGTGTGTCACCTGGCCACAATCTGGTTAATTCGTATTTTCTTCCAAACACTAGGCCATAGCCTTCCCATTTTCACACATTCAACTCACAATGTTTCCCTCGATGGGATAAACATCTTCCCGTCGCATTCCAACCTATATTTACGAGGGTTTTAAAGTTTTAATTGTTTATTTCAAAAAATTAACAGCCTTTCAGTGGGAGACTCTTGCAGCACCTTCCATTGATGATGTCACATTGCCATCTCATAGACGTCCAATCACAATGGATCTCATTTACATATGACATCACTATGGGACAGGGGTGGGAGATTGCAACCTTCATGTGTTTCCACAAATGCAATCAACCTGGTGTGCACAATCAAATAATATTAAATAGAAAAAAACATTGTTCTCCCCTTCCCTCTCTACCCCTCCTCCCTAACCCCCTCCCTCTCAACCCCGTCCCTCTCTACCTCCCATCCCTCTCTACCCCCTCCACCCTCTTTTCCCCTCTCCCTCTCTACCCCCCTCCCCCTCCCTCTCTGCCCCCTTCCTCTCTACCCCCTTCCCTCTCTACCACCCCTCCCTCTCTCCCTCTCTACTCCCCTGCCCCTCTCCATCTCTACTCCCCTCCCCTCCCTCTCTACTCCCCTCCCCTCTACCTCTCTGCCCTCTCCACCTCCCCTCCCTCTCTACCCCCTCCCTCTCCCTCCCTCGCCCTCTCTCCCTCTCTACCCTCCCCCCACTCTACCCCCCTCCCTCGCTCTCTACCCCCTCCCTCGCTCTCAACCCCCTTCCCTCTCTACCCCCTTCCCTCTCTGCCCCTCCCTCTCTACCCCTCCCCCTCTACCTTTCCTCTCTAATCCCCTCCCCTCCCGCTCAACTCTCCTCCCTCTCCCTCTCTACCCCCCTCCCCCTCCCTCTCTAGGGATTGAAGAGGGAGTGTGAAGAGGAGGAGGAGAGAGTGCTGTGGGATGAGGAGAAATGAGCTGCACCTGTGCAGTTGGGGCTATAAGTGAGTGTTACAACATTGCGTTAGGGGAACGGCTTGCATTGGGGGAATGGGTGAGTGGTGGAATCTTGCGTTGGGGGAGCATACACAACAGGTCTGCACTTGGTCTAGTAAATAATAACATTTATTTTTCAAGTATTCTCTGTGTGATGAACAACTTTCAGGATCAGTTAGGTGGACAATACTTTTAACGTAGAATCAGTCATGTGTTATTATTGCACTAATAAATTTGCTATATTGCAGCAATGAACAACCTGCTTCCATATTAGTTTCAGTGGAACAATGATAAATAACTGGAACCAGATTTTATGTTCTAATCTTCTCATTAGCAGTGTCATGGGATATCTCAAAATTCCATTTACCAGCAAATGACCACAGCCACATTATCTATATCATGTAGAAATATTTACCAGTATAACAGGAGGCAATGCCCTCTATGAAACACAAGGATACATTTTTGCTTTGTGCTCCCATCATGAAACATTACACTTAAAGTGTTTATTGCCGAATTATGCCAACATAACCATAATTTCTTACCCATTCACATCAGATGGAGTTTATATTGAGGAAGTGTGAGGTACTGTGCTCTGGGAGGCCTAATGTAAGGAAAGTATATGGTTAATGGCAAGACCCTTAACAGCTTTGATGTACTGATGGTTCTTGTGGTCCAAGTCCACAGCTCCCTGAAAGTGTCAATACAAGTAGATAGAATTGTAAAGAAGGCAGATGGTATGGTATGCTTGGCTTTGTTGACAGGGTGTTCTGTACAAGTGTCAGGAAGTTATGATGCAGTTCTATAAGACCCCCGTTGGGCCGCATTTGGACAATTGTGTGCAGTTCTGGTCGCCCCTTTACAGGAAGGATCTGGAGAGAGCGCAGGAGAGGATAACCAGAATGCAGTCTGAGTTAGGTGGTATTAGGTTCCAGGATAGGTTGGACAGACTTGGATTGTTTTCTCTGTATTGCCAGAGGTTGGGGGAGTCCTGATGGAATTATATAAGATCCTGAGAGGCAGAGTCTTTTTTCAAGGGTGAAAATATCAATGACTGGAGGACATAGGTTTAAGGTGAGAGGGGAAAATTTAAAGGAGATTTGTGAGACAAGATTTTGCACAGGGGGCGGTGGGTACCTGTAATGCACTGCCAGGGATGGTGGTGGAAGCAGATATGAATGTGGCATTTAAGAGGCTTTTAGATAAGCACATGGATAAGCACAGAATGGAGGGATGTGGGTTGTGTGCAGGGAGAAGAGAATGTGTGCAGGCATAAACAGGTTGGTATTGGCATCATGTTCAGCACCAACATTGTGGGCCAAACGGCCTGTTCCTATGCTATACTGTTCTGCGTTATATGTTCCATGTAGGTCCCAAACCAGACTATTTCCAGGATCGGACCTAGTTACAGTATAGGAAGAGCTTGGATAGGCTTAGACCTCTTTCACTTTTCTTTGTAGTGTAAGAGACAAAGGAGTGACCATATTGACAATAGACAATCAGTGCAGGAGTAGGCCGTTCAGCCCTTCGAGCCAGCACCGCATTGCGGTGTACAAAATCGCGAGGGGAATGGGAAAGTGAACTCTCAGTCTTATTACTAGGGTAAAAGATTGTAACACTAGAAGGTATAGGCTTAAGGCAAGAGGGGAGAGATTTTTGAGGGACCTCAGGGGCATCTTTTTCATTCAGAGTGTAGTCCATATCTGGATTGAGCTGCCAAAGGAAGGTATAGTAGATACAATTACGCCTTTTAAAAGACATAACAGCTCTATGACTCCATCTCGCTACTGAGGCCTGGCTGTGCTTGTGGTCTGAGGAGATAACCGGCCACGTTACAACCTTCAGAACCCCAAGCAGTCAAGTGTCTGCTGCCTCTTTGTCCTGCAGTTTGGCAGGAATGAGACTTTGTGCCTGGGTTTGCTACAGTTTTGACACACTCCGGATTATCTTTGGTATGGCGTATGAAAGCTGATATTGGTGCAGCTGGATGTCTGATCTGTGTGGACACGCTGGGCTGAAGGGCCTATGTCTGTGCTGAATGACTGACTCTCTTTGACTGAAAAGCTGTTTTGGCCGCTGCCACCCTACAACCCTGCAGTTCAAACACAAGTCTACTGCCTATATTTCATCCCTAGTATTCCCGCTGAACCTTTTCCCCAGGGTGGAAATCTCAACGACCATAGAAACATAGAAACATAGAAATTAGGTGCAGGAGTAGGCCATTCAGCCCTTCGAGCCTGCACCGCCATTCAATATGTTCATGGCTGATCATCCAACTCAGTATCCCTGCCACATCCAACTCACTCTTAAATATAGCCAATGAACTGGCCTCAACTACCCTCTGTGGCAGAGAGCTTCAGCTGTGTGAAAAAAGTATTTCTCATCTCGGTCTTAAAGGAAGCTGTGACCCCTTGTCCTGGACTTCCCCAACATCGGGAACAATCTTCCTGCATCTAGCCTGTCCAACCCCTTAAAAATTTTGTAAGTTTCTATAAGATCCCCTCTCAATCTCCTAAATTCCAGAGAGTATAAACCGATCATAAGACAGTCCTGACATCCCAGGAATCAGTCTGGTGAACCTTCTCTGCCACTCCCTCTATGGCAATAATGTCCTTCCTCAGATTTGGCGACCAAAACTGTACGCAATACTCTAGGTGTGGTCTCACCAAGACCCTGTACTAGAACCTCCCTGCTCCTGTACTCAAATCCTTTTGCTATGAAAGCTAACACACCATTCGCTTTTTTCACTGCCTGCTGCAATGCCTACTTTCAATGACTGGTGTACCTGACACCCAGGTCTCGCTGCATCTCCCCTTTTCCTAATCGGCCACCATTTAAATAATAGTCTGCTTTCCTGTTTTTGCCACCAAAGTGGATAACCTCACATTTATCCACATTATACTGCATCTGCCAAACATTTGCCCACTGACCCAGCCTATCCAAGTCACCTTGCAGTCTCCTAGCATCCTCCTCACAGCTAACACTGCCCCCCAGCTTAGTGTCATCCGCAAACTTGGAGATATTGCCTTCAATTCCCTCTTCCAGATCATTAATATATATTGTAAATAGCTGGGGTCCCAGCACTGAGCCCTGCGGTACGCCACTAGTCACTGCCTGCCATTGTGAAAAGGAGTTTACTCCTACTCTTTGCTTCCTGTTTGCCAGCCAGTTCTCTATCCACATCAATACTGAACCCCTAATACCGTATGCTTTAAGTTTGTATACTAATCTCTTATGTGGGATCAGTCCACACTGGTTCCTCCCTTGTCCACGCTACTAGTTACATCAGAGCGAGAGGGCATAGGTTTAAGATGAGGGGGGCAACGTTTTAAGGCGATGTGCAGGACAAATGATTTTTACACAGAGAATGGTGGATGCCTGGAACCTACTGCCAAGGGTGGCGGTGGAGGCAGATACGATAGGGGCACTTAAGAGGTTTTTAGATAAACATATGTATATGCAGGGAAAGGGGGGAGGATTTGGGGTGGGGGAGGGGATAAGGATCACATGCATACAGAGTAGATTAGTTTATGTTGGCATCATATTCAGCTCGGACATGGCATGCCGAAGGGCCTGTCCCGGTGCTGTACATGTCTATGTTTTATGACCAATTGTACCCAAAGTAAAAGAACAATATAAGTTTAAACCTCCCTTGAAGCTTTTGTTCTGATTTCTAGTCGAAATTAGGTCAGAGTCGCTGAGTTACAGATTTTGAATTATTCATTTATCTTGGCCTGGTTATCTCAGATCTTCCATTCGGTGTAAAATATTACTTGTTAAATCTCACTCAGCATTAATATTGGCACACAGTTTAACAAAAAATCTTTGCATTCCTCGAGCATAATCTGTGGCAAAATTTTAATTCCCTCGTGTGGCTGTTCCAGACTAACCATATTCATTATAATTATTGCTTCCCCTGGAGCTGGTATCAGGGGATTTTGAGACTAATAACAAAATGACCTTCTTTCCATTAAAGTACAGACTTAAGTATTCTGGTGCACTGAATCAACAATCGCTCAACTTATTAAATGCTCAAACTTCACTTTGCAGTCTTTACCAGGTGCTATGTTATGGACTGAAACCATTGTTTTTTCATACCTCCACTTGTGTATGACAAGCACATAACCGTTTCACATTTCAGAACTACTTTCATTTTTTTATGGCATCTTTAAATGAGTTTCATCTGCTATAAAATGTGGGAAGGATGTGGAGGCTTTGGAAAGAGTGCAGAGGAGGTATACCAGAATGATGGCTGCATTTGATGGTATTCGCTACAAGGAGAGGTTGAACAGACAGGGATATGCAGCAAATGGAAAAATATGGATTCAGATTTTGGGAAGTCAAACGAGGATCGGACTTACACAGTGAACGATAGCACCCTGGAGAGTGTTGAAGAAGCATGGGACTTAAGAGTATTAGTACATAGCGATGCCACATGTGGACGATGGTGAAGAGGGCTTTTCACATGCTAGCCTTCATCAGTCAGGGAATTGGATGAAGAAGTTGGAATGTTGTGTTACAGGCGTACAAGGTATTGGTAAGGCCGCATTTGTATTGTGTTCAGTTTTGGTCATCCAGTTATCAGAAAGATGCCATTAGGTGGAATGGGTGCAGAAATGATTTACGGGAATGCTGCCAGGACTTGAGAGACAGCACGGAAATAGGCACTTTGGCCCAATACAACCAAGATGCCTAGTCAAACCAGTCCCACTTGCCTGCACCTTACCCATATCCCTACAATCCATTTCTATCCAAGTAACTGGCTACGCGTTTTTTAAATGTGATAATTTTACCCAACTCTAACACTTCCTTTAGAATCTATTCCATGTATACACCATCTTCTATGTGTAAAAGATGAACCTTAAGTCTTTTCAGGTTGCGGGCCTTTAACTATAGAAGTAAATATAGAAGTTGGGACATCAACTGTAACATAATGTCCCAAATTCTATATTTAGTTCCCTGAAGGGCAGTGTACCAAAAATGTTATTCATCATCCTGTCTATCCACAACACTACTTTCAAGGAACTATGTACTTGTACTCCATGATTCCTCTGCTCGACAACACTTCCCAGGGCCCAGCTATTCACTGTCCTGGATTCACTTTCCAAAATGCTGAATTAAATTCCATTAGTTATTCCTCAGCCCACTTTCCTAGCTGATCAATCCCACTGTAATTCTTGATAATAATCTTCTCTGTTTGGTGTCACCTGCAAACTTACTGTCTTGCACATTATCTGAAACCAATGTAGTGAAGAAGGATATATCTTGAAAAGACATGTCACCATCTGCCAGTAATGTTCCACCGCAAATTGAACTGCGTCATTCTCATTCAGCCGTAAAAACATAAATTTATAAAGAAATGTTAATTTTACAGATTCAATGTCACATGCATCATTTTTGTATGCATTATTTTACATATTGTGACAGAGACCCTGAAGTTGAAGAGATGTGACATTCAAGGCAGATCTTAAAGCTGTAATGCTTCTATCCTACAATTTCATAGAACATAGAACAATATAGCATAGAAATAAGCCCTCCAGCCCGTAATGTCCATGCTGAACATCATGCCAAGATAATGTGATCTCCTCTGCTGCACATGATCCATAAGCCTCCATTCCCTGCATATCCATGTGCCTATCTAAAGCCTCTTAAACACAACAATCGTATCTGCCTCTACCACGATTCCTATGTTAGACTTGAAAATGAAATGGCTTCTTACACGGGGCAGCTGCAATGTTTTAAGCTGCAACACCGTGAATGCTGATCGTACACAGTGTTTGAATACATTGAGCAGTGCTGATATGACAACTGCACACAGCAGCTGGAGTACGTAACGCCTGCACAAGTGGTTAGATGACAGTGCACATGCCCATCGCAATTCTATGCCTGAAGAATAAAACTTCAATTCAACAAGTTAATGTGTATGATTTGCTTAATGCGTCATTGAAGCAACATATGTCTCATTGTCAAGTGAACTACTTAAAGTAGAGTTATACAATCCCAATGTTAACCAAACCACATCGACATCTGGTCTAACTAATAGGAGATATACATTATCCAGAAGGAACTGGACTCTAGAAGATTGTGAGCGGAAGATGTCTGAAGGGCATTGCAGGTGATACACTCCTGACCGACATCCACTACAAACCAACTGACTCCCACAGCTACCTGGACTACTCTTCCTCCCACCCTGCTTCCTGTAAGGACTCCATCCCCTATTCCCAATTCCTCCGTCTACGCCGCATCTGCTCCCAGGATGAGGTGTTCCACACCAGGTCATCACAAATGGCCTCATTCTTCAGAGAACGGGGATTCCCCTCCCCCACTATTGATGAGGCTCGCACCAGGGTCTCCTCCATACCCCGCAACACTGCCCTCTCTCCCCATTCCCCCACTCGCAAACAGGGCAGAGTCCCCCTGGTCCTCACCTTTCACCCCACCAGCCGGCAAATACAACACATAGTCCCTCCGCCAGTTTCGCCACCTCCAACGTGACCCCTCCACCCGCCACATCTTCCCATCTCCCTCCCTGTCTGCCTTCCGCAAAGACCGCTCCCTCCGCAACTCCCTTGTCAATTCTTCCCTCTCCTCCCGCTCTACCCCTTCCCCGGGCACTTTCCCTTGCAACCGCAAGAAATGCAACACTTGTCCCTTCACCTCCCCCCTCCACTCCTTTCAGGGACCCAAGCAGTCCTTTCCAGGTCCGACAGAGGTTCACCTGCACCTCCTCCAACCTCATCTACTGCATCCGCTGCTCCAGATGCCAGATGATCTATATCGGTGAGACCAAGCGGAGGCTTGGCGATCGTTTCGCCGAACACCTCCGCTCGGTCCGCAAAAACCAACCCGACCTCCCGGTGGCTCAGCACTTCAACTCCCCCTCCCATTCCGTATCCGACCTCTCGGTCCTGGGCCTCCAACACGGCCCTCGGGCCCTGGCATTCCCTCTATCTCTATCTCCCTCCCCACCCTAGTCGCACTAGCTTCTCATTTTCACAACACAAACAGCTTACAATGGCTTGTTCCCTTTATCATCGATACCTTTTTGCATATCTTTCATTCATTGTTCTTTATCTCTCCACATCACCGTCTATATCTCTCGTTTCCCTGATCCCTGACCCGTCTGAAGAAGGGTCTCGACCCGAAACGTCGCCTATCTCCTTCGCTCCTTAGATGCTTCTGCACCCGCTGAGTTTCTCCAGCTTTTTGTGTAACCCTCTGAAGGGCAAGTGACTTTAGCTTTAAACACAAGGAACTGCAGATGTTGGTTTGCAAAAAAAGACTCAAATTGCTGGGATAACTCAGTGGGTCAGGCAGCTTCCCTACAGAACATGAATAGGCGACATTATGGTTTGGGACCTTTCTTCATACTTGTTGCAGATGGAGCAGTCTTTGTGGAGAACGAAAAAAGGGTTGGGGATGGGAAGTTCTGACTGATGGTGGGATTACATTAAGTTGCGGAGAGAGCAGAATCTGCAGAAAGCAGAGTTTGAAGAAGGGTCTGAACCCAGAACAATGCCTATCCATGTTCTCCAGAGATGCTGCCTGACCTGCTGAGTTACTTCAGCACTTTGTGTCTTTTTTGGCTTTAAGTTTAACAGATTTAGCAAAAAGGATTAACAGGATATCCAGAATAAAAAAAACAAATCGAGTGTATATGTGGTACAGGAGACAAATCAATGAGTTGACTACTGAGATCCTTTGGTCAATGTTTATCGTTTAACAACAGACTCCACAGCACTCAAGCACAATTAGTCATGATACTGTAATCACTGGCAGAGATATAAGTATAGTTTAGTTTATTGTCACGTGTACCAAGGTACAGTGAAAAGCTTTTGGTGCGTGCTATCCAGTCAGCACAAAGACAATACATGATTACAGCAAGCCATTTACAGTGTATAGATAGTATATGATAAGGGAATAACGTTTGGTGCAAGGTAAAGCCAGCAAAGTCCGATCAAGGATAGTCTGAGGGTCACCAAAGAGGTAGATAGTAGTTCAACACTCCTCTCTGGTAGGATGATTCAGTTGCCTGATAACAGCTGGAAATATGGAAATATAATTTCCATTCCTGAATGTAGATTGCAAGGATTGTATTAGAGATGCTCATGACAGAAAGAAAGACAATATTACAGCAGATTTAAATTCAGAGACATAGTTGTAACCTCTGCAACCTGTAATCAAAAAACAGTTAGTTTTCTAATTTTTTTAGCTTAACACACAAGGAGCGAGAATAAAACACGAAGTGCTGGAGGAACTTAACAGGTCAAGCAGCTTCTGTGAAGAGAATGGATAGACTGATTGTTGTTGGGCAGATAAGAGGATAAGAGGTGAGGGCAGAACAAAGCCTGGCAAGTGAAAGGTGGATACGGATGAGGGGGTTTCGATTGGCAGATGGGTGGAGTAAGTGACAAAGGCTAGAGGTGCAAGGGAGAAAAAAGTGTGTCCGATAAGATGAGAGGAGGAATGAAGTGTAAAACGAGAGCGAGGGATATAGGTGGAAGGGGAAGAGGGATGTGAGAAAAGAGGGGCGGGATAGTGGGAGAAATAGATGCGCAGCAGAAAGATAGAGTGGGAGGGGAGGATGTCACTAAAAATTGGAGAAGTCAAAGTTAATAACGGGAGAAGAGTAGTGAAAGGCAAAATACCCACCTCTTTCTCCTCCCCTACCACAATCAGTCTGAAGAAAGGGCCCAAGTGGAAATATCATCTGTTCATTCCCTCCGCAGATGCTGCCTGACCCACTGTGTTCATCCAGCACTTTGTTTTGCTCAATATTCAAGCATGTGCAGTTGCTTGTGTCTCCAAGAAGAGAGAGAGTACTTGGTTTGACTAATGCAGAGAAAGGACTTTTATTTCTTCACAACATTTAAGTTCAAAGTTCGAGTCTCCTTCTATCTTTATCCAGCTTTCCGTATATTTAACCGCATACCTGAATTTTCTGTGATAGCTATTACAAGAGTTTAAAGTTAAACATTAGTCGAACCTTTGGCATCAGTCTACCAGCGAGGTTAATGCTATCGATTGTTATTTATGTACAAATCATAAAGCCATGTTGGGTGCAGAAAAATGCCAGAAACCAGATGCTGCCGTCAGAAGGAATCTTGCCTCTGTGGGCACTGAATTAAACTGTCAGACTTTGTGGAACGTAAAGAGACAACACTTACACACTGGGTACAAGGTAAATGCCACAGAAAGTTAACTTCTGTCCATTTCAATCCAATTACCCTTTTCCCCAGCACGATAAATCTTAATTACTGCCAAGCAACCTCTCCGGCATTGAAAATTAACTATTACAAATGTCGATTCTCATTTCTTCAGCTTTTAATTGTTAATGATTTTTTTAAAAACGTTTTAGTTTTTGCTTTTCTCTTGACTCCAACCATCCTTCCCTTTGCTTCTGTGCCAGGTCACCTTACATTAACCACTTTCACTTTCATTTCCAGCTCATGCCCCATACTATTTACCAGTACATCAATTTGATTATTAGATGATGCTTCTTTACAAAGATCTCAGCTAGTCATGTAGAGAATGTTTCAAGCGTCATCCAGTGCCAAGTATCACACAATCAAATGTGGCCATGATGGCACAGCAGTAGGATTGTTGCCTTACAGCGCTTGCAGCGCCGGAGACCCAGGTTCGATCCTGACTACGGGTGCTGTCTGTACGCAGTTTGTACGTTCTCCCCGTGATCGTGTGGGTCTTCTCCAAGATCTTTGGTTTCCTCCCACACTCCAAAGATGTTAATTGGCTTGGTGTATGTGTAAATTGTCATTAATGTGT